>CM048650.1:60803351-61437953 GCA_026413185.1 Pueraria montana var. lobata | reverse complement strand
AACCCAAGAATACACATTTTCTGGATTTTGGATCCAACTTTGTTCTTTCTTAGGAGTTGTACATCACATACACAGGACATCCAAACACATGTAAGGAAGAATAATCAGCTGGTTTGCCTTTCCACATCTCCATTGGCGTTTTTAAACCAATCGCTGTTGATGGTGATCGGTTTATCACAAAACAGGCGATTTTAACTGCTTCTGCCCAAAAAGATTTGGCTATTCCCGTTGTTCTCAGCATAGCTCTTGTTCTATCTAGGAGAGTTCTGTTCATTCCGCTCCGCCACACCATTCTGATGAGGTGTATGTGGAACTGTGAATTGTCTTAAAATACCCTATTGTTTGCAGAATGCTAAAAAGTCACCATCTACATATTCTCCTCCATTGTCTGTCCTCAAGCATTTAATTCTTTTTCCAGTTTCAAGCTCCACTTATGCTTTGAATTCCTTGAATACTGAAAACACATCTGACTTCTTCTTAATTGGGTACACCCACAATCTCCTGAAATAATCATCAATGAATGATACAAAATACTTTGCTCCTCCCAGGGATACTTCTGGTGATTCCCACACATCCGAATGGACCAAGTCTAGTATGTGTTTGATTCTAGTAGTTACTTTAGCAAACTTCAATCTATGTTGCTTACTTATCACACAATGCTCACAAAATGGTAAATTGACCGTTTTGAGCCCAGGCAGGAGATTACATTCCGCAAGGACTTTCAGGCCTCGCTCTGACATATGTCCAAGTCTACGATGCCACATCATTGTTGCTTCTTCTTGACTTGTTGCTACAACTGATGCATATGCTTCTTCCAATGTATCTCCTAAAAGCATGTATAGATTAGCTGTGATCTTCTCAGCCTTCATCACTACAAGATTGCCTTTCACTACCTTTAAGATCCCACCTTCAGTATGAATCTTGTACCCGAGATCATCTAATTGCCCAACGAACAATAAGTTCTTCTTCAAGCCCTTCACATGTCGTACCCCTTGAAGTGTGCGAACAGTACCATCGTACATTTTTAATTTGATAGTACCGACTCCAGCAATTTCCAAGGCATGATCATTTCCCATGAACACGGATCCTTCCGAGATAGGTTTATAAGTGCAAAACCAATCTCGACGTGGAGTCATGTGCCAGGTTGCACCCGAATCCAATATCCAACAATCATGAAGTTGTCTTCCGCCTTTAGAACTAATTGCTGCTTCACTATACAGGATTTCTCCATTATCTGAGGTACTTGCAACGCAACCTTGAGAGGTTGATGCTTCAAAATTCTTTCCTCCATTCTTCTTGTGCCAACAATCTTTCTTCAAGTTCCCTCTCATGCCACAATTATAGCATTTGACGTGATACCCTCGTTGCTGGTGTCACTAACACAGTTGCAACCATTTGGTACTGCCACAATCAATCTCATTTAGCAAACAAGAAAATTTCCTTGCAAGCTGCCATATCTCTAATATCCTCTGCTGTTTATCTCTCTGGAAATTTATCATCAGGTAAGTTGCGGTCTTCAATTCAGGATTTTCAGATCATGAAAAGTTTCTCCATTGCAATTCATCCACCAAAGGCAGAGAGTCAGAGACCATCAAGGAAGTTGTCTGGTACCCTCCCCTCCCCTCTTGGGTGAAATGTAACTTGAACAGAGCTGCAAAAGGTAATCTGGGTCACTCCAGTTGTGGTACCATCTTCCGTGATTGTTCTGGTGCTATTTTAGGTTGCTTTGCTGATTACACAGACAATAATAATTTGGTGTATGCTGAGATGATGGGAGCTATCTTAGCTATTGAATTAGCGAACTCGAAAGGCTGGAAAAAATTGTTGTTGGAATGTGATTCTAAAATTGTGATAAATGCCTTCTTTGACTTAGCTGGAGTTCCCTGCAGACTGTTAAATAGGTGGAAAAACTCTAGCTCTTCTCAAACATTTTGATTTTAGAGTTTCTTATATTTATAGGCAAGGAAACTCTTGTGCAGATTTTTTAGCTAATCATGGTATACGGATTAGATTGTTTTTTTTGGTCTGACAATGTCCCCTCTTTCTGTTTGGAGGACTTTAACAGAAATAGATTAGGATTACCTTCCTTTAGGTTTTCTTTTTGATGTATACCCATGGGTTTGGTTTGGTCCCCATGTCTATTCCAGTTTTGTCTTCTTTTGTTAATTTCTAGGCTCTGCTGCTGTTTGCAAGCCTTTTCAAAAAAAAAAAAAAGTTACTGAATTGAGGTTGAATTCAAGAATCAATTATGCAGGAAATGGTGGAAATTAAATCCCGCTGAACCCTTGATGTATGCATTAAAATTAGTTTCCTTTATTTAATTATGCAAATTATTAATAAATTTTTAAAATTTGTGTTATCCTTTCTATTAGCAATATAATTATGAATATTTTTATTTATGTATTTATTTTTGAAATTAAGAATGATTCAATAAAAAGTTTTTTGTTCATTTTTTTTTTATTTAAAGAGATAATTTTGTAAATTTAATTTTTGAGTTTGCTAAGAGTTAGCATTACTCCTTGCCTTTCAAAAAAAAAAAAGAGTTAGCATTACTCCTATATATCTTCTGATGCAATGAGAAAATCAGAATCACATAATTCTTTAAAAATTGTTTTGTGGATTGATTTATTTTAATTCATTTTTTATGAAAATAGAAAAACAGAGTCATTAAACAAACCCTGCTGTGAGAAGTGACATAAACCTTGTGATGTTTAATTTGCTGATGAAACAAATATGTTTAACAAAAGCTAATAAATTATTCTTTGAATGCTCTCACACTTACCATGAAAGCAACAATTGCCTTCCAGAATCAGTAGAATCTGCAAAATTATCATCACATTTAATTGTAATGATTAATTGTAGTAGCCAGAGTAAAAAATTCCATTCTAAACTTTCTTTTTATGTTTTTAAATACTATGTTATCACACTGTGGAGCTCAGTTGGTTGAGCATGGGTGCGTGAGATATTGTAAACTATTTTATTAAACAAAAGTGATCTACTCTTTATTAGCAGTTTCAAACTCTTCGTGAGTGATTATTTGGATACACTATATATCTCATTTGGACAAGTAATATTACACATTCCTGAGCTTGAAAAACCAACAGGCCCAATTTGAAGGATTATCACCAAATTAATTAACCCAATCATGAAAACTTAATATTATACGAGTGAACTGTAAATTCCTCCCTTTATGACCTAGGTTAGTTCTTGTGCACAGAGAGAATTAAGGAAACTATTATTCTGTAAACTGCCATTGACGATACGCTTGTTTGTGGGTGTGCAAACCATATCAAGGGCTCCATTGTATCCTGAAGGGGATTCGCCAAGACACCCTATTGCATCCAATCTAAATCTTTAATGATTGGTAATCGAACCTAAAGATTGTTGGTTGTCTTGATGGTTCTGCAACAAAGAAGAGAGAAGGCGCAAATCTCCAAGGCGTGTGTAAACACTAACCTTTAGGTTCGATTCGCCCCCACCAACCTCTATAGAAATTGGATGCAATAGGGTGTCTTGGCAAATCCCCTTCAGGATACAATGGAGTCCTTGATATGGTTTGCACACCCACAAACAAGCGTATCGTCAATGGCAGTTTACAGAATAATAGTTTCCTTAATTCTCTCTGCGCACAAGGGAAGAAAGAAAATGATTTGGATACATAGAATCTGGTGATTTCTATGTTTGTTGTTATATTTTTCTGCATGTAGATTGGTTCTATTTATAGATCATCTCATGTCTTTTGGTGAAGAGATTTGACCTTTCAAATAGACACATCTCATGACTCTTGGTGAAGAGTCACATCTCATGACCCTTGGTGAAGAGTCACATCACATGACTCTTGACAAAGAGTCTCATCTCATGTCTCTTGAAGAAGAGTCATATCTATTCATATTTACACCTTTATATGAGTAGACACATAACTTCATGAAAGAATACAACATTTCATTAATTTTGAAAATCTCTCACAATATATTCTTAAAGGTTTTAGTCTCAAACATGGGATTGTTCTGAATTTAATGGGTAGAAAGTCCTACCCTATATTATCCTAGGCACCAATAAAAAACTAAGAGTAATACTTAATACCATTTTAATAGAAAATTCTTGAACAAATCTAGGGTTTGTTTGATCAAATAAGGTAATTTACATACCATGTGTTGAATCACGGTGTTCATGACCCATAATCTATTACAACGCAACTTTGTAATGAACAACAATGAGTTCCTAGTTGGGCCTGTATGAACCTATCTTAGTAGAGTTCTTTTGTGTGTAGAATGTGTGTAAAATTTATATGTACATATGTCTGATGCTCAAACTATAAATTCTTCTTATATATATATATATATATATATATATATATATATATATATATATTGAAAACTTGGAAGACCTGGACATGCATTACCTTACTATATTATATTGAACACTTGGAAGACCTAGACATCCTCTCCAACAATGGATTTACATTAAAACTAATTTTCTTATGCTCATATGATTAATTTCTACTAACAAATATTCATATATATAGCGAAACACTAAAATCCCTTCACATGCAATCTTACAAACAAGTGATATGCACAAATAATAAAACTCTCATTTTCCATAAGAAAACTCATTTATAAACCTTGAACAACAGCTATCCATGGATACTCCATTCTTTTTAGCATGAACATAAAAATAGACTACCAGACAAAAATTTGAAAAAAAATTGGAGAAATCAATTTTAGAAACAAAAACTGATTACTTGATATATGGTGCCTCCAACCTCAAAAGCAGCAACCACTGCAATCAAGAATTGGTGCCAAAATTACTTGAGCTCACACACACACCTGATAAACACTATTAAGTAGTGCTAACATTAAAACAGTAACTTCACTGTCAAAGTACTCACGAAGTATTCACCTATGGAAATCTCCCCAGTAATCTGATTAATTATATGAAATGTTCCTGAAACTCAATGAAACGATAGGTTGACAATGAGGAAAAAAAATATTGCAAAACAGATAATTGAAAACAGAATAATAAAGGTCAAAAGTCAAAACATATGTAAGGCAACAAAAAGGAACAAGAGAGAAAACCTCATCGTGCTTGGGTTTCATTACACACCAATACCACAAGCCAGTTAATTGACATATATCAGGAGACAAAAGTTCCACTCAATATGTTTCCTCACACCCATTGCATCAATTTACAATCACAATAAAATCTTCTACAGAATAAAACAAATATTAAGAAACACCCAAATGTAAATGTAAATTACCCAAAGTAAAGATTTCAAGTGTGTGAATAGAGGTTTTTTTTTTTTTTTTTTGAGTTTGTATACAACAAAGTCAAATTGTCACTGAACAGGAGCATTCATGAGGAGAATACTAGTAATATGGGGTCTCTGCCTTAAATCTTATTGAAAATTTACAAGCAATATTAATTAACTAGTACCTCTAAGTGCCATTTCCAATTATCCTTGGTTTGATCCTTGTACCAAAATTTCCTTTCTTAGATTTCATTTGGAATTAATGCCCAAGGCACTAGATTCCTGATGACTTCTACAGGCGTTCTATCAGTAAGAAGCTCAACAAGAACAACACCAAAGCTATAAATATCACCCTTGAAAGTTGCTTTCAGTGCATGCACCCTTACAATGAATAGTTCATGTGTCTTACTCTTATGCAACTTGGTTGCATCAAGCATGAGGAAACTTCTGAGTTCAACATAAACTCAGCTACTTGGAGATTCTTTTATAATTGCAAATTTATTTCTATTTGCATAAACTTCTCTAATTTAAAGAAATAAAATCGTCCAGTGAAGTTAAAATATAGGGATATCATTACATGTAGCTCTCTTTCAGTTTCAGGAGTACATTTGCTAATGGAATACATTTACTCCCTAATAACCTAAAACATTTTTAGGATTTTTTTGCGAAATTAATAACTTGCAAAACCTGTTATTACGGGTCAAACATTGTTCACAAACGGTGTGCCATATTTCCATGACTTCACTGTAGCCTGTACGGCATGGTTAACTTTTCTCATAGAAACATAGAATGTCTATACATTATTAGGTAAAGAAAGGAAAAGCAACTTTTTGGAAGCTTCAGTAGAAGGTGAGTCTATTACGTGGTTAACTTTCCTCACAGACAGAAAGTCTAAGAGGTGAATATATTATTGGGGTAAAGAAAAGAAAAGCAACTTCTTGCAAGCTTCATATAGAAAGCGTGTCTATTACGTGCCGCGTTGTAATCTTTGAGTCACGAAATAGTAGGTGCAATCTTGTATATAAACCCGAATTCGTTTGGTAAAAAAAAAACGTGAAGATGACAATGAAGAGTGATGTATGCGTGTTTACAGTGATTTTGGTTGTACTGGAAGTGTTGTATTGTGAAGGGTGTTGGAAGCATGAGAGAGAAGCTCTCCTTGGTATCAATGGTGCCTACTTCGGCAACCATTTACCTTGGACAGACAACACTGACTGTTGCAAATGGGATAGGGTCGAGTGTAACGCCACCACAGGGCGAGTGGCCAAACTTGATCTTTCTCATGCGAGGGATCCTGATCTTGGATTGTGGGGTCTAAATTACTCTCATTTTCTTGTGTTTAAAGACATCAAGAATCTCAACTTGTCAAACAATTACATATCTAGTTGTGTCGAAAAAGGTCATTCAATTTCATACCAGTTCTATATCCCGATCTTTTTCTTTTTTACAGAATGAAAATGAATATATCTGCATTAATTAAGTTTGATGCATGATTAGCTTACATATATTTTATGTTACTATACTTTTGAATGAATTTAGTAACACACAAGTTATAGAATTTATTGAATACTTTCTAACAAATCTGTAAAATTTCTTTTTAAACTTACAATATGTAAATATTACTGTTAATTTCTCTTTCATTTTTTGCCTTGCAGCTTTGGGACTAAATAATCTGGAGGTCCTGGATTTGAGTTATACTTATACTAATTATTATAATGCCAATATTTCATCATGTGTGCATGAGTCTTCATCGCTTAAGGCTTTATACTTGCGTGGCAACATGCTCAACGCAACTTCATACCAAGGTCAGTTTGAGATTTTATTTATTTTTAAATGCAACTGGGAAAAGATTGATAATTTTTGGTGATATACAACTACACATGAATAGTCAGGATTATTTAATTAATTTTTATCTTAGTCATTTTTATGAAATTGCATTAAAAATAGAGTCCTAAATTTTAGACATTTAATAAGTGCAAACACTCCATTGACATTTCTAATTTCTTTTTATCTCTCTTATTGTCATATCACATCTCTAATAAGTGTCTAAGGATCATTTTCCTTAAAAATAGCATGACATTAGTGCTTATTCCAAACTGATCAGTAACATCATGCATCACAAGTTGGTGTTTGTTTTTGTTTGAGAAATATTGATTTCTTTGGGGGGACTAGAGATGACAATAGGTCAAACCGCTCGACAAGGACCTATGGCCTACGTTTACATTAGGCTTAGGTCAAGCCAAGCTTTTTTCAGAAAATAAATCAGGCCAAGACTTTTATTAAAGTTTATTTAGTTAAAATGTCTAGACTCTAAGTCATTCAAAAGACCTTTTAACAAACCTGTCTATTTAAATAAACATAAAAAATATTTGTTGTTGTTGTTGTTGTTATTATTATTATTAAATTTGTTATAATATAATAAAATCTTATATTTATTTACCTTTTTAAATGTTAAGCATATTAAATAAAGAGTCAAGCTTAAGCTTATAAGTTTATTAGAATATAAACTTGTTCTATTTAGAGGTCTTAATGCAAAATATGTTTTTAAATAAGCTATCATAAATGTCAGATTAGACCTTAAAAATATACTTATATCATATCAATAATTCTTATAAAACCTAACATATTTATTTTCACCTCTATCTTAGTGTTAAATTATTACAAAGTAGACCATTAAACAGACTTGTAGGTCAGGCCAGACTTTTATGTAGGTCAGACCAAGCCTTTAAAAAAGTCTTTGATAGGTAAACAAACCAAGCTCGAGTCATGTATTTTTAGCGAAGGCCTGACTCAGGCCTAGCAAGGCCTAGCTTGACCTAGCCTATTTCCATCCTTACAGGGGTACATAACTAACATATTAATTGTTCCTTGTCTTAATTATGTTTTCAGTCCTTAAAAGTTAGGTCATGATTTTTTTAGTCCTCCAAATTTAACTTTGCTTTTTTTAGTCTCTGGAATTCAACAATTGCTCTTTTTAGTCCCTCTCATAAGTGTGTACCAAATAAGGAATAATAGATTCATAATTTATAGTGGCTTTTAGGTGCCATAATTTAATTTTTAATTTTAAAGTATGATTTTTTGCTATAAAAAAACACCGAAATAAGTAAAAAAGAAACATATTCCTCAAATAACAAAGGACATAGATTTTTATGACAAATAAAAGGAATTTGACCCCAAATCAAATCCATAATAAAGAGAAGAACATGGAACTTAAATTGAAAACCTATATATCCACAAAGTTTAAAGCAAAGTAATAACTCTACCTCAAATCTACACAATTTTGATGTTTAGAGCACTAGCAAAATAGAGCAATCAATCTTGTTACTTGACTCAAACACACATTAACATGAACAATATTGTTTTTCTGTAAAATAATAATATAAATAAGGGTCTTGCTAACCAATACCCTAAGGGCATTGGTTAAGGAATTAAAAGAGGAAAGTATTTATTGTGAAATTCATAGGAGAGCGCAAAAAAAATCATGGGCAGCGCAATTTTCTGCCTCCCAATAAAAATCTTTCTCCTTTTAATTCCTTAACCAGTGCCCTAAGGGCACTGGTTAGCATTTGCCTATAAATAGTTATAAAAACCTAGACAAGGAGGGAGGAAGTTAAGCAAAAACTAAAATAAAGAAAAAACAATACCATCTGAGAATGGTTGTATTGGTAACCTGTAAAAATAGAAAGAGCAAATTACAGCAACATCCTCTGAGATTTTGTATAACTACACAAGCACCCGATACTTTTTTAACCATTACATTCACCTCCCTTGTAGAGGGTGATAGTGTAAGATTTGAGGGGGTGTCAGTTTAATGTTTTCAAACATATAAGGAAGTGTTAGTGTAATGTTTTCAAACTTAAAGGAGGGTTAGTGTAAGAAAATCAAAACAGGTGGAGTTATGTTTAATTTGATAAAAGCTCAATGGGTGTTGCTGTAATTTAACATACATAATTTTAGAAAAAGAGCAAATCGCATAAATTAATGTGCAGGGCCATCTTTGAAGAAACATAATAAGCAACATAATTATGCAAAATGCCAATGTAGAAAAATAAGAACACAACATGCAAATTAGAAATAGCACTTTCCGCATTCAAGCAATCCCATAAGATATTTTCCTTATAAACTAGTTTAAGCCTACAGTTTCACAACAATGAAATTGCAAGAATGTGAATCCACTAAAACTAGTCACCAGGGAGCAAGCCTTAGGCCCCAAAATCAAAACCATATTCTCCTCCCCTAAGAAATCAAAATTGGAGCGAGCGTGGAGCATGAAGTAATTGACGAAGCCAAAGAGGGGGTTTGACCGTGGCGGCGTTCTTGGAGTCGAGGAGGACGTCGAGCTTGGGCTCAAAGCGGAGGTCTTTATGGGAGTAATGGACACGTGTACGTGGGCAAAGGAGGGGGTTTCGTGGCGGTAGAGATAGAGGAGGATTTGGGAGCAATGGGGGGAGGAGATGAGGAAGAGGGCAGTGGGAAAGGAGATCTGGTAGCTTTAAGAACTCTGAAGGGTTCTCCCCTATTTGCGCTATTAAAAAAGATGGGTCTAAATTATTAAGGCCAAATACCACTTTTGGTCCTTTATTTTTTATTTTTGGCTTAGTGTGGTCCTTTATCTTTTAAAAAGTTCATTTTAGTCCTTTATCTTTTTAAACTGATTCAAAATGGTTCTTCCGTCTATTTAAAGTTGACGTTGTTAATAAGATATTGATATTGGCAGCTAAAAACCACCACAAAATGTAAGCTTCTCACTTCTCTCTCTTTCTCCTCCTCTTCTTCTCCCTTCGCTCCCTCCCCTTCCTCTTCTCTCTTTTCAATCCACCCAACAGAGGTATTCTTAAATGAGATTGAAACAAAAGAAGATAATAGATAAGAGCATGCATGAATTTTAAAGAAACTAATGATGGAGGTGGAATCAAGAAAAAATGTTACAAAGAAACCAAACTTCATCATCTTAAACGTACAAACCATGGATTCTATTTAAAACCACTCGTTCAACCGCTGCATCTCCACCTCTTCATTCGTCATTGTCGTCGAACCCTCTTCACGTGCCTTTTTTTTTATTCTCATTGTCGCTAGAGCGAGATTTACTACAAGGGCGGGTCATTGGCGAAGGTTCGTGGCTCCTCCCGTGAATGCATTGTCGGCCATACTTCACGCCACAGAGGAACTCCTCGACTTCACCACACACGTCACCTCCCTCTGCGATAACGTTATCACCTTCTCCCAGGAATCAAGAAAAAATGAGATTTGGATTTTGTAGACTTGGATTTTAGGAAGGGGTGTATGGCAGCGGCCAACGATGGTGCTGGTAGAGCATGAGGAGAAAAGGAAGAAGGAGAAGGGAAGAAAAAGAGAAACTATGACGTGGAGGGAGAAGAGGCAGATTGAAAAGAGAAAGGAGGAAGGAGTAGAGAGAGCAGAGGGAGAAAGAGGAGAAGGAGGAAGAGGGAGAACAAAATTACATTTTGTGGCGATTTTTAACCGCCAATATCTTTATATTATTAACGGTGTCAATTTTAAATGAATGGAAGGACCATTTTGAATCAGTTTAAAAAGATAAATGACTAAAATGAACTTTCTAAAAGATAAAGGACTAAACTAAACTAAACAAAAAGATAAAGGACCAAAAGTGATATTCAGCCAATTATTAATTGAATATCCCTTTGCTAATGTGTTTGTAAACCAGGGTTTCACTTGTTTGCAAATTGTCAGTTTTTATTTTATTTTTTTGTAATTTGTGGTGTTTTAAACAACCAAAAATCATACTTTTAATTTAAAAACTAATTAAATTCTGACAGTCAAAAGTCGTCACAAATTTCAAATATACTAATCCCTATTTGGCACACATTATGGAGAAGGATTTAAAAAAACAATATTTCAAATTTAGGAACTAAAAAAACACATTTAAGTTTGGAGGACCAAAGACAATAGTGAGTCAAATTTGAGGGATTAAAAACTTATTTAACCCTTGTTCTTTTTAGGTTACTCTTCAAGTTGAAAAGTCTTGAGGTCCTTGACATGAGCGACTGCAACTTCGAGGACAATGATATTGTATCTGCTTTGAGTGGCTTTTCATCACTCAAGTCTTTAAAATTAGTATTCCGTGAATTGAATTGGTGATCAATTCATAGTAATGGCACACTTTGCACTTATTATTCCCTTTCCTTATTTATGATTAGTTAATTAACTATGACCAGTGTATATATTATATCAAAACCGAGGACATTGGAGATCCTTGACTTGGCTGAGAACAAGTTGGACGACAGTATCTTATGGTCTTTAGGTTGTTTTTCATCATTCATTAATTTATCGAAATGTCCTGCTCAGCATTACTCTTATAAGAATATGCTATGCCATCATCTAACAACTACTTTTTTTTTTGGTGAATCATCTAACAACTACTTATAACCGGATGTATTAAACAGAGAAAGAAGAATTTGCATGGCCAACCAATCTGCAATTCCTTGGACTAAGTGGAAATAGTTTCAGTAAAAAGGTTTTTTCTTCTCTAAGATGGCTTCAACATCTAAAATCTCTTAATTTAAGCAGCAACCTATTGGAAGGATCGTTGAATATTAGTGGTTAGTACTTTTAATTTTCATGAATTATTATTTATTTATTTTTGTTTCAGCATGCCAAGCCTTTGTTTATATTTGTGTATATCTGTAATTTAAAAAACAAGGGATTTAATTGATATATATAGTTCTAATCGATGAGTGAAGAAGAGTATTTACTCGATCTGTACCAGTACCAATGATAGTGTAATCAATCAATCCTTTGTTTATCCCTGGCAGCATTGGTGTCAAACAGTTTGGAAATTCTTGATTTCAGTCATAATAACATCACCAATTTTGTTGTCCATCGAGGTACGCTGTGCAAATTGTTCCATCACCAATTTATATATATTTTTTCATTATGACATCCCTTCTAACATATATAGTACTGCTGTCCAAATATAATTTCTCAGATTGGTCTGGCCTTAAGATGCTGGAGGAGTTATACATAAGCAATAATGAATTCAAGGGGCCACTTCAACCATATTTTGCTAACTTCTCATCCCTTAGGAAGATGGATATTTCTTATAATCACTTTACTGGTAATATCGGTTCTAACCTTGCAAGTCTTACATCCCTTGAATATCTTGGTTTTGAAGGAAACCAATTTGAAGTCCCTATTTCATTCACACCATTTTCCAATCATTCAAATCTTAAGTTCATCTATGGTGATGGGAACAAAGTCATACTTGACTCACACTCTACTTTGGAAACATGGGTTCCAAAATTTCAATTGCAAGTGCTCAGTTTGTCTTCAAGGGTTGAAACCAATTCTCTCCCCCTTCCAAGCTTTCTTCATTACCAATACAATTTGACTTATCTGGATTTAACTGGTTGTAAACTAGGAGGAGAGTTTCCAAATTGGTTATTGGAAAACAACACAAAAATGACAAACCTTGTTCTTAAAAATTGTTCCTTTACTCGATTCCCGCTGCCATCTCATCCCCATCTCCACCTGGAAGAAATGGATGTATCGGACAATGCAATAACAAGTCAAATCTCGAGCTACAATATCAGTTTAAATTTTCCAAATTTGGAAATTTTAGATATGTCTAAAAATGCAATCCATGGTTCAATTCCTTGCGAGTTTGGCCAGATGAACTTACTGCAAACATTGGATCTCTCAAATAATCATTTGTCGGGAGAAATTCCACATGAGCTAAGCAACATGAGCTCATTACAGACATTGGATCTTTCTGATAATCGATTATCTGGAGAAATACCAGAGGGCATATTTGGAGTTGGGCACCAATCCAGAGGACATACTGTCAGAGATATGGTTTTATCCTTGATATTGAACGATAATAGACTTACTGGTAGACTCCCAAGCAGCATTTTTAATGCATTCGTTACTTCATTGGATATAAGCAATAATCTTTTCGTGGGAAAAATTCCAAGCCTTGTTAAAAACATGTCAGGATTGGAGGAACTTTATATGTCCAATAATCATTTTGAAGGATCTATTCCTTTAGAATTGGCACAACTTGAAAATCTATTTTATCTAGATCTCTCCCAAAATAATTTGATTGGTGTTGTTCCATCTTTTAGAAATTCATCGGTGAGTATTATCCATCTGAACGACAATTGTTTAAGTGGATTGTCCAAAAGAATGTTTGATTTAAGCTCTTTCATGTTGATGCTAGACCTTAGCTACAATGAAATAACTAATAGCATTCAAGATATGATACAAGGCCTTAGTTATACATGGTTGAGCATTCTCCTTTTGAAAGGTAATCACTTTACTGGGGATATACCAAAGCAGTTATGCCAGTTGGTAGATTTAAGCATACTAGATCTTTCTCATAACAATTTTTCTGGTGTAATACCCAATTGTTTGGGTAAAATGTCTTTCGAGAGTAAGGACCTTGTGGAATTATCAAGCCTACTTTATGGCATCCCTCCACCACTCTTTTTGGCATATGGATTTAAAACACAGTTACCAAATGTGGAAGAGAAAGCAAGTTTCACTTCAAAGAAAAGAACCGACAATTACATGGGGCATATCCTTGCTTACATGTCAGGAATTGACTTGTCCCACAATAAACTAACGGGAAATATCCCATCTGAGCTTGGAAACTTGACAAGAATTCGATCACTGAACTTGTCAAATAATGATTTGATGGGAAAAATTCCATCTACATTCTCCAATTTGGTACAAACAGAGAGTTTGGATCTTTCTTTTAACAAGTTGAGTGGCCAAATTCCTCCAAAATTGAGTGAATTAACCTTCCTTGCTGTATTCAGTGTAGCGCACAATAACTTATCTGGTGCAACACCTGAAAGAAAAGGACAATTTTTGACATTTGAGGAAAGCAGCTACGAGGGTAATATGTTCCTTTGTGGACCTCCCCTTCCAATAAGTTGCAATCCTCCACCACATGCTGTTATACCAAATGACTCGGACAGTGATGCAGACAGTGGTAGTTTGGTGGACATGTTTGTTTTTTGTGTGACATTTGCTGTGTCATACACATCAGCTTTGTTGGTAACTGCAGCAGCTTTGTACATTAATCCTTATTGGAGGCAAGCATGGTTTTACTATATAGAATTGGTGAGCCTCAATTGCTACTACTTTATCGAGGACAATTTGTTCAAGTTATTTAAAAATAGAAATATGTAACATGTTAGGTTGTATGTATTAAACATCAGTTTCTTTTTTGTTTGCTCTAAGTATGATACAATAGTTAATAAATAAGTTATGTATACGTTGTATGAAAATCGTATGTACTGTGGGACAATAGTTTGTGCTATAAAAGAAGTCCCCTAGATCAGGGTATGCTAACACCTCTTATAAATATCAGTCAAATTTAGGGGTTATTATATGTTTTGTGATCTGATATTGACACTATTACGTGTTGATACAGACTCAGGCGTTGAGTCATTTTTCAGGCACCTCTCCACCTTAAATGATCATCACCCAGATACTCTGAGACTGATGAGAGTAGCTGGTAGCAGCAGGAGCTCATGTCTCCGTCTTTATATATCATAATAGATAGATAGATTGTCGCGGATTGTGGCATGGAAATGGTGAAAATAAAATTTAATAAATTGAATGCAGATGCCACTAAAGATTTACTTTAATTTGGAAGCAAAACTTAGAAAACTCATTTATTAAAAGAAATAGTATACGACAATGAGGTTGAATTCATGAATCAGTTATGCAGGAAATGGTGGAAATTAAATCCCGCTGCACCCTTGATGTATACAATAAAAATAGTTTCCTTTATTTAAATATGCAAATTTTTAATAAATTTTAAAATTTTGTGTTATCCTTTCTTTTAGCAACATAATTATGAAGATTTTTGTTTATCTATTTATTTTTGAAATAAGAATGATTCAGTATAAAGTTTTTTATTCATTGTTTTTATTTAAAGAGATAATTTTGTAAATTAATTTTTGATTCTGATTTCAAAACTAGTTCTTGATTCTGATTTCCTCATTTTGCATCAGAAGATACATAGGAGTAATGATCATGAAATGTCAGTTTGATAAGAGTGATCATTACTCCTATGTATCTTCTGATGCAAAATGAGGAAATCAGAATCACATAATTCTTTAAAACATGTTTTGTAGATTGATTTATTTTCATTAAATTTTTTCATGAAAATCGAAAGACAGAGTCATTAAACAAATCCTGCTGTGAGATGTTACATAAACCTTGTGATGTTTAATTTGCTGATGAAACAAACATGTTTCACATAAGCTAATAAATTATTCTTTGAATGCTTTCACACTTATCATGAAAGAAACAATAGCCTTCCAGAATCAGTAGAATCAGCAAAATTACCATCACATTTAATGGTAAATGATTAATTGCAGTAGCCAGAGTCGAAAAATTAGGTCCTAAATTTTCATTTTATGTTTTTAAATACTATGTTATCAAATTGTGGAGTTGTTACTATTTTATTAAACAAAAGTTATCTACTCTTTGTTAGCACTTTCTAACTCTTCGTGAGTGATGATTTGGATACACTATAAATCTCATTTGGATAAGTAATTTTACACATTCCTGAGCTTGAAAAAACCAACTAGCCCGATTTGAAGGATTATCACCAAATTAATTAACCAAATCTAGACAACTAAATATTATGCGAGTGAACTGTAAATTCCTCCCTTTAAGACCTAATGGTTAGTTCAAATTGGGACATTTTGCCATGATGCCTCCATAGTGTTTGCATGATTCCCAAGTTGAAGAAAGGGCCACAAAGGTATGGATCTAAGGTATCAGATCAAATTCTTTAAGACTGTTATCATTCTATTAAGCAAAAGTTATCAACCCCTTGGCAAATGTTACTCTTTATAAGTGGTTACTTGAATATACTTTAACTTATTTGTAAATTATAAATGGGATTTAGTCAAATTGAACTTGGAGTAAACAATGTGGCTAAACCAGCTTAGAGGTCAGATCAAGAAATGAGTGTTGATCATAGCTATTAGACATTGACAAATCAACTAGTATTATATATTGAGGTAATTGTAATTGTGTGACTTATTGCATCTTCCTTTTTTAGTAATAATTGTTAAGAAAGTGTTAACTGAATATCTGCATTTAACTATGCCTCATGTCCTCGGGCTATAACTTGTAACTATGATCCTGAAGTCATACACAAGCAAGCATCTAAAAACTAGGTGGTATAAAAAAGATCTCAAGTAGGAACTATATCCATATAATTGGAAGGTTTAACTTCCTTTGACAAAGTTCTATAGAAAATTTTCTATATGGTTGTGCCATATATATGAACCATTCTTAAGTTAACTCTGATGAAAAAAGTACTCAAGGCCCATGCTAATGGCCCCTGCAACAGTTCTTGAACAAGTCATAAAGTTGACAAATGAACCATTCTTCTACCAAGATATCAAATTGTCAAGGATAACATGCTTACCCTGGCAAATGAAAAACAAACCCAGAAAATCTTTCATAAAATGTGATTCTACCAAAATTTATTCTCATAGGTTTTATTCTCAAACATGGGATTGTTCTGAATTTAATGGGTAGAAAGTCCTACCCTATATTATCCTAGGCACCAATAACAAACTAAGAATAATACTTAATAACATTTTAATAGAAAATTCTTGAATAAATAGGGTTTGTTAGTTGATCAAATAAGGTAACTTACATTACATACCATGTGCTGAATCAGGGTGTTCATGACCCATAATCTATTACAGAGCAACTTTGTAATGAACAACAATGAGTTCCTAGTTGGGCCTGTATGAACCTATCTTAGCAGAGTTCTTTTGTGTGTAGAATGTGTGTAAAATTCATATGTACATGTCTTATGCTCAAACTATAAGTTCATATATTATACTAAACACTTGGAAGACCTAGACATGTATTACCTTAGATATTCATAACTATATACAAATCAAATCCACTCCTACAATGGATTTACACGAAAACTATTTTTTTCATGCTCATCAGATTAATTTCTAGTAACAAATATTCATATATATAGCAAAACACTAAAATCCCTTAACATGCAATCTTACAAACATGTGATATGCACAAATAATAAAACTCTCATTCTCCATAAGAAAACTCATTTATATATAAACCTTGAAGAACAGCTACCCATGGATACTCCATTCTTTTTAATATGAACATAAAAATAGATACCGGACAAAAATTTGAGGCGAATTGGAGAAATCAATTTTAGAAACAAAAGAGGAAGATTTGAAATTATGGTAAGACTATGGGATAACAAAAGGAAATCTTTGCACACCCCCAGCCAAGAGTAAGGGTGTTGAATTATGAAAACAAAGAAACAACAAAGAATAGCTATACCAAAGTCAAGTTTTGGGATTAAGAACAATGAACAACTTGCCATCGTGGCTTATTGATTTGCTGATTGAGCATATTAATGAAGTGGAAAGGTGTCACGCGAGTATATATGCACTGTAGGGTGTCTGAAAATCGAAAGACTATTTTTAGATGGCTGAAAAGTCTGCAAATAACTTCTCAATTGATATGTCCCTTAAGTTCAATGAAACGATAGAGTGACAATGAGGAAAAAAAAATATTGGAAAATTGACAACAGAATAACAAGTCAAAACATATGTAAGGCAAAAAGAAGGAGCAAGAGTCAACCTCATCGTGCTTGGGTTTGATTACTCACAAATACCACAAGCCAGTTAATTGACATATATTAGGGGACAAAGTTCCACTCAACCTGTTCCCCCACACCTTCGTTGCATCAATGTACAATCACAATAAAATCTTTTACAGAATAAAAGAATATTAAGAAACACCAAATGTAAATTATATAAGGAAAAGATAAATCCCTGGCTACTAAGATTTCAAGTGTGTGAATGGAGGTTTTCTGATTTGTATACAACAAAGCCAAAGTCACTGAGCAGGAGCATTCATGAAGAGAATATTACCATAGGAGAATTCAATATGGGTTCTTTGACTTAAATCTTCATGTACATTTAGAAGCAATAGCTAATTTGTTAGTACCTCTAAGAGCTATTTCTCATTATCCTTGATCCTTGTACCAAAATTGAAAATTTCCTTTGTCAGATTTCATTTGGAACGCCCAAGACACTAGATTCCTGATGAGTTCTACCAGTAAGAAGCCCAACAAGAACTATAAATATCACCATTGAAACTTGAAAGTTGCTGCTTTCATTACCTACACACTTACAATGCATAGTTCATCTGTCTTATGCAACTTGGTTGCATCAAGCATGAGGACACTACTGACTTCAACATAAACTCAACTACTTGGAGATTCTATTGTAAATTCATTTCTAGTTCCATAAACATCTCTAATTTAAATAAATAAAATCATCCAGTGAAGTTAAATATATGGATATCATTACATGTATAGCTCTCTTTTAGGAGTACATTTGCAAATAAAAAACACTTAGACCCTAATAACCTAAAACATTTTTGGGAGTTATTTGCAAAATTAACCTGATATTACTGGTCAAGCATTGTTCATCAATGGTGTGCCATATTGAACGTAGCCTGAACCACGTGGTTAACTTTCCTCATAGTCACAGATATATAGAAAGTCTTTGAGGTGAATATATTATTCTGTAAAGAAAGGAAAAGCAATACACGTGGTTAACTTTCCTCAGACAGAAAGTCTTTGAGGTGAATATATTATTAGGTAATAATTATAAAGAAAGGAAAAGCAACAAGTAGAAACGAGTCTACATGCGGTCAACTTTTCTCACACATAAAGTCTTTGAGGTAAATATATATATTATTATTAGGTAAAGAAAGGAAAAGCAACTTTGATAATCATTGAGTCACAAAATATATAGTAGGTACAATCTTACATATATATAAACCCGAATTCATTCTGTCAAAAAACGCGAAGGCCACAATGAAGAGTAATGTATTTGCGTTTTCGTTGATTTTGGTATTGCTGGAAGTGTTGCATTGTGAAGGGTGTTGGAAGCATGAGAGAGAAGCTCTCCTAGCTATCAATAATGGCTACTTACGTAACAGTTTAGCTTGGGTAGACAACACTGACTGTTGCAAATGGGATAGGGTCGAGTGTAACACCACCACAGGGCGAGTGACCAAACTTGATCTTTCTTTTGCGAGGGATTATGATCTTGGATTGTGGCATCTAAATTACTCTCATTTTCTTGTGTTTAAAGACCTGAAGAATCTCAACTTGACAAACAATTACATATCTAGCTGCGTCGAAAAAGAAGGTCATCTCTATATCCCGATCTTTTCTTTTACGGAATCAAAATGAACATATCTGTATTGATCAAGTCTGATGCATGATTGGTATACATATATTTTATGTTATATTGTTGAATGAATTTAACAGGTAAGTTATAAAAGTTATTGAATAATTCATAACAATCATTAGATGGTACATTTAAATTTTTTTTTTTTTTTTGTCACCGTAACATTGGTGCGAAGAAATGAAACGTATGTAAAATTTAGGATTCAATCGAAATTAAGGATTTTTTAAAATCTATGAACTAAAATCGCAAGAAAAAAAAAAGTAAACCAAAATTACAAATCAAAATTACAGTGGACTAAAATTGTAATTTAGCCTAATTAAATTCGTGTTGATATCACTTTCATCTTTTTGTCTTGCAACAGTGGGACTAAGTAATCTGGAGGTCCTGGATTTGAGTTATAATGATCGTACCGACAATATTTTATCGTGTGTGCCTGAGTCTTCATCTCTTAAGGTTCTATACTTAAAATACAACTTGCTCAATGCAACTTCATACCAAGGTCAGTATGATATGTGCATCTTTTTTTAAAAATAAAAATGCAACTTGGAAAAGATTGATAATTTTAGTCATACAATACAACTACATATGAATGGTCAAGATTATTTTAATTAATTTTATATCTTAATCATTTATTTGAAGTTGCATTAAAAATAACATGACATTAGTGGTAATTCCAAACTGAGTAACATCATGCATCACAAGTGGATTTGAATAATTGTAAAAACTGTATAATTAGTTTGTAAAAGCTGGTTGTTTCCTTTTTATTAATATCCTGTATTCTTTCACAACATAGCCCTCAGTATTTGTTTTTGTTACAGAAATATTGATTTCTTCAGGGGACAGAACTAACACATTGTTCCTTCTAGGTTTATTCTCCATGTTGATAAATCTTGAGGTCCTTGACATGAGCAGCTGCCACGTCGGCGACCACAATGATATTGCATCTGCTTTGAGTGGCCTTTCATCCCTCAAGTCTTTAAATTTAGCACACTGTTACTTGAATTTCCGATCACTTCATAGTAATGCCACCCTTTGCACTTCATATACATTATTTCCTTGATTAGTTAAAAACATAAAATAACTATGATCAGTGTATATATGAGTAGGTATATCTAAACTAAGGACATTGGGGAACCTTGACTTGACTAACAACAAGTTGAACAACAGTATCTTACGATCTTTAGGTTGGTTTTCATCTTTCATTAATTTATCAAAATGTTCTGTTCAACATGACTCATATAACAATATACTACGCCATCATCTAACAGCTACTTATAACCGGATGTATTAAACAGAGAAAGAAGAATTCGCATGGCCAACCAATCTGTAGTTTCTTGGACTAAGTGAAAATAGTTTCAGTAAAAAGGTTTTTTCTTCTCTAAGCAGGCTTCGACATCTCAAATCTCTTAATTTAAGCAGCAACCTATTGGAAGGATCGTTGAATATTAGTGGTTAGTACTTTTAATTATCATGAATTATTATTGTTATTTTTTTGTTTCAGCATGCCAACCCCCTCTGTTATCCCTGTCAGGATTGGCATCGAACGATTTGGAAATTCTTGATTTCAGTCGTAATAACATCACCAATTTTGTTGTCCATCTAGGTACACTGTGAACTTGATTCTATATTTAATCTATTTTAGTGCATTAATATAATTTTTTTCATTATGACATCCCTTCTAACAAATATAGTACTTCTGTCCAAATATATAATTTCTCAGATTGGTCTGGGCTTAAGATGCTGGAGGAGTTATACATAAGCAATAATGAATTCAAGGGGCCACTTCAACCATACTTTGCTAACTTCTCATCCCTTAGGAAGTTGGATATTTCCTATAATTACTTTACTGGGAATATCGGTTCCAATCTTGCAAGTCTTACATCCCTAGAATATCTTGGTTTTAAAGGAAACCAATTCGAAGTCCCTATTTCATTCACGCCATTTTCCAATCATTCAAATCTTAAGTTCATCTATGGCGATGGGAACAAAGTCATACTCGACTCACACTCTACATTAGAAACATGGGTTCCAAAATTTCAATTGCAAGTGCTCAGTTTGTCTTCAACGACTGAGTCCCATTCTCTCCCCCTTCCAAGCTTCCTTCATTACCAATACAATTTGACTTATCTAGATTTTACTGGTTGTAAACTAGGAGGAGAGTTTCCAAAGTGGTTATTGGTAAACAACACAAAAATGACAAACCTTGTTCTCAAAAATTGTTCCTTTACTGGGTTAATCCAGCTGCCATCCCGTCCCCTTCTCGAGCTGGAAAGAATTGATGTATCCGATAATGCAATAACAGGTCAAATCCCGAGTAACAATATCAGTTCAATTTTTCCAAATTTGGAAATTTTAGATATGTCTAAAAATGCAATCCATAGTTCAGTTCCTCGCGAGTTTGGCCAAATGAACTTACTGCAAACATTGGATCTCTCAAATAATCATTTGTCGGGAGAAATTCCAAATGAGCTAAGCAACATGAGCACATTACAGACATTGGATCTTTCTGATAATCAATTGTCTGGAGAAATACCAGAGGGTATATTTGGAGTTGGGTACCAATCCAGAGGATGTACTTACAGAGGTATGGTTTCATCCTTGTTACTGAAGGATAATAGATTTATTGGCAGACTCCCAAGCAGCATTTTTAACCCATGCATCACTTCATTGGATATAAGCAATAATCATTTGGTGGGAAAGATTCCAAGCCTTATAAAAAACATGTCAGGATTGCAGGAACTTCGTATGTCCAATAATCATTTTGAAGGATCTATTCCATTAGAATTGGCAGAACTTGAAAATCTACTTTATCTAGATCTCTCCCAAAATAATTTGATTGGTGTTGTTCCATCTTTTATAAATTCTTCGGTGAGAATTATCCATTTGAACAACAATCATTTAAGTGGATTTTCCAAAAGAATGATCAATGAAAGCTATTCCGGAGTCATGCTACTAGACCTTAGCTTCAATGAAATAACCAATGGCATTGAAGATTTGATACAGGAACATAGAAGTTTGAACATTCTCCTTTTGAAAGGCAATCGCTTTACTGGGGATATACCAAAGCAGTTATGCCAATTGATACATTTAAGCATACTAGACCTTTCTCATAACAATTTTGCTGGTGCAATACCCAATTGCTTGGGTAAAATGCCTTTTGAGATTAAGGACCCAGAGCTATTATTGGAAATATTGTCTGGCCGGATTTTGGCAGATCAAAGATATTACATGCTTTTTGACACACCAATATTACCAAATGTGGAAGAGAAAGCAAATTTCACTTCAAAGAAAAGAAATGACAGTTACACGGGGAGAATCCTTGCTTACATGTCTGGAATTGACTTGTCCTGCAATAAACTAAAGGGAAATATCCCATCTGAGCTTGGAAACTTGACAAGAATTCGATCATTAAACTTGTCACATAATGATTCGATCGGGCAAATTCCAACTACATTCTCCAATTTGGTACAAATAGAGAGTTTGGATCTTTCATTTAACAAGTTAAGTGGCCAAATTCCTCCACAATTGAGTGAGTTAACCTTCCTTGCTGTATTCAATGTAGCGCACAATAACTTATCTGGTGCAGCACCAGAAAGAAAAGGACAATTTTCGACATTTGAAGAAAGCAACTACGAGGGTAATCGGTTCCTTTGTGGACCTCCACTGCCAAAAAGTTGCAATCCTCCACCTGTTAGTTTACCAAAAGATGAAGACAGTGATAGTTTGGTGGACATGTTTGTTTTCTATGTGAGCTTTGTCGGGTCATACATATCAGCTTTGTTGGTAACTGCTGCAGCTTTATATATTAATCCTTACTGGAGGCAAGCATGGTTTTACTACATAGAATTGATGAGCCTGAATTGCTACTACTTTATCAAGGACAATTTGTGTAAATTATTTAAAAATAGAAATATGTAACATATTATTTGTATGTCTTAAACATCAGTTTATTGTTTGTTTGCTCTAAGTGTGATACAATAGTTAATAAATAAGTTATGTATGCATTGTACGAAAACCATACGTACTGTGGGACAATAGTTTGTGCTATAAAAGAAGTCCTCTAGGAACTTGATGTCATGTTCCCCCCTCATCTCCTGAGAAATCAGGCTATGCTAACACCTCTAATAAATATCAGTCAAATTAAGGGGTGATGATATGTTTTGGGATCTGATATTGATATTAAGTGCTGATACAGACTCAAGCGTTGAGTCATTTTTCAGGCACCTCCCCATCATAAATCATCATCGCCCAAGTATGGACCTAAGGTATCAAATTCTTTAAGACTGTTATCATTTTATTAAGGTTAAATTAAATTAATCTGCACGTAACTTAACTATTTGGCAATTTTCTGCTCAAACTATAAATTCCTCTTACATGTTATTGTTAGTTGCTATAATTACTTACTTTTCAAGTAGTTTTTAAGGCAATTATCTATCTTTTTCTCTCATTTGGAGTGTTGTTTTACTCAATTTCTGTTAATTTTGCAATGTAGTTAGAATTTCTTTAGTTTCTCTAGTTTTATGGTTATATCTAAGTGTTTTGCCCCACTTTTTGTAGGAATTGGAGATTGAAGTTAAAGAACACGTTTTGGAGCTGCATTCTGAGCTTTGGAAGCAGTGGAAGGTCATTTGCAAGAGAAATCTGTTGAAGTGCAGAATTTTCAAATCAGCCAAGCCAAAATTTCAGGCTGAGCCAAATGTCACTTAAGAGCAATTCTGCACTTGTATATAAAGGACTGACCTTCAGAAGTTCAGGGAGCTTGGACATTTTTTAGAAACAACCTCTGTAGCTCGTTTTGCACTGTGGTAGTGGAGAGAAAAGCTCTCTCTTTAGTTCTTAAGTTCTTAAGTTTTCTTTTCATCTCCTTCCCCCTCCATGTGTAATTTCCAGCTGCTCACACCCATGAGTGGCTGAGTTCTGTAGTTGTTAGGGGTTAGATGTAACCATTCTCAAAACTCTCTTGTATCTTTTGATATTATCTATATATATTCTGAATATTTGGGTTTAAAGTTAGTATTTTGCTTCTTTTCTTAAAGCTTGTTGTGGCTTGATCACCCATAGCATGATCCTTGGACATGACTATTGTTGGGAAACACTTTCGTTGTCTAGAACTGAAGCAATATACCTCATGAACTTCGTGTCTAGGAATGGATCTTAGTTCATGGGTTATCTTGTGGTCTCTAGACTTAAAGCTAGTTGCTTCGTTAAGTTGTTGAGGAATCAAGGCTTGGGGGAGTAATCTAAGACTCTCTGCACCTAAGGAATTAGGCTGAGAATGTTTTTATTGACTGATTTTAACTTTTAAATGCTAATAGAATGTATATTGTGTGCATGCAAGAAGATAGTAGAGAATGGTGAAATCTAACCCCTGCAACATCTTCATCTATCTGTTTTAACCTCTGTCTACTGCTGTGTTTGTCTTAAAAACAACAAAAATATCTTCTTTAATTTCTGTTCTGCATTAGTTCTGTTATATCTTTCACAAAACCAACCAAAGTTCACGTTTTTATAGCTTTCTTGTGAAAACCAGTTCAGTCTAGCTAATATCTTTGTGAACATTGCCTGTATTAAACAAATCCCTTGGGAAAACGATACTTGGACTTATCCATTTACTACTTGTGCGACTGGTGCGCTTGCCAATCCGCCTTAACAAGTTTTTGGCGCCGTTGTCGGGGATTTGCATCTTAATATTAGGCAACTTCACATTCATATTATCCTAGGAATTATTCTTTATTCTTTTATTCTTTGTGTTTTTATTCTCTGTTATGTTCGCTGTTTTCTTGTGCTAACTTTTCGTTCTAGTGTTCTGTTCTTTTTTCTCTGTTTATGCACACAAGAAGTTCAGCTGATCCTTTGTATTTCGACCCGGAGATAGAGAGGACAGCAAGACTTACCAACAGCTGGACAAAGAAGAGGAAGGCTCTAGAAAGACTTGCTAGCCAAGAACCACTTTCTCCTGCTTCACCAAATCTGTCTTTGACGTCCATCCCTGAAGAAGAAGAATTTATAATGGCAGAAGAAGGGGAAGCGAATCAACCAAGGCGTACTTTGAATGATTATTGTGCCAACACAGGGCCAAGATTCTTCAACACCATAGCCAGACCAGAGGTGCAGGCTCACAATGTTGAAATGAAAGCATCTCTCATCCACTTGATTCAGCAAAACAAGTTCCATGGCCTTGACCATGAAGACCCTTATGCTCATTTGACTACTTTTGTTGATATCTGCAACACTGTGAAGCTACATCAAGTTAATGATGATTATATCCAGATCAGCCTCTTTCCATTCTCTCTTGATGGAAAGGCAAATGATTGGTACAGAGCCATTCCTCCCAACACTCCCTTGACTTGGGACGAGCTGGTTGACAGATTTTTGAACCGTTTCTTTCCTCAATCTAAGATCAACCAAAGGAAGACAGCTATCTCCACTTTCACTCAAGGAGCTGATGAACCCTTGTGTGAAGCATGGGAGAGATTCAATGGCCTGTTAAGAAAATGTCCAGCTCATGGTTTCAATGAAGCAGCTCAAATCAACACCTTTTTAGCTGGACTTAGACCTCAAACAAAGCTTATGATTGATGCTTCAGCTGGAAGCAAAATCATGTACAAGACACCGGAGGAGGCTAAGGAAATTATTGAAAATATGGCCTTCAATGACTATGAGGTGCAGCATGATAGAACTCTCGTGCAAGTGCAGAAGAGAGGAGTTCTGGAATTAAATTACCAGGATGCCCTCCTAGCTCAAAATAAGCTTCTCACACAGCAACTTGATGCACTCACCAAGCAACTTGCTAAGATGCCTCAACAACTCCAGGGCTTACAAGCTATTCAGTCCAACACTCAACAAGTCCTTTGCTGTGAACTTTGTGGAGGTGGTCATTCAAGTGGCCAATGCATCATGCCACCAAATTCCCAAGAAGAAATTAATTATATGGGGAACCAAAACCGGCAAGGCAATTCTTATGCTCAACCTTTCAATCAAGGTTGGAGAAACAACAATGCTGGTTGGAAGCAAGAAGCTGGTCCTTCGAACAGACCTCCTTACCAAAGTCATCAACAATACCAACCTCTTCATCAAGACCGTGTTTCTAAGTTGGAGGACACTCTCAATCAATTCATGCAAGTTTCTCTAACCAACCAAAAGAACACGGATTCTTCTATCAAAAATATTGAAGTGCAGATGGGACAATTTGCTAAAGATTTGGCAGAACTTAAAAGTGGAGCATTTACAGCCAACACTCAAGCAAATCCCAAGGAGCAATGCAAGGCTATAACTACAAGGAGAGGTACAGTTGTGGGAGATTTGAGTAGAGAGAAAAGTGAGCAAGAGCTAGTTGTGGAGGATGTAAAAGATGATGAGGAAGAAAAAAATGAGCTGAGTGAAAAAGAATTGAGTGAGAGTGAGAAAATCAGTGAGAAAAATGCAGAAAAAAATGAAATCAGTGAGGCGGCTGAGCCAAAAATGACTAAACACCAGAAGGTGCGAGAAGAGAAAAAGAAGAAGGAAACGAATTCTGTTCCTTCACAAGGATTACCCTATCCTCATGTGCCAACAAGGAAGGACAAAGAAAGGCAGTTTGCACGTTTCTTAGACATCTTCAAGAGATTGCAAATCAATTTACCTTTCTCGGATGCACTTGAGCAAATTCCAACTTATGCCAAGTTCATGAAGGAACTCCTCACCAAGAAGAAAAAGTATATTGAGAAAGATACAATTGAATTAGAAGCTGGATGCAGTGCTATAATTCAAAAGCCATTGCCTTTCAAGCACAAAGATCCTGGTAGCTTTACCATTCCCTGCACCATTGGAAATCTGTCCATTGGAAAAGCTTTGTTAGATTTGGGAGCAAGCATCAATCTTATGCCACTGTCCATGCTTAGCAAAGTGGGGGATGTAGAAATCAAACCTACAAGGATGACACTTCAACTAGCAGACCGTACCATTAAGCTTCCATATGGAGTCGTTGAAGATTTGCTAGTGAAGGTGGACAAATTTATATTCCCAGCTGACTTTGTAATTATGGATATGGAAGAGGATGCTGAAGTTCCTCTCATTTTGGGGAGACCATTTATGATGACAGCCCGTGCCTTGATTGATGTTAGTGATGGCAAATTCAAGATGAGGGTGCAAGATGAAGAAGTCACTTTCAATGTATTTGAAGCTATGTAGCACCCTAGTGAAGATAAATCATGCTTTAGAGTGGATGTTCTTGATGAAATCTATACCACCTCTAGGAAGCAAGTACCTAGTTCCTCTCCTCTTGAGAAAGCTTTAATTGATGCATTTGAGTTACTTAATGAGGAGGAAGAGAAGGAAATTGAGGAATGCTTGAAAAGCCTTGATACTTTGAAGGAAATTCCTCCAAATGAAGAAATTGTTGAAAATTTAAAGAAAGATGAGAAGGTGGAGGAAACCAAGCCTGAATTGAAGGTGCTGCCTCCACATTTAAAGTATGTGTTCCTTGAAGAAAATGGTGGCAAACCAGTCATCATTAGCAATTCCTTATCTGCTGCAGAGGAAGAAAAATTGATTGAGGTTTTGAAAGCTAATAAAGGAGCCATTGGATGGTCTATTTCGGATCTCAAGGGGATAAGTCCCTCGTATTGCATGCATAGGATCTTCATGGAGGATGATTTTAAACCAGTGGCTCAACCCCAAAGAAGACTTAATCCTGTGATGAAGGAAGAAGTGAGAAAGGAAGTCTTAAAGCTCTTGGAAGCTGGATTGATCTACCCTATATCCGACAGTGCATGGGTGAGCCCTGTGCAGGTTGTTCCTAAAAAGGGTGGCATGACAGTGATCCGCAATGAGAAGAATGAACTAATTCCTACAAGAACTGTCACAGGATGGAGGATGTGCATAGATTATAGAAAGCTCAACAAAGTAACAAGGAAGGATCATTTTCCCCTTCCTTTCATGGATCAAATGTTGGAGAGACTGGCTAGTCAAGCTTTCTATTGCTTTTTGGATGGTTACTCAGGCTATAATCAAATTGTTGTGGATCCTCAAGACCAAGAGAAGACAGCATTCACTTGTCCTTTTGGAGTTTTCGCATATAGGAAGATGCCATTTGGGCTATGCAATGCACCTGTCACTTTCCAAAGGTGTATGTTAGCTATCTTCTCAGATTTGGTGGAGAAATGCATAGAAGTCTTCATGGATGACTTTTCTGTTTTTGGTGGATCATTTGAATTATGCTTGTCCAACTTGGAAACTGTTTTAAAGAGGTGTGCTGAGACAAATCTCACTCTTAATTGGGAGAAATGCCATTTTATGGTGACCGAGGGAATTGTTCTTGGCCACAAAATTTCAGCAAGAGGAATTGAAGTTGACAAAGCCAAAGTAGATGTCATTGAAAAGCTTCCACCACCAGCAAATGTGAAAGGAATTCGAAGCTTCCTCGGGCATGCTGGATTCTACAGGCGCTTCATCAAAGATTTCTCCAAAATTGCCAAACCATTGAGCAATCTACTGAACAAGGACACACAATTTAATTTTGATGCTGAATGTTTAAATGCCTTTAAATTTTTGAAGTCTAGTTTAGTCTCTGCTCCTATACTCACTGCACCTAATTGGAAAATTGATTTTGAACTCATGTGTGATGCTAGTGATTATGCAGTAGGGGCTGTCCTAGGCCAGAGAAAGAACAGAATTTTCCATCCCATACATTATGCTAGCAAGGTGCTTAATGAACACCAAGTGAATTATGCAACAACTGAAAAAGAGTTGCTAGCAATAGTGTATGCCTTGGAAAAATTTCGTTCTTATTTAATTGGTTCCAAAGTAGTTGTGTACACTGATCATGCTGCAATTAAATACTTGCTGTCCAAACCCGATTCCAAGCCTAGACTCATTCGTTGGGTTTTGTTGCTGCAGGAATTTGATCTTGAAATTAGGGACAAGAAAGGAAGTGAAAACCAAGTTGCTGATCATTTGTCACGGCTTGTGAATGATGAGGTGACCACTCTTGAGAAAGAAATTATTGAAGAGTTTCCTGATGAGAAATTGCTTGCGGTGCAAGAAAGGCCATGGTTTGCGGATATGGCTAACTATAAAGCTGGTGGAATTATTCCAGCAGAAATGAATTGGCACCAAAGAAAGAAATTTTTCAAGGATTCTCGCTTTTATGTGTGGGATGATCCTCATTTATTCAAAATTGGAGCTGACAATTTACTTAGAAGGTGTGTGGCTAAGGAGGAAGCAAGGAACATCCTGTGGCACTGCCATAATTCACCTTATGGAGGGCACTACAGTGGAGAGAGGACTGCTGCAAAGGTCCTCCAGTCTGGATTTTATTGGCCTACAATTTTTAAAGATGCTCATGAGCATGTGCAGAGTTGTGATAAATGCCAAAGAACCGGAGGGATATCAAGAAGGAATGAGATGCCACTTCAAAACATTCTTGAAGTGGAGGTCTTTGATTGCTGGGGTATAGATTTTGTTGGCCCCTTACCTTCATCCTTCTCCAATGAATATATTTTGGTGGTTGTTGACTATGTTTCAAAGTGGGTAGAAGCTGTTGCTTGCATCAAAAGCGACTCCAAAACAGTCATTAAATTTCTCAAGAAGAATATCTTCTCGCGGTTTGGTGTTCCTAGAGTTTTAATCAGTGATGGAGGCTCCCATTTTTGCAATGCACAGGTGAAGAAAGTCTTGGAGCATTATGGAGTCAAACATAAAGTAGCTTCTCCTTACCATCCTCAAACCAATGGTCAAGCTGAGGTTTCTAATAGAGAAATCAAGAGGATCCTTGAGAAGACAGTTGCTTCTTCAAGAAAGGATTGGGCTGTAAAGCTTGATGATGCTCTATGGGCATATATGACTGCATTCAAGACTCCAATTGGCCTATCTCCATTCCAAATGGTCTATGGAAAAGCTTGTCATCTCGCTGTGGAATTGGAGCACAAAGCTTATTGGGCTCTTAGGTTCCTTAATTTTGATCAGTCCTTGGCTGGTGAGAAGAGGAAGATCCAACTTCATGAGTTAAATGAGATGAGACTTAATGCATATGATTCTTCAAGGCACTACAAACAGAAAGTCAAGGCCTATCATGACAAAAAGCTTGTGAAGAGAAACTTGCAGCCTAATCAAAAAGTTCTGTTGTTCAATTCAAGGCTGAAATTATTTCCAGGCAAGCTTAAGTCCAAATGGTCTAGCCCTTTCATCATTAAGAAGGTGAAGCCTCATGGTGCTGTTATTTTGGAGGATCCTTCAACAGGAAGAGAGTGGACAGTCAATGGTCAGAGATTAAAGCCCTATTTGGGGGGTGAAATTGAAAGGCTGACCACGATTCTTCATCTAAGTGATCCTTTAGGTCACCAAATGTCAAGCTAATGACAGTAAAAGAGCGCTACCTGGGAGGCAACCCAGTTTTCTTACCTTTTTATGTCTGCATTCTGCATTTTGAAGTGTTCAATTTAGCTAGTTGTGTGCTTTGATTATTTAGAGTTCATGTGTTTGTTCCTTGTGTGAATGTTGTGTGTAGTTTGTGGTAATTTTGTTTCTTTGCAATGTGATCATTTATAAGCATCATTCAGTAGTTGCATATGTCCCATTTAGCTGTATAGTGCAGTGCTTAGGTACTGATCTGCATAATTCGCATTCTGGTCATGCTTGTGCAAAAATTTTTGCTTTTAAGTGACTTTTGGCTCAAGCCACTGATACTGGCTCCAAGCCAAAAGCCACTTTGTGATCTCTGTCCAAATTCGAGCTTTCTGCCAAGCCATGCCTCAGGGCCAAGCGAATTTCCACTTATTCAGACCCTCTGATCTTTTTCAAATTTTTCCCACGTTCCAAGACCCTCAACTTACCCCACAACGTCTCCACCTTTCCCTATCACGTTTCCCTATGCCCACTACAGTTACATTTCCCTCTTCACCTCTCTTCTCCTCCAATCACGTTGGGTCACCATCTTTCCCCTCCAATCAGAATTTTCTGACACAATTAATTACAGCCACCTACTTTCTCCAATCAGATTCACCTTTTCCTACTCTTTCCCCAAACCCTCACGTCTGCCCCTACACTCCAGCACTTCCAACCCTTCAATCTTTCACTCTGTCCTACTCTTACAACCCCATCATACCTCTAAGCCTGCAACTAAACCTACAACTTGCTTCATCCCTCAACTCAGCATCCATCACTAGGACTGTGACTCTTCCCTCTCGATCTACTCTCCATTCCCACCTCGAGCACCACCATTGCCGTCCACGCGTGAGTTTTCTTCCGCGATTTCTGCTCCCTTCTCTACTGTCATTTTCATTTCTTTTCTGGAAAAAGATCCTAGGGTCCTTTGTTTTTCATGATTATGCAGTTCTGTTATTTTCTTTTTATTTTTTCCTCTGTTGCAACTTTTGGGAAGCATATGCATTGTTTGGTTCGGTTTCTGTTTCATGATAAAACTTTTGCCTTTTGTGTGTGAGTTTCTGTTCTCTTCTCTTTTCATTGATAAAGGTCAAAGCTTTTGCTATAACCTTCTTTTCTATCTCTTGTTTTGAAGTTTCCCTTGAGTGATTTGCCTTTTCCGATTTCTGGTTGTGGAAAAAGAACAATCTTTTTGTATGTTCTCTGTTGCCTGTGCCTTTTTGGGATAACTTTCCCTTTTGAGGTAATCATATGTTGTTCTCTCTTTTCCTGTTTGTGTTACTGTTCACATTTTGGGAAATCTGCTGTTGTTCCCTTTCTGTTTTTTGTTTCCTTTCAGTCTGTTCTTGTTTTTAATGTTTGAATATGTGTAGATCTTGTCCTTGTCATTATTTTCTTCGGGACCACTGATGGTTCAAGTGCTGGTTTTCTGTATATTCTTTGCAGGTTTATTTTCTCTGTATTTTGGGACCACCTTTGGGTCCCTATGCTGTTGTATCTGGTTCTTTATTCTTCTGTTTACTGTTGCTTCTGTGTGCAAAAAGGGGAGCACATGGTCCTTTTTGAATCTTCTGTTTTACCCAAAAAGCTCCCCTTTGTCTTTTACTCTTTTTCTTTTTGTGTTTCTTCTTGTTTGCACGTGTGTTTTTAACTACCTAAGAACTGGGACCACCGTGTCTTTCTTTGGATTTGTCAACACATCAGTACTGGAACTACATCTCCCTGCACAATTGTAAAAATTTTAGTTTAAGTGGAATTTGGCTAAGCCATCCTGTGGATGCTAAGCCAAATTCTCTGCACATTGCTCTGTCCATTTTCTGTTCCTGCACTTGCACGTGACGAAATGTCCTTCGTGTTTTGTGGATTCTCAGTTCTATATTTAGCTTTTCATCAATTCCTTTTTCTATTTTTCTTGTATGCGTGTTGTGTTTCAATTATGTTGTGATTTCTATTTTTTTGTTCTTGTGATTTCCATTTTTCTGTTTCTTGTTGCTCATTGTGTCATTAACTGATTTACTTTCTTGTGCCTTCTGTTCTATTCCGTTTTGTTTATGTTCTGTTGTGTAGCATGGCTCCTAAGCACAAGCAACCTGCTGCTGACTCCACCTCCTCTGCCAAGAAGCAAAGAGTCACAAGGAGGGGTTCTTCTTCCCGTGCTCCTCCTCAAGCCTTACGCGAAGATGATGAAGTGCAGGAGATTCCACCTCCACCACCGCAGCCCCAAACTCCTCGTGAGCCCCTTCAGAAGAACCGCTTCATGGCTCCTCCTAACCAAGAGCGTTTCAAGAACAATGCCAACAGAAGTTTGATCAAGGAGCGAGAAGTGCAACTGCTGGCTGGCGATTTCCAGGAAATACAAGATGAAATCGCTCGAAGGAAGTGGCAGAAACTTACCAGCTTTCCCCTCAAGATCAATGAGGAAATGGTGCGCGAATTCTACGCGAATGCTATTCCCAGGCGCACCAGCGACCCTACCCGTAGGTCTTGGGTGAGGGGTTGCTTTGTCTACTATGATGCTTCTTCCATCAACCGGTTTCTGGCCAATGACTTCACCGACCCCAACAATCAAGATTGCGGCTTTTTCTTGATGTCTACTAGGAGAACCTCTGTCACCAACACTGCTGTGAGCAACAGCCTCTGCATTCCAGGCCACTCGTTTGTTGAAAATGACGCGGGGAAGGCCCTACGCTTCAAGAGACCAGCTTTGAAAACCATTTCACAAATTTGGGCCTCCTTCCTCTTCTCTAACATCACACCTACAACTCATACCTCTGAGTTGAGCATGACCAGAGCCTTCATTGTGTACTGCATCATGAATGACATTGACATCAACATTGGGAGGATAATATCAAGAGAAATCCACAAATTTGTGACTGCCAAAGCTCCTACCTCTCCACCAAGACCTCTCGGGTTTCCAGCCCTCATCACTGCATTATGTGAGAGCCAAGGGGTGAATGTCCGCCGTCCTCCCCTCCTCAACCTCCGGGAGCCAATCAACATGCGTTTCATTGACCAGCATTGCCGCAACCCCGCGGAAGTGGATGATCCTCAACCTCCCATTCCTCCTGCAGTGGAGCCCTTTAACAGATCCCAAATGGCAACTGTTTTCATGTTCCTTTTCCAGCAACTGGCAGCAGTTCATCGCGGCCAACAAACTCTAAACTCTTCTATTTATTATTATTTGAACCCTGCAGCACCACGACCTCATGGTCGTCTCCATTGGCCATCACCGTTTGAGTTCGAAGCTATCATCGCGTGGCCTGGGGACAGACCTCCCTTTTTGGGGGGTGCTGGAGCTGATGCTGCCCCAGATGGTGCTGCTGGAAATGATGCAGCTTTTGCTGACCATGAAGCAGAGGAGGAGGCTGTAGCAGAGGAGGAGGAAACTGAAGCGGAGGAAGAAGGAACAGAAGAGGAGGAGGAAGAATTTGGCAGTTCGGAGACTGAAGAAGATTAGAATGTTTGATGGGGGATTTGCTGGTTTAATTCCCATTGCAACAGGACAAATTATTTTTTCTTTTTCTGTTTTTACATTTCAGTACTTTAATTTCAGTGCATGTTAGTTCTCTGTGGGTTTGCTGTTAGTTAGGTGTTGTTAGTTTAGTTGTTATTATGGTGATGTTGGCCAAGGCCTTGTTGCTTGCTAAACTTCGTACTTATGTTGTGTTTGCATGTTTTAATGTTTATGTTGTGTTTGTTCATGGTTTTAGAAAAATTCCATCGTGCGTTATCCTTGTTGCTTCCCGCGCTTTTTAAAGAAAAATACGTTTGCAAAACATGATTTGAATGATTTTTGTGGCTGCGCGTTTCGTTAGTATAGCTTGGATGCACGTATTTGTTTGAGAAAAGTTTCAAGCATGATTTGATTGTGAGGACAGATTTGAGAATGTTTGAGAAATGATTCTTGTGAGCTGTGTGCTGTCTCAAATGATTATGAGTGCCACCTTTGGTACCACTGTTGGTTTTGAGCAATTCTCTTGTGATGATTTTTGCATGTTAATAAAGAAATGATCAAGGCAAATATTGTTTGATGATTGTGAATCCTAGAGCCAAAAAGCCATCCCGGTTACTGTCATCCTTTTTGTGCAGCCCTTTGAGCCTTAATTGAAATTAATTTCTGTCATAATAACCCATGAGCCTAAATGAAAAACAATTCACTTCCCTTACCATTGGATAGGAGAGCAATTGCATGTGTTGGGTTTAGAATAAGTTTGGGGGAAAGCTTGCATGAAATGAAGAACTTGGGAATAATTATGGGTCACTCTCATTAAATTAAAAGAAGTGTTACAGCTGTGTGTGTCTTATGTTCTGTAGATTCTGTTTGTTTAAAAAAAAAAATCAAGAAAAGAAAAGAAAAAGAAGATCAAGGAAAACAAAAAGAAATAAAAGTTGTGATACTTGTTGTGATTATAGTGGCATGTTCTTAAGCTTAAAGTTGATAAATGCAAGGAGTTGGTATCTTTACCATTGTGAGTAAATAAGAGGGATTGGGAAAATCTAAAAAAATTCATTGATTGCTCTCTTTATCTCATGGTGTTTTGTCTATCTAGAAAAACCAATTTCTTTTCAAGCCTAACCACATTTCAGCCCTTGATCAAGCCCTTGTGATCTTATTTTGTGTGCATAATTTTGGTGCATTGAGAAGGAAGGCAAAACTGATTTTGTGGTTTCCATTGTGTGTTGACTGTGAGAGAATTCAGCACCTGTACCACTTGGTGCTTGAGTGAGACACTTGAGTGAAAAGGATCAAACATTCTTGGATTTTGTCAAATTGTGATTGTTATGCTTGGTTCATTTCTTGAGAAGTTAGGTACTTGCATCCTTGTTATGGTTTCGGTTTAAAGCACCATGCTTGAAATTCGAATCATTGGTCTGGTCTTTTTCAATTCTTAGAGGGAAGCATGTTTTGGATTTGTTAGGATGGGATTAATCTTGATCCATGATTTCTGTTTTAGTGGTAGCTATTTTCAGCTTTATTAGTTCCTTAATTGTTATCTTTATCTTTTGCTTGAGGACAAGCAAAACTCCAAGTTTGGGGGAGTTGTTAGTTGCTATAATTACTTACTTTTCAAGTAGTTTTTAAGGCAATTATCTATCTTTTTCTCTCATTTGGAGTGTTGTTTTACTCAATTTCTGTTAATTTTGCAATGTAGTTAGAATTTCTTTAGTTTCTCTAGTTTTATGGTTATATCTAAGTGTTTTGCCCCACTTTTTGTAGGAATTGGAGATTGAAGTTAAAGAACACGTTTTGGAGCTGCATTCTGAGCTTTGGAAGCAGTGGAAGGTCATTTGCAAGAGAAATCTGTTGAAGTGCAGAATTTTCAAATCAGCCAAGCCAAAATTTCAGGCTGAGCCAAATGTCACTTAAGAGCAATTCTGCACTTGTATATAAAGGACTGACCTTCAGAAGTTCAGGGAGCTTGGACATTTTTTAGAAACAACCTCTGTAGCTCGTTTTGCACTGTGGTAGTGGAGAAAAAAGCTCTCTCTTTAGTTCTTAAGTTCTTAAGTTTTCTTTTCATCTCCTTCCCCCTCCATGTGTAATTTCCAGCTGCTCACACCCATGAGTGGCTGAGTTCTGTAGTTGTTAGGGGTTAGATGTAACCATTCTCAAAACTCTCTTGTATCTTTTGATATTATCTATATATATTCTGAATATTTGGATTTAAAGTTAGTATTTTGCTTCTTTTCTTAAAGCTTGTTGTGGCTTGATCACCCATAGCATGATCCTTGGACATGACTGTTGTTGGGAAACACTTTCGTTGTCTAGAACTGAAGCAATATACCTCATGAACTTCGTGTCTAGGAATGGAGCTTAGTTCATGGGTTATCTTGTGGTCTCTAGACTTAAAGCTAGTTGCTTCGTTAAGTTGTTGAGGAATCAAGGCTTGGGGGAGTAATCTAAGACTCTCTGCACCTAAGGAATTAGGCTGAGAATATTTTTATTGACTGATTTTAACTTTTAAATGCTAATAGAATGTATATTGTGTGCATGCAAGAAGAGAGTAGAGAATGGTGAAATCTAACCCCTGCAACATCTTCATCTATCTGTTTTAACCTCTGTCTACTGCTGTGTTTGTCTTAAAAACAACAAAAATATCTTCTTTAATTTCTGTTCTGCATTAGTTCTGTTATATCTTTCACAAAACCAACCAAAGTTCACGTTTTTATAGCTTTCTTGTGAAAACCAGTTCAGTCTAGCTAATATCTTTGTGAACATTGCCTGTATTAAACAAATCCCTTGGGAAAACGATACTTGGACTTATCCATTTACTACTTGTGCGACTGGTGCGCTTGCCAATCCGCCTTAACAGTTATATTAATTGAACACTTGGAAGACCCAAACATGCATTACCTCGGATATTCATAACTATTTCCAATTCTTCTCCTACAATGGATTTACACGAAAACTATGTTTCTTATGTTCATAAGATTAATTTCTAGAAACAAATATTCGTATATATAGCAAAACACTAAAATCCCTTCACATGCAATCTTACAAACACGTGATATTCAAAAATAATAAAACTCCCTTTCTCGGTTTCTCCACAAGAAAACTCATATATATAAACATTGACCTGGAGCAACAGGTATCCATGGATACTCCATTCCTTTTAATATTTTTTTTTATTATGGGGAAAAATAAAGACATAGAAGAACAAGTACTGTCTAACAAAACAGACCCCTAATGCATCAGCTAAGATAAAACTATTTACCTGAGGCGGACAAAGCTCCAAAAGAGAGAGATGAAGATCCGACGATGCTCCAAGCTTGGCAAGCCAATCAACGCAAGAATTCCCTTCACGATATTTATGATTAAGAGTGACATTCCAATCCAAAGACAAAATTGCATGAATATGAGAAACCAATGCAGCATAAGGATGAAAGGGATGAACATCCTTTTTGACAAGCTCCAAGGCACTCTTGCAATCAGATTCACATTCCACCTTACGGTAACCCCGATCCCAAGCTAAACGAAGCCCATGAAGAATGGCAAACAGCTCCGCCTTCAAATTTGTAGTGATTCCACATGAGCCAGAGAAACCCAACAACCACTGACCACAGCTGTCACGAATTAGACCACCAAACCCAGAACTGCCAGGGTTGCCTAAAGAACTAACATCCACATTCAGCTTCACAAAATCAGCCTGAGGAGGTTTCCAGCAAACCATGATGTTAGTTACAGGCACAACCGATTTGGAAAGAAGTTGAGTAACCTGATGCTGCATAGCTCTTATTTGACTAACGAGAAACCAATCGGACCAAGTAGCATCATTGAAAACTTCTGAGTTTCAAGCTTTCCATATCATCCAAGCAGCTACCAAACAGAGCACACCATGTTCACTAGTTGCATTGCCATGAATCCAATTCTTAACGTCATCATTTGATGGTTGCTCCTGCAGCTCCAAATCTAGCAATTGCCAAACTCTTTTAGCTTTGTAACAACTATGTAAGAGATGTAATATATCTTCCGGATGTGCCCCACACCTGGTACAAAAACCATCAACAGCAAGGTGACGATAAACAATAAAATTGTTAGTGGGAAGGCTTGCATGGCAAGCTAGCCAAATAAAAAAATTTATATTTTCTGGCACTCTCAAATTCCAGATCCACGACCAGTTGTCTCCACGGTTGTTAGGGATAACTTGCTCAGAAATTAACCACCGATAAGCGGATTTAACAGTGTAAACACCATTCGTTGAGTAGCCCCAGACAATCTCATCCTTCACTCCATCCTTGATGCAAATGCTGGCTGCCTTTCTCTGAAAATTCCTATTCATATGAACATAAAAATAGACTACCGGAGTCCGGACAAATTATTGAGGAAAATTGGAGAAATCAATTTGAAAATTATGATAAGACTATAGGACAACGAAAGAAAATCTTTACCTCTGTCAGCCTAAATGTTTTTTTTCTCCCCTCAATCTTTGAACACACAAAGCCAAGAGTAAGGGTGTTGAACTGTGAACACAAAGAGACAACAAAGAATAACTATACCAAAGTCAAGTTCTGGGATCAATTACAATGAACAACTATGCCATCATGGCTTGTTGATTTGATGATCGAGCCAATTAATGATGTGGAAATACACTGTAGGGTCTCTAAAAATCGAAAGACTAATTTTAAATGGCTGTAAAGTCTGCAAATAATTGCGTATAAAAAAAAAGTCTGCAAATAATTTCTCAATTAGTGAGGCAAGAAAGGTTCCAAATAATATTTTGAATTGTTTATTCTATTTGTCTTCTTTCTGTGTATGAACACAAAAATATTTCTTTAGAGATGCATATGTAGTAATTGGAAATGAGAACATAGTAGAGCAAACATTAGTGTTGGTAATATTGCTCAGACAAACTAATGTCTTTATGTTCTCACTTCTCACCCAATATCATATGAAATGGTATGCTTCACAATTTTCTATTATTTTAGTGTCTTAGAAGATTGTTTTATCCATTTTATTGTACTTGAAAATTTAGTGGAAGCTCCTCAATAGTAATCACAAAATAATGACTTTGGCTTAGATGTATACAGGATTGTATGTATATATGCATGTGAGACGATGGATATTCAGAGCAAGAAGTAATCACCAAATACAGAATGTCTTGTTTCAATTCTGAAAGTTTGATGTCAAAAGTTTCACATTAGTTCTATCAATTTGTGAATGGGGTGTTAAACTTTCTGGCAACTATTAGAAATTCAGTCTAGGCATCCGAAAGGTCCCCTCAAAAACCGGTTCGTAAGGGGGTGGCCTACCCAGCAACAAATGTAATTACATACGTTTTGATTTTTTATTTGTTTTTAAGTAGACCTTTTGATTGTTGAAATTGACCAAAAAGAAGAAATTTTGAAAAGTTGAACAGCATGATGTCTATGTCATTTGTATAGATTTCTTTAGGAGTGTCAAAATGAGTTAAGTTCTGACTAAATTGATATATGGGGTTAGATTGGGTTTAAAAATTCAACTCCAAATTTATTTTGTTTAGCCCAGTCTAGCCTTAAATTTTTGGCTTGTAACACGCTAAGTCAGTTTGTTTGCCTGATTTATTTATTTTTTTTCATTGCTTTTGGAAGGCCAAAGAAAGATGTATTAAAAACAAAACAGTGATGTTCATCAAATCACAAGTAGTGAAATGGTTCCCCCACTGGCACAATACAAAGTACTCAAAACAAGGGTCATGATCATACCCCAATGCTGCACAAAGCTATCCATCCTAAAGACATCCACAACTGCACCCAATAACATATTGATCATAATGCTGCACAAAACTAACCATCCTAAAGACATCCACTACTGCACCCAATTGCATAATCTCCCGGTTCCCCTCCAAAAAATTGATTCTATTATTTACTAACAATAATGATATATTATTGGCTTAAATAACTTTTAGGTTATGTTAAATTTCCAAATTTTCTTCGGGTCCCTATTAATTTTTTTCGTTGTTTTGAGTAGCTAATATATCAAAACTTTTATTTTGAGTTCTTACCGTCAGTAATGATGTGGCAGCATCCGAACAGATCTTTCCAATATATATCAATCGTTGAGATGATGTCACGTCATCACTTAACTGAAAGTAGGAATCCAAAACAAAATTTTTAATATATCAAGGACTCAAAACAACGAAAAAATTTATCAGGGATCTAAAAGTTATTTAAGCCTATATTATTTACTTTTCAAAATTAGTAAAAGTAAAACTACAAATAATGATATATTGTTCATCTTAATGTTAATTTGCCTTTAAGTTCATGAGTACAGTTATTACTAAGTTGGCCTTTAAGTTTGCATTTTCTGGCTAAGGCTTCCCAAGTGCTTGTAAGATGTGAACCAAAGTATGTCATAAGCTTTTCCGTAATATAATTTTTTACATTAAGAAAACTATTTTTCATAATATATTAGAATATAACTAAAAAGCTAGTTTCCTAAAAGAGTATTTTTGTAAAAAAAAAAAGTTACAAAAAAGTTAGTGGAGGTGCAAAAAGTAAAAAGAGAGTGTGTGTGTGTGAATAATGCCTCCCTTCAGCTGAACCCCCGATCAGTCTAATTATACAGTCCAGTCCAGTCTGGGTTAAGGAGAATGGGTTACCGATGTATGAACAGAATCAATCCAATAGATTACAACTTTTCTCTATTGAATCAGCTCGTAATTGTTAAATCACATATTCTTTTTTTATTTATTTTTTTAACAAATCATATGTTCTTCGTTCAATGCTATTTTTCTTCTCCATTATTGCGATCATGAAAAAAAAAATATGGATTATCGTTTTCTAGCTCACTATTCAGACCATCTTTGAGTATTTCATTTTTTGTGCTCATTTGTATGTTTTTTGCTCGTTGATCATGTAACTAGATCTATTGACTTCTATTTTAAATATAGCTGGGAAGTGGGAATAATAGGTTGAAATCTATTATTGAAAGTGCTTTGAAAATTGTGCCATAGAATAAAGGTTATATAATGAACGTTCTACACGAATTATTAAGTAAAAGAAATGTGTATTACATCTGCACATAGTGAAATGATGAAGATAAGATAGAATTGTTGCTCACTTAGAAACTAATCAGGAATAGGTTTGATTTCTAATGAGCACCATCGCAAAATTATGAATTTTATGAAATTCAAATGTGGACAAAAACAGGTCCTTCACTCCCCCCCTCCACTACTTCATATTGAAATTTAATGTAACGGACAAAAGAGTCACCAATAATCAAATCACCGACCAATTGGTTATCAGTGAAACCTTTGATATCATGTCAAGAAATTCTATTCTGTCCTAAAGTTACAGTGTCATATGAATAAGACTCTAGTAAATCCAAAATCCTCGTCATAGTTTTACAATTATCGATAACATGCCCTACTCTTGAAATTTGTACACACACTTTTCCCTTTCACTAAAGCAAAATTCATTTTTATTAGATTCGTTTATTAATGTATTTGCACGATGAGGGAAACCCAGCCTCAGGATGATGAAGGCCCACATATAAAAGTTGGTTTTTATAATTGTTGCCATCATCTTTTTGTGTTACTTTTTATCATGTTGGGTTTAATATGGTCAAAGATCAATCGGATTGGTGACCCAAAAGAAAGGAAAGAGAAATGTTTTGTTGAAGATTTTTATTCATCTAGAGCATGTAATAATTTAGTCTTTATGGAATGCTTTTGAAGGAGAGGCACGCAGGAACCAGTGCTTAATGACCTGCACTAGAACACAACTACTTTATAGTGGTCCAAATTTAAATATCTATAACATTATTGACAAGCTTTGACCTTTGGGGGAAACCTTGTTGCTCGGTTGCAAACATTGTCTTATAGAAGATGAAATAATGAAACACAATGTTACATATAGCACTACGAAAGCGAAATAACATAAGCAAAAGGGACAACTGAGACCAACCTTCTTGCAAATCCAGTTGTGTGGCTGTGACCTATCAGCCTTCTGTAATTTATCACTTCAGTCTCATATTTTCACAATTTTAATTACTTACACTGCCCATAGAACCAAGTCAGCGTGGATAAGAACTAAGAAGAAACAAAAAAATAAAGCAAAGAAGGGGCCCCATTTTCTCCAATATTTGAATTAAAATACATTGCACCAAAAGACAAAGAAAGAGAGGGAGATCAATGTATTCATGGAATTTAGTTTTTTAACTTCATTTTTTGGTACATTGGTAATTTCAAGTTTCAATGGTTGAGTTATAGTATATCGATTCTATCCCTATTTAATCAAAAACGATTTTACTAGTAAATTAACAAGAGTTTTGTTGTCTAGCGTCTTATTTAATGTGTTGTCTTGAACCTTTAACATTCACTTTGCCAAACAACATGGGATGATGGGACTGCTATCATTTAATCAACACCGCTAATTAATGTGGTTTATATTGTTATGTTGTCGTTATTGACTATGATTTGTGAACCTAACAAGAGATGTGAATGTCAATTCTTGAGATTGTGTATAATAATGTTATGGTTTTCCAAAAGTCCAAAACACAAGTCATGAATCATGATCTTGTGATTTTAACATTAATTTTATTTATTATCAAGAATAACATTAATATTTGTTAGTTATATATATGTGTGGTAGTTAGAGAAGTTGCTATAAATTAATACAGAGAGATGAAATTATAGTTTCACGTGACACTTAGGATGGGCGGACCTAAACATCCTAGCCAACTGGACATGACACAAGACATTGGCAAATATCATTGTCTCTTCACCCTAGAAAATGCAATGAATAATTCATGCAAAAACAAGTAGGAACAAAGACATTCTATCAAATGCATTAAGTTTAATAAAATAAAAGCTTAGTATTATTATATTAAAACCTTAAATAAGATCTTTAATTTAAAATTTAAATTTTTTTATCTAATAAAGCAAAAATCACCAAAATTATCAATATTATTCTATAAATAACACATTTCTTTAAAAATATTTTTTGTTAAACAATTCAATATGCAAATTTGAGTATTATTTTAAATTAATATATTTAAAAAAATTCCAAAAATAAATATAATTCATCAATCAGAACTGAGCCTTATTTTTAGAAGGTTGGTCACCACTACTTTTTTGAGGGGAGGGATAATTACCAATATTTTTAGGAGCCAAAGACCTTAATTAGTTTAATTTTGATTTTATTTTCTTATTTAATTAAGATTAAGAGTCTAATATTATTTTGAAGAAAAGACCATGTATTACATTTTGTAACACATCATTATAAATTGTGTCAAATAAATATTTTATTATACATCAAAGTTTGTTTTCTTCCTTTTCTTCTTTAATCTAATCACTCATATATTATAAATATGAATTCTCATATTAAATCAGAGCCTTTTAGGAATCCTTATTTAATGAGAGTGTTTTTAAGAGTTTTTCTTAAATAAGGGCGTTTTTAAGAATTATTATCACTCCTCGTTGAGCCACATGTCATCCTAATTAATATCATATATTGAATATCTAATTTTATTTTTAACTTTTCATTCCTTTCAAATATACTTCTTAATTTTAATTTTAAATTTAATTTGATTTAACAACCAAATAAAAAAATCTTTTTCAACCATCTCAAACTACTTTCATTTTATCTTATTTGTATACCATTTATCTATTTTAATCAATCCTCTTCAACTTTATTTCTAAATTGAATTTTAATATTTTTTAAAGAAATAATCAATAGTTAAAAATAACCTTATATCATAATGTAAATTATTTATCATAAATTCAAAATATAACTTACATGTTCAAAAATATTTATTTACTATAAATTCTAATTATAATATAATTTAGAGTAAATTAAACTAACAGCCCTGAGGTTTCGTTAAATTTTCCCCAAGACTTCTCATTTTCACTTTAATTGTTTACAAAATATTGCAAAGACACTTCTTATACATTACATTAACCCACTTAATTTTTAGAGAAACATTACACCATGTAGCCCTATATGGGAGGTTGTTGTAAACGTTAAAAGTATAGGGGGGGGGGGGTATATGCAATCTCAAGAAATATCAAGGATGTCAAGATAATTTACTCTGTAATTTATATATTAGAAAATATTTATTTATCATAAACTAGTATTTTAGCCTATGCATTACACATAATAAATGTTTATCTTATACAACTAAAATTTATAATAAATAAATATTTTGAACATAAAAATTATATTTTAGATTTATGATAAATAATTTATATTGTGATATATTGTTATTTTTACAATAACCACCTTAAAAGTCATACAAACGGTAATTTGTAATTTGATGACAGTGTAAAATGTTTTAAACTATCAGTGCATAGCTATTAAACTCGAAAGTTAAACCATTGTGTCACAATCACTTTTTGAATACAATCTTTTAAACGCATTTTCTATTATCACTTAAAATTTATTGAAAATTACAATATCATGAGTGATGTTCATTAAATTAAATAAGAAGTAAGACCCACAATATTTTATATTTTTAGTAAATTTCAACCAATAATAAAGTGTTTAAAAATGTATTAGAGAGTATTTTGCTAGCATTTCTTTTACAATAATATTAAATTTTGTATGTTATAGACTGTATAACATTGCAATTTGGGATGTAGTATTTCTTCTCAAATTATTTAGTGATACCAAGTTAGTTACAAAATATTGTTTGTTACAAAATTTGTTATAATTTTATTTAGAGATTGACAATTTTTTTATTATTTATTAATGGGTTTTTTCCTTTCTAATTTTAATTTCTATGACTGTGCTATTGTGATTTTATTATATCTAACTAGTATTTTTGCTTGTGCAATGCATCTAATATACATCTATTTTTATATAACTAAAACCTTTCTCTATATATATAAACGTGTAAGATTATTTACTTCCTCACGCCTCCATTCTCCTCTCTCTCTTTCACATTCACCACTTTCATTTGAATACTCTTTTGTGAAGTGGTGAACTACACTCTCCTAACACGCATCTGGTATATCATCTTATGATTTTAATATCAACTAAATGGATTAACATGCTCTAATTGAGTATTAGAAACCAATTTCAACATTTAAATATGCTCCATATATCCTCTTATGGTTTTAATATCAACTAAACAGTAGAACAAGTTGTAACTAGATATCAAAAATATATATATATATATATATATATATATATATATATATATATATATATATATATATATATATTATCTTCAAATTTCAAATACGCTTTTAACATGCATATGGTATATCCTTTCATGTTTTTAATATCAACTGAACAATTGAACTTAATTTCTTATCTTTTTCAATTAATCATTTTTAATATCTCTAGTTCTAACTTGAATTTCAATATTTTTTAAAAGAAAGTATCAATAATTAAATTAAAGAGTTTAATGGCTATGCACTGACAATGTAAAACAATTTTACATTATCATCTAATTACAAATCACTGTTTGTATGACTTTTAAGGTGGTTACTATAAAAGTCAACAAACTTACCATACATGGTGGATTATGATTAGATGATTGTGTAAAACTATTTTACACTGTTAGTGCATAACCATTTTTCTCTTAACTTTTATACTTGTTTTTTTTTTATCAAGTTTTGTGTGTTTCAAACTCTAAAGTAGTGTCTTTTTTTTAATTACAATTAACTAAATTTCCACAAGCCCATCTCTAAACTGCTAATAAACCTATATTATATAAGCCCAACCCATCAACTAACCCCTAACCCTAAATTTGTTCATTATGTATGTTGACTTTGATGGATTTGCTACTCCTTCTTTATAGCCGCACAAAGCATTTTCTCTCCTTCACAGCAGCTTCATTTTTTTTTCTTCCTCCCTCTTCTTTTATTTCTTCTTCTTCTCTTACTTCTCTCTTCTTTTTTCTTGCTTCTACATTTTTGTAATATGTTATAGGTAATAGTTTTTGGGAGTTTGATAGTAACAAACAAAACATTTATGGGTATTTTCACAGATTCACAGATTAGCTGACTCATCGCGTTTTTCTAGTTCAATCTGGTTCACAACCGATTTTGATTCAATGACATCAGCTTCGGTTTCAAGGCAGATCCAATCAAATAACTTGACCAAACTAGTCATAAGTTTGGTTTATGGTCGAACTGTCTGGTCCAATTCGAGTTTGATAACAGTACTACTACAATTATAGCTTTTAATAACATTTAATTGACAGCAAGTATAAAAATGTTGTCAATGACTATTTTCGCTACTAAATGTGGTTTTAGTCTTTTAGATTTCCATTTTTTTATCTATTCACACTTTCACAATTTTTATATTTCCATTTTTCTTTCTATCTTTCATTGTTGCTATTGACTATCACTACCACAAACCAAACAAGCTTTTGAATTCTCAAATCTCAATTTCTCTCCATCACTTGCAAACTCACAATTTGGATACTCCAATTACATCTACAATTGATTGGTTTGGTTTGCTTGCGACTCAGAAATTTACTCAAATTCTCATTCGCGTAACCAATTGCTTCTTAACTCTTTAATTGTGCTCTGAATCTTTGTCATAATCAATCTATTATGTTATTTCTTTGAATTTTCATTGGAATTCACTGGCTGGTTGCATTTTTTAGGGTTTTGTTAACATAGTTTTTTTAGCATTCTTTGTTTAATTGGTTGTATTTCTTAGAGTTTTGCTTAGGTTTTTCTTTGTTTCCATGTTTCCCTATCTCAATGTGAAAATATTAACATGGATATATCAAGGGAGAGAGATAAGATATCAGTACATTAATTCTTTCTTTCATATGATTTTATTGCTAAATAGATACATTTATGGCATCATTTCATTTTATGAGTGAAAAAAATTTGGGTGCCAATGAGATTATTAGGAACAATATTTATTTATCTATTTTGGCAACAAGCAAAGCAAAAGGGAAAAAAATCTAAAAATTGTGTAGGCAAAGTTCAACTGTTGTTCCATATTTATAGTTTTATACAATTTGGAATCATTTTTTCGTGCATCATTAAGTAGAATCAAGGCATGTTAGGCGAATATATACTTCTTTAACATAATATTTTTAACCTTGTCTCATAGAATGCCTAACACCTCACCACTCATTTCTTCACCTGCCTCACATTTTTAGCCTTAGTTTATCTTTTTTAACTATAATACTCATTTGGTGTTTTTTTTTTTTTTTCAAAGGCTTCCCAAAGTTGAGCCTAATGTATGTAACATAATATTGAGATGGGTAATTTTAAAAGACATGAGAAGATAATTTTTTATCAGTGCATGAGAAGATGATTTATGTAAGATCAAGTTAGACATGGTTTTTTTCTTTTTTATTATACTTTCTTACTATGAAATTAATATGTATATCAAAGCTTTAGATCAAATTGAGAGAATTAGAGAAACTTGTTGCATTTACAATTATTTTCAAGATAGAAAATCATTTTTTGTTTTCAAAAAAGATAACTTCTAGTGACAAATAATAATGCCAACTTTCTTTTTCCTTGTGTTGCAGGATTATGGTGACTATTTTGACAGTATATGAGAGGACCGACAATACTTTGGAATCATGGTAGAGGATTCTATCTTGGATGTGTTTAGACAATGATATTTTCTTTCCTAACTAATTATTTTTAATTGATTTCTTCACGGGGTCCCAATGTACAATGAAGTGAAGCTGCCATTTTTCATATTTCTATCTTATCCTAAATCTTCGGTATAAAATTATTTACTATGGTAGAAAATATGAAATTACTTCTCATACTTCTCTTTATTTTATTTTTTTTAAAAGACAAAAAAGTGATTATTATTAATGAGACCAAAACTGGTACTAGTAGTACCATGACAACCACATCCAAAAATAATACATAATAAAGTCAAAAAACCAGAGTAGCAAAATAAAGACATATGTTGCTTCTTGATAATTGCCATATTTACCTACATTTTGTAGTAGTTTAGGGGCAATTATGTGATATCCCTTATGCTTTTGAGCTTTGTTTGTGTTCATTTTAGGTAAATTTTGAATAAAAGTTTAGTTTAATTAGGATTTTCTAGTTTATACCTTTTACGCTTGATCTTTGGGTAGTTTGTTTGTGTTTCATAAGAACTTTGTTGAAGCTCAGATCAAGCAAAGGAGAGTCCATGAGTAGTTACATTGGAAGAAAAATGTCAAATTCCGCAACCAGAGTACACCATGGGCTGCCTGTGGTAGCTACCATGGGCGTGACAGACTTCAGGAAGTCAATTATAAAAATCAACCTCAACCACGAGCAGACCATGGTAGACACCATGGCCATGGCGCGTTCAGCAAAAATAAAGTAGAAAGTTGCGTTTTTTCTTATATATATAGACTTTCTAGGATAAGAAAAGGGTTCAAAACTTTGGGGTTTTCATAGGCAAAGAGGTCAAAGACATTGGGGAACCGTTTCCATACTCAAGGATTCATCTTTCGTTGTCTCTTCTCCAGTTTCTTCTTCCCCATGGCTATGAGTAGCTAATTTCATCCTTTGTTGGGGTTTGATGTAATTGAATCTTCTTCCATGTAATTACTACATTATTTCTATTTAATTAAGTATTGTTATTGTTTCTCTTCTATACTTACTGCTTGCTCTTAGCCTGATCACCTGAGTGCATTATTCTTTTTATTTGATTATAATTGGGAAATTCAATTAAATTACGAACTGACGGGAGCACCCAATAATTTTTATGCCTAGGGATAGGATAAAAAGGATTGGGCATCGTTAAAACCCTCATTCTTAATACAAGTACTTTGATTACATTAATTCAAGGGATTAATAGTGGAATCAAAGGACTTAGGTTCTTTCGCTTAAGGGATTAAGGTTAGAATAAATTGTGGGTTGATGATAACATAGGTTTAATTGAATAGGAATGATTAGTAATGCATGATAGGTTAATTTAATGAAGTCAAACCCCGACAATTTTTACCATTGATATAAACCCCATTTTCTGCGCATACCAACTGTTCGACAAAATTCCCAAATCAAGTTTCCTTCTTTTTTACTCTTTATTTTTATGCACTTGCTTTTAATTTTGGTTATTTTAATTTTCTCAATATTCGTAGTCTACAAATTATATTAATAATTACACATTTATCGCACAAGTCCCTGTGGAGACGATACTCTACTTATCACTGTGTTACTTGAGCGGTTTTGTACACTTGCCAAAATTGCCAACACTTCTCTTTAATATGATAATAAAATTTAATATCTTTGTGTTAAGGAACAACATATGTATATTATTGGACTGTGTTAGAAATTATAGCTTTAGGGAGGCTGATGCATTGACTGATGAGATTGAATAGGAGTCTTAGTATGTTGGAGAGATTTTAAGGATTAGAGATATTTTTGCATAAGTGTGAAGATGAGGTGTGTCATGCCCCCTCTCTTTCTTGAGTTATTGTTTTCTTTGTTGTTTGATTCACTAAGGAGGCTTCAGCCGATGGAACTCATTGTGGATTATCTAAAGGTTTGAATTGAATTTCTTACTTGTTCAATGAGCCTACCATTCTTTTCATGCTTTTTGGCAATTTGTTCTTACCTTTTCCAATCCTCTAATTCTTAGAATTTAACATTGCCAAGAAACTGAGATTGGTAAGGTTGTTAACCCTCTTCAAAATCAAGGATCAAAGGATATTTACCAACTCGCATGGACTTTCATTGAGTATGAATTCATATTTCCTTAAGGTTTGTTTGTCATTTATTTATCATTTGGTTAATTAGCTTGTTTTATAGAAGGCAAGTGATCCTGTTTATCTTTCACTACATGGATCAAGAAAATGGCTTCTAATTGGTTTCTTTGATTCCAATTAATGACTTGTTATTCTAGTAGTGTGTGTGATAGAGAGAGGGAGAGAGAGTGGAGGTCAGTACAATTCATTTTTTTTGTGCTAGCCTATCTGTGATTCACTGTCATCTTATTGTTGAAGATTAATCATTCTCAAATAATTAATAAATGTATAGATTCAATTATTTGGTAATCAATTATTAGATTTAGTTTGTCTTGTTTCTTATTTATCTCACATGTGATGCCTTTTTAACTTTGATGAAAATCTTTAGATAGGTGAATGAGTTGTAGCCAATTAAACTAAGAAAAATATTACATGGGTTATAATATGCTCAAATAGGAACACTAAAAAAAGTTAAAATTATGAAAAAATCATAGAGTTATATTAATGTTTAAATTATTAAACAGAAAAGAAAATTTTTAAAATAGAAACCTCTAGAAAATTTGTTTTAAATTAAGTACATAAAAAGTTAAATAAAACAATAGTTGAAATTTACACTGACTTTCTTTTTCTCCAAGTAAACGTGTGGGGCTAAGTGACCAAGATGAAGGGTTATAGTAGATGGGGAGATGCATTGGAGGGATAATGTTGGCCCAAATTGACTAGTTTAGATCTTATAGGAGAGAACTAGTTTAGATCTTTTGTGGTATATATGTATATATCTATTAGTTAATATGGTGGGCAGGTTTTTCTTTGAGATGCTATTTTTATGATGACATGTTATATAAATTATGACTCTGTACTTGTTACTTTATGGCTGGATATGTATTTCTATGCATGGTAATTTCATGTTTATGGATTAATCTCTTGTCATACTTGAATCTATATTATGTCCTTAGGCTAAACATAAAAGAAAAAAATATGATTATTACTACACATTTCATATGATAAGGTTAAATGAGTAGTCCTATACTTGATCATTTATGGATTATGTATTAATATGTATATGTGAAAAACAGGCATGTCACCATAAATTTATCTATTGTTGATGACAATGAAAAAGGACTCTCATCTCCTCCTATGGATGAAGGGGCTTTCTTTGTAACTCAAACTAGTTCAATAAAACTCTCATAGGAATTTGCTTGTTCTTTTCCCCTTTCTTTACTTTGTCACACATCTATGGATGATGTAAAGTTCTTTGATGGCATAAATATGATGGAACTAAGTTGATTTACAACCTTTTGTCCTTAGTTTTGCTAGCTTTCACTGTATGGTTTTGTATTTCAATTACACCGATCTTAGATTGATGATTATGAATGGGAAATTATTTTGATCAAGAGGGAAGTAAACCTTGAAACATTGTTTATTTCCCAAGTTATAAAAGTTAGGTATATAGAAATTTTGTTAATCAAAGATTGGATTTATTACTACATAGTTGCAGGAAGTGGCATGCATATAAAGGCTTTTAATAGAGGAGCTATTCCACAAGAATAACACAAATCACATGGGAATGGCAAATTCAATTTGTAGCAACAGGTGGTGTTATGAGGATGGAGTAGCAAATTAATTGTGTTTATCATCATTTGGGGTATCTTACATTGAATCATTTTCCTTCATTTTTCTTTATTCTTGTGATAATGACACGTGAATGTTGAGCATCCCTTTACTTTCAAATTTTTATATTGTGATAATGACACGAGGTTTATATTTTTATCACGAGAAGGGAAATGCTCAACATTCACATGTCATTATCACAAGAATAAAGAAAAATGAATGAAAAGAAATCATATTAAATAGGATTCAATATTAAATACCCCAAATGATGACAAACACAATCAATTTGCTACTCCATCCTGATAACACCACCTGCTGCTACAAATTGAATATGTCATTCTCATGTGATTTGTGTTATTCTTATGGAATAACTCTTCTGTTAAAAGCCTTTATTTACATGCCAGCTCATGCAACTAAGTAGTAATAAATCCAATCTTGGATTGACAAAATTCTTATATACTTAACTCCTATAACTTGGGAAATAAATAGTGTTTCATGGTTTATTTCCCTCTCAATCAAAATAACCTTCTTGGTATTGATGGTTGTCTTGTGGGAAGCCCACAACTTACTCTTTTTATAACTTGATTGTCCAACGGTGGCTTTCTGTCATTCTTATGCTTCTTGTTGAATGGCCCACTTGGTCGAGGATCTAGAAAAAAAAAATTCCATTCATAATCATCAATCTAAGACTAGGTGAATTCAAATACAAAACCATACAACAAAAGTGAGCAAAACTAAGGATAAGAGGTTGTATATTCAACTTATTTCCATCATCATCCATGCCATCAAAGAACTTTGCATCATCTATAGATGTGTGACAAAGTAAAGAAAGGGAGAAAGGACAAGTAAATTCTTGTGACAGTTCTATTGAACCAGTTTGAGTGACAAAGAAAGCCATTTCATCCATAGGAGGAGATGGAAGTCCTTCATCATTGTCAACAATAGATGGACTTATTACAATGACACCTTTCTTTGTCACATATACATATCAATATATAATCCTTAAATGATCAAGTATAGGACTACTCATTTAACCTTATCATATGAAACATATAGTAATAATCATACATTTTTATTCTTCTTTTATGTTTAGCTTGAAGACATAATATAGATTCAAGTATGACGAGAGAATGCATAAACATGAAAGTGTCATGCATATAAATGCATATCCAACCATAAAGTAACAAGTATAGAGTCATAAGTGATACATCATGCCATAATCCGAAAAGCATCTCAAAAATAAACTTGCCTACCACACTAACTAGCATGATAGAGATTCAAGAGTCCTCAATGCTTGTAGTCCACAATGGAAGAAGCATTGAACTCACTTTGTGCAACGACGCAATAGAAATCAACCATCAAATGTTCAAACCCACAGTTGTGCAATATGAACCACTATGCGTTATGATGTGGAAGAAGCACACATGAATGTGTCGAAGAATAAAACTCAGGTTATTGTAACCTTTACATTACCCTAGCCACCACGTTTAATCCCTTTTCACCAGTTCCATATCTACTAAACATTACACTGCCCTAGCCTCTACTCGTGACCTATGACAAAGTGGCACAATGCTCAAGGTTTTCTAAGTCTTTGAACAACTCTTTAGGTTTATAATAGGCTTAAATATATTTTTAGTCCATCAAATTTAAGGATCTAACTTTTTTAATCCTCCAAATTAAAATTTGCATTTTTTTTTAATTCCTCAAATTTGTAAAATGCTCTTTTTAGTCCCTTCTAATCAATTTTTGGCGGTTGGGATGCACAATTTGTGACGATTTTTTATCGCAAGATGAACTAAAAAAACATTTTGCGAATTTGAGGACTAAAAAATGTAAATTTTAATTTGTATAATTCTGATGTAGAGTTTGTATATATCCTTTGCTGTACTTCGTATAATTCTGATCGATGAGATAAATATAACTAGATAATTTCATAACTTAAGTAAAAACCTTAATACGGTTTAAAAATCTTAAAGTCTGGCAGGCAAAAAGAATAATTCTCTATTTTGTGGCTATGTTTTCGCATCTGCCAACTGCAGGTGAACTCTATAGCTGTAGCAAAGCAAAGGAGAAAGCAAAGGATTGTTGTGTTGCATGTTGTGTTGCATGTGTTGGTTGTTAGCAACAAGACAAAGAAAGCACGCGTAGTGTAGTTATTTATTTATTTTGAATTTGATGAGCTGGGTTTGCCAATGCCCAAGTGGGCACCACCACGCACACCACTCACTGTCGCTTTCTCTATCGTTGGATATGCTAACCAACAAAGGTTTATATATCATCTTCTTCTTCTTTTTTGTGAATATACAATTATTAGTATTAAATTAATAATAATATTACATTTTCTATATTTTACTCTGATTTTATCACTTACATGAGTTTAATGTGTTATATATATGAACTCATAAATGTATTTTTTTTAGAGAAATATTCTTAATCGTGTTAGAAAAAACTTATGAGCAATAAAACTCTCTTTCTGCAGAATTTGAAGTCGAGATTATTAGCTAAATTGAGATAATCATGTGTCAGTTGACCCACATGTCTAGTAATATGAAAATTTAGTATTTAAGATAAATAAGTAAAAGTATATTTATTTTCAATTTTTTAAAATGTATAATACGTAAATAAATTTGCTTATATATGGTCCCCCTTTTTGCATAACGTGGAATTCCTACTCTACTTTTTCTCGCAATTTGGCACTTGTCACCCTCGCACAACTTTTTCTACGTTACCATACAAAAAAGAAAAATTATCCTTTCCTAAAAAAAGTGGTTAACTATTATGAAACAGGGGGGATCGCTTTGAGGAAAAGACAAGTATTGATACTCGCTGTACATGTTACATTTAGATTCCATTAATTAATTTTGTTAATATCGATCACTGACATATCTCTTACAATTTCAAAACCCCATGCATCGATATGTATAAGAAATTAAAATATTAACTTTTTAATGTATACGAGTTTGAAGCTTTTTTAATGTGTAAATTGAAAAAATATATTAGTTAGCACTTTATTTACCTTATTTTCCCTTATCTAATGCATTATCAATGAATTATTTTATTTAAAATTAAAAATTATTATTATTATTATTATTATCCCTCGCTTACTCTTTTTTTTCAATGCACGTATCTTAAAAATACGTTTTAATATCAAAAGTGACTATAAAATGTTGTCTCAATTTAATGTTCATCTAATAATTTTCATCATCGATATTTTGTATTTTAATCGGCAAAAGAAAATTTTTATTAGTTCACAAGCACAAGGTGTGCCTGTAGTACACCAAGATATGTTTACAAAAAGATCCTAGAAAACCAATAAATGTGTACCGAAAGAAACCAATCCATTACAATTTTCATTATCGATCGTTCAAGTCACTTTTACATATCAACTAGAAGTAATATTGGTACATTGCACAAGTTTGAATATAATATAAAATTTTCATCAATTTATAACTATATATATATATATATATATATATATATATATATAAAAGAAAAAATATTTATTTATATATTTGTATAAATATTATAATAACATTAAGTGTTATATTAATATTTTTTCTCCATTATCGTTTACTTATACATGTAGATTTAAAAAAAAAATTAAAAAATATTTTTTAAATCTTAATAAATTAACAATATTGTGTTATACTATATAACAATTATTATTTATTCATTTATATAAATATTACATTAATAATATTAAATGCTATATTAATATTTTTTATTTTTATTTTTTGAAATATATTTTATAACTAATCTTTATAAAATTTTAATTAAATAAAAAAATGTATCATTTTTTTTTATGGATCATACTATATATTGAAATCTATTTATTTATATAATTGTATAATTATTATATTAATATCATTAAATGCTATGATAATATTTCTTTTCAAGTGTGATATACTTATATGTATAAATTATATATATATATATATATATATATGTGTGTGTGTGTGTGTGTGTGTGTAATTTTATATATTATATTAATATAAATTTGAATTTTATTTTTTAAAATATGTTTTATATTATTTTTTTATAAAATTTTAAATAATTTAAAATATTAATAATATTGTGTCATCATATAAAAGAAATAATTTATTTATATAAATATTACATTACTAACATTAAATATTATATTAACATTTCTTTTCTCAAATCTAGTTTGATTATATACAGTTAAATAGATATAAACAATGGAATTTTATTTTTTATTTTTTTTCTAAATCATATGTATTTTTTATTGGAGACAATCCTATTCAAGTTTTACATATCACTATGAACAGTAAACTCTTCGAACATTTAACGCAACCACATAATAACTTTAATCTTTAACCATCAAATAAATAAATAAAATCAGAAATGTTATTTTCAGGACAACCAAAGAATACTGTTACGTTATTGTGGTTTAAATATGAAAGAGTAGTGCCAACAATTCGACATGTATTTCGATACAGAAAAGACACCATACGTGACACGTATCCTCTCATATCATGTGAAGCAATTTAAGTAGAAGCTGCCTGAAACACCCATTCCCCCAATTCCTCGAGTGTATTTATTACTGCGTCAGCATGCTCTAAAACATACAATACATGCAATTTAGTTGTTTTTTTTTTTAAGAGGTACATGCAATTTAGTTGAGTTAACCATAATGGGGGGAAAAAGCATGTATAATTGAATGAAAGTAAAATGGGATTGTTACTCTTTTTAAAGACTTGAGAGGTATCATTATGATCTTCTTCGTTTTTTCCTTTTCAAAAGAATTAGTGAATTTTTTTATTTTAGAAAATGAGTGTTACTATTTGGTATAAAAGATCTGTTTGCTTGTTTGTGTTTTTTTTCTTTACCAAAGTTGATGTACCACTAACTAACCAATATAGTTAATGGAAGATAACAGATAATTTTCAACCTAATTGCAAATTTGCAATGCGATAAAACTGTACCACTTTTTTTGTGAAATCAAAAGACTTATTTCATTTCTTTAAGAATCTGTTGTGCAATCATTGAACAAAAAATTGCACTTCCTACAACTATTTTCTTCTCTAATCTAGAAAGGCTTGTCTCCCACGAGAAACACTATTGCAAGAGAAAAAGCCACAAAATGTTAAAAACAAATCTAAGTAGTTTTTTAATCATTCAAGATTTGTTAACATGTATTTTAAAAAAATTACCAATATAACTTGATATAGTTTGTAGATAATTAATGCTCCTTCAACACGTGGTCAAGGCCTCAAAGAATTTTTTTATTATTATCATGATATTGATGCGAAATATCCACTAACTTTGTTAATTAATCTTTATCAAAAAAACTTATTAATCAATTTTAATGGAGTCTTCCCTTTCAATTATCTTCTTTTCCATCCACAAAACTAAGATTTAAGATTTTACTTAAGAAATTGATTCGAGTTCGGTCTTACTTGAACCAATAATATGTTTGCTTAAAAAATATTAGTTCCTTAAATAGATTTTAATACTTTAACATATTAATCCTCGGTGGAGATACTCCAAATTTACTTAAAAAATATTTTAAAAAAATGTTAAATAAATAACACTTGATACATAAAATTATTAAGTACTAGATTAGCATTATTTAATACTAATACTATTTTGTTTTTATCCCCTACCAATTTAAAGATCGCTTATAATATTTCCTGGTTGAGAACTTGAGGTACCCCTACTACTGAGAGAAAGTGAAAGTGAAGTGCACACTGCAGAAGGAGTTGCAGGGAACCAGTTAAACCGTATTTAATTTTCACAACCTCCAACTCCAACAACTTACCCAATAATATTCTTTACTTTCTTCCCTCTCAAACCCTAGAAACAGCAAAATCCCCCTTTTGATGCAAATGGTATCAACCCACCACCAACTCTAGAGCCACACCCTTCAAGATTTAGCTTATGCCTACTTCAATTATGGCACCATTTTCCACTTCCCACCACTTCAGAGCCTTCACCTTCCTCATCTTGTTCCTCAAAACCCAAGCTTTTGATCCACTCTCTTCCTTTTCCTTCACAGATTTTGAGAAAGATCCAAATTTTAATTCAAGTGTGGGGCTTTATGGCAATGCAAAGGTTGTCAATGGGGGTGCTGAAGTCCTTCTTTCTGGAAATGGTGGAGGGAGAGTCATGTACAAGAAGCCCATCAAGCTTGTTCATGGTGGAGCAGGGGAATTGGTCTCATTTTCAACCTACTTTGGGTTTTCAATGTCCTTGGATAGTGGGAAGGATGGCTTGGCTTTTGTTATGGTTCCAAGTGGTGTTGAAGGTGAGGTATTTGGTAATAGTTCATATGGGTTTTCTTTTGGATTGAAGGAGAGGGAATTTAAGGTTGTTGGTGTTCAGTTTAGTGCTTATGGTAGGAATGGGGGTTCTGGTAGTTGTATTGTGTGCATTAATGTTGGTAGTTCTGTTCCTGTTAAAACAATCAATGCTTCATCTGTCATTAAGGGTCTAAAAGTTGAGGGGAAATTGCATGCTTGGATTGATTATGAAGCGAGTTCAAAGCGCTTAGAAGTTAGGTTGAATCAATATGGTCAATCAAGGCCAACTGATCCATTGCTTTGGCATTCAATGGACTTATCAAATGTGTGGGAGACTGAAGAGATGTTTGCAGGCTTTAGCACAGTGAAAGGGAATATTACTTCTCAAACATGCTTTCTCTATTCATGGAGCTTTGTTGTGAGGCACTTTCCACATTGGATGCATTCTGAGCCTCTGGATCCAAAGGTCCTTGCCAAGAAGACTGAAGCTCCAGCAGTGAAATCCAGGAGTGATTGCCTTTTGAGGGTGCTTGCTGCAATGATATTTGGTGCTGGATGTGGAGCATTGACAGCATTCATTGTGCTCTATTTGTGGACCATCTTTGGTAATAAACGACCCGTGGTGCCAGAGGAGTATGCTATGCAGCCTGTAGATTTTGAGTACAAGAAAGTGAACATTGTTGTAGATAAAACCATCATAGATGCTAAGGAGTAGATCTACAGGAGGGATCTAGTTGGATGCTTGCATTGTAAATCAGTGTTTCTTGTATTCAGGTTTTGCTTTGTTGTAGTTTGGTAAAAAACTGTTTTATTTACTTATGTTATTGTCTATTTTTGAGCAAATTGAGATCCAGATCTAACTCTGTATTAAGGATTACATGGCTTACCCTTTTTTTTTCTTCTGAATCGTGACCAAATGTCCAAATCTATGTTACTATTAATTTATTATATGATGTTGTTGACAGAGATTTTATTGTCTGATGATGACAAGTAACCATAATCAGTCTATATATTGAATATTGGTTGGCTAATAGTAACAACGTGATATCTGCTTGATAGTTGATACTTGTGTCACTGTTTAATGTAACGAGCTCAAATAAGAGAAAAATTATATACATAAAGAATGAGGTTGATAGTGAATGGATGCCTCATCTACCATAATATCCTCATTGTTGGTTTTCTTAGTGTAGATGTGGAATTATTTTATTTAATCATATTATTTTGTAAAGTAGCAATTATTCTGTAACTACTCCCTTTTATCTTTATTTAATAATATTATTTCCCATTTTCTATGATAAGATTAAACTTATAAAAATTATGAAATAAAACTGTCTGAGGAGTGAGGAGCACAGCTTCCATAAAAGGAGCGGCCATGGAAGGAAATTGCAACATATTCAGACTTGGATCAATTCTTCATTTCATTTCAGGTTTCTCATATGACAGGAACCTTTCTCTCCCCTTTTCTTTATTGATCTTGTCCTTCATTCCTACTGTGAAACCAATTTTTAGAGGTAACAGAAAATTGTAGCTGTGTCATTGACAGGTAATTTGATTTGTTTGTGCACTCTGCTACCTTTCATTGATATTCAAGCACTTAATGCTACATAGGTTGGTTTGGTATATACTTTTTAGGCATCTTTCAATCATATTTCCTGGCTCTCTGCATTCAGCTGAAAATGTTTCTGCAATAAAAGGATCAAGCACCTGATGTGCTACTGCAGCAGATACTTGAATTAATGACATAAACTTCATCTAGTTTACTTATGGAATATCAACCATTTTGTTACTTAAAAATGGTATCAAATTCTTAAGGGCTTGGCTAAGCCTGTCCACACCATTTGCTTTGTATGCTTGCTTACTGAAGAATAAATGAATTTTCTTGTGATGACACTGAGTGTATTTGGTAAGGCACTTTTGTAGCTTATAAGCTACTTTGATTAGCTTATAAACTAGTTTTACCTACATGAAATTGTCTTTCTAAATGTGTATATTTGCATGTGTTTTCTCAAATAATCTGATCATCATGTGACATTGCCTGCCAAATTTTGTGGAATGAATGATGTATACAATGCTTTAATTTTTCTTAATCTTGTAATGTTTTTCGGAAGTAATTCTGAACGTTCATACATCAATATTTTTTGTCCTTTGCAGGCATTTCGTGATAATTATGTTACATTTTGAAACTCAGACATCTCTTTTGCCAGCATTGCTTTTATTCAAGGCCTCTGTGACTTCAGCTTTTATTTGAAATAAAGAAACAAGAATGTTAATTATATTCTTGTCGAGAAAAAAAAAGAAAGAAAAAAAAACTGGGCAGATCATTCAATATGATCAACGTTGGTGTTATTATTACCACATGAAATTAGTTGGTGATTAGTCAGTAGTTAGATGATCGTGGTTAGTTAAATGGTCAGTGTAAGGCAATCTTTCTTGGTACTGGAATCTGATCTACCTTAGTTGCTTCCGTTTATTTGGCATAAACAGTTCATTGCTTGCAGCATGTCAATAGACATATCCATGGGCTTATTACATTTTCCATTTGTGGCCCATAAGGCACATTTTTCATTTATGGCTTGTGGTGGGTAGGTATACGAAACATTACAAGTGAAGTGACTGTGATTGAACCTATGCCTTACAGGTCACAAGGCAGCAACCTTACCTTGATTCAAAGATCACCCTAAGATGCAAATGTAGTGTATGAGAGACAAAAATTCAGCCATAAAAAGTTGTCATAGCATTAGATGCAAGTTTTGTTATTTTAGACATTTAGGCTATACTTGGATTAATAGAAAGATGGAATAGAATTAAACGAAGTAAATGAAATAAATTATTCTTTTATTCCAATAGCAATCACTGTAGATTTTTCTCTCAACCATTTGATCATACAAGTGGTGTGCATCGTCAAACATATTCAGATCAACAAATAATTGGTTATGAATGCCTTGCAAATACACAAAAGTGCTTAGTTGCATCTTTCATTCCAATTTTTTTTGTTTTGCGTCCAAAATTGGTTTTGCATTCCACCTCATTTGCATTGTTCAGAGAGAATGGGAACAAGAAGTAAATCCATGCTTCGAAGGTTTTAGAAAATTTTTAAAAAAATGTCTTTCACTGTTTGCGTTTTCTTGGATCAAAAATACTTCAATGGGATGGTCGTGTTTACGGTGCATAAGTGCAAGTTTTGTGCACAACCAATTTGACCAGGAAGGCGAGTACAATAACATGGTGTAAGAATAGCATAGTAGTTTAATAATTTTATAGAAAAAAAAAAGGTCAGATTTTTTGTTATATTATTCTTGTAATGAATGATGTATGTTTCATATCATTTAACCTTATTTCGTATCATTTCAATGATAAAAAAGTGTTAAAAAAAAACGTATCGCTAGTATTCCTCTTTTACATATTCAAACAACAGAATATGATTTCATTTCATTCCACTTGTATCCAAAGCATTATTTACCAAGCCAACACAAGAAAATCAAAATTTAAGACTGCAATATCATACACTGGTTTACCAACCAGTGTATGATTTGCACAATGAATTGAAGAAACTATTAACCAAGTAAGATCTCAGTAAATTACGATTATCTTCAATTCCTTTGAAGAAACTACAGATAGATAACGCAGTCTCTGAACACCATCACAGATCCCATATATATCCTGCGATACATGCTTTAAGCACTACTAGGCTTTGTGGAAAAACGAGACATAGGAAAACAAATCTAAATAGAACAAATACAAAATACATAACAGAACTCTGTAGCTGGTAAAAAACAATCACTATTCAATAAATAAACAGCGTGAGACTGTGGTTTCGGCCACACAATTGCAACCACAATTGTGGCTGCTTTGGCTGCAGTTGTCCACAATTTTCTACAAATATCAAGAATTGTGACAAAACCACAATCACCATCACAATTTAAAAACTTTGGCTGAAGCTAAGTGAAAGAAACCAAACCAGATCAAACAAACAAAGGCAGTCATAAAAGGGGCAAAGGATTTTTTTAGGCTCCATTATATAGATTCACATCACATTGAAATAGTGGGGCTTAAAAAAAACAGAAATCTAATAAGAACATCAATGGATCTCAGCAATATATGGTTATCTTCAATTCCTTTGGGAAGATTCAGATAGATAACGCAGTTTAAAATTAACATCACCGATCCATAAATCCAACTAACTAAAATACATATAGAGAAAAGAAAAAAAAAACAATTTTTTCGTGTGTGAATTGATCAAAAAGCTGAAATTTTTAGAAAAACAATACAGGAAGAGATTGAAGAAAGAGCATCTCAGAGTAACCATTCCCCATTATTTTCTTCACTGGCAATCAAAGTGCAAGGATAACATATTGGAATTGCTCATCACTGATGCTCGTAAAACAGAGACAAAAGAACAACCTTTGAGGATGATTGAAATTTGAAAGACGGAATCGCAGGTTTGAACCTCAGATTTGATTCTTCGAATTCCGAATGAATCTAAGGCGCGAATGAGAAAGGGACGAGGTTTCTACTTTCTAGTGTAACAATTTGCCTGCGGCGTGAGCGTTCGGGGAATTTAAAGAACCGCTAGAACCCTAGGGTTTTGTTTGGAGCCTTGGATGAGGTATGTTCATTTTTCCGTTTTCTTTTCTTGACGGTACATTTTTCCGTTTTCTTCACAACGAGAAGTTGGGCTTTTTTTTTTTTTTTTTATATCATTATTAAAATTAAAAGAATACTAGTTTTTTTTTTTCCTGAAAAACAATAGCATATGTGATTTTTTATTTAACTATAGTATTTTAACATGTAAATTATATAAGATAAATATTTATTTTATATAATTAAAAATTATAATAATAATTATTTGAAATATATAAATTATATTATAATTAAAATTATAAAAAATATTTTTTAATATATAAACTATATTTTATATTTATAACAAACAATTTAAATACCAACATTACATATCTGAATAAAATTGAACTCAAATTTCCTAAATAAAATTTCATGTTCAAGCTTAGTAAATAAAAAAAATGATAACAAAAAAATAAAAAAATAAAAATTTATATTGTATTAAAATTATTTTAAATTATTAACTGTTTTTTTTTAAAAAAAATATTAAAATTTAATTTAGAGATAGAGATAAATAAAAGAAAATACATTAAAACAAGAGTTTATTGTCAACCAATTATCAATGTAAAAGATTTTACAATGTAAACCAATAAAAAAAATCAATTTTAGTGTGACTTTTAAGATGATTATTATCAATGTCAACAAATTTACCGTAGATGATAGTGTAAAAAATAATTATACTAACAACAGCTACAACAACAAAGTCTTATCCCATTAGGTGAGGTCGGTTATATGAATCACATGACGCCATTCGACACAGTTAAAATCCAAAATTTCAAGAATATTATTTAGCCTGATATCCCCTCTTAATTATTTCTTCCAATATCCTTTTTGGTCTCCCTCTTCTCCTTTTCACAGGACCAAAAATCATACAATTTACTCTTTTAAATGATGCATCTTATGGCCTTCTTTGTATGTGTCCAAATACCTTAACCGATTTTGTGTCATTGTTTCCTCCATGGGTACTAGACCAATCTTTTCTCGTATATAATCATTTTGTATTCTATCCTTTCTTATATAACCATACATTCATCTTAACATTCTCAATTTTACTAATAATGCATATAATTTTCTTCTTCTCTTAAAACAAATAAATAGTGAAGTAGAGATAAAAGAAGAAGATACATTAAAATTAGTGTTTTAAAAACTGAATCAGTCGTTGACTCAGTCGAGATATTAGATTGATGGTTCACTGATCAAACCAGTGGGTTAGTAGTTGAATTGTATGATCTGGTGTAAATAAGATAAAACATAACTATATATATTATTTGTGTCATAAGTCTACTAATTAATCACGTTGGTCTAGTGGTAAGTTAATCTACTAAATAATTTTCAACCTTTGGGTTCAACCAAGTTGATAAAATAAATAAATAAATATATATATAAATAGGAGATTTTTTTGCAAATTGCAAAGGTAATGTGTGAAATACACGTCTTAAAAGAGTTTCACTCTCCAAATTAAAAAGAATGAAGAAAATAAGAGTTCTACTCTCCAAATTATTTAATTTAATATATAATATAAGAATAAATATTTTATTTCATTTCAAATGTTATTTATTAAAATATTTTTAAGTTTAAAAAATTAATTTGACTCAAACCGACTTTTTAAGACAATTAAATATTTATTAAATGCTATGCGTCAAATTTTTTTTTCCCTTTATGTTGAAAAGACAATTTCTTCGTTTGTAAGTATTAATTTAGTTTTAATATTAGTGTTATTGTCAATTTGATATCAAATATTTAAAATAAAAAAAATTAGCTCCTGATTAAGACAAACACGAGTTCTTGAAATTAGCATTATCCGTTGATTTGATTCATAAAAAATTGAAAATACAAACATGTTTGAGTATTTGCTAACTTGATTTTCCTTTTACAACATCTTTGCTTGCTGCAATTATCTTTTGGAGGACTTGTATTTTAGACTTGAACCTAATACAAGTCTGGAAGACTAGTGAGTATTTTAGACTTGAACCAGCTATTCATTACTTCCATTCCATAGAGATGAGAAAGCAAGGAAGGAAGCAGAGATTGAAGCTTTAATAAAACGAGCTAGAATTCCTACTAGATGACGATTTTTTATGAAAGATAAAATACAGGTCATAAGCTGAAAATTATGATCAAACCAGGTACTTGATAAGATTAATAACATTCAATGGCCAAGGAAGATACATCGTTCACTATTTTGTGGAAAAATATCCTCTCTAGTAAATGGAGAGGTGCAGTAGGAGAGAGAAAGACTCATGGATTTTGTGGAACCCACCTGCAATGAACCCCTATTTTGTAATGAATCTTCTGTTTGAGTTACTACTACTCTTCGGTATCTAAGGAAAGTGATACAAACATGCTAATGGGTGATTAAAAGAAAACTGAGGGGAATTATCTTTTATTTAAATAATTCACAGTAACATCAAGAATTCATCACTAACACTCAACTTGAATCTTGTCATAAATATAACCTCATAGCTGTGATCCATACAAGCCAACGGACAATAAGATAAGAGTTTAATTGTTATGTACTGTCAGTATACAATCTTAACCCATTAGAAATCACGGTTGGTGTGACTTTTAAATAGTTATTGTAAAACTTAATAAACTTATCATAGATGTGATTTATTATTGGATGATAATGCAAAATTATTTTACATTGTCAGTACATAGTCTATTTTCTCATGATAAAGTTCATTTGCACAGCCCTCAAAACCCAGAAATCTGCAAACTGAACAAACACAGAACTCACAAACATGTAGATGAAACCTGTATACCCAATGCTGCCAGGATGAAAAGTTTCAACATTACAACTTCAACCACTCCAAACAAGGACACAAGCCCCAACAATATCTAGCAGGGTAATAATCCTTTAAATACACCTCCCTGCCATATTCTATAATATAGAAACTGAAGGATTGCCGACGATGAGCCATGGTGACGCGAGTTACTGGCACTACTGAGATTGTGTGGCTTTCACATATGACTCTTGCAGTGGCAGGTACTTGAGCTCTTTCTGCAATGACATCAGAAGAGAATTTGTTGAGAAAATAAGAATCAGCAAAAAAGGCTGGAGTGCATTGGTTTGCCTGAGTGTTGCACAATTGAACCCCTTTGGATCTATGGAAAACCTCATCTGGTACTGATGCTGCTCCACTAGTTGCATTTACTTTCCGAGTTGAAAGTGTCTTCCTGTAACAACACAAACACGTGTTCTTTTAGCATTGTCACCGAAAGGAATCAATATTATGCGTAACAAAATGAAACTGGACGTCTATGAATCTCTTAAATGAAGATTATTATATATTAAAAGTCGCATATGATGTTTTGTAAGTTTACAATATCTAACCTAGTCTACAATAATTCTAGTGACAGATTGCAATTCTCGCATATGATGTTTTGTTGAATGGATCTCAAACCATGTTAGACAATTCTCGCATCAAAACAATTCAAAGCTCTACCTCCAGAAAATGTATTATATTATAATTATGTACAAGTTTGAGTAAAATTATTCTAGAGACCATTGTACTCCTCACAGCTATTAAAGGTACAAATTTAGGCAAGGTACGATTAGACACAGCCAGATTGACATACCATCTAATAATGGCCAATTTGCGTGCTAGAAGAGAACCACTTCCATTACATGTTGCACACTTAATTAGTCCACGAGATCCACAAGTCACACAAGGAATCTTTCCCTTGCCATTACATTTCACACATCTGCAAGAAAATGTAACTTGAATAAGTGAATTACAAGTATAAACTTCCACCTTGACAGAAAGCAATGAGGCCAAGACATTTGACTTCAGCTTGAATTCTTCATTTATCTATTAGATGAACAAACAAACTACTTACACTGTGTCAGAACCATCTTTATGAGCAATTAAACCCCTTCCATAACAAGTCGCACACTGAGTCATCTGATTTTCCTTATAAAATCCAGGTTCTTGGTCTGCATTGCATGTAGCACAGACTGTACTTCCTCGTCCTGCACAAACTGAAAATAATTTCGAGGGTTTTGTTAGGAGAGGTAAAAGGAAATAGTAAGAAAATAGCTGTATATATGTGTACATATTTGATTTGTGAATTTTCGAGATGAAAAGTCAGAATTTACCTGAGCATTTCTCAATAACTTCAGAATGAGGAATCTTTTCCCGCACTTCGTTATAGGGTACAAATAGAACAGGGAACTGAGATCTCAGATCCAATTCCCAAATACCAAGTTCAGGTCCATTATCCTTTCCGTCAATACTGCCACCAAGGTATGGTTCTGTCTCTCTTATGATTTCTCTTTCCTCTATAAATGTATCCAGAGTTCCTACATAAACATTACAGTCTTCCACCGCATGAATCCTCCATGTCCGAGCAGGACGGCTACCCCAACAGCAGCGATGACCAACATGATCAATGAGCAACTCTCGTATCTCCACTTCATCCAACATTTTCCTAAAAATGGATCACCAAGTTAACAAGATTATTTGCCAATATAGTGCTGGAATATTGAAATTGAGAAATCAATATCATAATGGCCTTTATCAAAAGGCATACATTTTTAGAGAGTAGAGACAGCTGACATGTGGAAGATACATTTTAATTAAATATGTAAAAATGTATAATATGCTCAACCAAAAAATGCATTGCCAATTCCATGATCAATTAGAGGAAAAAAGACAAATCTAGTAATATTTTAATGAAGCCAATTGTGATGAGAAGTTTATCTTGATCAACCCTGCTAATTTCTCTCCCCTTCAAACCCTTTTGAGCCATTGCTATTTTCATAAACACATAAAGGGAGTGGTAACATATATTTATGAATTGGAACATTTCCCCAGCAAATATACTCTAGTATATAAATTAGTTGCTTTGTGCTGTATATATGTGCATGATTGCATGATTCCAAATGAATGCTGCATAACACCACCACCCAGATCAGATATATTTACCAACACATTTTCAGGTAGCAAAGATACCTTGGCTCCATGGAAGTCATATTTAATCAAAGAGACCTAAATCAACCCTTAAATATCAAACTCCATACACCTTCGTTTCTGTTTCTACCCTGAAGTCTTAGCTAGACCTAGACCCCCTGATCACTCAAAAAGCTACCACCTAAAAAGCCCCTTGCAACTCTAAATTTTATGCTTTAACAATCTATAGCATAGTAAATAGCCTCTTCATAATAATTGAATCAATCATTCAAGGGTTATTCATAAAGCCTTAAGCCAAGAGTTGTACCAAAGACTAGCCAAGATCTCTGCACATAAAGTCAACACTTCATAGAATTAGCAGCTTGATGGTGTGTTGATCTATAATGTAGCTTCTCTAATACAAAACAAAGTCACTTTTACTATCTAAATGTGATTGGCAATCTTTCTTCCTCAAACAACGTTGTTTGCAAATCCACACTATTCCAACATCTAAACTTCTGTCGCAATAAGGTTTAAATAATTGTAAAATAAAACCAACCATTAATTCTTTCAGACAATAAAACCAAAACATTAAATAGCTTCATACACAGCCTAGTTTCGATATGACAAGTTACATGAAAAGTATCTTTCATAGACTCATTTTAGGTGATTATACCTCTGGAATTGGGATCTGGGTCCACCATAATCTCCTCCATATCCACCCTGATAAACAAGAGCTTGCTCTGCAACAAGTAATAATGTATTCAACATCCAGGTTTACATACAGGCAAAATATCTTCTGTAATAAGCTTAAACAAGAAAACCTAGCAACTCTCCATTTGTCTCATAATTATTATAAAAGACATTGTTAAAGAAAAACAAGCAAATCCCCCCAACTCAAGCTCGAATGCTAGTTGTACAATGACTGTTTAATCATTAAACAATAAAAAACACAGCTGAGTCAACATTTCCATGAATCAGTGATGCAAATGAAAATCAGAAACAAGATCAAAACCAATCATCAAGGTTTTAAAACCGGTCCATGGTCACAATTTCGGCCGCAGCATCAAGGTTTTTAGAGTCTTTTTTGCTACCACAATTGTGGTTGCTTCAGCCGCATTTGTTTGCAATTTCCCATAATATCAAGGATTGTGATGAAACTGAAGCCGTGACCGCAATTTAAAACCTTGGCAATCATCACAATTGAAATGAGAATCAGGAACAACAAGAGCACACACCTGTAGGATTAGGCTCAGGTGAACCAACCAAGGCTCCATGAAGGGAAGGGGGATAGTAACCAGAAGAAGCAGCAGCAGCAGATCGAATTTCATCCACACTCACCTCAGTTCCAGCCAATGAAGCAGATGGTCTCACAGAACCAGTTCGACCCACAGACTGATACGAGCTCCATTTTCCACTCTCTTCTTCAACCGATCCACTTCTCTTCTCTAATTCAAACCCAACAAAAATTAAAAATTACCCAGAATCAAAATCGTTGTAAATATTCAAAATCAACAATAAAAATTGAAACTTTGCCATCAAGGAAGTGAAATTGTACCCGACAGCAGAGGCTCCTCCATGGTGGGGTGAATAGTTGAGACTTGAGAGACCCGGGTATGGACTACGCCGTAGTCACTACGGTGCCTTATAATCGAGTGTTACCTTCGTCATTAAGGAACTAGAATTGTGGATTATACAATTACACGAGTCAAACGGTGCTATTGATTTGATCGTTGTGAATGGTCCCGCGGTTAACACAAACAAACCGCGTGCCGATTTGCTGTTCTGATCCTGTGATGATTCACGCATCAAACGACAATTACAAGAACGGAACTTTTAGGTGTGAAAATGGGACATGATTTAAAATTTATTACTATTACATAATCTTTTAAATTTAATTAAGGGTTAACTATGTTTTTAGTCCTTAAACTTTTTTAAATTTGGGATTTTAGTCCTTAAACTTTTGTTTGACTGGTTAAGGTTCCTAAACTTTTTTAAAATTCGGTTTTTAGTCCCTAAACTTTAGTTTGACCGGTCAAGGTCCCTAAACTTTTTAAATATTCGATTTTTAGTCCCTAAACTTTTTAAAAACTTGGATTTTAGTCCCTGAAATCTCATTAATTCAAGGACTAAAATCTGAAATTTTAAAAAGTTTAGAGACTAAAAACCGAATATTTAAAAAGTTTAGGGACCTTGACCAGTCAAACAAAAGTTTAAGGACTAAAACCCGAAATTTGAAAAAGTTTAAGGACTAAAAACATAGTTAACCCTTTAATTAATTCACTAGAGTCAACCTTAATATTCAGTTAAGTATTCAAGACTCAAACCGAAGATTATTAATTAAATTATAATTTTACTACTTAATCCATATATTTGATAGTAATTATATGAAAGTATCAAAGACTTTTATATTATCAATTTTATTTAGGCTTAAATATCTTTTTAGTTCTTGCAATTTAGTATTTTTTTGTTTTTCGTTCTTACAATTTTTTTTTTTGGATTTAGTCATTGCAAATTATGTTTGTTTTGTTTTTCGTCCTTAAAGCAGTTTAGATAATATTTTTTTCACTGCTCAAAGCGCTATCTAAACCACTTTAAGGACGAAAAACAAAACAAACATAATTTGTAAGGACTAAAACCAAAAAAAAAATTTGCAAGGATGAAAAACAAAAAAACGCTAAATTGTAAGAACTAAAAAGGTATTTAAACCTTTTATTTATTCATTATACGTATAGTCCAAGCAAAAACTATATTTGTCTAGTCACACTCGGAAAGATTATGATTTTTACATTGCAAATTAATTAAAAATTATTATAAATATAATTGTTAAATTAATTTTTTTTAATAATTGTTAAAGTAATGATTAAAACAGTTAATAATTTTTAATTATATGATAATTCATAATTAGATTGTAATATAAAAAATATTTTGGTTATAAAATGTATTTGAATAATGCTACCACAACAGAGTCTATTTTGTCCAATATTACCTTTGCTTTGAGGCATTGAGCATCAAACGATAATTTTATTCTTTCTAGTTTTTGGTGAAGTGGAAAGTGGAAAACAAGACTGCTTCTACCATGGACCACCATGACGAACCACATTTTATAACCGTCAGATTAATCTTGTACTTAAGTTATTATAGTGCACCATCTACACCTTATAATTTTCGGACTTCTTCTTCCCCTCACTGCTGTCTATACTCTTGCCCTTTGCTACAACTTGCGAACTCCTTGTTGTCGCCGGCAACAATCTGCCATCCTCCTTTACACCACCACCAATAAATCCCACACTGCAAGCGACACATCCCCACCAATATTCATCCGTAGTAATGTTAGTTTTGAACTTGGGATCTCTCGTGCAACACACATTACTCACATTCTTCCCTGAAAACCAAAACATAACTCCACCCCCATTTCATTAATCACAGTATTTCACTAAATCCAATTAATCAATTCACATATCAAACAAAACTAACCCAATAATCTAACTTCATTGTAGTTAAAAATTCTTTTTTTTTTCTTTTCAAATAATCATTTTCACAAACACCTAAGCTACAATCACATTCACAGATCGGAGTAAGGTTGCCTTGAGTAGTGGATTTGCATAAGAGGAATCCATCATTGGGGAGGTTGATGGATTTCGGCATGGGCGGCACCACCCCGAACACTGCTAACGAGGTTGATCTGAACCTGCATCTGGGTCAAGTCGCTGACGGTCTCCACGGCAGTCTTGAGATCGGTCATGGGGTAGCCACAAAGATAGTGGTTTTTTCTATGGCAGCGGGGAGGGTGGTGCCGTCGACGAGCACCGCATTGGACGCAGAGACCAACAACTCATCGTGGTTGAACCACACACGAAGATGCCATTGCAGGATTGGGTTCCTTAAACGACGTTGTTGCGATGGCGAAAGGAGTAAGATGTGGTGGCAGTTGGGGTTATCGTTGATGGTGGTGGTGTTGAGGAGGATGGCGAGGTGTCAGCGGTGACGACAAGGAGTTCTTCAACAGCGGCAAGGGATTTGCCGGCGACGAGAGAGTGTACAACAGGGAGGGAAAAAAGAGCTCCGAAAATTATATGGTACAGAAAGTGCACGGTAATAACTTGAGTATAAGATTAATCTAATGGTTACAAAATATGGTTCATCATGGACCACTTGTGAAAGTGGTCCACGGTAGAAGCCGTCGGAAAACAAAAGGCAAACTACAGATAAGGTAATTACAAACACAGTTATGATTGAACTGTGTTTTTTCCTAACAAATATGTTTTTTTTTTTCGAGTGTTAGGTCTCTTGTTATCAGAGTACTTCATTTAACTTGTGACCAGTGATCAAGTAGGCTCCTAATAGCACTTTTAAAATTACGGACAAGTTTCTAACGGCTTTCTTCTTAGAACAAGAGAGTAAACATCACATGACCATCCAATTCACTTAACTGTTTTACACACCAAAATATTGCAGGATTGCTCTACACCACCCCTTATAATTATCACCAGCTTTAGGTTTTAGTTTCTTCCTTTAAGTTCTTAAGGAGTTGTTATTACTTATTAGAAAAAGTGCCCGTGCGATGCACGGGTCACTCTTGTGATGAAAATTATTTGAGATTTTTTTATAATATAATTTATAAAATAAAAAATAAAATTATTATATAATTACTTGAATATGAAAATTACTAATGAAATTTCTGTTCTAAAAAAGTTGTGTTTGATATAAATTTAGAAATTATATATTTGCAATCATAGCAAAATGAAATTTGTAACACAAGAATGCTGATAGACAAAAAAAAAAAGAATTATAATTTATTTAGAAGACTAAATTAACCACTTAATTTTTTAAATATTTATTTCACATCAATTTTATCTTTTAAAAATCCTTTCAAAAGTTAAAAAAAATATATTTTTGTGTTTTAAAAAACTTATTTAATATAACAAAACTTTAAAATATCATTCTATTTTTTCATTATTGTTTTGTTTTATAATATTATTTTATTTATAGTTTCTGATTATTAATTTTTAATTGCCATAATTTATTTGTTTGATTTTGATAAATTGTTTTATAATTTTTAATAATTACAATGATATTTAACTCTTTTTTTTTTTCATTTTTTAGTTTCTTCACAATTTATTTAAAAATTTAACGGTGATGCACTGACGGTGTAAAACTATTTTACACTGTTAGTCAATCACAAAACATCGTTGATATGACTTTTAAGGTAGTTATTGTAAAATGCAATAAATTTATCATACATGGTAGGGTTTATGATTGGATGATGGTGTAAATTTTTTTTACATTGTCAGTGTATCACCTATTTTCTGTTTATTTAACTTCACATTTTTAGTTTCTTCATAATTTATTTGTTTGATTTTGATAATTTTTTTTATAATTTTTAATAATTACAATTTATTTTAAAATTGAAATATAAAATATAAAAGTATATTGCTTAGATGCTAAAAATACTGTCCCGTAAAGTGAGTTTTGATTAATTTTTATTATAATAATTATTTTATATATTAAAATGTGATAATATTATTTTAAATAAATTTAATATAAATTGATTTGACATATAACATATAGCTACCGTAAAAAGTTGGATCAGGTTATACATATAAACAAATTAACAGTATAAGTAAAAGATAAAAAGAATGGATAAAAAGAAAAAAAGAAAAAAAAGAATGGCGGGAACACTGTTGGTGGAGTTAATCAGATTTTATTATAATATAGATTACATATACTGATTTTTTCTTTTATTTCTTTCCCAGCTTTTTTTTTATTCTTTATTTCTCTCTTTTGTTACTATCACATTTCTCTATTTTTTTTCACCCTTTTCTTTTCCATCTCTTTTTTTCTTTCCATCTCTTGCTTTCTTCCACCTAATACATCCCCAAATAGACATTTCGCATTTCCCTTTCTTCAATAGGTAGAATAGGCTCTCTGTCAAAGCAGCTTTAGATGACAATGAAGCCCCCAACAGGTTCAGTGCCTGACCAAATAGACACGATGAACATCATTTATAAATTGAAAAGGAAGGGCCTAGAGGGTAACACGGAAGAAAAATTATACAAAGTTCATATGGCTAATTATTTGACTATAGTGATCTATTTTTGGATAATTTTACTGTAAAAGCAAATTTGATGTAAATTTTAGTATACAATTTTCAACCTAAATTGAAGTTACTTAATAATAACTAAATATTTATATCTTTACTAAAACCATTGATTTTTGTGAATCAAATTTCTTTATACGAAAATATGAATCAATTTTCTTATACCAACTTGAAAGAACAAGTCATCACGAGTGGATTGTGAATATTACCTCCCTTGAGTTCTTAATTTCCACCAAGTGTTCCTCAAAATCATCCAATGGCACATGCAACTCTTGCACGAAAGAAATGCTAGAAGTAGTTGTCATTGGTGTCACTTGAAGATCATCCCTCACAACAAACAGACACGGCCTCTTCATAAATCCCACAGCAGGTTCTCTTGCTCCATCAGAAGATCTTGGGTCAAAAATTTTCATAGCTACTGGATTTTGTACCTTGTCTTTATTCTTTGAAATCAATTCACGTTTGATATTATCTTTCACCTCTTTAGTGCCATACCAATAACTAGGAGTGTCTTCTTCTGGAACATGTATTGGCTGGCTTGTGCAACCAAATTGATGAGGGACACTTGGATTCAGTAAGGAATTGTTTGATGACCCTATGAACCATGACGAATTGAGATTCTTCACACTTGTGTACAATTTATCAATGCTTCCCAAGGATAATTTGCCATTCATAAGGCTCAGAATAGATCCAAGAGGTGTTGTGAGGAAGCTGAATAGAAAATCCACAAAATCTCCCTCTGCTTCAGCAAACATAATCTTGTTCTGTGATTTGCTCACTGTTATCTTGAGTTTTACAGAACATCCATGATAACTTGGGCCAGTATCTGGTGAGAATAAAGAGTAGGTTCGCTTAGATTCTTGGTTTGCCAAGAATACATCACTTAGAGGAGTTTCGGAGGTTAATGCTTGCTTTAGTATGCTAAATATCTGAAAAAATAAATAAATAAAACAAAGCAAGTGTTAAGCTTATAAAGTTATAACTCATTAAATATGGAAATTTCTCAACACTATCAAAGTATTGCTGTAAGTGTAAAGGAAAGGTCCTGCTATCTACAACTTTACGATAACGAACTCGAGGAAGGTTATCAGCTACATACATAAGTGGTAAGTGCAAGTCATCACAAAATGTTTTGAATTCAATATATATGAACTTCCAGCCACATAATAATCATTCTAATCCGCTAAATTTAAGTAATTTTTTATTGTCCTAAACTTAGAACTCCTATTTGTTGTCCCAATACAAATTCATGCTCTTTGAATGCGAGCGAGTCTGACATACTATTTGATCAAAATCTCTTATTTGATTTAGAAATTTGGAGGATAGAATAGAAAAAAATGAGGCAAAATCTCTGCTCCCCAACTTTTGTCAACAATATTGGGAGGATTTTGTTTTTTCAACCCCCCTCCCCCTCTCCTTTTAACTAAACAATTCATGCAAGTAGCATCTTAAATGAATAAAAAATAGCAGGCTTAAATTTTTTGATCTCTGCAATATATGATTACTTTTGTTTTAATCCTCTTCAATTCTTTTCCTATTTGCATCTCTATTAAATTTTTCTTTTTTCATTTTAGTCTCTAATGTTAGCAAATCTATGTTAAGTAATACATGATTAATAAAGATTGAATAACAAGCCCAATATTTTCTAAAGAATAATGATACATGAACACTTCTACGGTATATATACTTAGTTGACACTTTTTATTTCTCTCAATCTCTCTCTTCTCATTTCATAATCTCTTAAATTTACACTTCTCTCCATCTCTCTCTTCATGTGTCTAATAGCATACAGGTGTTCATACATCATTTTTCAAAATAATATTACCTCCTTCATGCCAACGTTTAAAGACTTTTCTGTCATCTTGTTGAAGTCCTTGTACCCAAGTTGGTGGAGTCGCTGAACAGTGTTACCAGGAGAGCTCTGCAGCACTCTCAAATCATCAAAGATCAAGAACATGGCAACCCCTTCAACAAAAACACCATTTCCCCCAGCACCCTTTTCCTTAGACTCTTTCAGCATCTTGATTTCCTTGCTCATCAACTTCCCACAGCGGCAACTTGCCCCAGCAAAAGTACTCAGCAGCAAATTACTGCCCTTCAAACAGTTACCACACATGAAATACTTTGTGGGCTCAGCATCATCCACCTTCAGCTTTAGTCTCTGGCAAGAGGCTTCCGCCGGGTTGCGCGGCGAAAGCAACATTTGCTGGCAGATACGGTTCCAGAAGACGTGAGTGTTAAATTTTTGCACACTCTGGTACAGATTGTTGATGCAGCCAAGCTCTAGAGGTGGCTCAGGTTGATTCTTGGACACAAGCCTGATGACAGTACCCAATGGAAGGGTTAAGAAACTAAAGAGAACATCTACAAAGTCTCCACTTGCCTCTGCCACAACTACACGGTTTTGTTCTTCGTCCACCCAAAATCTCAAAGGGATTGTTGTTGCTTCTTGGTTGGGAGCCATATCAGAAACAGAAAGCTACAGAAAATTAATGAAGCAAAAAAGATGCACGGGTTGTATGCTCTGGTCTTTTGGTTGGAAGAGGAATAAAGGAACGATGTGGGACCGATGGAAAACAATGCAAGTCTTGCTTGATTCATCCACATTCCACACTTTGGAATTGTCCAAGAAAGAAGGAAACATGTATACCTTCCCTCTGAAATTGGTGGGAAAAAGAGTGAAAAAATTTCTTTTTATATACAAACAAAAGATAAAAATGTGATTATTTATATCATTTTTTATTTTTTATTTATGGAATTTATGTGATTTACACTTTTTTTTATTTCACAATAAAATAAGAGAAAACAAAAATGTATGTTTTTTCCTTTTATTTTCGTTTATACTAAATAACTTAAAAAATAATTTCATTTTCTATTTATTTTTTTCCTTCTCATTTTGTTTTCATTTTTATTTGTTTTCAATTTCTTACTTTAACCAAACATACCTTTTGCTAGTGTTTCGATAAAAGATTTCAAATTTTTAAAGAATTTAAAATACATGAGAATTTAATTACTTTAATTCAATTTCTTTTGTTTTTTAAATTCTTTATTTGAATAAAGTAATTTAAATTTCTTGTGTTTAAAATTAAAATTTCTCTTTTAAAATTTCTCATCCATTTACCATTAGTAAAAAATTTATATATCTATCTCTAGCTATTTATTAGTTGTTGCTTGGGATATGACACTTTCTAACCTGATATTTATAGAATTACAAGTGTGTGGATTTCAAACCTTTGTGTTTGCTTACATAAAAATGGAGCGAAATGAAATAGAAGAAAAAAAAAGATTAAAATACCAAACCTCTATGATTTGTTTTTGTTTATCAGTAGGAATTAAAGATATGTACTAGCGGATTTATAGTAATTCACACATCCTGCTCAACCAACTAAACTAGACTCCCTTACTAAAACTCTATGATTTGTTTGAAAGAAGAAAATGAAAGGAAAAAAAAATTATGGGACCTATAAGAAAATATCTTCCCAGTTGACATGAAATGAGAAGAATAAATGATTTCTTTATTTTTCATTTTTTTAAACTCTTAAAACATAAAATATTTTTATATCATAAAAATTAAAAAAACAATAAATAATTTTATCTCAAGAAAAAATAATGGAGTAAAAAAATAATTTTTTTAATTAGTTTAAAAATATACTTCATACAATTTTATTTTGTTTTTTGTTTCTTTTCCATTCATCTAAGTGGAAAGAATTTTTTCACTTCTTTTCTTCTTATTTATATTTATCCAAATATAACATTTTTTCCAATTTATTTCTCTATTTTTCTCATTCTTATTTCTTATCACTCCTTACACAAACATGCACGCCAACTTAATTTGTAAGTTTGTATTGTTGTTGGGACTGTAAAAAATAAAAAATTACATTCATATATCTTCTCTTTTATCTCCTTCTACCTCTCTCTCTTTTTCTTTTTCTTTTTATCTTTTTTAATTAGTACACTTTATCATAACCCTTGAAAAATTAAGTTTCCTGAGTCAGCCAGCACTAGCACCAGTGTGATTCCTTTTACTGTTATTTGCCCTTTGCGAAAACATGATGTTATTTGTATGACTCAAAAATGGTACTTTATATTTTAGTTTTCCACGAGAGGAAAGAGACAAAGAAAATATGAAAAAAAAAAAAGATAAATTTTTATTTGTTGTTAAGGAAAACACGAGAGAAAAATAAATGTTTAAAAACATTTTTTAATATTTTCTTCAATGATTTTTTTTTTTAAAAAAAATCTTCATTTTCTTTTCTCTAAAACCAAGAGCTTTAATATTTTTGTTCAAAAGATAATTAGTTAAATCTTCATAGTAGATACCGACTAAGGGAATTTTGAGATAAAAAGGATCAGGTTTGAATGGACTTTATTCATCTAAAGATTTTATTTGAGAGAGAACATATCGACTTTTTAACGAAAATAGATAATAAAAAAAACTATATACCAAAAACCTATACTTTTAAAACTATTTACATGTCATGGGTTGTTTTTGTCATGTCGGAATAACAGAAGGCGTCACACCGTGTGTCTCCTCATGCACTTCGAATTTTTTAACACAAGAAGCGTCACACCGTGTGTCTCCTTCTGTTGCTTTTTTTAACACAGGAGGTGTCACACTGTGTGTCTCCTTTTGTTGCTTGTTTTGAAATAGGTGGCGTCACACCATGTGTCTTCTCCTATTTGCTTTAAAATATATTACAATTATTTTTAGAGTGGTGTAAGCTCTGCTGCGTTTACACGTGGGGAATGATCTATTTAACGGGAGAACTCGTGTTCAATTCTTTGCGTGTGCAAAATTCTCTTGGACCAGCAATAGCTTTAAATTAAAAATGACGGGACCAAAATTCTATTTTAGTTTTTTTTTTTTTTTGAGAATTATCTTTCTTTTATATACATATACATACATACTGTTTGTTATTCGCTACTTAACGACATTTAAAAACATAATAAACACCAAATGACATGATTTTGAAAGTATAGAATTTTTTACATTGATAAGACATAGGAATTAAACTCTTTGTTTTATCCTATGTTAGATACCACGGGTGTTTCCCCAACTCACTGGGTCAGGGACTAATTCCTCTTGGGGTGTATGACTGCTACTGGTCCAAGAGAATTTTGCACATGGAAAGAATCAAACACTAGTTCTCCTGTTAAATAGATCATTCTCCACATGTAAACGCAGCGGAGCTTACACCACTCTAAAAATAATTGTAATATATTTAAAGTAAATAGGAGAAGACACACGGTGTGGCGCCACCTGTTTCGAAAAAAGCAACAGAAGGAGACACACGGTGTGGCGCCTCCTGTGTTAAAAAATTCGAAGCGCATGAGGAGACACACGGTGTGGCACCTTCTGTTATTTCGACGTGGCAAAAATAACACGTCATGTAAATAGTTTTAAAAGTATTTATTATCTATTTTCGTTAAAAAGTCGAACATATCACGTTGCTCAATATTCATGTAGTTGATCTTTATTCATGAGTAGAAAAAGAATTCTATCGTTTCATTCCTTAATTATTGGTTCATTTGTTTCTGTCCATAATTATCGTTTATTCAGGTTTGAATGGACTTTATTCATCTAAATATTTTATAATTTGAGGGAGAGCATGTCACGTTGCTAAATTCATGCAGTTGATCTATATTCATGAGTAGAAAAAGAATTATATTGTTTCTGTCCTGACTTATTGGTTCATTTGCAATATATGATGAGATAACTTATGTTTTGTTAACTCTTTTTAAGAAAAAAATTATGGAAACAAGTCAGAGGCTTTGGGGCAAATTAGTCGTGTTTGTTTCCTGTTATTCTACCTGCGTACCAAATTTACCCATTTTTACCTAACAGCTTTTGCCCTTCAGGTTGAGGAGAAGAAGAAAAAGAAGAATGCATGCACCCAAATGGCCAAATCCCCTCCTTTCATGCCTCTAAAACCAACCAACTGATATTAAAGAGAAGAATCTTATAGGAAATCATGCTATCTAGACTCTAGTCCTATGACTACAGTGTGTTTGGATATCGTTTGAACCATGGAATATCCCATTTTTAAAAAAGACAAAACTTGTATGTGTTTTTCTCCGATTAGAATTGGAGTTTCATCTCAAAAATACGTCAAAAAAGGTTTACATTAAAGAATTATGCATATTACCGAGATGAAATTTTAATTATAATTGGATAACAGTACATTACAATACCTATAAAACTATATCTAAGTTTTTTCCTTTTTAAAACAGGGAACGTAAAAGGAAAACGAGGGATGGATTCATGTTTCGTTGAACTCAACTAAGTTTCAAACACACTACTTCTACGAAGTTTCCTGAAAATGTAGAAGGAAAACGAGGGATGGATTCACATTTCGTTGAACTCAACTAAGCTTCAAACAAACTACTTCTACGAAGATTCATGAAAACGTAGAAGGAAAACGAGGAATGGATTCTGTTATGTCATTGGCAAGTGTACCAAGTCGTACCAAGTCGTACAAGTAGTATAAAATGGAAGTCCAAGTATCGTATCCACATGGACTTGTTCAATATTTGGCAATTTACACACTTTTTACTTACTACGCAAAATATAAAGAAAACTTGAAATAACAATGGTTAAGAGCAAAGATAAAGATAGAAACTTGGAATAAAACTAGTAAAAGGGGATTTTTGATTCTCAAATATCTAGATTGTGGAAAGGATTTGTGAGAAATGATTATGATGAGTGTTGGGGTTCGACTTCACTAAACCACTCCCTCATGTATACACAAGCTATTAATCAATGTTTATCATTCGTTTGTTATCACCAACTCATAAAAATGCTCAATCCCTAATTCCTTACAAGAAGAGCCTAAGTTCCTTGACTAAACTACCAATCCCTTGCATAGCTTAGCCAAGTTACTTGCTTTAAGAAAAGGAGTTAAAGATGACTAATGGGCTTTGCTCTATTCCTAGATACAAGACTCATTAGGTGCTTTTCTCCAATTCATAGTTCAAATACATTTTCCAATCACATTTAAACCATAAAAAATCAACAAGGGTTGATCAAGCCACAAGCAAGCATTAAGCAAAGGAGAAAACACGTAACGGTGAATAATAAACATGTATTAATAACTCAAAAGATACACATGAGTTTGGGTTTAGTTACATCAAATCCCAATGAAGGGGAGCTCAACTACCCATGGGTGAGAAGAGTATCAAAATGGTGGAGAAGAGATGAAGATGAAAATGGAGTCTTGGGAATGTTCCTCATAGCTGCACTTGTGCCCCCAACCTAGATCCAAGAAGAATACCCTTTTTTCTTGCAAAATGCCCTTTTAATAGCTTTGTTTTTACCCAAAAAGTGACAGTGCGACATTTTCGGCCCAGCTGAAATTATGTTTCAGCTGGGCCGAAATTTCAATAATGCTCACTGGGACAAGCTCGGCTGGGCTCACCAACTGGTTCGACTAGGCTGAACTTCCTTTCTCAAAATTAGGTGCTCTCTGTCAGTTTCTGAGCTGGACTGGCCAATGTTTCAGCTGGGCCGAAGAGAACTTTCTTCCTTGACCTTGATCTTAAGCTATTCCAAAACCCATCTCCAATTTTTATGCATCAAAAAATACTAAAACATGATACTAAATTCCAAATTTACATAACTAATTATATATCTAAAAATTAATTCTTTTTGAACTAAAAAGAGGTAGAAACAAGGATTTAAATAAGGGATAGATGAAATAATTACACTTATGTGTACAAAAAAGGTAAGTATAAAATGCAATTATTAGATTCATGTTTCGTTGAACTCAACTAAGTTTCGAACACACTACGTACTACGAAGATTCCTTATTTAGTTCCAACCCTTAAATCTTCATCCATACTTGAGGAATGTTTAGCTACTTCAAAGAAATGAGACTCCGTACATTTATCTTTTGTATATTGTGCTTGTTGGGTATCTCATGCATAGAGGCACTCTTTTTTCTTCTTTCTCGGTTGCTTTAGGAAAAAAAAATGGAGGATGGTCAAGATCTCCTTCAACTATATATCATAAAAGCAAATTAAGGTTCTATGTGATTACAGGCATTAGGAGATCAAGCCAACTATGGGTAAATGTTGGGTTATGTACCTTAACCACTCTTTATTTGCTCACATATTTTTACAAGAAAAAGAGTTATAGGGTAAAATAGTTTTACATTCTCATCCAATCATAAATAATCATTTATGATAAGTTTTTTCTTTTACAAAATGAGTTTAATGGTGATACACTGTCAATATCCAATCACAAATCATCTATGATTTTTAAGATAATTTTATAAAAGTCAACAAACTTACCGTACATGGTGGGTTGTGATTGGATGACAATGTAAATAGTTTTACACCGTCAGTGCGTATGTAGCCCTTTTTCTCTTATAAAATTATCTTAAAAGTCATATAAGCAGTTATTTGTGATTGGATGACAGTGTACTGTCAGAGCATCACCGTTAAAATCTAATTATAAATACAAAGTTATGATTGAATTGTATTTTTTTTTTTAACAAATATGGTTTTTTTTTTTTTTTGTTAGATCTCTTATGATCAGAGTATTTCATTTAACTTGTCACCGATAATCAGGTGCCCTGCTGATACCACTTGTATAATTGCGAACCAACGCTCTAACAAAAGAGAATTAAATATCACAAGACCATCCAATTTATTTAAAAATAATTGTTTCACACATCTGTAAAAAAAAAAAAAATGTTTCACTGACTGAAATTTTACAGGATTGTTCTGCACCACCCGTTATCAGTCGTCACTGATAAGCTTTCCTTTGATCCTGGCCGGCTCAAGGACAATGCTATTAAAACTCAAATTTTAGCACTATCAAAAAAAAAATTATTCATTATTAGTTTATATAAAGGAAAAAGAAAATTTTATTTATCATTAGTTTTTTATCACAAAAAAATAAAAATAAAAACACATGAATCAAAAAAAAAAAATCAACATATAACTTTCTCATATAAAATAAAATAAAAATTCCTATCAAAATCTATTTTAAATTTCACTCACCATTTCAAGCTTTGGCATTTCATGGAGGTAGAATAGGCTCTCTGTCAAAGCGACTTTGGATGTCAAAGAAGCCCCCAACAAGTTTAGTGCCTGACCAAATAGAAATAATGAACTTGTAAATTGAAAAGGCGTAAACATGGTAGAAATAGTGTACAAAGTTCATTATAATTCTTAAATAAGGTTTGATTCGATGAATCTCTTGAATTGAGAAAACATGGTTGAAAAAAAACATCCTATTAAAAGGTAGTCAACTAATTTTTTCACAAAAATTAGTAATGAAATTGATAAATACTTCACACTTATAACATGATTATTAAAAAGAAACCATTAATATGAATCAAACGTCAATGTTACCTCGCTTGTAGTCCTAATATCCACCCAAAGTTCCGCCAAATCATCAAACGGGACATTCAGCTTTTGCAGCAACGAAATACTAGAAGCAGATGTCACTGGTGTCACATGCAGATCATCCCACACAACAAATAGACTCGGTCTCTTCACAAATCCCACAGCAGGTTCTTTTGCTCCATCAGAAGATCTTGGGTCAAAAAGTGTCATAGCAGCTGGATCTGGTACCCTATTTATTTCCTTTGAAATCATTCCACGTCTAATATTAGCTTTCTCTAATACAGTGCCATACCAATATCTAGGAGTGTATTCTTCGTCAACATATAATGGCTGCTTTATACAACTAAATTGATGAGCAACTCCTGGGTTCAGTAAAGAATTGTGTGATGACCCTATCAACCATGATGAATTGAGATTCTTCACACTTGTGTACAAGTTATCAATGCATCCCAAGGATAATTTGCCATCGCTAAGTTTCATAATAGATCCAAGAGGTGTTGTGAGAAAGCTGAATAGGAAATCAACAAAATCTCCCTCTGCTTCAGCAAACAGAACCTTTTTCTGTGATTTGCTCACTGTTATCTTGAGTTTTACAGAACATCTATAATAACTCGGGCCAGTATCTGGTGAGAAGAAAGAGTAGGTTGGCTTAGATTCTTGGTTTGCCAAGAATACATCACTTAGAGGAGATATGGAGGTCAATGCTTGCTTTAGTATGCTAAATATCTGAAAAAAATAAATAAATAAAAAAGCAAAGATGTTTTAAGCTTGTAAAATTATAATTCATTGAACAAGGAAAAATTATACCACTATCAAAGTATTACTATAAAGGAAAGGTGCTGGGCATGCACAACTTTACAAGCTAATTAAGGAACTCGAGGAAGGTTATCAGCTACAATGCTACATACAAAAGTGGTAACTGCAAGTCACAAAAATGTTTTGAATTCAATATATCAGAATTTTCTACCACAAAATAATTATTTTAATCCCCTAAACTTCTGTATTTTTTATTGACATAAACTTACAAGTCCTATTCGTTGTCCCAATACAAACATGCTCAAGCTTTTTATGAGTGAATCTAGCATTCTATTTGATTTTATTTAATTTAGAGATTTGCGGAGAGAAGAATAAAAATGAGGCAAAATCTCTGTTCCCTAACCAAACAATTCATGCAAGTATGTTACATGAATAGAAAGCAATTAACATTACCTCCTTCATGCCAACGTTTAGAGACATTTCTGTCATCTTGCTGAAGTCTTTGTATCCAAGTTGGAGGAGTTGTTGAATGGAGTTACTTGGAGAGCTTTGTAGCACTGTCAAATCATCAAAAATCAAGAACATGGCATCCCCTTTAACAAAAACACCATTGCCCCCAGCATCCCCTTCCTTGGAGGATTCTTCTACCAGCTTCATTTCCTTGCTCATCAATTTCCCACAGGAGCAACTTGCCCCTGCAAAAGTACTCAGCAACAAGGCACCCCCCTTTGAACAGCTTCCACACATGAAATACTTTTTTGGCTCAGTATCATCCACCTTCAGTTTCAGTCTCTGGCAAGAAGCTTCTAACGCGTTGCGCGGAGAAAGCAACATTTGCTGGCAGATGTGATTCCAGAAAACATCAGTGCCAAAACTTTGCACACTATGGTAGAGGTTGTTGATGCAACCAATCTCTAAGGGTTTGTCATCATGATCATCTGGTTGGTTCTTGGACACAAGCCGGATGATAGTTCCCAAAGGAAGGGTAAGGAAACTAAAGAGAACATCAACAAAATCTCCACTTGCTTCCACCATCACTACACGATTCTTTTCTTTGTCCACCCAAGATCTCAAAGGGATTGTTGCTTCTTGCTTGGAAGCCATATCAGAAACAAAGAACTGCAGAGAATTAATGAAGCAAAAAAGATGTAAAGGTTCTAGGCTCTGTTGGTTTGGGTGGAGGAGGAAAGGATGCAAGTCTTCTTAATTCCACTCCACACTTTGGAATTGTCCAAGAAAGAAGAAAAGAAGAAACATATATGGGTCCTATGGAGAGATACCTTCCCCTGAAAGTCTTCTAGTTTCACATATATGGGACAAGTTATTTTATTAAATGAAGAAAAAATGATTGTTATATTTATATTTATATTTGTGATTATATAATTAAGTTCGATTATAATTAACATAAAATTTAAAGTCACCATATTTTATCCCGTACACCACCAAAAAGATGCACGTGAACATTTAATTCACCTCATCTACTTTAACTTGCTTTCTTGAAAATAATTAAACCTTAAAGTAAAGGAAATTGATGCTCGAGTTCAAATAATATTGCAATTGTTTTTTTTTTTAACAGCAAAGAGAAAAAATTCATTAAGAGGTACAAGGGGTACCTTACACAAATAATATTGCAATTGTAGTTCAAATGTCACGACTTTCATTTACTTTCTCCTGACTGAAATATAAGCAAAAAAAATTATACGTGTGTTGGACTAAAATATAAGCAAATTTTAACTAACTATTTCCTATTTAATGATACTATTTTCAAAATATCCTTCATTTAATTAGAGTTTTATTTACAATCATCTTCTTTTTTTTTGTCCTATGAAATTAAATGTAAGCGGTACTTTAGAAAATGAATTAATCTTTTTATTGAGACTATCAAAATTAAATAATACTAACTAACTTTTTTAAAGGGTGTGATTTAATTTTTTTTCTTTTTTGCTTATATTTCAGTGAAGGAAGTATTTCTTTGCATGTCATTATTACCAAAAGAGAAAGGAAATCAATAAAATGCTCGTCTAAAACACTTGGTTCTAAGAAAAGTTAACATAAATGCAGCTTTTAATCTATTTCTATAAAGAAAAGAGAACCCTGGATGACACATGTCACCATTTCGAAAAAAAATTTCCCTCCAAAAACTTTCTCTCTTTCTTTTTGCCCTTTATTCAATTTTTTCTTTTAAATTTTTTGTTTTTTTATTTTTCTATTCTATTATATATCTATTCTATATAGAAAAATAAATTCTCTTTTATTATTTATCCTACTCAATTTTGTTTTCTTTCTTCTTTTACAGTTTTTTTCTTTAAACATATATTTCTTCTTCTTTTTTATTTTTATGTTTTATTTCTTTCTTTTTCATTTTACGTTTTTTTCTTTCTTTTTTTCTTTTACTTTTAATTACTTTTTTCTTTTTACGTTATTTTTTCTTTCTTCTTTTTTTATTCTTTTTATTCTTTTTCTTTTTATGCTTCTTTCTTTCTTTCATTTTATATTAAATGATACATAATTTTATTTGTTTATAATATTATAAATATAAATATTTATATTTTGACACTATAGTTAATAACTTAATATACAAAAATTTTGTTGATTAATCTATATATAATAATGTTAAATTTTATACATAAATATATCATAAAATATTTAAATTAATTTATTAAATATATTTTTATTATAAAATAATTATAAATTACTTTATCAATAATATCATAAATAAATTGAGTTAGTCTTAATTTTTTAAGGCAGAGACGACGGGTATCATTCACGGAAGACAATCTTGTTCAAGTTAAATACGACAATTATAGGCAACAAATATCTTTCTCCAGATATTTAATATAACGACATACCCAAGACTCAACAATATATATATATATATATATATATATATATATATATATATATATGTGTGTGTGTGTGTGTGTGTGTGTGTGTGTGTGTGTGTGTGTGTTTTAAGTCCTTGATAAATGATCGATTTTTGTTTTGGATCCCTAATATATTTTTTCATTGTATTGGATCCTAATATATGAAAACTTTAGTTTTGAGTCCCTGTCGTCACTTAAGTGATGACGTGACACCATCTCAATGGTTGATATGTATTGGAAAGATCTGTTCGAATGGCGTCACGTTATCACTTAACTGATGATTGGACTCAAAACAAAAGTTTTGATATATCAAGATCCAATGCAACGAAAATATTTATTAAGGACTCAAAACAAAAATCAATCATTTATGGACCTATAAAAAAAAATTAGTTAGAAACCATGTAAAATAATTTTAAATAATTTCATAAATAAATATTTTGTTGAATAATATTTATGTTATGAAGTTAAAATTTTTATACTAAAACATTAATTTAGATCTAATTAGTTAATATATTAATTACAAAATAATATTTTGACTTTTTGTTTAAAAACTTTATATATGAAATTTTTGGTTGATTAATATTTATATAATAATGTTAACTTCTTTTTACATAAAATGTATCAAAAATATATTATAGTTAATTTATTAAATATATTTTCATTACCAAATAGTTTTAAATTACTTCATTAATAATATCATAAATTAAATTAGTTTTAATTTTTTAATGCTAGATACTATAAGTATCATTCACAGGAGACAATCTTACCCGAGTCAGGTAAAATCATTATGGGCAACAAATCTATTTCTTCAAGTATTTAACACAACTTTATACCTAAGACTCAATTTTTTTATTTTTAAATCCTATAAAATCATTTTTATTTAGTAATTATATAATATAATTTTAAATAATTTCATAAATAAATATTTTTTCAATAATATTTATTTTATTAAGCTTGAAGTTTTTGTACTAAAAAATTATTAAATCTTATTAGTTAGTATATTTATTACAAAATAATATTTTGAATCCATGTTTAATAACTTGATATATGGAAAATTTGTTGATTCATATGTATATAATAATGTTATATATATATATATATTAAATATATTTATATTACAAAAAATATTTTAAATCACTTCGTCAATAGTATCATAAATTAAATATTTTTTTTACGTTTGAGTCCGTATCATTTACGGGAGATAATCTTGCTCGAGTGAGATAAGAATATTATGGATCACGAATTTATTTCTATGAGTATTTAATACAATTGAATACTCAAGACTTAACAATTTTATTTTACTCTTAAATCCTATAAAATCATTTTTACTTACAAATTGTATAAAATAATTTCATAAATAAATATTTTGTTGAATAATATTTATTTTATGTGGTTAAATTGTTTATACTAAAAATTAATTTAAATCTAATTAGTTAATATATTTATTACAAAATAATATTTTGACTCTATGTTTAATAACTTCAGTTACGAAAAATTTTCTTGATTAATATTTTTATAATAATATTAACTTTTTTTACATGCATATATAATAAATATATTATAATAAATTTATTAAATATATTTTTAACATGCTTACGAGTTACAATATATAATATCGTTATAAATTCTTCATCAAAAACTGATTGAAATATTTAGATAAAAATATTATTCTTTTTTAACATAGTACATTTTCTTCTCACGGGTCAAAGATAATACTAAAAATTTATAACAACTTATCTTACACAAGTACTTACTAATGAAATATAATTTGTCTATCAGAGAATAAAATAATAATTTATTAGTATCCATTAACTTTAGCAAGATCTCTTTTAACTACAAGTTTCGAACCTAAGACTTTGTTTAAAGGATCTAATCTTAATTCCACTTGAATCAACGAAATGTTGGTAAGTAATATTTGATTTCAAAAGTTTTAATTAATTTAATTAATTCTTAGACTTTAAATTATTCAAAGTATTATAAATTATAAATATTATAAAAATAATATTTTTTATTCGCAATATAGTTGTAAAATAATTAGATTATTTTATCATTTCACATTTGAAAATCACAAAAATATTTTAATTAAAAATAAGTTAAATCCTTTCTAAATTTTTAAACCTAGATTTTTCATACAATTTTATAAATATTTTAAATGAAATAAGAAATATCTATGGAATTATAACTAAGTATATTTTCTCTGCTTGAATACTCTAACTCTTTTTATTGTGAGACTAAATTTTTTAATATGTTTCAACTATTTTAATACAATTTATGCAATGTTAACTAAGTCAACCATTCTTGTTTTATCATTCTTATTAAACATTTATGTTTTAGTTTCTTATTGTCGTTGAGTAACAAATGTATATCTAATACTTATTTTTTAGCAAGTTGTGATACACTTAAGTCATTTTTAAAAAATACATAAAAATTAAGAAGACCCATGCGAACACACGAGTAACTGGCTAGTTTAGAAGAAAAGAACCCCCTATCTACAATTACGGGTGGAATTCAGCATTGGACATCATAATTACACCTTTACGGGTGTATTATCATTAAATTTATTAAATTCAATAAATATATTATACTAGTACTGTATTTAACAAATATAATAGTATTTGTTAATATTATTAGAATAAATATATATTATATTTAATAAAAATAATAATTAGTACTATAAATAAACTTCCTAAACTTTACTCTTTCTACAAATAGACATTTTAAACTTTAATTATAACTTAATTAATCCTTAAATTTTATCACTTTTATAAATAGACATCATAAATTTTAATTTCAATTTTATTGATCTGTAAAGTTTACCTATTTTACAAATAGACACCTTCAATTTTAACTATTTTTAATCTAATTGAACCTTAAATTTTATCTCCTTTTTTTTTTTCTTCATAAATTGCTCTTTCTATCATGTTAGAGTTAAAATACTAAAAAAAAGAAAATCTAATAGTTTATTTATCTTAAATATTAATCATTCTTTAATTTTTTTTACAGCCACTTTTTTTGTATATTAAATTTAGAAGAAATAAAAAGGAAAACTAATAAAAAAAAAGTTTTTGTTTGATTTTTTTAATTCTACATTTTATTATGTTTTAATGTTTAGTGACTTATAAAAATAAAACTAGTAAATTATTGAAATTTCTTCTTTGTTAGTAATTTAAACCCAATTTATTATTAGAGATTTTTTTTAAAAGGCTAATAAAAAAAGATTACTTAAGATGAAATTGAAATTTAAGTGTCTACTACTATGTGTAAAAAAAGGTCAAATTTAAGGATCAATTGAGATGAAATTAAAGTTTAAGATTTTTAGTTACAAAGTCAATAAAGTGTAAGAATCAATTAGTTAAGGTACATATTATTTCTATATATGATTTCACATATATTTTTTCTTTCATTTTTATTTCTATATAATCAAATAAGAGAAAAGAAAAAAATTATGTTTTTTTCTTTTATTTTTGCTTCTACTAAACAAATTAAAAAACAATTTCATTTTCTATTTGTTTTCTTTCCTTCTTTCTTCTTTTTTTTAATTTTTTTTCTAAACAAAAGGTACCTTTCCTTAGAATTATAATATAATTTATATAATAAAGTATATATATTTTACTATCAATTTTAATTAAAATTTTATTTATACAAATAAAATATTTAGAAAACAATTTTATTTTTTAAGAATTGGTCTATCATTGAGTTAATAAATAAAGAAAAGAGAAAATTGAAAAAAAAAAAAAAAAGCAAAACAAGATAGAAGAGTCGAAGCTTCAACTCTAAGTCTGCGGACCTTTCTTAAGCGATAAGAGAAGATAATGCCTCCCAAGAAAAAAATTATGTTTTTTTTTCTTTTATTTTTGCTTATAGTAAACAAATTAAAAAACAATTTCATTTTCTATTTGTTTTCTTTCCTTCTTTCTTATTTTTTTTTTTCATTTTTTTTCTAAACAAAGGTACCTTTCCTTTGAATTATAATATAATTTATATAATAAAGTATATATATTTTACTATCAATTTTAATTAAAATTTTATTTATACAAATAAAATATTTAGAAAAAAATTTTATTTTTTAAGAATTGGTCTATCATTGAGTTAATAAATAAAGAAAAGAGAAAATTGAAAGAAAAAAAAAAAGCAAAACAAGATAGAAAAGTCGAAGCTTCAGCTCTAAGTCTGCTGACCTTTCTTAAGCGATAAGAGAAGAGAATGCCTCCCAAAATTCACAAAAAGGTAGTACCTTTTTAACTTTTATAAAAAAAAAAACGTAAAAATACAAAATTGATGTGTTAACAATATCTTATATGCTACACAGTGAGACAAAGAAGCAACAGAGAAAAAAGGGTAAAATATATTTTTGTCCCTTATTTTTTCTTGATTTCTGTTTTTAGTCTTTTATAAATTTTTTTTACTATTTTTAGTCTCTCATAAATTGTTCTGTTCTATTTTTAGTCCCTCATAAATTGTTTTGTTTTATTTTTAGTCCCCAATATTAATTTTAACTGTTAAGTGGTGACATGGCAGACATAAACTGTATGTGTGAAAATTTCTTAATTAAGTTTCTAGTGAATTTTAACCGCTACAAATTTTTTGGCAGTCAGAAATGTTTACTTTTGTAACATTTCTTGTGATTTCAGAAAATTTGGTATTCGAGGTTTTGATTTTTTTTTTAACATTTCTGACAGTTTTAATTTGTCAGAAAATTTTCAGTAGTTAAAAATCGCTAGAAACTTAAATAGAAGATTTTTAAGCACAAAATATGCTCATCACGACATCACTTAACAGTTAAAATTAATTTCAGGGACTAAAAATAAAAAAAATAATTTTTGAGGGACTAAAAACAAAGAAAAAATTTATGAAGGATTAAAATCAGAATTTTAGATAAAATGAGAGACAAAAATATATTTTATCCGAGAAAAAAATATGATATAATAAGATAAAAAAATAATAAATGTTGATAGAGTACTTTATAATTAAAAAACGTTTAAATATAATTGTTTGTAAAAGATTAGCGAATGAAAACCCAAAAACTGTAGAATTTAGGTTCAAATCCGCATCCACACTCAATCGAAATCCGAAAATTCTATTGGCTGTATTGAAACACGGTTTCTCCCATCTTCTTCACTCGCTCACTCACGCGTAGCAACTAGCAACACTCTAAAGTCTAAAGTCCAAAATCAAAAGCCCCTTTCTCTCACTCTCTTCACTCTTCCCCAATCCGCAGCGATGGTGCAAGACCAAAACGGCGTGCCGCTCAGCTCGCGAAACAACGCTCCCTCCACCAACCCCGTGGCGACGATCAGCGTGGTGGACCACTGCCTCCCGTACGACACCCACAACCTCTACGACGTCGCTTTCAACAACACCCACACCATCCACACCCTCCTCGCCTGCGACCCCTCCCTCGTCGACTCCTGGATCTCCACCATCCTCGGCGACCACCTTAGCGGGCTCGTGGTGGGCCTGGACATCGAGTGGCGGCCCAACACGCAGCGCAACATGCAGAACCCCGTCGCCACGCTCCAGCTCTGCACCGCCGAGCGCTGCCTCGTGTTCCAGATCCTCCACTCCCCTTCGATCCCGCCTTCTCTTGTTTCCTTCCTCGCTGACCCTAACGTCACCTTTGTTGGCGTTGGGATTGAGGAAGACGTGGAGAAGCTTCTAGAAGACTATAATCTTGGCGTGGCGAATGTCCGTGACCTTCGCTCCTTCGCTGCGGAGAAGCTTCGCGACCCCGAGCTGAACCGGGCTGGGCTCAAGTCGTTGGGCCTCCGCGTGCTGGGCCTGGAGGTTGCGAAGCCCCAGCGGATCACCAGGAGTAGGTGGGATAATCCCTGGCTCACTGCAGAGCAGGTTCAGTACGCGGCCGTTGACGCCTTTCTCTCTTACGAGATTGGACGCCGTTTGACTTCGTATAATTAATTAATGCCTTTTCATTCTCTTTTCTCACTGTCTTGCGAAGGAGTATTTGGTAATTTTGTGAATTCTAACTCTCGGTGTTACTTGTTATGTTGTTGAAATGCATGCGGTATTTGTTTTTGAGTCTGATTTGCTCAGAGTGTGATGAATCTATGATGATGATGGGAATGCATGATAGAAATTGGAAATTGGCAACGTTTCTATTCGTTTTGGGTTTTTGATTTATTTATGTGTGGAAAGGAATTCAAAAAGATTTTATTCTGCTGACGGTTTACTGAACGAGTCCTGGTAAAATTTCTAAAATTCTAATTCCTAAAATTTCTCTTTCTATTGTTATGCTTCCTTTGAATTCTTGTGTTTCTTTAAAATAAATGAGTAACTGCAATTTAAACCTGATATAAATTTACAAGCAACCATTAATCATGAAAGCAAATGAATTTAAGCCTAATATAAATTCTTGTTTTTCTTTCAATTATAGTGTGTTTAAGTTTAACCACGTTATAAAATAATGAAAGCAAGCGAGTTTACAAGCAACCGTTAATAAGTGACAAAATAATAAAATATAAAGACATAACAAAAAAAAAATAGAAAAAAGAAAAAGAAATAGGCACCAGCAGACGTTGCCCACTTTTGGTTTAAGCCAAACATGCTCTCAGACGGTCCCTGGTCATTTCCTTGGTACCTATATGTTTCCCACGCTCGCAAGCTCTGATATTTTTGGATATAAAGAGAAGCAGAAGCATTGGAGAGAAGGGCTTTTCAGATTCTCCACCATAATTCCCTCTTTTTCACATCGGTATCCTACACTTCTTAGGTTTATGAGTCTTCTTAATCTTGCAGATATAGAAGTAGCATTAAGGACTTGGGTAAATCATTAAACAGAATCTAGAAAGTGTTTTCTGGATCCTTTATACAATAATTTAGGAATGTTGAATGATTAAGTTTCTATAATCAACTTGTGAATCTAACCTGATTGTTGTAGACCATTTTCTTTTTAATGGGTTTTTTCAAGATTTTCCCAATTTAATAAAAAAGGAAATGATCTTTATACAACAAAGTGTACAACTAAGAGAAAGAGAAAAAAGAGAGAAATTTAAATTTGAAATGTAATAAATGATACGATGATGGAAAGAGATAGACACAACAAAATAATGTTATATAGACTTTTGTATGAATTGTTGTATGTGTATCATATCTTTAAAGGAAAACTTACTTTCAATATCAAGAATTATTACTTTAAACAATATCTTATCAACAAGGGTTGGGTTTACTTTGAAGGGACTAGTCCTCCATGATATAGTTAACCAATGTTTGAATTTTTGCTGAGAGAGATGTCCACATTGTATATCCAACCATGTTTCAAACACGATTGCCGCCTCAGAAAGGGAATACATGTGAAAAAAATAAAGAAGACATAACCTTACCATTACAAATAACTCGAGGATTAGTCTCATAGTTATCTCCATAAAGATACCTTATCAAATATTGAAAAATATAATCTTGAAAATTTTCTCCGATAAATGTAAAAAATATTACGTTTCCACCTAAAACTTATTTCCACCCAAGTTAGCTCGCTGGGGGCTCAATACACAGCCAGTCGAGGAAGGTTGGTCATCAAGGTCAATCCATATGAGTTTCACTAAGCCAAAGTGTCTACGTACAAGCTTAGCTCGTCGGGGTTTGGCCTTTTTAGAGGTTAGCCAGCTCCCCAAGACAGTCCACAGCCCCCAAGTCTGTGGGTATAAGCACTTGTTTCAAGTCACTCAAGAAGTCAGCCTCCCCAAGATGGTCCAAATACAAAAAAGTTGTTGCACGAATTGAGAGGAAGCTGTGTTTGTATTTTATTGAACAAAATTAAAATAAAAAATTGTACAAAAAATAACGCATTAGGATTTTTGTATGAATTCGTAAAAAGGAACATTTTTCAAATTGAATATACAACGATAAGAATAATGATGCAGGGTTTATTTCACACCTTTAAAGAAAAAATAGAAGAGAGAAAAGTGTAAAAATGATAAAAAAGTTATTCATAGATACCTAAATTCTAATTGATACCTAGAAAGAGAGAAGAGAAAGAAGTATATGTATGATAAGTGGTATAATGTTATACGAAAATAGAGATAAATTTGTTTTTTTTAGGAAAAAATATGAGATAAATAAAGTTAAATAAAAAGTGTTAAATGAGTATTTACGATATATAGATATTAGTCTAATAGTAGAGGAGAGATCAAATGACACCGATATAATTTACATCAACCGTTACACCATTCAATAACTTTCAATTGGTTGGCGTTTTCTTAAAATCCACCGTTACTAAGAAAATTCTCTAAATGACGGATGAGAAGAATACAAAAGTTGTATAGGTTATGGAATAACCAAAATAGTTACCATTTGAGTAAAAAAATGCCTCCATTGTTATTGAGACATGACTAGCCAGAACCTTCTATTCTTATTGTAATTTGTAAAATTATAATAGACATGCTTTATTAGCAATTGTGTATATAAACATTGACAAAGCCGTGAGCCTCACTAATAAAAACATCACGTGTTGCACGAAGCAATGCTAACGATATCAATCCATTGAAGGAAATCAACAACCATAATAGTTTTAATGGAATCTATTAAAAACTGCTTTGACAACTGACACAGCAATCTTTTTCTTACACACGATGTTTTACACAAACATAAATAAAACAGAGTCCACCAAATACAAAGCATAATAACAATAGAAAGGGGTTCTGATATATGTAAGACTGTTGAGAGTGTATTTTTAAGCACCCAAATTCCATGAACAGAGTTTTAAATTGTGGTTCCAGTTACGGTTTTGTTGCAATCTTTGATATCGTAAGAAATTGCAGACACATGCGGCTAATACAACCACAATTGCAGTCGTGATACAACTGCAAGGAGTCCAAAAACTTTGACTTTGTGGCCAAAATTTAAAACCTTATTTATAAGTTCAGACCAGACGGACCCATTTTCCTCCTTAGTGGTTTTTATGAAGTGTTTCAGACCGCTTGTCAAAGCAAATGTTGAGGTCAATGAAGCTTTCAATATTCCAAGACCCTGCACCATTCAATCAAAGAATGTGATGTAATCTCATACAAATAACAGCATGCAATGAAAGAAGCCTCACACAGTTTCTTACCTCCTTCACACCAATTGTGATGACCCTTTCCTCCAAGTCAGAGAGTGGAACTTTAAGTCTATTTAGATATGAAACAGCAGAAATGGATGACATTGGAGTCACAACCAAGTCATCCGTCACCATGTACATTGCTGGTCCTTTCACAAATCCAAGAAGACTTGATGATTCTCCAGTAGAGGATTTAGGATCAACAATATTAAATGATCTACCATAAAATGAATAAGTAAAAGGGAAGCTTTCTGCTCCAATTGGTAATATCTGGTTGCTGAGATTAAATTGTGGAGCACACAAAGGGTTAGAAAGTTTGTCTTTGAGTCCCTGTGAGGTTAAATATCTGTCTGAACTCAATTCATTCATGCTCCTATATAATTTATCTATGCAGCTTACAGAAGAAAATCCTTCAAGCATGTGAAGCACTCCTCCCAGGGGGAAAGTGAGAAAACTAAAAAGAAAGTCTACAAACTCTTCCTCTGCTTCAGCAAACAGAATCTTCCCATTTGATTTTCTTATTGTTATTTTCACAACCATTTGCCTACCCTTATCAGATGGTATTTTTCCAATCTCAATCTGGTTTTGGCTTATTGGGTTAAAATTATCAACATATTGTTCCTTTCTTAAAATTAAGTCTGTCAAAGGGGTCCTTGAGATCAATGAAAATTTCAGCAAGTCCACTACCTACACTCAAATATGAACAAACTAATGAAAACAAAGTAAAAAGAAAAAAAAAGCAAAAGCAAAAATGACAACCAAGCTGAGAAAACATACCTCCTTCTTGCTGATATCCACAATTTGTTCCTCAACCGCCTCCATGTCTTCGATTCCAAGCTTCTGAAACAGATTTACACTTGCTCCGAAAACATTAGGCATTATATAAAGATCATCAGAAACTATAAAAGAAGCAGTCTCCTTAACAAATCCATTTTCTAAATTCAGTTTATCTGAGGATCCTATCACCCTGTTCATTAGTTTTCCACAACGACATCTTTGATTCCTAAAAGTACTCAAAAGGGACGGCTTTATAGTACATTTCGACCAGTTCTCACAAAAGTAGTAGCTCTTGGACTCAGCGTCATCGATATTCAGCTTTAGTTGTTGACAATAATCTTCCATAGAGTTCCTTGGGTGCAGTAGCATTTCTTTGCATGTCTGTGTCCATAAATGCTTTTCTTCAAGAAGTGACACACTGTCATACAACGAGCTCAGGCTGCCAACTTTCACCGGTTGTACATTTGATTCCTTAGCCACAATTCTAGCAATAGTACCTAAAGGCAAAGTTAAAAAACTCAATAGAACATCCACAAAATCCTTCCCTGCCTCAGCAAACAGAACTTTATTTTTGTCTTTGTCAACCAAAACTTTCAAGGGAATTGTGTGATCTATTTTTCCTGATCGAGTTGCATTTCCAACCATTGTAGCTTCACTATCACAGAATAGCATTGCCAAAATCTACTTATAGAGCATTATCTTTTTAAATTAAGGGCTTTCATATTTAATTCAGTATTTCAGTTGCCAACTTGCCATGGTACCGATAAAGGAAGATGTTAATTCACATGTTCTAGTTTTCAGACGACTTTGAAAAGGAAAATAATATTAATCACAACGTTTAACATAACAATCACAGGTTATTGATATTATGCTGCTTCAATGAAAATCTTGAACCAATAACAATGAATTAACGAATCTCCAAGAGACACTAACAAAATCTTGTAGCATAGGAAAAGAATAAAAATATTTTAAAAATTTAATGTGTCAAATGTAATGTTATAGTTTTCACCAATTATTTTTGAATTTTTTAATAAGCTGAGTCATTCAAATATAGTGTAAGACTTCTCATCCTTTTATTAAACAAATATACGAGGATTGTCACAAAAAAAAAAAAAACAAATATACGAGGACATGAATAATTGATATTTTTCACTAATTATTTTTAATTTTTTTAATAAGCTGAGTCGTTCAAATATAGTGCAAGACTTCCCATCCTTTTATTAAACAACTATACGAGGATTGTCACCAAAAAAAAAAAAAAAACAAATATACGAGGACATGAATAATTGATATTGAGTATCAAATTTTATAAAATGACAAATTCAATAAATTTTTATTAAAAGGAAATTTTATATATTTTAACCATTGAATTTCACTTTCTCATAAAAAAGACCAAGTTTACAAAAAAATCATATAACTTAAAAATCAATTGAGACTTTATTGTACCATTTTATTTTAATATACATTATAGTAATTAAAATATAAATAAATAACTATTATTTCATTACATATCCCTTAAAAAATTATTTCATTACATATATATAAATGTGTAAATCATGTAAAAAAAACTAAGTTTCTTTTACAAACTATATGTAATAGAATAAATTTATTGACGAGAAATGACTAAGTTTCTTCTTAGTAATTTTCTGCTATTACATGTTGTTTAGTGTCTTGCTTTCTTCCACCTTCATGATAAGCTCATTGAAGAAAATTGATCAACATTTAGAAGCATAGGAAGAGTTAAGAGGAACCATAAAAATAACCTTGTAATGCGAAAAAAGACATAAATGATATGCAACACATACAAAATTCAATTTTAGCTGTAAAAGAGTTCAAAAACAATTTTATGGCCTGTCATGTTTTTCATGTTCACGGCATACCATTTAGCCATCATGAGTTGATATTTATCTGATTGTCAAGGAGGATGGTAATGAAATCAAGATTGATAACTTATTTAAGTGATAGCAATGATGTTACTGACATGAAGATGGTATGCATGTATGCACTTTGACTAAGTGCTTTCATATACCCTATCTTTAATTGTCGCTAACGTCATGTCTATCACTTAATGAATTTGCAATTTTTTATTTCATTCCCATCGTATTTGACACTTAGAGTAAGGACAACTCATGATGGCTAAATGACACATAATATACATGTTGAGCATGGCATACCATAAAATTGATTTTGGACTATTTTAGAGCTAAAAATGGTTTTTTGCGTGTTCATATCATTTATGGCCTTTCTCACGTTGCAAGGTTGTTTTTATGGTTCTTCCTAACTCTTCCTAGGCTTCTAAAGGTTGATCAATTTTCTTCAATGAGCTTATCATGAACAAAGTGGAAGAAAGCAAGACACTAAATAACATGCAACAAAAGAAGATTACTCAGATAAAACTTAGTCATTTCTCTTCAGTAAATTTCTTCTGTTACATATAGTTTGCAGAAGAAACTTAGTTTTTTTTTTTTTTAAACTGTGTTTTTCTAATATAATTGATGAATTATATGATATTATCTTAACAATTATGTATATAAAATTTTACATGATTTACACATTTATATATATGTAATGAAATAATTTTTTTTTGAAGGGATATGTAATGAAATAATAGTTATTTATTTATATTTTAATTGATACAATGTATATTAAAATTAAATTGTACACTGATCTTTTTAAAAAAATATTTTCTCAAATTTTCCCGGATTAAATAAATTATGATATATAAACACAACACATTTTGACTATGCTTTTATTATTGTTTGCTATTTTGTCGTGATTCAAATTGTAACACTCTCGTCAATAAGTTGTTGGTCTGAGTGAACATTTGGCTTGGTCTCCTTAAGTAAGGTATCAAGTTTGAGCTGTGTGAATGAAAAAAACATGGTTGAGAAGAGAAACCCTACTAAAGATGGTCAGCCAAGTTCTCTAGTGGAGATTAATCATTGATAAAGTCGATAGATACTTCGTACCAATAACGTGGTTATCCAAAAAATATTGTAACACTCTAATTGTAACAATTTCGATTTGTTGTTTAAGACGCTTATGACATAAGCTTTGATAAAATAAAATATTATTTTTTATTAAATAAATATTTACTTAAATTATTTATTCAAGTATGTCCCTAAAATGATTAAAATTATCTTTAATTATGTGATTTATTATTTAAATTATTCAAATAACATTTGAATATTATTTGTCAAATAGAGTCTCGAGTTCAAGTCCTGGGTATATAGCTACGTTAAATACTTGGAGTGAAAACTTTATCGTCCATTGTGGTGCTACCAGACTCAAACAGGATTACCTTCAATGAATGATACTTGTGGTTTAAACAAAAAAAAAAATATTATTTGTCAAAAAGAGGGAACAGTTTATCCCTCTAATAACTACACTTTTTAAAAATTAAAGGCTTAATTACAATTTTTTATTTTTTGGCGAATTTTACACCCAACAAATTAATTTGGATTTTACTCCCAACAAATTAATTCGCAAAAAAGTAAAAAGTTGGAGGTAAAAATTACAATTAAGCCAAAATTGGCTTAAATAACAACATAAATTGAAATGTTGAAACATTGACTTGTTTAAATATGGTAAATACCAACAATACACATTAAAAAAATGAAAAGTAAAAATATTTTAAAATTTTACCAAGGTTCAATATAATTGGTAGATAGATGAGTTCCTTAAACATGTTTAGAGTTTCTCCAAAGGAATTAGTTTCTGACTATCAATTGGGAGATATCTTTGGTGAAAATAAAAAAATATTATTTTAATTTTTTATGTATCAAATTATTTATCCTATTAAATTTTATATTTTGATATTTAATATATTGATAATATAATGTGTATCATACGGTTCATATTAACTTGTAATATCTAAATCAATAATTAAAATTTTACTAAATAAAATTTATACCAACAAATACTAATTTAACTCCAAATCATTAATATATAACATTTTTTAATAAAATATATTTATTAAATTAAACATTATACACACACACACACACACACACACACACACACACACACACACACATATATATATATATATATATATATATATATATATATATATATATTTATATTTAAGGTTTCACATCTTTAAATACATATAATATATTAAAAGCTCAACCCATAGAGTTGACACAGTGGTATAAGGTTTCGCTACTTTCACATGTGGAGTAACAATTTATTTAGCGGGAGAACCTGTGTTCAATTCCGTCCGTGTGCAAAATTTTCTTAGACCAACGTCTCTGACCTAGTGGTTGAGAGACACTCGTACTCTCTGACCCAGGAAAAAAAAAAGAAAAAGAATATATTAAAAACCCAAATCGCTTGTCTTTTATAAATTTTAATTATGCTCTTTCATAGTTTAATAATTTTTCTTGAAGTGTCATTAAATAAATATCATTAATTATCATTATTATAAATTTATTAAATGTATGGACCGGACAAAAGATAGTCCGATTCTCTATTTTGATCAATTTTTTATTAATTTTAATTAAATATATATCTTTTTTTTAGAAAACAAATATATATCTAATAATGTATAAACACGTCATTTCATAATATAATAATTTTGTACAAACAATTTCGTAATACATAATAATCCACAATAATTAATATATATATATATATATATATATATATATATTCATCTCACAAGAAAGAAAGATCAAAATTTGAAAATAAAATCCTTCTGAAATGGCTTTTTGCTTCTATCAACCTTTTCTCTTGGGAATTTTATTTGTTGCTTTGGTTCTGACTTTAGGTAATTGGTAAAAAGGTTTCATTTCTCTAATTTATTTTATAACATGTAATTCTCGTGAGAAAAATATATTTTGTATTATTTTTTGTCTATACATTAAAAAAAGAAGGAAAAACGACAATAGTTCATAGTTCTATATCAATTTTATGTTTAAATCTCAAATAAAAAACAAAGGAATTTGGTCCATAAAAATTGTGAACTTTTTCTCATTGCAGGACAAGCGACAGTACTAATCGATGTATGAAAGTGCGAGGAATTGAAATGCAGTACAAGTTCTGCCTTTTGCAAGGATTGTTGGCATTAGACAAGCGCATAGTGGTGGTGGCTGTGAGAAGCGAGGGTTTTACTATTATTGTTATTGTACGTAATAATGAGTTAAGTTGTACCTATGGTTATTTTATAAAATTACAACAAAATAGGTGCTTGAATTAAGATTTTATTATGATTGGAGATGGTAGGAGTTTGAGTTTGTGTTATAAACCATCACAAGATCATTAGTAACGTAATTGCTTTCAAATCAAATATTCATCCTCATTTATTTAACATATTTTTAAGCTTCACGAATTCATTTCTAGAAATATGAGGCTAAGAATGAGAATTTTCATGTTTGGTTTACGTTAAACAAAAAACACATTTAGCTACATAAATGATTTTGCAGGAAATAAGCTTTTCACGTTTTAAAAGATTTTTATTCCCCTAAGAAAGACTGTATTCACTTTCATTTATTCATAAAAATATTTTTAAAAATTAAATATTTTTATAAGTTTTTAACATATTCTTTCGCTTTAATTTAAATTCAACGACAACAACGAGAGAGACGGCTATAAAAAATCTACAATTCTAATAGAGAGATCCAAAAAGCTTTTGTGGTTATGGGTTGGTTGTTGTTGATTATTATGTTGACTATGTGCTATCTAACAATGGCGCATATTTCAAATTATTATTAGACTTAAATAACTTTTTAGTCTCTATAATATAGGAATGCTTTGTTTTTTGTCTTTTTGTTTTGTTTTCTTCTTTATTAAATTTTTATGTTTGATTATGGTCCTTGCTGTTAGATTTATCCTTCAAATCTAATAAAAAAAATTACAGGGACTAAAATAAAAAAAATAAAAAAGTATAAGGACCAAAAATTAAGAGGACCAAAACAAAATGATTAAAACCTTATATTACAAGTACTAAACAACTATTTATGCCAAATTTATAAAACTAAACATTCAAACACTGCATATACACTAATGGGGAGTAGAAAAATTAAACCTGCAATAAAATGCACTAATAACCAATAAAAAAAATTATGAAAATTAAACCTTAAACATACAACTTAATTTGTAAAGTTCATGAAATCAAGGTTAATTTCATAATTTTTTTTATGGACATCAGTGTATTCACTGTAGGTTTTTTTTTCTCCGTAAGTACATTGCACTGTTTGAAAGTTTAGGGCCCATTTACCTTATGTTTATTTTTTACTTTTAATTATAAAATTGTCACATTATTTTCAATTTGTTTTATATTTTCAAATATTTGTTTTCTATTATATAAAAAATAAATGAAAAAGATACCCCCTCCATCCCAAAATGAGTGTCACATTTGGAAAAAAAAATTATTCCAAAATGAGTGTTGCATTTGGCTTTTCCATGTAATATTAATTACTTTTTTCCACTAATACTCCTAATAATTGTCACTTAGCTTTTCAATGCAATATTAATAATAAGATTAGTTTTGTAAAATTACTTCTCTCTTTCATTTATTTAATAGTTTTCTTGGTCTGTATAAAAAAACTTAGGACGACACTCATTTTGGGACAGAGGGAGTAAATATTAACTTTTAAAATAAAAAATAGTTTAAAATTTTAAGTAATTATGTGACTTTAAATAATTTTTAATTTTAATTATTCATGTATGGTTATATTACATAAATTTATTTTTTCTCATTCTTGTCAACAAGTAATTTATATAAACTGAAGTCGATGTATAAAATTTTATAATAACTTCTGCTACTTGGGCAAATCCTACCTTGCTATATGGAGGCCAGGAATGACGATAAATGTAAAGTGATTTAAACAATTCCATTAGAAAATGTAAATCACGAGTTGTTTCAAGGAAAATGAAGCCGAACAACGGGTGGGTGGTAGATTATTGTGGATTTGTGGTTAAGATACATTGATACAACGAAGAGAAGTTTTGGGTGCGCGAGACAGTGTCACCATTATTAAAAACTAACCTTTTAATTTGCTGCTATACACATGATTAATTAGGATTTAGGAAGCAGTGCCACCATTATTAGAAGTAGGAAATGAAATTATCATCTAAGTAGTACTATACTAACTATCCGCAGGAGATGAAAAAAAGATAATGCTCTATAAAAAGATTTTGGCAAAGCTATTTTGTGATTGTTAAGTGACTCTGACCTGTGGAAGCTATACAATGGTTGCAAATGCAACTCGATCAGACAAACAAGAATCACACAAACATGAGGGTTTCCTTTTTAGTTTTTATTTTCTTTGTTGTCATGGGATGGACAAGCCACTTAAGAAACTTCCACTAGTTACTTGAGAAAAAGAATATTACTGCTTAGAGGGGTTGCTACTCACGCTTGCTTGGACAGAACCACAAAAAATTATCGGCAAAAGGAACGAAACCATAGGTGCAATCAGAATATTTTACATGAAACGCAACAAAATATTTGATAAAATAGTGTCCATCAACTAATCTCAAATATCACATTAGAATAGCTAGGGCTCAAATATACGTAACTAGTAACTACGTATTTAGTAGCACGATTATTCTATAACCTTCAAGATGGAAATAATTGGTCAAATCTCCTCCTTAACACTTTTTGTGAATTGTTTGAGACCGTTTGTCAAAGCAGATGTTGAGGTCAATGAAGCTTTTAGTATGGCCAGTGCCTGCACCATGAAAAAAATCCACAAATGTGATGTAATCTGATACAACTACTAGTATGCGAATGCGATGAATAACTCAGCATAAGAAAGTCTATTTCACAAGAGTGTCTTACCTCCTTCACACCAATGCTAATGACCCTTTCCTCCAAGTCAGAGAGGGGAACTTCTGATCTATTAAGATATGAAGCACCAGAAACAGATGACACTGGAGTCACAACCAAGTCATCTGTCACCATGAACATTGATGGTCCTTTGGCAAATCCTCCACCACTTCGTGAATCCCCAACAGAGGACTTTGGATCAAAACTCTCCAATTGAGCATTCATGTCATATTCAAGAAAAGTAGGCCTGGCTGAAGTTGTATGCTCCCAATCGAACTCTGCGCCATCATAGAAAGTATTGCTATAATAAACAGGCAAAGATGCCTCTCGAATTGGTAATATCTGGTTACTAATAGTGAATTGCGGGGCACACTTAGGATTAGCTAGTTCCTCTTTGAGTCTCTGTGACCTTAAATATCTCTCTGGACTCAATTCAGAAATGCTCTTGTATAATTTATCTATGCAGTCCAAAGAAGAGCATCCATTAAGCATGTGCAACACTCCACCCAAAGGTAAAGTCAGAAAACTAAAAAGCAAGTCTGCAAAATCTTCCTCTGCATCAGCAAACATAATCTTGTTATTTGATTTTCTTACCAGTACTCTCACAACCATCCTTCTACCTTCATCTCCTAATATCTCAAGCCAGGATTGGTTTATTGGGCATAAATCATCAATAGTAAGTTTCTTCTCTAAGATAAAATATGTCAAAGGGGTCTTCGATAGCAACGACAACTTGAGAAGATCAACAACCTATACAAAAAACAAGGAACGAATCATCAAGAGAAAATAATAAAAAAAATAACAATAACAAATTAATAGCAAAAACGATATTCCAGCTGACATAGCATACCTCTCTCTTGCTGATATCTACAGTTTGTTCCTCAACAGCATCCATGTCTTTGATTCCAAGCTTCTGGAGCAGATTTACACTTGTTACAAGTTTCTTCTCTAAGACAAAATCTGTCAAAGGGGTCTTCGATAGCAACGACAACTTGAGAAGATCAACAACCTATACAAAAAAACAAGGAACGAATCATCAAGAGAAAATAATAAAAATAATAACAATAACAAATTAATAGCAAAAACGATATTCCAGCTGACATGCATAGCATACCTCTCTCTTGCTGATATCTACAGTTTGTTCCTCAACAGCATCCATGTCTTTGATTCCAAGCTTCTGGAGCAGATTTACACTTGTTACAAGAACATTAGGCAACACAGAAAGATCGTCACAAATTATAAAAGAAGCAGTTTCCTTAACAAAGCCATTTTCTGGAGTCAAATTTTCTGGAAACACTACTCTGTTCATTAGATATCCACAACTGCATCTTTGATTCCTGAAAATGCTCAAAAGTCTCCCACCTTCCTCTCTATTACAATCCAAGTCCTCACAGAGGAAATACTCTGTGGGATCAGTGTCGTCGATGTTCAGCTTCAGCTGTTGGCAATAAGATTCCATAGAGCTCCTTGGGTGCAGTAGCATTTCTTTGCACGTCTGTGTCCATAGATGCTCTTCTTCAAGATGTGAGACACTTTCATACAATGAACTCAGGCTTCCAACTTTCACTGGTTGCATATTTGACTCCTTAGCCACGAGTCTAGCTATAGTCCCCAAAGGCAATGTTAAGAAACTCAAAAGGGCGTCCACGAAATCCTTCCTTGCCTCAGCAAACAGAACTTTGTTTTTCTTTTTGTCCACCAAAACTTTGAGGGAAACTTTGTGAACCTGCTCATCTGATGGAGTTTCTGTTGCAGCCATGGTAGCAATCGCAGAACACTGAGTCACTAAGCAATCACAGAACACCTAAGCCAATGCTTTCTTGCTTTCTTTTTTGAATGCTACCGACACTTCCTCTTTTCATTTTTTTTAATAAAAGCAACACTTTCTTTTAATGCTATCTTTTTAACACCATATCTGATTGGTTATTATTTTTTTCGAAATGAGGCCTGCTAATATTAAATTTTTAATAAATTTCATCCAATTAGATAAGGAAAAGCATTCTTGAACACCCAAACAGTGCCAACACCCCTCCAACACCCTTTTTTTTATTATTTTTTGATTGCTGAATCATTGTTTTATTTTATTAAACATTAAATAAATAATAAAATAATATATTATTTGTCAACTCAGCAGATGTCATTTGGATGTTTGTTACTGTTGGAGTGTCCAAAAATCGGGACTCATTAGATAAAGAGTTAGAAAGTCTCAAAGATGGTGTCAGAGTTATCATTCCTCTTCTTTTTTACTTGTTCAACTTTGTCCCTTTTTTGTTTTGGTTTTAGGCAAAAAAAAAAATAATGATAATTAAAATTATGTTGAAATCTTTATATGGTAATCAAATAATTTTATTTTTTGAGAAAAATTAGAATACAAAAAATTAGTCATAGTATCTTGAGGAATGCTAGTATCATTGCAAGAAGATAAAAATGAAATTTATAAATAAGCAGAAAAAAAATGTTATCAATTAACTTTCAAAGTTTATCCCAATAATATGTTTCATAAAAAAGTTTAGGGTCTTGCTAATCAGTGTCCTTAGGACACTGATTAAGAAGTTAAAAGAAAAAAATATTTATTATACAGATTATAGAAGAGTGCAAAAAAAATTATGAACAGCACAATTTTATATCTCTTAATAATTTTTTTTTTCTTTTAATTCTTTAAAACACTCGTTAGCATTTACTAAAAGTTTATCTCAATAATGCACCGTGACATCAAATCAAAGTGATAAAGGAAAAAAGCTACTTTAAAAAGGTGTCATGATACATAAGTTTGGAAAGAAACATAATTTCAAGATAAATGCTAATTAGTAGGTTAAAAAAAGTAAAAGTATTTTTTATAAAAAAAAATACTTATTATACTAAAAATATATAAATTATTTAATTTTTATTTTAAATATTTAAAATATAATAAAGTATATTTATTATTTAGTGGTCGTCAACTAGAGTTTTTAAAGAGCGCATGTTCACAAGATCCTTTTATCAATTACAATGTGTAACCATCAAATACTAGTCCCAATGTGTAGTCAGTACTTCCTTAAATCACTATTTTAAATTTTCTAAATTTTTATTTTATTTAAAAATAAATAAAAAATTATACTAAAGTTGTGTTTGATATATATTAACGTATAACACAGAGAACAATGTGTTTGATATAAATTATACTAAAATATTTATTCTTTTTAAATTGGCTTAAATATGTTTAAGATCCCTGATAAATGACCGAATTTTGGTCTGACTCCCTAATAAAAATTTTCGTTGTTTTGAGTTCCTAATATATTAAAAATCTTCTTTTGAATCTTTATCGTTAGTTAAGTGATGACGTGTCTGTTAAATTTTTTCCAAGGTTTGAATGTAGAAAACATACTTTCCATTATATTGTTATTATTAAAAAATCTTTACCATTTTATTGTTATTATTAGTAGTACTAATAGTAGTATTAGTAGTAGTTCAGACTTCAGAGTTAATGACACAATCTATATTTTCCAAGGTTTGAATGTAGAAAACATACTCTCCATAATATACTTAGTGTTTTGTACTTTGTCACATGCATGCGAAATATGAGAAGTTATATATATATATATATATATATATATATATATATATATATATATATATATAGAGAGAGAGAGAGAGAGAGAGAGAGAGAGAGAGAGAGAGAGAGAGAGAGAGAGAGAATAATTTCATAATGCCTATTATTTGGGAGAACAAGAACGCTAATATGAATCGTAATTTGAGAAATGAGGAAGTGATAATGTGGGATGAGTGATGAGGGAAAATAAATTAGACAAAATAAATATTAATAGATATATAAATTTCTTATACATTCCTTTAAAAATAAATTAAGTGAATTAGATAAAAAATTGAAAACTAGTAAATAATTAGTTTAGAATCAGCTACTCATTTGATCAGTTGTTAATATTGGAAATAAAATTAAAAAATATAATTATAAGTAACATTTATTATTTGAAATTTTACAAGAAGAAATACGGCTCAAATAAATTACATTTAGTGTTAGAAATGTTACAAAAAATGTAACTTAAAAAATGAGTAACATTTATTGTTATAAATGTTAAAGAAGCATATAACTAAAATAAACTATATATTAACATTTTATCACACGTTACTAAATAAATGTAACCGAAAGTGAAACAAGTAGTGAGTCTTAATATTGATTTTAAGCAAATTTTGTTTTTTAAGTTTTGCAATCTGACATCTATCCAGTAATGTATAAACACAACATTTTATAACACATTAATTTTGTAGAAACGGTTTTTGCAATACATAATAATCCCCAACCTTCAATGTATATGTATATATATAATGAGTAGGGTATAAGATATTTATCTCACAAGAAAGAAAGATCGGAGTTTGAAAACAAGAATCATCCTAAATGGCTTCTTGCTTCTATCAAACTTTTCTCTTTGGAATGTTATTAGTTGCTTTGGTTCTGTCTTCAGGTAATTGGTTCAAAAGTTTCATTTTTATACTTTTATAACTTATAATTCTCATGAAAAAATGGGTTTGGTATTATTTTTTGTCGATTCATACAAAATAAAAAAAAAACAAAATACCAATAACTCATAGTTCTGTATCAATTTTATGTTGAAAATTCAAATTAAAAAAGAATGGAATTTTGTCCATAAAAAATTTGAACTTTGCTCTCATTGCAGGACTAACAACAGTATTAAGTGATCAACCAAATTGTGACGGATTGAAATGCAGTGTAAGTAATGAATTTTGCAAGCTATGTTGTATTGGACAAGGGCATAAGGATGGCCATTGTGTGAAACCAGGGTTTTATTATGTTTGTTCTTGTACAGACTAGAGTTATATTGTATGATGGTTATTGTAAAAAATTACAATAAGACTGGTGCTTAAACTAGGATTTTTACTATGAGTGGAGATGGTAGGAGTTTGTGCTATTAACCATCAATTGATCATTGGTAATGTAATTGCTTTCAAATCAAATATTCACTCTCATTTACAAGACAATATTTTAACGTTCACAAATTCATTCCAAGAAACGTGGGCCAAAGAAAGGGAATTTTGGGGTTTGATTTAGGTTAAAATGAATACGCGTTTCGTTATATAAACAATTTTGTAGGAAGTAATAGCTACCCACATTTTAGAAGACGTTTGTTCCCAAAACAAAGTTTGTGTGTGGTATACTCAAAATCATACTCATTTCCATTTATTCAGAAAAATATTTTTAAAATTTAAATATATTTTTAAAATTAACTTTTAAAAAAAATTCTCGTTCCTCCTTAATTTGATTTTGATGAGAACGATAAGAGAGATTGTATTGTTAATAATCCCAACAAGGGGATTTTGGAATAGCAAGAGAGATTGCTTTACGAAATCTACAATTCTATTAGAGATATCCAAATAGTTATGTGGTATTATTATTATTATTATTATTATTATTGTTATTATTATTATTATTATTATTATTATTATTGTTGTTGTTGTTGTTGTTGTTGTTGTTGTTGTTGTTGTACTATTACTATTATTATTATGAATTGAAAAATATTTACGTTTTCCTAAAGCTCTTTAAGTTCTCATATTAATTTATTTACACATTTTATAAAAATTAAAACATTAGTTTTTTTTACAAAGTTTTGTTATTATTTAAAATATAATTAAAATTAAAAATTCTTAAAGAAAGGTCCCTTTGTCGGGGTTCTTATAATTTTATTCGTTAAATATTTATATTTTTGAATTATTGAATGTTTAAAATTATTTTTGAATCATTAAATATATTTTTTTGAAAGAATCATTAATTAAATATTTTAAAATTGACTAATGTTTATTTTTGGTAAATTTTAATATTTAATTTTTTAAATAAATATTTATAAATGAAATTATATATGTATTAGGGGTTAATAGAATTATTCTATCGAAACAAGAAAATTAAAATATTAAAAATTTGAATTACTTTATCCAAACAAAGTATTTGAAAAATGATGGGAATTCACTTGTAAGTAATTCAAATATAATGTATTTCAATTTTCTTTGAATTACTAAAATCCCCTATCCAAAAACAATATAATTTTTTATTTGAAAATTACCTTCAGGAAATTGTGTTTTATTGGATTCAACGGATATAGGACCAAAGGATGTTTCAGGCTTTCAGCGTTTATGGAAACTGGAAAGGCTAGCTGAAGAGTGAAGAATATTCTTGGAACACCTACCATCTTATCCAGAAACAAAAAAACTGCATCCATTTCTACAATGGTGTTTTGTCTCAGATTAACATGAAAGTCTATCCCTCCACGGTTAAATCAACTTGCTAGACTTGGTAAACAATTAAATCCTTTATTAATCTTTGAGGTTTACTATGATGGCGGCACAATTTCTACCTCATAGGTTATATTTTGGACAGTATCCAACGCTGCATTGCTGACTTCATTTCTTTGGTGTTGATATCCTTTACTCAGTTTATTGACTGATTGAGTGTGGGTGGGTGGGTGAGGATTTGAACCTAAATAGTATGGTTTTCAAATTTTGATTTCCTTTTTTTTTTTTATACATTTTTCAAGGAAAAATTAAAAAAAATGTAACTTTTTGTGAATTTAATAAATTTATTGAAAAAATTGAAAGAAAAAGAAAATGTTATGAAAATTTAACCTTGAAAAATAATGGAAATAAAAAATTCTTTAATAGTATATATGAAATAAAAAATACCTAAGCTCTTTTGAAACATGTAATACTAGGCTTGAAAAACTATTTAACCAATATCGTAACTTCTGCGAGATTAAAAATTTTATTTTATTTACTTATTACTTATTAGGATAAATTATTACAATGACTTTTCTTAAAAGGGGGAAACAATTTTTTATTTTCTTAAAAAATCAATTCACCTTTCTTAGCTTACCAAAAAAAAAAAACTTAAAAAGATTCTTAAAAAAAAACTTATACAGTATATTAAACATTTTTTTAATACTTATAATTTAACTAATTCTTTATTCTCATACTTTTCATCTAATCTAGGTCTTAAATAGTATTGGGATGTGTCCATTATTTTCTTTTAATTAATATATGCAAGAACACATACTCATCGTACAAGTCAATGTCAATCAATAATTTCAGTATTCATCAAAAGTGATCCAGACGATAATCTCAGTAATTTTATCATTAAAGTAAAAAGTTCAATAAACCATAAAAAGTTCAATAAATCTGGTTTAGTAAACCATCAGCATGCGGAAGGAACTAAACTTTTTTGTTTTATTTCTTGGAGACACTTAGAACATTACCAAATTCTATCGTGCATACGCATTCCACGTTACCATCACTTTTTTACATACAGTTAAAAAAAACACAGCATTCCATGAAATAAGACACAAAAACAATATCGGTGTATTCGCTGTAGGTTTTTTTTTTCCTCCGTAAGTACATTGCACTGTTTGAAAGTTTAGGGCCCATTTACCTTATTTTTATTTTTTACTTTTAATTATAAAATTATCACATTGTTTTCAATTTGTTTTATAGTTTCAAATATTTGTTTTCTATTATATAAAAAATAAATGAAAAAATACTCCCTCCATCCCAAAATGAGTGTCGTCTTTGAAAAAAAAATTGTCTCAAAATAAGTGTCGCATTTAACTTTTTAATGTAATATTAATTATTTTTTTTCACTAATACCCTAAATAAGTGTCACTTTAGCTTTTCAATGCAATATTAATAATAAGGTTAATTTTGTAAAATTACTTCTTTCTTTCATCTATTTAATAATTTTTCTTAGTTTGTATAAAAAAACCTAGGATGACACTCATTTTGGGATAGAGGGCGTAAATATTAAGTTTTAAAATAAAAAATAGTTTAAAATTTTAAGTAATTATGTGACTTTAAATAATTTTTAATTTTAATTATTCATGTATGATTATATTACTTAAATTTATTTTTTCTCATTCTTGTCAACAAGTAATTTATATAAACAGAAGTCGAGCTATAAAATTTTATAATAACTTCTGTTACTTGGGCAAATCCTACCTTGCTATATGGAGGCCAGGAATGACGATAAATGTAAAGTGATTTAAACAATTCCATTAGAAAATGTAAATCACGAGTTGTTTCAAGGAAAATGAAGCCGAACAACGGGTGGGTGGTAGATTGTTGTGGATTTGTGGTTAAGATACATTGATACAACGAAGAGAAGTTTTGGGTGCACGAGACAGTGTCACCATTATTAAAAACTAACCTTTTAATTTGCTGCCATACACATGATTAATTAGGATTTAGGAAGCAGTGCCACCATTATTAGAAGTAGGAAATGAAATTATCATCTAAGTAGTACTATACTAACTGTCAGCAGGAGATTTAAAAAAGATAATGCTCTATAAAAAAAATTTGGCAAAGCTATTCTGTGATTGTTAAGTGACTCTGACCTGTGGATGCTATACAATGGTTGCAAATGCAACTCGATCAGACAAACAAGAATCACACAAACATGAGGGTTTCCTTTTTAGTTTTTATTTTCTTTGTTGTCATGGGAAGGACAAGCCACTTAAGAAACTTCCACTAGTTACTTGAGAAAAAGAATATTACTGCTTAGAGGGGTTGCTACTCACGCTTGCTTGGACAGAACCACAAAAAATTATCGGCAAAAGGAACGAAACCACATGTGCAATCAGAATATTTTACATGAAACACAACAAAATATTTGATAAAATAGTGTCCATCAACTAATCTCAAGTATCACATTAGAATAGCTAGGGCTCAAATATACGTAACTAGTAACTACGTATTTAGTAGCACCGATTATTCTATAACCTTCAAGATGGAAATAATTGGTCAAATCTCCTCCTTAACGCTTTTTGTGAATTGTTTGAGACCGTTTGTCAAAGCAGATGTTGAGGTCAATGAAGCTTTTAGTATGGCTAGTGCCTGCACCATGAAAAAAATCCACAAATGTGATGTAATCTGATACAACTACTAGTATGCGAATGCGATGAATAACTCAGCATAAGAAAGTCTATTTCACAAGAGTGTCTGACCTCCTTCACACCAATGCTAATGACCCTTTCCTCCAAGTCAGAGAGGGGAACTTCTGATCTATTTAGATATGAAGCACCAGAAACAGATGACACTGGAGTCACAACCAAGTCATCTGTCACCATGAACATTGATGGTCCTTTGGCAAATCCTCCACCACTCAGCGAATCCCCAACAGAGGACTTTGGATCAAAAATCTCCAATCGAGCATTCTTGTCATAGCCATAAATAATACGCCTGGCTGAAGTAGCAAGAGCCAAATCGTACTTTGTGCCATCATAGAAAGTATTGCAATAATAAACAGGCAAACATACCTCTCCAATTGGTAATATCTGGTTACTAACAGTGAATTGCGGGGCACACTTAGGATTAGCTAGTTCGTCTTTGAGTCTCTGTGACCTTAAATATCTCTCTGGACTCAATTCAGAAATGCTCTTGTATAATTTATCTATGCAGTCCAAAGAAGAGCATCCATTAAGCATGTGCAACACTCCACCCAAAGGTAAAGTCAGAAAACTAAAAAGCAAGTCTGCAAAATCTTCCTCCGCATCAGCAAACATAATCTTGTTATTTGATTTTCTTACCAATACTCTCACATCCATCCTTCTACCTTCATCAGATGATTCTTCTCCTATCTCAAGCCAGGATTGGTTTATTGGGTTGAAATCATCAACACTAAGTTTCTTCTCTAAGATAAAATCTGTCAAAGGGGTCTTCGATAGCAACGACAACTTGAGAAGATCAACAACCTATACAAAAAACAAAGAACGAATCAGCAAGAGAAAAATAATAAAATAATAAATTAATAGCAAAAACGATATTCCAGTTGACATAGCTTACCTCTCTCTTGCTGATATCTACAGTTTGTTCCTCAACAGCATCCATGTCTTTGATTCCAAGCTTCTGGAGCAGATTTACACTTGTTACAAGAACATTAGGCAACACAGAAAGATCGTCACAAATTATAAAAGAAGCAGTCTCCTTAACAAAGCCATTTTCTGGAGTCAAATTTTCTGGGGACACTACTCTGTTCATTAGATCTCCACAACTGCATCTTTGATTCCTGAAAATGCTCAAAAGGCTCCCACTTTCCTCTCTATTACAATCCAAGTCCTCACAGAGGAAATACTTTGTGGGGTCAGTGTCGTCGATGTTCAGCTTCAGCTGTTGGCAATAAGATTCCATAGAGCTCCTTGGGTGCAGTAGCATTTCTTTGCACGTCTGTGTCCATAGATGCTCTTCTTCAAGATGTGAGACACTTTCATACAATGAACTCAGGCTTCCAACTTTCACTGGCTGCATATTTGACTCCTTAGCCACGAGTCTAGCAATAGTGCCCAAAGGCAATGTTAAGAAACTCAAAAGAGCGTCCACGAAATCCTTCCTTGCCTCAGCAAACAGAACTTTGTTTTTCTTTCTGTCCACCAAAACTTTGAGGGAAACTTTGTGAACCTGCTCATCTGAGGGAGTTTCTGTTGCAGTCATGGTAGCAATCGCAGAACACCGAGTCACTAAGCAATCTCAGAACACCTAAGCCAAAATCTTTCTTGCAATGGATGCTTTCTTTCTTTCTTTTTTGAATGCTACGACACTTTCTCTTTTCAATTTCTTTTTTTTTTAAAGCAACACTTTCTTTTAAGAGAACTGCTATTTGTTACGAAATGTGAACTGCACGAACCATACGAATGCAGACGTGTCAAATTTTAAAAGAAACAATAAGTGATAATTTAGGTTTGACGGAAAACAAGGGGTGCTAAGATAAAAATATTGACCAATCAGATTAATTCGTCTGTATTCGTGCAATTCTTCTTCGTGCAGTTTAGCATTTTTCTTCTTTAAATGCTATCTTTTTAACACCATATCTGATTGGTTATTATTTTTTTTGAGGTGAGACCTACTAATATTAATAATTTTTTTATCAATTTCAGCCAATAAGAGAATTAGAAAGAGCCTCAAAGATGGTGTCGGTTATCATTCCTCTTCTTTTTTACCTGTTCAACTTTGCCCCTTTTTTGTTTTGGTTTTAGGCAAAAAATAATAATAATTAAAATTATTTTGAAATCTTTATATGGTAATCAAATAATTTTATTTTTTTGAGAAAAATTAGAATACAAAAAATTAGTCATAGTATCTTGACGAATGCTAGTATCATTGCAAGAAGATAAAAATGAAATTTATAAATAAGCAGAAAAAAAATGTTAACAATTAATTTTCAAAGTTTATCCCAATAATATGTAGGCTTAATTATATTTTCTATCCCCCAACTTTTTACTTTTTGACAAATTTTACCTCCAACAAATTAATTTGACACATTTTATCCTCAACTTTTTAAAAAATTTGTAAATTTTACCTTCTACTAACATAAGCATAAAAAGTAGGGATAAAATTCGCCAAAAAATAAAAATTTGAAGGTAAAACTCACTAAAAAAAGAGAAAATTAGAAATAAAATTCGTCAAAAAGTAAAAAGTTAGGGATAAAAAGTACCAATTTTTAGCATGCCACATCAGCAAAATGGTAGAAGGTAAAATTTACAAGTTTTTTAAAAAGTTAGAGGATAAAATGCATCAAATTAATTTGCTAGAAATAAAATTTGTCAAAAAATAAAAAATTAGAGGTAAAATTCATAATTAAGACTAATATGAACCATAAAAAAGTTTATCTCAATAACGCACCGTCACATCAAATCAAAGTGATAAAGGAAAAAAGCTACTTTAAAAAGGTGTCATGGATACATAAGTTTGGAGAAACATAATTTCAAGATCAATGCTAATTAGTAGGTTAAAAAAGTAAAAGTATTTTTAAAAAAAAATACTTATTATACTAAAAATATATAAATTATTTAATTTTTATTTTAAATAATTAAAAATATAATAAAGTATATTTATTATTTAATGGTCGTCAACTAGAGCTTTTAAAGATCGCATGTTCACAAGATCCTTTTATCCATAGTTTTAAAACCCGACCCGGTGACCGACCCGGTCAGGGTACTGGGTCACTGGGTCAGTGGTCGAACCGGTGGGTCACTAATTGACCCGCATGACCCGGTCTGTATTAAAAAATTTGAAAATTTTATACCTGTCTTAAAAAAGTAAAAAAAAAAATCACATAACAAATTAATATAATTCCACAAGCTCATTTTTCAAGTTCAAATCTATTGATATTCATAGTAATAAAATCACATTATAAATTACTTATTAAACTTTTTTAAAGTTTAAACAGAATTTAAAATAATAGAATCACACTATCAACTGTACCATCACTTCTTCAAACAAAATTCACAGTGATAGAATCACAGTATCAATTACCTAAGAATCACTACTCATAAATAATAAAAACAGAATTAACTAAAAATAACATTCAAGTTGGATTAAATAGAATCATGTCTTTCTTTTGATTTTTTATCCAAATAACATCGTTTAAAGAAATTTAAAAAAAAATTAAAATTAAAATTTTAAAAAAAAATAATTTTTTTTTAATTTTTTTTTAAAAAAAAAAAAAAAAAAAGGAGGACCGGGTCGATGACCGGGTCGGGTCACCGGGTCACCGGGTCAACCCCGGGTTTGACCGGGTCACACCGGGTTTGACCGGGTTTGACCGGGTCAATAGCATGACCGGTCCGATGACCGACTCGACCCGGTCTGACCACCGGTTCCCGGTTCGACCGGTCCGACCGGCCGGGTCGGTCCGGGTTTTAAAACTATGCTTTTATCAATTACAATATGTGTAACCATCAAATACTAGTATATCCCAATGTGTATATTTTAAATTTTCTAAATTCTTATTTTATTTAAAAATAAATAAAAAATTATACTAAAGTTGTGTTTGATATATATTAACGTATAACACAGAGAACAATGTGTTTGATATAAATTATACTAAAATATTTATTCTTTTTAAATTGGCTTAAATATGTTTAAAGTCCTTGATAAATGATCGAATTTTGGTCTGGATTCTTAATAAATTTTTTCATTTTTTTGAGTACCAGATATATTAAAAGTTTTCTTTTGAATCCCTGCCGTTAGTTAATAGAAGACGTGTGTCCATTAAAAATTTTAAAATACGATTTTTGATAATTAAAAAACCATCACTATTTATTTCAAAATTTAAATTACATTTTCTAACTATTTTTAACAGTCAAAATCAATTAAAACAAAAAAGAAAACATATTTGATTGTTCAACTTCAGCCTCCAACCTCTCTTAAACATTGCCACAAACAGCTTGCAGGCACCATTCGACCCATACATTATTCACTAACAAGTAGTAGTGGCAATCTCTGCCACATATTTCTGGTCCGTCAATAAGAAAGTGGAGGCTAACAGTTTGCCAATCAACGATTCGAAAGCTGAATGGAAAACATCTTCAATTTCATACAGTTTTTTTTTTTTTTAATTCCTGGAAAACTAATGCTAAAGCAACAATGGAAAACTTTCCACGAGCCCATAAATGCGAGCCCTCCACCTCTTCAAAATCCTCATTACCACCGCCAAGGACGTCGACAGTGAGCTCTTGCCAGAGATCTGTGGAAAATACCGCGCGAGCCAGCACCACGCGTTTCAGAAGATGTTCAAGGCGTACACGCGGCTGTGGAAGTACCAGCACGGTTCAAGTGCATACAAATGAATTTTTTAAGTTTTTAAATTTATAATTTTTTAATATTTAGTTATTTTTCTAAATTTTTGAAAAATAGAAATTAAAAATTAATTCTTAATAAATTACAAAAATATATTTTATTAGACATATGGATCAAAAATAGAGAAAAAATACACGTTAACATAATTTAACTAATTATTATATTAATGTTGATACTTATAATTAAAAAATATTTAAAATTGATTATAATTAACAATGATAAATTAAAATATTATAACTTATACCCAGTACGGTTGAAATATAAATATTTACTCTTTTGCTAATTATCCACTAAAAAGTCCCTTTTCTTTGTTACACAAGGAAAATAGAATATCGAACTACAAGTCCCGTTTATTGTCGTGCGGCTAGGAGAGTATATTGCGTTTTCTTTAATAGAGGAGTCTAACAATTTTTGACGGTTTTAAACCGCTAAAAAATGTAATTTAAATTGTAAAATCAATAGTAACGGTTTTGAAACCGTCAGATATCACATTTTAAAATCTTTAACGGACACGTCGTCACTTAACTTAACTGATAGCGGGGACTCAAAAGAACATTTTTAATAAGTTAGGGACTCAAAACAACAACAAAATTTATTAGGGACCTATACCAAAATTCAGTCATTTATCAGGGACCTTAAACATATTTAAGTCTTTTAAATTTCATTTTTTCTTCAATACATATACTTTTGAGCATTTATTAAGTTTTTAGAAAGATCTCTAAATTCTCATATTAATTTATTTGGACATTTTATAAAAACAAACATTTAATACTTGTGTTTATTCAAAGAAAATGGCTATATGTCATGGGTTTTTTTTAATACATCATGAGAAATTATACAAATAAAAAAGTGTCGTTTAATCAAAAAACGAGTTTTTTAATTAACTTTTTCTAAAAGTAAATATGAAATTATTTTTTCAAAAATATTTTTTTAAACATGTCTTTATTGCATTATTAAAAAATCTTTACCATTTTATTGTTATTATTAGTAGTACTAATAGTAGTATTAGTAGTTTTTTTTTTTTTGATCAGCAAAAAGTGTATATATATATATAAGATGCGCATAAGAAATACCCAAAAGTGTTACAACCATCAAAGCTCATGGTCACGGGCCCCACCACGACAAACGTTAACATCAATGGTTATATCATATTTGCAGGTATAACTTGCAAATATAGAATAACCAAAAGTGCCCAAATACTTAATGTACCAAGAAATCTACACCCCATCAGCCTAACCAAAATACAAAATTAATGTGTCTCACCTACCCCTCATTTCATCACCAAAAATAAGGCCAAAAAACAATGACATAACTTGAAATGTTCCCTGCATGCCGACAAGCCAGTAATAAAAACTAGCCACTCTCAACACCTTCGTAACAGAGGAAAGCATGTACCATAAAAACAGCCCGATTGCCATCTGAATCAAGAACTCCTACAACCACTTTTCCTTTCGCTCCTCAGTAACATGAGTACGTGTGAATCCCCACCCCTACAAACGTGTGCCCCGTATCAGTTTGAGAAAGTTCCACCACACACACCTGGCTTCCCCTAACACATGTACATTCCAAGCATCCGCATAACATATAGTTCTGTATCCGACAGTACCCGTCAACCAACAATGCACGTCGAGGGATTCGATTCCCACTGAATGAAAGTGTAGGAGAACGAGGGAACATATGCCTTCAACCAGGACCAGCTTTGGAAAAGAATGTCTTGAATAACATTTTGTTTATGGAAATGCTTATCCTTAAAAATGGATTGATTTCTCTTGTTCCAAATCACCCACGTTGTTGCGCACCACACATACCTCCACTTTAGATTTGCACTTGGACTATCTAAAATTAAGACATGCTGCCAAAAGTGAGCCTCTGGTACATCAGGCAGAACAGATGTAACATTCATACGGGCACTGAGATCCTTCCAGACACCTTCCGATATATAGCAAGAGAACAGGGTGTGACCAACAGTTTCAACCACACGTTGACACAGAGGGCATAAGAAATCACAATTATGTATCACAATGTTTCTTCTTCTAAGGTTATCCCCCGTAGGTAAGCTATTCCTCATGAGTTTCCACAGTAAATGACTCACTTTCGGAGGGACTTTCAAACTCCAAATCTGAACAAAAATATCTAGAGGTTGACTAAAGTTCTTGAGTCCCACGAAGGCTTCATATGACGATTTCACTGAGTACAACCCTGTATTATCAACCAGCCATACCCACCTGTCGCACTCCTCCTTTTGGAAATTTGTATTTGCTATTGTCTCACTAAGGTTATTGACCAAAGTCATCTCCCACTCAAACCACTCTCTCCGCCAAGATAAATTCCATCTCTAACTCGCCCCTTCCCACTGTCCCATATTCCCAATTACCTCATCCCTTTGCTGTGAGTTAAGGTACAATCTTGGATGTGAGATAGCCAAAGATTGATCCCCAACCCACTCATCTTGCCAAAACCTAGTTGTCATACCATTCCCCACGTTTCAATCACACAATCTCTCAAACCACTTAGACTCACATTGCCCCCCACAAACCTTGCACAAGTCCCTCCACCAAGAAGATGATGTTGTGAAATTTCCTTCATCAAGTAAGCCTCTCCACCCTCTATATTTTGATTCCAACACCTTATTCCAAAGGGATTTGTCACCATGGAAAATTTCCCACCTCCATTTAGCTAATAGTGCCACATTAAAAAGGAAAACATTCTTGATACCCAAACCCCCACAACTCTTAGGCTCACACAATTTTTCCAGTAGTAGTTCAAAGTTAATGACACAATCTATATTTTCCAAGGTTTGAATGTTGAAAACATACTCTCGATAATATACTTAGTGTTTTGTACTTTGTCACATGCGAAATATGAGAAGTTATTTTATATATATAGGTAAATAAATGTATATAGAGAAAATAATTTCATAATGCCTATTATTTGGGAGAACAAGAACGCTAATATGAATCGTAATTTGAGGAATAAGGAAGTGATAATGTGGGATGAGTGATGAGGGAAAATAAATTAGACAAAATAAATATTAATAGATATATAAATTTCTTATACATTCCTTTTAAAATAAATTAAGTGAATTAGATAGTAAATTGAAAACTAGTAAATAATTAGTTTAGAATCAGCTACTCATTTTATCAGTTGTTAATATTGGAAATAAAATTAAAAAATATAATTATAAGTAACATTTATTATTTGAAATTTTACAAGAAGAAATACGGCTCAAATAAATTACATTTAGTGTTAGAAATGTTTCAAAAATGTAACTTAAAAAATGAGTAACATTTATTGTTATAAATGTTAAAGAAGCACATAACTAAAATAAACTATTAACATTTTATCACACGTTACTAAATAAATGTAACCGAAAGTGAAACAAGTAGCGAGTCTTAATATTGATTTTAAGCAAATTTTGTTTTTTAAGTTTTGCAATCTGACATCTATCCAGTAATGTATAAACACAACATTTTATAACATATTAATTTTGTAGAAACGGTTTTTGCAATACATAATAATCCCCAACCATCAACGTATATGTATATATATAATGAGTAGGGTATAAGATATTTATCTCACAAGAAAGAAAGATCGGAGTTTGAAAACAAGAATCATCCTAAAATGGCTTCTCGCTTCTATCAAACTTTTCTCTTTGGAATATTATTAGTTGCTTTGGTTCTGTCTTCAGGTAATTGGTTCAAAAGTTTCATTTCTATACTTTTATAACTTATAATTCTCATGAAAAAAAGGGTTTGGTATTATTTTTTGTCGATTTATACAAAAATAAAAAATACCAATAACTCATAGTTCTGTATCAATTTTATGTTGAAAATTCAAATTAAAAAAAAATGGAATTTTGTCCATAAAAAATTTGAACTTTGCTCTCATTGCAGGACTAACAACAGTATTAAGTGATCAACCAAATTGTGATGGATTGAAATGCAGCGTAAGTAATGAATTTTGCAAGCTATGTTGCATTGGACAAGGGCATAAGGATGGTCATTGTGTGAAACCAGGGTTTTATTATGTTTGTTCTTGTACAGACTAGAGTTATATTGTATCGATGGTTATTGTAAAAAATTACAATAAGACTAGTGCTTAAACTAGGATTTTTACTATGATTGAAGATGGTAGGAGTTTGTGCTATTAACCATCAATGGATCATTAGTAATGTAATTGCTTTCAAATCAAATATTCACTCTCATTTACAAGACAAGATTTTAAGGTTTACAAATTCATTCCAAGAAATGTGGGCCAAAGAAAGAGAATTTTCGGGTTTGATTTAGGTTAAAATGAATACGCGTTTCGTTATATAAACAATTTTGTAGGAAGTAATATATAGCTACCCACATTTTAGAAGACGTTTATTCCCAAAACAAAGTTTGTGTGTGGTATACTCAAAATCATACTCATTTTCATTTATTCAGAAAAATATTTTTAAAATTTAAATATATTTTTAAATTAACTTTTTAAAAAAATTCTGGTTCCTCCTTAATTTGAATTTGATGAGAACTATAAGAGAGATTGTATTGTTAATAATCCCAACAAGGGGATTTTGGAATAGACAAGAGAGATTGCTTTACGAAATCTACAATTCTATTAGAGATATCCAAATAGTTATATGGTTAAGGGAACACACCATATGTGTTGCTTGTTTTTGATTATTAAGTTGTCTATATATGCATTATCTAACATTGACACGCATTTCATATTATTATTATTATTATTATTGTTATTATTATTATTGTTGTTGTTGTTGTTGTTGTTGTTGTTGTTGTTATTATTATTATTATTATAAAAAAATATTTTCAAATATTTATCCATTTTGAATTTTATTTTTTCTTCAGTTCATATACTTTTGAGCATTAATTTGTTACGTTTTCTAAAGCTCTTTAAATTCTCATATTAATCTATTTACACATTTTATAAAATTAAAACATTAGTTTATTTACAAAGTTTTGTTATTATTTAAAATATAATTAAAATTGAAAATTCTTAAAGAAAGGTCCCTTCGTCGGGGTTCTTATAATTTTATTTGTTAAATATTTATATTTTTGAATTATTGAATGTTTAAAATTATTTTTGAATCATTAAATACATTTTTTTTGAAAGAATCATTAATAATTTTAAAATTGACTAATGTTTATTTTTGGTAAAGTTTAATATTTAATTTTTTAAATAAATATTTATAAATGAAATTATGTATTAGGTGATAGTTGAATTATTCTATCGAAACAAGAAATATTAAAAATTTGAATTACTTTATCCAAACAAAGTATTTGAAAAATGATGGGAATTCACTTGTAAGTAATTCAAATATAATGTATTTCAATTTTCTTTGAATTACTAAAATCCCCTATCCAAAAACAATATAATTTTTTACTTGAAAATTACCTTCAGGAAATTGTGTTTTATTGGATTCAACGGATATAGGACCAAAGGATGTTTCAGGCTTTCAGCGTTTATGGAAACTGGAAAGGCTAGCTGAAGAGTGAAGAATATTCTTGGAACACCTACCATCTTATCCAGAAACAAAAAAACTGCATCCATTTCTACAATGGTGTTTTGTCTCAGATTAACATGAAAGTCTATCCCTCCACGGTTAAATCAACTTGCTAGACTTGGTAAACAATTAAATCCTTTTGTACTACTCGGACTCGGCACTCCACCGAGTAGTCGAGTTGACCGAGTAAAACTTATCACTCGGACTCGGATGATAATAACGGAAAGAATATATCTTACCATGTGATAAGATATAGAAAGATCAGGTCATAAGATAAAGATAGAAGATAGAATTATCTCTATCTTCATTACGAGATTTGAGGAGATTTGATAGGAAAATAACCCTATCAAATCTATCTCTTTACACCCTATAAAATCAGAACGATCCATCCCAATCGAGGTACGAAATTCTAATCCCACTTTGTGATACCTGTCTCTCCCTCTGCGCCTCTAACTTGAGCGTCGGAGTGTCTTTGCAGGTACACCCCCCACCAGTTACGGAGGTGATCTCGACGGAGCCACCGCACCAGAAGGCTTACCAAAATCTGGTAAGAACATTTGGCGCCCACCGTGGGGCTCGGTGAAATTATTCCCAGCCACACCAATCGCAACAAGATTAATCTGATGACGACAACCCAGAACAAAGCAGCGAACCATGAAAAGCGACCACAGGAGGGGGAAACCCAAATCCTGGGCGTACCACCTCCAGGGGATACCCAGAGAGGTAACCCCAACAACGTGGCGCCCTTCCCGCGTCAGATGCTTGACAATCACCCGCTGATCCAAGCCCTGCAAAGGGAAGTTAACACGCTGAAACAGAGCAACGCTAAGGAGATAGAAGACCTCCGCAAGGAGAACGCTATCCTCCGAGAGCAATATCAAAAACTGCGAGAGGACCGGAACGGACTTTCGGCAGCCCACGCCGCTATCAACGGGTTCTCGGCAGCCCACGCCGCTACCAACGGACTATCAGCGGCTCATACAACCGCCAACAGACACCCTGACCGAACAGAGCAGGAAGACACCACTTGGAGCGAGGCAGACCGAGCAACGACCCAATTAGAGTCCAGACCCGCCTCAGGATCGCGAGCCCCACCAAGACGGAGTATGATACCTGAGACAACGAGGCGACACCCGTTTGTAGATAGAATCATGGAGACTCCACTACCGGCTAGGTGGAAGCCGTTATCCATGGACAGATACGATGGGCTGACCGACCCCGACGAGCACATCGACGCATTCGTCACACAGGTGAACCTGTACACAAACGACGACGCCATCATGTGCCAGGTTTTCCCAACGACCCTGAAGGGAGCAGCGTTGAACTGGTACACACGACTCCCCCCCACTCAATCGACTCTTTCGCCACGTTAGTCGCTCGTTTCGGCGCTCAATACGCTACGAGTCGACCCCACCACCTGACGGCAGTAGCACTGGCCAATATACGGCAAGAAGACAACGAGTCTCTCAGGGATTTCATGGAAAGATTCGCCGAGATCTCCGTCAAGATCCGAGACTTGAACCCACAAGTGGCATTGACCGCCATGCTCATGGCGCTAAAATCCAGACCTTTTTCAGACAGCCTCTGCAGGAAACCGCCACACGACATGAACGAGCTCCGAGCTAGAGCAGCAGGATATATTCAGATGGAAGAAATGACCAAGTTCAGGGAACGGGTCAGAGACGAATCCTATAGAAAACAAGAAGAACGAGAGAAACCAGGAGCAAACCGAGAGCGGAGTAGCAAACCTAGAAGCGACAGACCGCCCCGTGCAAGATTTGCCCATTATACCCCCCTAACTGATAGCAGAGCACGAGTCCTGGAAGAAGCCTGCAGCGCCGAGCTGATAAGCCTGCCTACTCGAAACAGCTCCCCAGAGAAAGCAGATAGGTCCAAATTTTGCAGATACCATAGAGTACATGGACACACTACAGAGGAGTGCACCACCCTGAAGGATAAGATTGAAAAACTTATCCAACAAGGCAAGCTACGAAGCTTCGTCCGAGACGACAGCCGAAAACCCGTGCAAGAACGAGTCCGAGATAGGGAAGACTATCGCGATAGAAAAACCCGACGCACGGAAGAGCCCCGCCAGGAACAACAAACCAAACCTCCCGAAACCCGACTCCGAGGCGTTATCAACACAATAACAGGAGGATTCGCTGGAGGTGGTTGTTCGAGTTCGGCAAGGAAGAGACATCTGTGTAGTCTCCGATCAATCAACTCGGCTTCAACAAACCCCAGAGTACACAAGAAAATGCCACCCATAACTTTCACAGACGCAGACTTCGAAGGCATAGAGCCCAATCATGATGACCCGATGGTGGTCAAAGTTGAAGTCGCAAACTGGTTGGTGTGCAAAGTCCTAGTCGACCAAGGCAGCTCGGTGGATATCCTGTATTGGTCCACTTTCAAACAGCTAGACATCCCTAAAAATAAGGTACAACCATACACCGAACAGTTAGTCGGATTCGCAGGCGAAAAGGTTGATACCAGAGGCTATATTGACCTCCTCACGACTTTTGGAGATGAGACGGGGTCCAAGACCATCACGGTCAGGTACCTCCTAGTCAACGCCCTCACTTCATACAATATTCTTATAGGCAGGCCAGCACTCAACAAATTAGGGGCAATAATTTCAACTCCACATCTGGCAATGAAGTTCCCAAATTCAGAAGGAAAAATAGTAACAGTCAAGGCTGATCAGGAGGCAGCCCGTGAGTGCTACTTAGAAAGCCTAAAGATAGCCAGCAGCAAAAAGATCCCAGAACTGACGATAAAACACGTAGCATGCACTTCTCTTACAACGCCAATAGAGGAGACCGACCTAGATCCCAGGGAGACCGAGCCGAGAGCAGAGCCCACAGAACAGGTAAAATCCTTCCAAATAGGAAGAGAGTCAAGGCAATGCACGAAACTCGGGACTCAGCTAGAAAGAGAGACCGAAGAAGCTATTGCCAAAGTCCTGTTAGACAACGCCGACTTGTTCGCATGGTCAGCTGCCGACATGCCCGGAATAGACCCAAGCTTCCATTGCCACAAGCTTGCCATCTACCCGGAGGCCAAACCGATCTCCCAAAAGAAGAGGAAACTCGGGGCTGAAAGAGGAAAAGCGGTAAAAGAAGAAACCGAAAAGTTACTCGGCGCCGGCTTCATCAGGGAAGTTCAATACACAACATGGCTCGCAAATGTGGTGATGGTTAAAAAAGCGAATGGAAGATGGAGAATGTGTACTGACTACACGGACCTTAACAAAGCATGCCCAAAAGACTCATACCCGCTGCCAAGCATAGACAAGTTAGTAGATGGAGCAGCCGGCTACCCGATCCTGAGCTTTCTGGATGCATACTCCGGGTACAACCAGATACCAATGTACCCACCGGATGAGGAAAAAATGGCATTCATAACTGACACGGCCAATTACTGTTACACGGTAATGCCATTTGGACTGAAGAACGCAGGAGCAACATACCAGCGTCTAATGGACAAGATCTTTACAAAACAACTCGGCAGAAACCTGGAAGTCTACGTCGACGACATGGTGGTTAAAAGCAGAGAACCAGAATCGCATCCAGGGGACCTGACCGAAATTTTTGACGAGATCAGAAAACATAATATGAGGCTAAACCCTGAGAAATGCGTATTCGGGGTGCATGGCGGAAAGTTTTTAGGATTCATGCTCACCCACAGGGGCATAGAAGCCAACCCGGAAAAATGCGCGGCTATCATAGGCATGAGAAGTCCGGGTAACATAAAAGAAGTACAACGGCTAACTGGAAGACTGGCGTCCCTATCCCGTTTCTTGCCAAAAGCAGCAGAAATAGCCAGACCCTTTTTTCAACTACTCAAGAAACAACAAGACTTCGGATGGGATGAAAAGTGTGAAGAAAACTTCCTAAAGATAAAAACACTACTTTCATCACCACCAATTCTAACGAGACCTGAACCCGACAAGGACTTAATACTATACTTAGCCGTCTCGGGAGACACAATCAGTTCGGTCATTATCCAGGAAGAAAATCAGACGCAAAAACCAGTCTACTACATAAGCCGAGTATTGAAAGATGCCGAAACCAGATATCAAAAGATAGAAAAGCTAGCGCTAGCCCTAGTCACCTCAGCACGACGGCTACGTCCGTATTTTCAAAGCCACCCAATAGTGGTACGAACAGACCACCCAATACGACAGATACTGAGGAAACCAGAGCTAGCCGGACGAATGATAGCATGGTCAGTAGAACTATCCGAGTTCGACATCAAGTACGAACCGAGAGGGCCTATCAAAGCACAGTGCCTAGCCGACTTTATTGCTGAACTAGCACCAGTAGCGGAAGCGCCCCTCCCATTCTGGACCCTTTATGTAGATGGCTCCTCGAATGAAAAAGGTAGCGGAGCAGGAGTCATAATTGAAAGCCCTGAAGGGATTATCCTGGAACAATCACTCAGATTCGACTTCAGCGCATCCAACAACCAAGCCGAGTATGAAGCCCTGCTAGCAGGGCTAAAACTCGCCAAGGAAGTAGGAGCGAAACACCTTAGATGCTGGAGCGATTCAAAACTAGTCACTGGGCAAATGAATGGATCCTATCAAACCAAGGACCCCCAGATGACAAGATATTACCACTTGGCCTTCCAGTTGAAGAACGAATTCATTAGTTTCGAGCTCGACCACATTTTGAGAGAACAAAATGAAAGAGCCGACCTGCTGTCAAAGTTGGCAAGTACGAAGAATAAAGGCCAGCACCGAACTGTCATACAGGAAACAATATCCACGCCGAGCGTCGAAAAAATTGTTTCTAACATCAACTCGGCTGACAGAGAATGGATGGCCGAGATATGGAACTTCTTGAAAAAAGGAACCCTCCCAGAGAGCCGGGAAGAAGCCAAAAAGATCAGAAGAAGGGCCAGCTACTATGTTATAGAAGGAGAAGACCTTTATAGGAGAGGCTTCACAGCACCACTGCTGAAATGTATCACGAAGGCTCAGGCCGAATATGTGGTAAACGAGATGCACAAAGGAATATGTGGAATGCACTCAGGAGGAAAAGCTATGGCCTCCCGAACTCTAAGAGCCGGATATTACTGGCCAACGATGCGCCGCGACTGCGCTGAGTACGTCAAAAAATGCGAAGAATGCCAAAAATATGGCAACTTATCCCATCTACCAGCAGAAGAATTGCACAATATCACAGCACCCTGGCCCTTCGCCCTATGGGGAGTTGACATACTAGGCCCTTTTCCACTCGCTAAAGGACAAGTGAAGTTCCTCCTCGTTGGAATTGACTACTTCACAAAGTGGATCGAAGCCGAACCCTTGGCAACTATCACCGCCCACAACGTGCAAAAATTCATATGGAAAAATATCATATGCCGTTTCGGCATCCCCCACTCGGTGATTTCTGACAACGGTAGACAGTTCACCTAAAAGAACCTCGAAGAGTTTTTCAAAAACCTAGGGATTCGGCACCGAGTGACCTCAGTGGAACATCCGCAAACCAACGGACAAACCGAAGCCGCAAATAAAGTGATACTCGGAGAACTGAAGAAGCGAGTAGGAGATGCTAAAGGAAGTTGGGCAGAAGAACTTCCCGCAATCTTATGGGCATATCGTTGCACACCACAGTCAACAACAGGGGAAACCCCTTTCAGACTCTCATACGGATCAGACGCCATGATACCAGTAGAAGTCGGAGAACCCTCCCTGCGGAGAACAAATTTCATCCAGGAAAACAACGATCAATCACTCAGGCATGCACTCGACATGGCCGAAGAGACGCTCAACAAGGTCCAAGTCAGAATAGAGGCCTGTAAAAGGAGAGCCGAAAGGAGGTATAACACCAAGGTCAAACCAAGAAACTTTGAAGCTGGAGACCTGGTTTGGAGAAAATGCGGGGAAGCCAGAAAAGCTACAGGAGAGGGTAAATTGGCAGCCAATTGGGAAGGCCCCTTCAGAATAACCGAGTCACTGGGAAATGGAGCTTACCGATTGGAGTACCCATCCGGCAAAACCGTCCCCCGAACTTGGAACGCGACACACCTAAAGTTTTACTACAGTTAGAAAAGTTGTAAGTGGTGATGTACTCTTTTTCCTACTTTGACATTTTTTCCCAAGAGGTTTTTTGTCAAAGAGGTTTTAACGAGGCACACCCAATTTCTCTCATTAATGAAATTACTTCAAATTATCTATTCAGAATTAGATTTAACCGCGTAGACCTTCACAAGGATACAAAAAGCGAGTTAAACATAACCGAGTAAAGGATACAAAAGGCGAGTTACAATTAACCGCGTAGACCTTTACAAAAATACGAAGGCGTTATAATTAACCACGTAGACCTTTACAAGGATACAAAAAGCGAGTTAAACAAAACCGAGTAAAGGATACAAAAGGCGAGTTACAATTAACCGCGTAGACCTTTACAAAGACACGAAGGCGAGTCACAATTAAACCGCGTAGACCTTTACAAGGATACAAAAAGCGAGTTAGACCTAACCGAATAAAGGATACAAAAGGCGAGTTATAATTAACCGCGTAGACCTTTAATACGAATTAGCGAAAAACCATACGAATAACAAAGAAAAGTCATTTAACACCCTATTCGAAAGGCTGGGTGTGAGCCCTGAATATAAATTTCATTAAGTACCCTATTCGATAGGCCGGGTACGAGCCTTACAAAAACAAGGAAAATATAAACACTAAAAAGGAACATCTCCTCCCTCCTGAATGTTGCTCCCGGCGCCGTCCTCACCAAGCGCAGACTCCTCAACCAACTCCCCCTCTTTATTGACATCCTTGTCCACGTCAAAAAGAGAAGTGTCGGCATCCTTGAAGAAATACCGAACTTGGCGAAGTGCCTTGCTGAACCCGGCCTCATGGGTCTTCACAATCTCGTCCAAAGCCTCACCCAGATCGGCCTGTAGCTTAGCCTCGGACTCGGCAGCCTTAGTCCTCGCTTGAGCAAGCTCGGAAACGAGCCTATCCACCTCAGCCCGTAACTCCCGAGCCGAGTTCTCAGAAGCAGTTAAGGAAAGTTTTAAGTCCTCTTCACGACTTTCAACTTCCCTCAACTTAGCCTCCACTCCCTCTTGAGACCGCCGAGATTCTTCAGCAGATTGGAGAAGAGTCTCGTTGGCCCGGGTAGCCTCCAATAGAGCCTGCTCGGCCTTTGCAGCATTCTCCTTCACCATAGCTAATTCCCGGTGGCCGTGGTCGAACTCCTCAGCCCAATACTGAGCAATAGCCCATGACCGAGCTTGGAAGCGACAAACAGCCTCCATAGAAAGCATTGGCCCAGCATCCCTTAACATATCCCGATCAGCTTGACCGAGATTGTCGGCAGAGATGAGGGCCCCGGGATTGAAATCTTTTCCCCAAAGCGAGGTCCGACCATCTTTCATAGAAAGAAAAGCCGGATGCCTCTCAACAGCAGACCCCGAAGCCTCAGCACCGGGTGGACTCGGTTTCGACCTCTTCGAAGGACCATCCACTCCTTGAACAACCTCTCGCTGATCCCTCTTCGGAGGAGGAGGAGGAGGAGGAGGAGGAGGAGGAACAGGCGGAGCAACTCGAACCGCCTCAGCAGCGGACTCCTTACCCTTCAATTTCTCCAGCCTTTGCTTTTTGGCCGTCTTATAATCAAATTTTCCCATCACAGCTGCAAAAAAGACAAAACATCAGTAAAAAGCAAAGTAGAAGAAGAAAAACCGAGTAAATAAAAGGTACTCACCGGCCCAATCCTCTCTCGGAGTCCGAGAAGAAGGAATTCCCACGAGTGTTTTACAGGACAAGGAACGCGGTAACTTACACAGCGTGATCATGTCATCCTGATCCTCAGGAGACATGTCCACGACCTGCCAAGACAGCCGTTTGTTCGGGGAGCGGGTCCAATAGAGAGGGAACCTCGGCTTCCCACGGCCATCAAAAAATTCGACCTCTCCTTCCGGACCTGGTCGGACACGAAAGAAACCACTCTTGAAATTTTTCCAAGAGGAGGTATAAGGACTAAGGATTGACCGACCAGGAATCCCAGTCAAGGAGACCCAACCCCCCTTTTGACTCTCTTTTACTTTATAGTGATACAAAAATTTAGGAGCAGTAGGAGTTATAAAGAATTTACTGCAGAGCACCCGGAAAGCCTGGAGAGAAGCCCAGGAGTTCGGATGCAACTGCGTGGGAGCAACATTCAGCGCCCGAAGAACGTCAGCCTCGAACTGGTCAAACGGCACTGTAATGCCGAGAACCGAGAACAAGGCTTCATATACAAAAGTAAAGTGTGGTTGGCGCGAGTCAGCGGACATAAAAACTCGGTCATCGGGCCCACAAGGTTCGGCATAGACCATACCCGGGCGTTCCGAATGACACAAGTCAATAGTTGCAAGAAAGGAAGACAAAGCTTCCTCGATCTGATACCGAGAAGCATATGCACCTACCTCCCCAGCCACCCAAGAATAGCCGGAAGTAGTAACAGGAGAATATACCTTTCTACCCCTAGGATCAATAGGCTGGGGAACAGAAAGAGGTAGAAGACGAGCACGCCGAGTCTCAAGAGGACGATCCTCAGTGGCCTCGGAATCCTCTAGAACCACCACCCCCCTGACAGGAACAACCAAAGGTGCTTGCGCAGGGTCGACGGATGGACGAACCACCCCGACACCCGCAGCGGCAACGTTTGCCGCTGACGCACCATCGCTAATTCTATCAGAACCAGGACGGTGCGAAGAAGAACCACCATCGGAACCCTCTCCGATGGGGCGAACCTCCGGCGTAAGCATACGACCCCCGCCGGAACGCCCAGAATCCCCGGAAAAAGAAGACATTACAGAACCAGAAAAAGAAATGGAAAGGAGATAGGACGTACCTGAACAAAGGACAAAGAAAAAATCTAGAAGGAGAACAAAATGGCGCAAGGGAGAAAAAGCTTGCGGGAAGACAAAACACAGAAATAAGAGTGAGCACCAATGTCAACAGTGCCCCTTTATATAGAACCCCAAACGTCGCGAATACGAAAGGGCGAAACGGTCCGAACCGTTGGATCAAGACCCTTCACTAGGCCAATCAACGGCTAGGAAGGCTTGAGACCTTTGGGAATCCCTAAACCGTTTCAAAATTCAAAAAAGTAATCACTGGCGCCGCCCTTGGGAACCGTTACGACGTCAATATGTCTGAAACGACATCTTCACCAAACGACGTGACGCTTCGAGAACCAAACTCGTCTCGGCCAAATAAATCCGAAGTTGGTATAACATTACTTAAGCTCCTACATTACTTCAGAGCTTGGGGGGCATGTGTACTACTCGGACTCGGCACTCCACCGAGTAGTCGAGTTGACCGAGTAAAACTTATCACTCGGACTCGGATGATAATAACGGAAAGAATATATCTTACCATGTGATAAGATATAGAAAGATCAGGTCATAAGATAAAGATAGAAGATAGAATTATCTCTATCTTCATTACGAGATTTGAGGAGATTTGATAGGAAAATAACCCTATCAAATCTATCTCTTTACACCCTATAAAATCAGAACGATCCATCCCAATCGAGGTACGAAATTCTAATCCCACTTTGTGATACCTGTCTCTCCCTCTGCGCCTCTAACTTGAGCGTCGGAGTGTCTTTGCAGGTACACCCCCCACCAGTTACGGAGGTGATCTCGACGGAGCCACCGCACCAGAAGGCTTACCAAAATCTGGTAAGAACACCTTTATTAATCTTTGAGGTTTACTATGATGGCGGTACAATTTCTACCTCATTGGTTATATTTTGGACAGTATCCAACGCTGCATTGCTGACTTCATTTCTTTGGTGTTGATATCCTTTACTCAGTTTATTGACTGATTGAGTATGGGTGGGTGGGTGAGGATTTGAACCTAAATAGTATGGTTTTCGAATTTTGATTTCCTTTTTTTTTTAACATTTTTCAACGAAAAATAAAAAATGTACCTTTTTGTGAATTTAATAAATTTATTGAAAAAATTGAAAGAAAAAGAATATGTTATGAAAATTTAACCTTGAAAAATAATGGAAATAAAAAATTCTTTAATAGTATATATGAAATAAAAAATACGTAAGCTCTTTTGAAACATGTAATACTTGGCTTGAAAAACTATTTAATCAATATCGTAACTTCTGTGAGATTAAAAATTTTATTTTATTTACTTATTACTTATTAGGATAAATTATTACAATGACTTTTCTTAAAAGGGGGAAACAATTTTTTATTTTCTTAAAAAATCAATTCACCTTTCTTAGCTTACCAAAAAAAAAAATACTTAAAAGATTCTTAAAAAAAAAAAACTTATACAGTATATTAAACATTTTTTTTAATACTTATAATTTAACTAATTTTTTATTCTCATACTTTTATATCTAATCTTGGTCTTAAATAGTATTGGGATGTGTCCATATTATTTTCTTTTAATTAATATATGCAAGAACACATACTCATCATACAAGTCAATGTCGATCAATAATTTCAGTATTCATCAAAAGTGATCCAGACGATAATCTCAGTAATTTTATCATTAAAGTAAAAAGTTCAATAAACCATAAAAAGTTCAATAAATCTGGTTTATTAAAGCATCAGCATGCGGAAGGAACTAAAAACTTTTTTGTTTTATTTCTTGGAGACACTTAGAACATTACCAAATTCTATCGTGCATACGCATTCCACGTTACCATCACTTTTTTACATACAGTTAAAAAAAACACAGCATTCCATGAAATAAGACACAAAACCAATATTGGATCGTTGAGTAACTAATAACCACATGCATATCATAACTGCAGAATAATAGTCATCAACAGTATAGGGCTTAAATTCTGAAACATGACACTAACGTAACAAGCAATTAACACTACGAAACGAAACCCTACGAAACCAGACGCATTAAAATGCTAACATAACAAGTAACATTGAGAAATTACAAAATTACGAAGGCTACCAAATCACATAGAAGGATATCACTCAACTGGCGTCCAATCTCGTAGGAGAGAAAGGCGTCAATGGTGGCATACTGAACCTGCTCTGCAGTGAGCCAGCGATTGTCCCACCTACTCCTCGAGTCGAGATCCACTGCGGCTTCTGAACGTCCGAGCCCAGAACGTAAAGGCCCAATTTCTTGAGCCCGGCCCAGTGCAGGCGAGGGTCGCCAAGCTTCTCCGTTGGCCACGCGGAGATTGTAGTCTCGTAGAAGCTTTTCCACGTCAGCATGGATCCCAACCCCAAAGAAAGTGACGTTAGGGTCAGCGAGGAAGGAAGCAAGAGAGTGCGGGATGGAGGGGGCATGAAGGATCTGGAAGACAAGGCAGTTGTGAGCGATGCAGAGTACGAGGGTGGCGACGGGGTTTTGCATGTTGGGCCGCCACTCCACGCCCAGGCCCACCATGAGGCCGCGGCGGTGGCGGGCGTTGTTTGAGAGCCATGAACCAACGCGGGAGGGTGTGGATGGTCTGGCTGTGGAAAACGACGTCGTAGTAGTTGTGGGTGTCGGAGGGGATGTAGTGGTCCACTGTGCTGACCATGGCCACGCGGCTGAAGAGTCTGTTTCGCGACCAGATTGGCACGCCGTCTTCGTCTAGCATCTCTATCATCGTTGCAGATTGGAGAAAACTGCAGAGAAAGAGAAGGAGGGAGGGAGGGTTGGTTTTAATTTTGGAGTGTTATGCGTTACAATGGGAGAAACCGTATTTCTAGGTTTTTCCTTCGGTGCAGTATGTGGTTAGAATGTATCAGTGCATTCTGTGAGTTTGGCACCACTGGATTGGTCCAGGTGTTAATATTTTCCATGTCATCCACTGTCATTCTCTTTCAGTGTTTTAATGTCTATATAAGGATATTTTTGCAATTTTTCAAAAGTTGATATTATTATAACATTTTTTTAGAAGTTATTTTGTTTTCATTTAAGTTTCATTTCAAGTTGGAATCCCTAATTTTGTGTAACATTCGTCCCTCTCCCTTTTCAGTACCTATACAGTTCATCCGAGGAACCAAGACATTCGGCCATCTGTAGCTTCGATTTTGGTTAATGATGGAGGCCCCACGTTGAATCCTTAACCTTCGTTATCAGTGATCCCTTTTCCGTTTACACTCTTAACTTGGAGTCACGTTCGTTCAAGCATTTGTCTATTTTTGTGAAGCGTGATAGCATCGTCAAATTCTGGACCACTTCGCTGTAGCTATTATTCGTTGTCTCGATGCCAATGTCAGAGTTATAAAATGTTAAACAGTTCACTCCCTTCATTCGATGTTTTCATTCTGCTGAAGAAGTTTTCTGGATTGTTGGCTTTTGTTGAAGGAAAGCACTGATAACTTAAAAAAAATGTTATAATAATATCAACTTTTGAAAAATTGCAAAAATATCCTTCGATAGACATTAAAACATTGAAAGAGGATGCCAGTGGATGACGTGGAAGATATTAACACCTGGACCAATAAAGTGGTGTCAACTCACAGAATGGACTGATACATTCTAACCACATACTACACCGAAGGAAAAACCGTATTTCTATTGTGTGTGGGACGCGTGAAGGTTTGACACGAAATCATTCAGTTTACGACCATTACTACAAAATATACATTCTACATCATCCTATTAACATCGGTTATATGAGAACCGATGTTAAAATATGCATGGTGGCATTTTTGTAAATAAATAGCTGTTTTTAACATCGGTTATAAGATAACCGATGTTATAAATCTTCGTCAACGTCGGTTATATCTCAAAACCGATGTTACACTACTACAAAATACACTTTTTAACTACATCGATTCTTTTAGAACGGATGTAGAAAAATAACCGGTGGCAAACTTGTAAATAATTGAACTTTATCTGAATCCCTAATTTTCATTTCGCTCATCTCACTCTCTAGTACCTTCCTGTTCTCCAAACTCCTCAGCTTCCTCTGTCGCTTCCTCCCAAACACTGCAGAGAGAGAAGAACCTTCTTCTTCATCTTCTCGTTCTTCTTGATGGAGCAGATTTGTTCCTGTTCCTTGTCGACCTTGATTTGTTCGATTTTTGATGGCGGGGACGAAGTCTATGCAGCGCTCCCGCTCCTCCTCTTGTAGCTTTAGGAAGATGTGCGCACAAGACCCTTCTGGATCCATTTCATCAAGTGCGTGGGGAACCCCACGTTGTTGCGAAGTCTCTTTGAGGGTATCAGCGCCATCTCTTCCAGAATATTCTTGTTCGTGGCAGATCTGGGGTCGAAAAAACCAGATCCAGGGTCGAAAAAACCAGATCCAGTGTTGGAATAACCAGATCAGACATCTAAACAACTAGATCGGACATCTAAACAACCAGATCTGGTGTCGAAACAACCAGATCCGATGTTGGAACAACAAGATCCGAGGAGCAACAATTTATCAATTATCTGTACTTGTATTATGAAATAGGTTTTGTTTTATGATTTGTCACAATGTCACATACCAATTTCTTCTTATGAAAGTAGTGTTGATTGTTGTTAGTTTATGTATTTGAATTTTACTTTTATCTAGTCATGAAATCAGTGGAGAAGAATTTTATATTTCCGTTTTCTTTGTTCAGGCCATTGTATGTACCGAGGACTAGATGCAGTATCGAGCAGATGAAGCATCGAATGGTGTTCTAGATTTTAGGATGTACTCTGATATGATGGTAATTGGTAGGTTCTCTGGTGTTTTAATTTTTATTCTTAGTTCTCTGTTAGGCTATATTTGTAACATTTGGGCCCTAACCTTTTTTTTTAATCTCAAGGTAATGGCGATGAGACATTGTCACTTTGAGCCAGTAAGTCCCTTTGTCACTAGCAATACTTCGAGTCATAGGGAGATGAAAAAGGTATATAATTGTGTTGATTTATCTGTTTGTTGTGTTGCAAACTAGCGGGCAAAGCTGAAGGAGGGGCCTGAATGGCAGCTTGCATATGTAATTGTAGGAAGTTACTTTATTCTGCTAATTCTTATTCCAAAAAAGTCAGTGGTCTTTCACTCTTGCTTGTTATCAAAAGTAAAAAAAAATTAAACCCAATTTGGAAGCTGGTCACATTCCAACTTGGTTGAAGGCTACAAAGTTATTCTTATTTCTCTTAGTAGCTTATTGCTTTCGCCTAATTTAATCTGGTATCTTATTTGTAGTGGTTAGGATATATCAGTTTAATGAACTCTTTAATTTTAAGTTATCTAATTGTGGCTATTATTTGTCTTGAAAATTATAAATTTTAACATTTTTCTTCTGAATATTTCAGGATGGTAATGTTGCACCATATGTGAAATCTGAACCCATTCCTGAAACTAACGATGAACCTGTTAAAGTTGTAGTTGGGGACAGTCTCGAGGACATTGTTTTCAAATTTGAGAAGAAGGGTATATACTTTATTTCTTTTTTCATTTGGTTTTATTTCATGGATCAGATAGATTTTGGCATTCACTGTGCTCTAACAAAAAATATCACATTTCTAATGTTATTTGCATGTGAAACAACATTACAGTCCAATTTAGATTAGATAATGAATAAGCCTCGAGTTTTTGTAATATCAACCTTTTAAATGAAGGTGATAGATATGATTTTACCGCATTTCTAGGACTAAAAGAAATTATCTTTCTCAGAAAATATTTAATGTCGTGAATCTGTTGGTATTATCATTGCTTGCAAACTATGAAGGAACAGACTTGGTTTTTTAATGAAAAGTTATGTGACATCCTTCAGATACTGTTATGTATCTGTGATTATGTATATAGAAGCATTATTATACGTGTAGAGAGTAACTTGTCCTTCTGATACCATTATGTATTTGTAATTACATATGGCAGTAATTATACACAAAGTAGAGTAACATGTATATTTTATTTTTTAATTGCAGCCATGGTGGATATAACAAAAGCCATGTGTTGGAAGGTTGTGGCTAAGGCTCGTGATTCATCTGGAATTGAACTTGTTATATACCAGAACCCAACCTCATCTTCTTGCTATGAGAAATGTGAAGAGAGCAATCCACCTTTATGTGAAAATAAGGATGGGAATAATAGCTTATGGTATTTTCTATCTTCTCATGGTCTTATTTCTGTGATGTTTATATTTCCATGATCAATTTATACTTTCTCTGCAATGCCAACATGAAAGAAATGAATATTGTCCCTACTAAATAAAAGGCCAAAGAAAATGTACGTGGACTATTGCAAGCAATGCTAGATATTACTATGCTTAGTTTCTACTTTGCTAATTTTCTTTGCATGCTTATGCACGTATGTTTAGGTATGCCAAACTCAATAATTATTCCTTTTGATTGACTTAAATTTTCATGTCATTGCTTGAGAATAGAGTCTTAAAATCCCAATTAGTCAAATAGTTTCCAATTAATAAATTATATATATTTTACATGTGTTAATAAATATCATTAATGGCCAAGTTACTCTTAATGATATCATTACTAGTCCAATTTCAGTTCAACGTGAAGTTAACTTTATCTTTCTAATCCTTTATTGATTTTGTAATAAGTAAATTATTTGATTAGTGGAATGGTTTACTTTACTTTTGAACTAACCCCACAAGTAGTAGTTGATTATAATTTCTTGGTGTTATTTCTTCATAACTTTAAATTTTCTCTCTTAATTTTATTTGCTTCAACTACATTCAGATTACTTAAACCTATCTTTTGCTTGAATATTTGTAGATTTATTTTATTTATTCACTATTCATGCTCATTGTAGGTAGGACACAAGATTCGTGTTGGTGATGCTGCACCTTTCAAGCGACCCAAGGACTCCCCTCCTTTTATTGGAATAATTGCTAAAGGAATTAATTGCCTTTACCGACCTACTTGTTTGAAACTTGCTAAAGGAATTGTTTGGAATTTTGTTTTCTTTCAATATATATATTGGACACAATTACTGCTTTTGTTTAAATTTCACTTGTAACATAAACTCTATAGGCAATTGCTGCCTTTGTTTGGAATTTCATTAAATTTCACTATGGTGAGACTCATCATTATGTGCCCCATCATTAATTAGGAATATATTCATACTCTAATTTCTTACTTCTATTCAATTTTTTGGCAGGCATAGATATTTTGTATATGCATAATACTTAGATAATTAATGTTAATTAGTTTTAGGGTAATGATAATTTTGGTATATGTTACAACAACTAAAAATTATATTGGTATTAAAATAATAAAAATTAGCATAATATTTTTTTTAAAAAAAAAACCTTTTACATCGGTTCTAATTAGAACCGATGTAAAAGGTACCAATACAACATCGGTTATTTCCAAAACCGATGTTGTATAGGTGCTTTCTACATCGGTTGTGTCTAGAACCGATGTAGAAAGTTGGCAGATTTACACATTTTGATACACTTTTTACATCGGTTCAAGCTATAACCGATGTAAAAAGGTATTTTTCACATCGGTTGAAAAACCGATGTTGAAAGTGCGACACTTTCAACATCGTTCGATACAACATCGGTTCTACAACCGATGTTAAAGGGCTTATTTAACCGATATTAAAGGCCTTTTTTGTAGTAGTGGACGGTTTTCGACGGTACTGTTATACTAGAATATTTTTTATTTTTCCTTATTATAGTAGTTTTTTTTATTCGTTAATCAACCAACATTTTCCACAATGCTCTATTTTTTTTTCATTCTTTTGATGTTCTAAAATAATATGAGTAATTTTCATATTTTATTAATACATAGATAGATAGTGAATTATACATAGAATGAAGAAAGACGGAATTACTATATACAATAGATTTATTCCAACAAATAAGTGGAAACTAAAAATTAAGGAATTTCGGGCACTTCCATTGTGTTAAAGAGGATAAATTGATTTCTTGGTGTTTTTTTCCTTTATCTTTCGATCTTTTTCTCTTCTATGCAAAACATTATGTACGTATATAGAATAGATTTTTTATATATATAATATATATAGAATAGATTTATTCCAACAAATAAGGAATTTCGTGCACTTCCATTTGTGTGAAAGAGGATAAATTGCTTTTTCTTTTTTTCACTGCAGATAAATTGCTTTCTTAATATTTATTTATTAGGTACACATGGCCCTCCGTGCATGATCCAGATGATGAAGATTGAAGAAGTAGTAGCACCATTAACAATGACTATTATTTAGGAGAATGAAAAGAAATTTGAGGGAAAATAAAGTTTAAATCATTTCATGTAGTGTTTGCTAGTGGTTTTATAGTAATTTCATCTAGTGTTTTAGATTTAGAACATTGTTGAATATTTATCGTACTTTAGTTTTTGTCATTGAAAATGTAATAGATAATTTATATTTTAATATTATATTTAAATGAATATTTATTTTAAATAATATTAATGTTAACATTTTAAAAATATTTTGCCTACATTATTATTATGACATTTAACAAATAATTGTGACAATTAGATATTTAGACATCACCAGTATTTCCAATAAAGTGACAATATTAATAATTGAAAATTTGAAAATAATTAGTAGTTGTCACACAAAAAGTTTCACAATAAGAGTGTGTTTGTTTCATGGATTAAAAACTTATCCTCGGAATGTGAATATGGGAATGTAATATTCCTATGTTTGTTATAAGTTTTAAAAAAAATTATTCCCAAATATTGTTTATTCCCGAGAATGGTGTAGTTTCCTTTTTTAATATTTTTTCTCATACTTTTATTCCTATGAAGAGAAATGAGAATGTGATATTCCCGTGGGAATATGAAAATTTATTCTCTAAATATACATGTAACTTTCATTTTTACTTTTTTTATTTAAATTATTTTGAATTTTAAAAAATAATCCTAAGAATATTAAAATGTAACCAAACATATTTTAAAATATACCTAGGAATATGATTCCTAAGAATATGATTCCTGAAAATACAATATCATTCCAAAACAAACGCCCCCAATAATAGTTATAATTATTGTAATCTCTTGATAGTGACCAATGTTTTTAAAACGAGACTGGTCATCGAATCGGTGAAGGTACTGGTTCAAGGTTCAATAGTCCAACCGTTATTGAACCGTGGTCGAACCAATTATAATAAAATAGTATATTTATAAATTTTTAATATAGTATACAAAGCAATATCAAACAAAAATAATAGTGATTTTATTATATTCAGGCACAAACCCACTTACGTTACAAGGGACATAAATTACAATTACAATAAGGATGACAGCTGCACTATTGGATCAAGCAAAATTAGCGAGCTTGCATAAAAATAATAGAAATTTTGACGCAAGAAATATATATTTTTTGATAAACTAACAAATTTAAGTGAAAGCACAAACGTGCCCACTTAGATAGAAAAACAATATATATCAATACATTTTTCTCCTTAGCCATTCACGTTACCACCCATCATTAAAATTTAAAACAGAAATCTCCTACCCAACCTACCCAAATCCAAGCCACGTAACACAACAATAACCATTGCATATTTAACCCTGACTGTAGCAAAATAAGATGAAAGATTAACAGGTGCTATGCGGAATTTTAACTCCACCACTTTTGTTTCTCTGTCCACGCAAACGCAAGAAAAGAATAATAATTTATTTGAATTAAAAGTTGTGATTGGAATTGGGGCAAGGTCTATGAAGAAGATGAGTTATGGAAGCGGTGAGGGCTACATGAATGGGAGTCCCAATATAACCTGGAAACAGCAATGTAAACCACCACTCCGCTGCGTGACGGGCAGCACATGTAGTTCTACTACAAATAAACAGGAGTTTTTAAGTAGGAAAACACATACGACATACTTGTTTCTGTTGTGATTGAGACATGACGTCGGAGAAGGAAGGAAGGAAGTCGCCGAAGAAGGAAGCAAGCCGAAGGAGAAGGGAAACCAGCCGCTGGAGAAGGTGAGCCCAAAGGGAAGCGTCATGCTCGTGTTTCGTGATTATGGGCTTTAGAATCGTGACCCGGGTAATGAAAAGGAAAAAAAACCCCAACCGACGTAGCCTCGTCATTTTTAAAAAATAATAATAATGATAACGAATTTCCGCTGAACCGCCCAAACCGTTTAAACTGCCGGTTTTCACCGGTTTTAGCGGTTCATTACCGGGTTAACCGGTTTTTCACCGGTTCCATGCCAGAATGGTTTTAAGGTTTAAACAGACCGGACAGGCAACCGGTTCCCGGTTCAACCGGTTGAATCGGCCGGTCCGGTCCGATTTTAATAACCATGATAGTGACAATTACTTTGTCACTCTTGCTTTATATATTTGTGACAATTCATTATCATCACTATGTACTACTTACAATTAAAATATTGTCACAAGATATCCAGTGACAAATTTATAGCTTTTGTTGATAAATGTTGTCACGAAAAATAGTTTTTCTTGTAGTGAAACAAAAGAATAAAATAAATCATTTAAAGAAAATCACGTGGTTACACTTTCTAAATGGAAAGTCACACGTATCATGGTTAAGACACGAGAGTCATGCATTAAACTCTATATTAAGCTTTCAGATAATTCTTCAACGAGAAAAGTAATTATGTACTGGCAGTGTAAAATAGTTTTACACGACCATTCAATCACAAATCATCATTTATGGTTATGATAAGTTTGTTGATTTTTATAAAATTACCTTAAAAGTCATGCAAACCTTGATTTCTGATTGGATGACAGTGTAAAACTATTTTATACTGTTAGTACATTACCATTAAACTCTTTTTCAACATTCATGCTTTGCTTTTGTCGAACACAGCGTAACAGAATAATGAATAGCCATAAAACCACAATACTGAAGTTAATAAATACAGTGCAAATAATTTATAATGTAAAATATAAATGCTATGTAAAAAATTCAAGATTTTTTTTTTATTTTGTGTCTATAAATACGTATTGAGAAGATAAATATAAAAATAAAAACTTTAGTAGAATAAAAAATATATACAATTACAATATAACAATAGTTAAACACAAGTATTTTATAAATAATTTACTTTTTTAATAAAATATATATTTTTTATATCATGTATCTGTAAAACCTCGATCGATACTCAACTCCAAAGTAATGCTCCCTAGCAAGGGCGATCGCGGTCCTACGTATCTGTTGACTATTAGCATACCAGTATATACTATTAAACATTTTATTAATCCTCATAATTTAACTAATTACTTATACTCATACTTTTCTATCTAGGTCTTAAATAGTAATGGGATGTGTCCATTAATCTCTTTTAATTAATATGCAAGAACACATACTCATCATATATAGAGGTCAATGTCAATCAACGTAATTTCAATATTGAAGAAATGTGCTCCAAACGATCATCGCAGCAGCTTTACCATTCAAGTAAAAGGTTCAAATTTCATTAAACTATTTTTGGGGGAAAATAGAGTTTAATAAACCATCAAAAAACGAATCTAACATTAATTAATTTTTCTATCCAGCATAAGCGTTTCGATTATTTTCCATGACTACAATAAAACCCAGCATCAACAATTTATCATTAGGGGTGCTCAAATTAATTGGTTATAAAACCAGTTAATCATAACTATACATAATTAGTTATAAAATATCTAGTTAGCCCAAACTAATTATAAAAATATAACTGTTTTATTGATAAGTTAAAATTTAGTTATTTGGTTTTTTTAACTGGTTATAACCAGTTATAACTGGTTAGGATCGATTTGTTTTATATAAATAGCATACACTGCATCATTAGAAGTGTTGGTGGTAGCTTTGTTTCATTTTTTTTTTTGAAAGAAGCTTTGTCTCGGTTAGTATTTTAATAATCTGTCAATTTATCGCACTACTTGTGCAATGATATGAAATTGTAGTTGCTAATAAAAATAAAAAAAAACATAGGGTGCATCAAGAACTATGAAAAAAATCTAAATGGTTAAGGGATAAGAGCAAGTTTATTCTGAGTTATTAACATGGCCTTTTTTGCCGCACATGTATTACTATCATTACTCCAGTAAGCAACGTTTATTAACTTAAAAATGTGAATTCCATTACTCTTTTACTTGTTTTTAATAACTGAAATATTTGTTAAGAACCTAACATATTTTTTATATTGGCAACGTTTATTAAATCTAAATATTTGTTTATATAAATACCATAATATGCATCTAATTAAAGAGTAAATTTATAGTACTACAGCTACTGCTGCTGGCAATGGCATTTGCCAACCTCAGCTCTGTATCTCGTCGAAGTTGACCTATTTAAGTTTTCTCCCTCTTTATTCTTGCACAAAAATGTTGACTTCTAGAACCTAGAAATTTATATTGTTAAATTTCAAATACTATTAGATCAGGATATATTCATACATTGTTAAAAGGAATTTTTATTTAAAAATATTATTAGTTTTAAATTTTATTTTTTTCAAAACTAGTTAAATAACTATTTATATAAACTGGTTATTTATCCATAACTGGTTATATAACTAGTTTTAGATATAACTAGTTATATAACTAGTATATAACTAGTTATATAACTAGTTTTTAAAAACAATAACTACTTATACCAAACCATAACTAGTTATACAAAACTAGTTATGGTTATGGTTCTAATAACCACTTATGATTTAGTTATTTAATAGTTATAGTTATGGTTATTTGAATAACCAAACCATGAGCACACCTATTTATCACACACTTGCAGCAAATCAGAGTGTCATCAAAGACAAAAACAAAATCGGATAATAATAGTAACTGCTCTTACTTGATTTTGTAAGTGTGGCGGTGTGATGGCTTCGTCGGAATCTCCTCATCTGGTGGGAACATGGGTATCTGGTTGTAACCGGAATATGCGTTCAGGAAATTCAAAATGGGATAACCGAATGCTCCGTCCACCAACCTATTGATACTTGGTAGTGGGTATGAGTCCTTGGGACATGCCTTGTTAAGGTCTGTATAGTCAATACACATCCTCCACTTGCCGTTTGCTTTCTTCACCATCTTGATGTTTGCAAGCCATGTGGTATAGTGTACTTCTCTAATGAAACCGGCGTTGAGTAACTTTTTAGTTTCCTCTCCGACCGCTTTTCCTCTCTCGGCCCCAAGCTTTCTCTTCTTTTGGGAGATCGGCTTGGCCTCTGGATAGATGGCGAGTTTATGATAATGGAAGCTTGGGTCGATTCCGAGCATGTCGGCTGCTGACCATGCAAACAGGTCGGTGTTCTTTAATAAGACTTAGGCGATTGCATTCTCTGTTTCGCTATTTAGCTGAGTCCCAAGCTTTGTGCATTGACCCACTTCTCTTCCTAATTGGAAGGATTTTACCTCTTCGGTGGGCTCTGCTCTTGGCTCATCCTCCCTGGAATGTCGAGTTCGAGTACAGCATGCGCATATCAACAATAGAAAACGAGTAAAGCCATAAATACTTGGAATCGTAGCTAACAACAGAACAATTATAAGGTCCTAATTCAGAAACATGAAAATAAGCATTCGGGATGCCAACATAGCAAGCAATAGTGAGATGAGAAATCACAAAATTACCAGAGACTATACGAAACCAGATGCATTCGGGATACTAGCATAACAAGCAATTAATAGTGCAAAATCACAAAATTATGAAACCCTACCAAATGACACAAGGATTACTCAACTGGCGTCCAATCTCATAGGAGAGAAAGGCATCGATGGTGGCATACTGAACTTGTTCAACAATGAGCCAGCGATCATCCCACCTACTGCTCGTGATCCACTAGGGCTTCTCAACCTCCAAGCCCAGCATGCAGCGGGCCAATGTCTTGAGCCCGGCCTGGTTCAGGCCGGGTCACCAAGCTTGTCCATGGCGAGGGGACGAAGATCACGGACATTCGCCACGTGGAGATTGTAGTCTTCTAGAAGCTTCTCGGCGTTGGTGTGGATCCCAACCCCGAAGAAGGTGACGTTATGGTCAGCGAGGAAGGAAACAAGAGAGTGTGGGATGGAGCGAGAGTGGAGGATCTGGAAGATAAGGCAGCGGTGACCGATGCAGAGTTGGAGGGTGGCAACTGGGTTTTGCGTGTTAGGCTGATAATTGGGCCGCCACTCGACGTCCAGGCCCACCATGAGGCCTTGTTGGTGGCGGTTGTAACCCCCCTTCTAATTAATTTATTTACATCTAATATTAAAAAAAAATTCCGAATAAAATAAATACAATCCATTAAAGTTCAAAGTGTGTCATTATAATTTACATTATTAAAATTTACAGAAATACTACTACAAAATTATTTCTAATTAATACCAATAGTATCTATAACCAAAAGTACCCAGTCCTATAGCTCTGGAAAATATCTACATCTTTAACTTCTAATTAATCTTCAAAGTACCTGAAATTCAAACTCCCCTAGAATCTGCGGACAAAATTACCGGATCAGGCATTTAATTTCTCATACAATAAAACAATTTCAAACATATACATATCATAACAAAGTAATTAGTCACACACATAATTAAATGCAGTATGATTTATGCAATGCAGTTTTTGACTCAAATTCATTTTGACCCTGCTCCATGGAGACTTCCCCTTTGAGTGTTTAGTAAGTAACTGGCCTACCATTACGCACTGCAATTCAGCTATCAGCCCCTACTAAACGCGAATAAGCTAAACAAAATTAGGAGATCAGGATACCCGGAAGGCCACCACGACAGCATCCCGTTCCAGATTACGGTCACATGTGGAATTGCCAATATCCCTCACCCCACAGGTTATATAATCACAGACCATACAACCCTGCCTAACTTATTCTGCTCACCCAAATATTCATTTCTCAATCATTTCCATTTTCACATGACTACCGTAGTCCCGGTTAGTCAACAAATCATTTCTCAATCATTTTCATCTCACATGACTACCGCAGTCCCGGCTAATCAACAAATCATTTCTCAATCATTTTCATCTCACATGACTACCGCAGTCCCGGCTAGTCAACAAATCATTTCTCAATCATTTTCATTTCACATGACTACCGCAGTCCCGACTAGTCAACAAAAGTCATTTCTCATAGATCAACTCAATTCTCATGACTACCGCAGTCCCGGTTAGTCAACATAATTCTTTCTAATTTGAAACCTTTATAAATCCCCCAAAAAGACTCATGCCAATGAATTATGTTCATGATCAACATCAAATAAATAATTTGTACACATTAACATACAAGAATACAAAAATTTAAGCAATTTACCTTATAACATTAGTATTTTAGTAAATTATCAATTAAATCATTATTAGGTAAAATTACTAAAATACCCTTAATCTTTTCTAAAATTCCATCTATGTCCTAAATTTTGAAATGATAATTTACCCTTGCTCTTTTTAAAATTTTCCAAGTGTATCCCTAGACTTTCTAGTAATTTCCGAAAATGCCCTCAATCTTTTTCCAAAATACCCAATGTATCCCTACATGTAAAATGACCATTTTGCCCTTGGGTTTTCAAAAATTTCCACATAATATCCCTTGCATTTAGGGCTGGCCGAATGGTCTCACTACCATTCCCAACATATTTTCCAAAGCAACAAACTCCAATTCCAACTAAAATTCAACCAAATCTCAATTCAATTAAAAATCAAGCAATTCAAATTTCAACCATCACAACACATTAAAAATTCAATCACACATCATTCCAATCCATGAATTACAATCACAAGCATCAAAAACACAAAACCCCTAAATCAATTTCAAGTTTTCATGATTCTAGGTCACAAATTGAATCTAACCCTACAACATGTTTTCTTCTAATTCCAAGGGTTCTAATTGAAATTAAATGCCTAGATCCTTACCTTGATCCCTTAATTGAAGAAAAATCCTTGAATTTCTTTCTCCCTCCCTCCTTGATCTTCTTGAGATTTTTGAGATTTCCTCCAATTTCTTTCTCTTTTAGCCAAAATAGCTTAGGGTTTAGGAAGTTTGGATGGTTTGGTTTCTTAATTTAAGAAGAAATGATGAAGTTAAGATGAAATTGAATGAAGAACTGCAGCTGGGAGCCCACGGTTTTGTTTTGGGAAAAATGCTAGCTTTGGTGACTTTTTTGCCTTTTACTTAAGTTATTTGCTTCATTAAACCAAGAATTAACCAAATTGGACTTTGCCTTCAAGTCCAGCTGACCCTTGCACGTCCAGCAGCCTTCATTGGCCAAGGAAAATGAGTCACCAAAGGCACTTGGACAGCCAAGGAGTTCCAAGTCTCTTGCCTACCTCAAAAGTCAACATTTCAAGAACTTTGTAGAAAATTCTAGAAGGTAATTAGGGCTGCTGATTATCTTACAATGTGATTAGAATTTGAAGAAAATAACACCACCATTGGATTCCTCACTATCAAAAATCTTGGGATAGTGTCTTACTTATCTCTTAATCCAAGCCTAATTAGCTTAATTTAGTGACATTAGAAAAGCCTAAGTTGTCACTTTTTGATTGGTTAAGGTTATAAATTAAATTTTTCTTGGTTAAACATTTTTAATAATTATTCTAAGTATATTACAATTAGTAGATAATTCTATAGATGCCCTACAAATTTTCGCTTAATTTTCTGTCTTAGAATTTTACCGTAATAATTTCTCAAAGTTCTAACTTTCAGAAAATCCTAACAATTCGGAATACGCATTTTAATTCTTTATCTGTATATATTCTTAATCTATATTCAATTACCTTTCTATTAAGTTATAAATGATTCCAAAATTCCACATTTGAAATTCTATCCTGGACAGCTGTCTGACATAGTAGTTCAGTCAACAATCAATTTCGGCAAAAACAAAGACATTTAAAGATTCAGAAAATTCTTCTGAGTAGAACTGTATTAATTTCATTAAGAAAATATGTACATAAAGTTTCTATAAAATACAGTACATAAGTGTTCATAATATACATATAAATGCGTACAAATAGTAAAATGAGGATGTTACAGTGGTGGAGGTTGTTGTTGGGGAGCCAGGAGGCGATACGGGAAGGGTCGGGGGTGAGGAGGGTGCGGATGATAGTGTCATAGTGGAAAGTGACTTCGTAGAGGTTGTAGTTGTGGGTGTGGGAGGGGAGGTGGTGGTCCACCACGCTGATCATGGCCGCAGGGTAGGTTTTTTTTCACATCCAAATCGGCATGCCGTTTTTGTCTACCACCTCTATCATTGTCATGGATTGGAGAAAACTTCAGAGAGCACTGAGTGAGAAAGAGAGAGGGGTTTGATTTTGGAGTGTTATGTGTGATGATGGATGGATGGGAGAAACCGTACTTCTATTGAGTGTGAGTGTGGTATGTGTGAAGGTTTGAAACGGTTTCTTACTTTACATTGGTGAGAGATAGAGAGATGAAAGATAAGTGATTGATTTGATTGATGATATAATATGAATCATATGATAGAAAGAGAGAGATAGAGATGAATGAAAGGTGTTGATGGAGTATTTAAATATAATCACCCATATATTAATACTTATTTTTCTTAATTGTTTATTCTTTTCAATTTATTTTATTTCATCTCTATTTTTAGATTTAGTTTTAATAGTTTTTAAAAAGAAATTTTCAATAGTTAAGATCACATTTTAAACATTATGATATTGAAACATTAATCACACTTTTAATTATAATATTATTTATATATTAAAAAAAGTTAATATAAACTTTAATTATATAAAAATAAATATTTATCTTTTGAAATGTAAAAGCTAAAATACTAGTATAAAAAAAATCAATTGAATAGTATTAGATAAGAAAATTTTCAAATTTTTGAAATATTGATAATTTTTATTTTAAAGAAATAAAATAATGGCATAGACAGCTTTCGATAAATTTAATTTTTTTTATTGATAAGAAACAATCTAATATATTAGTAGTTTTTTATTGTAATTTTTATAATTTAAAATTAAATTATAAAAAAAAGTGCCATGTGAAAATAAGGAGAGTGAGAGAAACTTTTCTTTTCTAAAATGATTGTTATTTGTTAGTAAAATTCATACTTGAAAGGGAAAAAAAAGAAGAAGTGGGAATTGCTATATAGAAATAGAATAGATTTATTCAAACAAATAAATGGAAACTAAAATTAAGGAATTCCGTGTACTTCCATTATGGGAAAGAGGATAAATTGCTTTCTTGGTGTTTTTTCCTTTTTCTTACGATCTTTTCCTCATCTATCCAAAACATTAGGTACGCATGGCCCTCCGTGCATGATACATTCTGCAGCACCTGCCTCCACCAACAAATCTGTCCAATTCAGTCTAGCAGTATTTTGTCTCATACATGACGAGTTTTAGGGTGGGAAACATTTATAGGTCTCCTACAATGGAAAGTCATTTTTAAACTGATAGATAAAAAAGTTATAAAATCAACGACTCAAATTTTCTCTATTTTTTATTTTTCTTTCTTTCTATTATTTTTGTCTTTTCTCCAATTTGCCCCTAATGCTCTTCTCTCTGACCGCACACCCTCTCTCTTCTTTTTCGACCAAACTGATGCTCCACTCCGTCGCCCATAGATCCGACGATGACTTCCTCACCACCTCCCATGACTACCTTCACCGGAACTCAAAGCTCCATTCGAATTTGAAGAAGCAGCATTAACCACACTCTCTTCCTCGTATTCTTTATCATCTGTTGGTAAGTCAAACGTACAAACAGGGCAAGAATTTCGAGAAACCAACCAAGGAACAATGCAATCTCCATGATACTGATGCCCGCATGGTAATCTCTTTGCCGCGTCTCAAACACCGAGCAAATCCTTACATATAGCACACACCACGGTTTCACTTTCTGACACAATCTTCACTGTCGGCAAGGCTTCCACCGCCGCCTTCTACACCGGCGGCGCTCCTCTCCTGCTTCTGCTAGTGTTTGCAGCAGCGCCTCGTACTCCGCCGTGTCGACGTAATCCTCCGGATTCCTGACGTACCGGTTCGATTCCAGCACCTAGAGGTTGTACTCAATGGAATTGTCCTCTAGGCCCATCAGAACCAATCCAAGATTTGAGAAGGAGACGACGATGAAATTTTGCACAAAGAGAGAGAGGAGTTTTCTAATCAGGGTTAAACTGGAAAAGAAGGTAAAAAAAGTGAAAAAGAAAAAAAGAATAAAAAGGAAAATATCAACCATCAGATTTTAAAACTTTTACATCCAACGGTTACAATTCCTTTCCCATGGTGGGAGACCTACCAAGGTTTCCCACCCTAGAACTCGTCCTCATACATATCCTCCTCAATTGAAGAAAGAAAGAAAAGAGAGAACACAGCACAAGGGTAGCATAAAAAAATGCACAAAGGGATCATTTCATGATTTCATCACAACATACAAGAGTGGAGAGAGCATGACGACTGCTTTTGTTCATCATCTTTTCTACCAAGAATTCAATGACATTCCTTATGTTTGAACCAACCCGCTACGAAGTAATCAAAATTCTCTATTGTAAGCGCACAAGACCTCTCCTCATCACCTTGAACCCAAGTCACGGATGAAAATCGAGTGTGTCCCATTTTCTTGTCTCATTCCCTGTATCCTTAATTAGAAGCTGCCACGTCAATTGTTGTTCCTTCGTCCCATTTTACTCATCCGCAAATCCGCAAGATCTACTTCACCATCGGGATCATTTTTTCCCTTCAAATTATTGTTCGCTTGCTAGACTTTTTCTTTAAATTTGTTGAGAGATTGGTTTCTTGTCCAAATAAAAATTTTCACCAAGTATTGTTATTCAAACATGCGTTGCTAATTTGCTGCGTGAATAAGAAAGAATTTTAAAAACTTCTATTTGGAAAGTCCCACGTATTTGCTTAATTCACATTAAGTTTTATGTTAGGTTTTTTTTAGTGAAGCTATTAGGTTTAAGTTCAGTTACTATAACGAGAACAAAAATTGGAAAGAGAAAAAAAGCATAAAAATAAGCAATAAAAATATCATATGTGTTATCTCCATTAAGTAAAATTTTCTAAGTGTAAAAAATGTTATTTTCGATAAGAATGGTTTCGATAGGAAAAGACTAGTATCCAGAAGGAATTCTATAAAAAATATTATGTAAGTCACTTATCGTATACATCTTGTCAAAAATATGTTTTCGATTAGAGTTTATCGAAAATAATATGAAAAGTTGTTTGAAAGGTTAATCCAGAAGTTAGCAGTTGTAGCAGTTACAACGAAAACAAAAATGAGACAAGTGTTGCTTTTAGAAATAGGAAGTTATTTAACAGTTTGCACACGTGTCGAAAATCTAGAATTCAACCGTTAATGTTTAAAATTTATAAATAAGGATTCTGATAGCCATTTTCTTCGGATTGAATCACTACAACTCAAATTCTCTCAACATCACACACCGCACACACATAATGGCTATCGGTTCCAAGGTCGCAGTGTATGTATTTGTCCCAACTTTAATGAATTTGTTTTTCTTTTGATGTACTTTTCTGCAATTCTCTCCTTCTACCTTTCTTCTCCAAACACAATCTCTTTCCAATCTCCATTTCTTCTCGAAACTTTACTTTATCCAATCCCCATTTCTTATTATTTATAACGAAAAACACAAAATATTATATGTTATCACTATGAATACTATCATTATTATCAAAATCTTGATTTATTGTTTTCGCCTAGTATCTAACGAATTTCACTCAAGTTGAAAGACTATAATTGCTTGTTCGACGAAAAAAGACTTACAATTGAGTTATGGATTCTATGTCTCACAATAAAAAATTATTTGTTAATAGAATCTAAACGTAAAAAGTCTAGTTTTAGATCAAAATTCTTTCAAAAATAGTTTAACGATTTTCACGGTTAACACTATGTTACCGGAATTAACGTGAAAGAAGATAAATGGAATCACTAATCACCAATTAAATCCAGCTTCACTAATTTAGCGGAACTTGCTTTTTATATAAAAAAAAACATAAAACAAGTACCAGAATTTAATTTCTCTCATTTATTTTTATTCTTTGACTTTTCTGTATTTTGTGAATGAAATCAAATATTTACGTATGGAGAAACAAGAGACTAATACATATTTAAACATATGAAAAACAATATTGAATCATTCACATCTATTATATCCAGAATTTATCTATTTTGGAATTCAGTGGCTTCTTCTGTATTATATATGGCATTGGACAATAAAATCAAATATTTGCACGATGATAAACAAAAGATTATCAACACAATTATTTGACATAAAAAGAAAATTAGAATAGGATAAGAATATGATAAAAATAATAGGATCAGAATGCGAAACTACGAAATTATAACTAAATCCACACTTTTCATAACCAAAATTAATTATTCTTTTAGGATTTATTTTCTAATTCTAACCATTACCCATTATAAACCCCGATGCTCCTTCATAGTAACAATCTGAATTATTTTCATTGATATGTGGGTTTACATTTTCTGCTATTTATAGTAGGTTTACAACTTAAAAGATTAGATTAGAAAAGATTCACAGCTTAGAGGGATAAGAGAAATTTTGAAAAACCGTTTTATAAATAAAGCTATAGAATACTAACAGAATGATAAGATTTGCTATCTAGAGGTAATTTCTACACTACATTCAGCCACTGACTCCTTACAGTTAATATGCAAGAACATTGACACAGTCTTCACAAAAGTCAATGTCCATCAACCTAATTTCAATATTCATCAAATGTGATCTAGACCATAATCTCAAGAGCTTTACCATTAAAGTAAAAAATTCAATAAACCATCAGTATGCCGAACTAGAATCTTTTTTCATTCCCGATGACAAAACGAAAAGAGCATAACCGATTTCTATCATGCATATGCATTCCCATTATAATTTTCCACTTGGTCAATAAAACACAGCATCGTCGATTCATGACACACTCTTAGCAACCAATAACAACTAATAATCGCGTGCATATAAACAAATAGGAAAACAGGTAAAGAAGGCATGAAAAATTAATCCGTGGAAGCGTAGCTACTATTGAATAATACTCATTATCAGTGTATAAGGTCCTAAACTCTGAAACATGGTAATATGGTATTAAGCACTTGGATGCCAATAAACGCTAAGAAATCACAAAATTACCGAATGCTTTTGGAAACCAGGTGCAATCAAAAGTAATTATAACAAGTCAAACTCCGTCCGATCTCAGAGGAGAGAAAGGCATCTAAGGCCGCATACTCAACCTGCCGGGCAGTGAGCGGGCAATTATCCCACCAACTCCTCGTGATCCACTGGTCCTTCTCGTACTGCAGGCCCAGGACGCAGCGGCCCAATGTGGTGAGGCCGGCCTGGTTCAGCCTCGGGTCACCGAGCTTCGCGGCGGCGAGTGAGCGAAGGTCGCGGACATTGGCCACGTGGAGATTGTAATCTCGTAGAAGCTTGTCCGCGTCAGGTTGGATGGCAGCCCCGACGAAGGTGACGTTGGGGCAGCCGAGGAAGGAGACTAGGGCGCGTGGGATGGAGGGAGCGTGGAGTATCTGGAAGACGAGGCAGTGGTTGTCCACGCAGAGTTGGAGAGTGGCGACGGGGTTTTGGATGCCGGGCTGAGTGTTGGGCCGCCACTCCACGTCCAGGCCCACCATGAGGCCCGGGCGGAAGACGATGTTGGAGATCCAGGACTCGACTTGGGAGGGGGAAGAAGTGACGAGGGCTTCGATGGTGTGGCTGTCGATGGTGACTTCGTAGAGTCTGTAGTGGTGGGTGTCGTAGGGGTAGATTCGCGCGCTGAGTTGCATGCCGGATTCTTCTACCAGCGTTATCATCGTTGTGGATTGGAGAAGACTGAGAGAGGGTTTTGATCTTGGTGTGTTATGCGTGACCCATGGAGAAACCGTATTTATTTCTACTGAGCCAGCGGAATTTTGGATTTTGATTGAGGATTTGAACATAAATCGTACACTTTCGAATTTTAGTTTCCTAATATTCTATCTTATTAAAAGATAAAAATAATTATGGTGCAGTTAAGATAGAATAAGATACAAGTGGTTTAAAACATTTTATTTCGATACCTATAATTGTAATTTTTTAACTTCTTATGTCTTCTTTTAAAATCACTACAAAATTGTGTAACCTTTTTGACAATTTCACTGCCAGTTTAAGTTTTGTAACCGTTTTAAAGGGTCTGGATATAATAATAAGCAATGTTTTAAGAATCGGACCGGTCATCGAACTGGTCGAGGTACTGGGTTAATGGGTCATTGGTTGAATCTGTGAGTCACTGATCGGATCGGTTTGACTCGGTATATATTAAAAAAATTTAAAAATATAATATAGCTAACATAATTTAATCATTTAACACTCCAAGTTTAAAATTATTGTCATTGCAAAGTACTTAATATTCCAAATAAGAAATAACAATCAATAGTCATGACAATACAAGTCCATAAATAAGTTTCATACACAAACAAAATTAAAAAAAAATTAAAACACATGGTTTCAGCACTTTTTTTTTCAAAAAAAAAAAATTACACTACAACCGGTTCGACCAATGACCCGCCGGGTCATCGGTTTTTTCAAAAACCGGCCGGTTCAACCCGGGTCATACCGGGTCAACTACATTTCTGGTCATTTTATCAAACCGAACCGGTTATGCCACCGGGTTCCGGTCGGACCGGCCGGTCCAGTTCTTAAAACACTGACAATAAGACAGCGTTAGATAATTTTAGACGGTGAGAACCAAGAGTTAAAAAATTACAATCATAAAAACTAAAATGGGATGTTTTAAACTATATAACTAAAATAAAATTGTTACAACTATAGAGACCAAAAATACATTTGCGACATTATTAAATTACAAAATGAGTGGTGTGAGAAAAAAAAAACATTAGTAGTTTATTTTGGAATTGGGGAAAATGAATATACTAAATTCCAAAACATAAACTTGATTATGTAAACTAATAACAATTTTACAAATATATACTTTACCCTTTTATAAAAATTCAGGTATTTTGAGAAAAAGAATTATAAAGATACTTTGACTAATTTATTGTATTATAATTTATAATACTTTAAAAAAAACTATTTAATTATCATGTAAAGATTTTAACGTATTTTTATTCATTTTTTTCTAAAATTAAAACGACCAAAACGGGAAGTGTTGAAAACAGTATAAAAAAAAAGGAAAGAGCACCCATTTCAATAAGTTAACCCTTTCCTATATAGGTAGATTTTGAATTGGGTGTTCTGTGATTGCTTAGTGACTCGGTGTTCAGTGGGTTCTACCATGGCTGCAACACCAACTCCATCAGATGTGCAAATTCACAAAGTTTCCCTGAAAGTTTTGGTGGACACAAAAAGAAAAACAAACTTCTTCATTGTGCGAAACTACCAAATTATAACTATATTCACACTTTTCATAACCAAAGTTAGTTATTCTTTTAGGATTTATTCTCTAATCTAATCATTACTGATTATAATTTTATAACCCCGAATGCTCCTTCAAAGTGCGCTAGCGGTCCTACATTCAGCCATTGACTCCTTACAGTTTTCATAATTTAATTAACATGCAAGAACATTGACAAAGTCTTCATACAAGTCAATGTCAATCAACCTAATTTCATTATTCATCAGAGTAAGAAGTTCAATAAACCATTTGTAGAAAAACAAAAAAGAAGTTCAATAATCCATATATAAGCATACCGAACTAGAATCTTTTTCATTTCTTTCTTACCAAAAAAATCGAAAACGAAAAGAACATTAGCAATTTCTATCCATCATTTTCCACGTCATGAATATTCAATAAAACCCAGCATCTCATCTATTCAGGTGCATGCATATCAACAATAGAAAAAGGGGTAAAAAAAAGGCATAAATCCGAGGAAGAAGCGTAGCTAACTGCAGAATAATAGTCCTAAACACTGAAACATGAGATTAAGCATTGGGATGCTAAAGAAATGACAAAATTACCAAACGATACGAAACGAGGCGCAACTGAGTGAGAATGAAAAGGCATTAGTTACTAATCAATCAAAGCGCGTCCAATCTCAGAGGAGAGAAAGGCATCAATAGCAGCATACTCAACCTGCTCGTCAGTGAGGGAGCGATTGTCCCAACGACTCATGGTGATGTAATGGGGCTTGTCATGGTCCAGGCCCAGGGCGCAGAAGCCCAACGCGTCGAGCCCGGCGCAGTACAGTTGAGGCATTTCAAGCTCCTCCGCGGCGAGGGAGCGAAGGTCGAGAACATTGGCAACGCGGAGATTGTAGTCTTGAAAAAGCTTGTCCGCGTCATCTTGGATCCCGACCCCGACGAAGGTGACGTCGGGGTTGGCGAGGAAGGAGACGAGGGCGCGTGGGACGGAGGGCGCGTGGAGGATCTGGAAGATGAGGCAGCGGTGGTCCACGCAGAGTTGGAGAGTGGCGACGGGGTTGTGCATGTTGGGCTGGGTGTTGGGCCGCCACTCCACGTCGAGGCCCACGATGAGGTCCGTGCGGTGGCGGGTGTTGGTGGAGAGCCAGGAGTGGACTTGGGAGGGGGAGGAAGTGACGAGGGTTTGGAAGGGGTGGGTGTCCATGGTGACTTCGTAGAGTTTGTAGTTGTTGGCGTCGGTGTAGTTTTCTTCTATTAGTGTTATCATCGTTGTGGATCGGAGAAGACTGAGACAGAGAGAGAAGCAGAGAGCGAGGGTTTTGAAATTGGTTTGTTATGTTATGCGTGACCCATGGAGAAACCGTATTTCTACTGAGCCAGTGCAGTGGAATTTTGGTTTTTGATCGAGTGTGCCAGTATGGGTGGGTGTGTGAGGATTTGAACCTAAATCGTACAATTTTGGATTTTAGTTTGCTAGTAATTCTTTTCTATTTATTCGGATAAATAAATAATGAACCTTTTTTTTTGTGAATTTAATCATTTAGTTTTCTTAATCAATCATCTAATTGGATGGGTTTAAAATTTAAATTTGATCAAATCCAATCTAAAATAGATTGGATTAGTTTTTTTTTTTTTTTAATTTTAATCTTACTTTTATTTATTTTTAAAGAAAATATTAAATAAATGACCAAATATATAATAGACACTAGTGTAAAAATAATTTGTACTACTAAATGATGTTCAATGTGGCATACCTCTATAATGTTTAGTTGCCTAATGTGTATGGATTGATTGGCTCGCTTGCCTCGGGCCAATGTTTTATATTTTAGTTATATTTGAATTTGTTACTCCATTCTTCACAAATTGGGTCTTTAATTATTCACAAAAAAAGAATTGAGTCTTTAATTAATTATTTTTCCTAACCTGCGGGTTTCTATTTTAATTGACATCGTTCCATATACTAATACCTCATGCATTTTACTATCATACCTATATATATCATTCAGTACATAAAATTGTAGATGTACGTGATGATTGATTTTGTTTCAAGAATAGTGTATAATTTTTAATCTTCATTTTAAATTTTGGTTAAATTAGAATAATGGTCCACAAATGTATTATTGCTTATGTTTAATTTTTTCATTATATGAAAAAGTATATTTGATTAATTGATTCCGATTTATGTAAAAAAAATTGTTACTAACACCCAAATTTTGGTTTTGATTTTTTTTTTTGTACTTTAATTTATTTAATATTTTTTACAAAAAAAAAAAATAACAAAACAAAACTCAAAAGAAAGATAGGAAAAGAGGAAGAGAATAGAGATTTTATGTATCCCGTGCACAGCGTGAAAGAGGATAAATTGCTGTCTTGGGGATTTATTCCTTTTTCTTTCCATCTTTTCCTCTTCTATGCAAAATTTCGTACGTGCATGATACACTCTGGCCTCTGCACAGGCCTCCGCCAACAGTCTAAGCAATTCAGTCTAGCAGCATTTTAATTTTTATCATACATATCCAGATATCCTCAAGTGAAGTAAGAAAAGGAGAGAAAACAGCACAGGCTGTAGCATAAAAAAATGCACAAAGGGATCATTTCATCGCAACATGTAAGAGTGTAGAGCATATATAAGGACTGCTTTCGTCCATCATTTGCAAGAAGTAGTTCAATATTGCATTGCAATAATGCACTCTTAGTTATGGTACTATCATCACTAACTCAAGACATAGGTGCCTATGTGTATCTTAGACATAGTATTTATTTATAGTTTTCGTGCCTTGGTATCAAATTAAAGGATTAAGTATAGTGATAGTAATGTCAAGGTTCACATAAACTATTAACATATGTATCATGAATCATATTATTAACCTTATGTTATAGTACTAAAGAACTTAAGCATAATAATAATGTTTGTATAAAATATTGATTGTTAACTATATTTCTTATAACTAGATAATTTAACAAAGTTTGTCTATGTATATATACATACACGTCACACACACATAAATACATAGGATTGAATACTAAAGTTTCCTTTTGCTTGAAAACTGTGTTATAAAATATAATACTTGTTATATATATATATATATATATATGTGTGTGTGTGTGTGTGTGTGTGTGTGTGTGTGTGTGGCAAATACTTAAATAAATCTCTCTTTCGTGTACAAATTTTCAAAATGAAACTATTCGTAAAATAATAATCATTTTATATAAAATGACAACTATCTTACAGAAAATTTTATTTCACATAAAATATTGTTTATTTTTATTGTGTAAATAAAAAGGTCAATTTTAGGTAATTAATTGAAGCTATTCTTATAATAATTAACAATTTTTCCAAAACTAACTATTAGTATAACATTTCACATAAAATAATGACTTTTAATAGAAATAATCATTATTTAAATTAAATAATTTCTTGGTAACAAATTATTATTTATAACTAACCATGTTAATTAAGAAATAAAATAGAATTTAGCCTCTTTATTAAACAAAAACGTGATTGAGACCTATAATAGGGTCCTTTCTTGAGTTTTTCATGTACAACTAAATTATTAGTTTATAAAATAAATTGGAATTACACTTTTTCTTTTTAAAAAAACTAGCTTAGTCATTTATAATAATTATTCTAATACATTTATTATATCTCATTCTTCCATTTTTATTACTTAGAAAATAAAACAATTTCACCAACATGTCCCCATGCATGATTCAAGCCCAACATGCATCAAACACACTTCAATCCACTTTTTATTTGTTGGGTTCATATAAGTTCATAACAAGGTTCATGTTTAACATGTTTTTGATCCATTCCGATCACCAAACTAACACCATTTCAGGTAATCAAAAAATTGGCAGCAACATGGTAACACAATAACAACATGATTTCATGCTACATATATATGAATTAAACTAACAACATTTCATATTATTTAAAATATGGCAGCAACATAGTTTTTTTCTTTTAATCGACAAATACTAATTGTTAATTTATTAGTTTTTGTTAGTTATAGAGGACAAGGAAGGATCTAGAATATCCTTGTGGCTGAAATATAGCCATTAGCATAGGTAGCAACCTTGCCAATGGGATGTGTAGCTTATTGTAATTAAGAAGGGTCTAGGCTAGGTGAAAGCTAGGTGGTGTGTGTAAGTGGTGAAAAGACTTGTCATGCATGCATAGCTTCAAGCCATTATGGTGTCTAGCATGTGTAGAAAAAAACTAAGCTCTCTCTTGGCGCACACGCACACACATCACACATTTTTGTTCCTCACATAACGTTTTATAATCAAGAGATGTTCAAATAAATAATTCAATTCATATACTTCAATAAATTAATTAAACTCAAGTAATATGCCATCTAATTAAGTAAGCAATAAATCAATCTAATCAAATAAAGACGATCAAATTAAACCACATGTCATAATTTACCATGAAATAAATTTCATGATAAAAGAAAATAAACTAACAAATCACAATATTAAAACTTATAAAGAATTAATCGCAAATTCTCTTACGTGCCAATTTCCTTTATATCAATCAATTTATTTTAAGAAATAGTTAAATTCCTTAAAATATATCAAACAAAACAAATTCTTATAAAGTGAAAATCGAGTTGTTACAAAATGAACTTTTAAGTTGAAATTGTCAAGTGTCAAGCAACTTTGTATTTCATTGTTAAAACTCTTAATAATTTAAACTTTAACTTTAAAATAACTTTTAGGTCGTAAAAAAAAGGGCCAAATGTAGCCTAACTCAATTTTCAAGTATGAATCACTTATGATGGTGTGTTTAGTGTCAATAGGATTTAAGGCATATCTTCTTCTAACCTAATTTTCAACTAAGAGGAATGAATTATATATGTATGTATACATTTATAAATTGGTGGTATTTCAAAGAATAATGAATTTCATATATATGTTTATATCATACTGGTGATTTTGTCTAGACAGTGAATATTAATCGAATTAGAATGACTAAAGAATCGATAATATTCTTTTAAAAAAAAATTGTTAACGACATATTGGAAATCACTGTGGGAGTGCATTAATAATATTTTTAATTTTTATAATCACTTTTAAAATCCTTAAAACTAGTAAGGACATTGATTAACATTGACAATATTAATTAATTCATGCAAAGGAAGAATATAAACAAATTAACTTAGATATTAAAAAGAAGAAGAAGAAGGAGAGAGCCTTTTTTTTTTTTAAAAAAAAAAAGAGGAATATGAATAACATATGAGGAGACTAAAAGCCAAAGAAAACTCGGTTCGATTTTCTAAAAACATCTTCAAACAAATAAAAATAAAAATATAACTACAAACCTCAAAACATTGGTAATCTGAGAGTTCAATTTGACCGTAGTGGAATGTTAGTGTGGAACTCAAAAAAAAAAAAATTAAATAAATACAACCGTCCGTTGTGCTCTCTCTCATTGATTAGAGTAACGTTTTATTGTCTATCCCCAAAACATGAATTAAGTAATTACTATTACCGTTTGGCTTTAATTTGCATATTCAAACATTGCAAAAGATTTGACTGACGTAGAGTTTACGCAGATTACTATTGTGTCACTTCTTTCTTTTAATTAATGTCCTAAAGGAATTTATTAAAGAATAAATACATAGTTTTTTTTATACTAAAAATCACATTTAAATGCATCAAAAGTCGTAAAAAGATAGTACTATCAATTCTAATTAATTCTAATACTTTGAAATAATTTTTATTTTCATTTTTAATTCTTAGGAGTGCTTATTATTTGCCATTTTTATTTCTCAAATATTTTCTCTGAATAGTAGCACTGTTTTAGCAACGTGGAAGATTATTTATATATTAGTGCCTAGTGGAAAAAAACTATCACCCTGCATTTGGACAGGTCAATTTTACCGAGTAATTCATTTATTCAATGAATTTAAAATACTTCATGTTTAAATTATGCGTTTGGATAAAGAATTTAAAAGGAAATTGAATTATCATTATTTTATTGAGGAATTTTAATCAACAGAAAATGTAGAATTTGAAATTCTCATAAAAATTAAAGAATTTCAATTTCTCTGGTGACTCGCTCCTTCCTCTCTCCTTTCTACGCACGCTTGTTCTCTCTCATTCCTCTCTCGACACACACTCGCTCGTTCCTCTCGACCTACACTCACTCGCACTCGCTCCTAGCGACTTCGAGACCCCCACTCTCGCTCTCTCATGGTGGCGACAACGCTTTCTCACGGTGGTGACAACGCTCTCTCACGATAGCTACGACATTCGTTTTCTCTTGATTCAGAGCACACACTCTCTCGGTGCTTCACACAAGGTTGGTTTCTCATCTCCATTATCTAGGTTTCATTTTTAATTTCGTTAAATTGTGATTTGTTTTTATTTGGTTGTTTGATTTCATTGATTTTGTTTTTGTTTTGATAGGGTTTCGTTGGTTTCTTACTCATTGTGCATTTTGTTGTTGGATTTCTCACTGCTCAAAGATCCAGAGGTATACACCTAATTTCATTTGTGCTTTGTTCATATCATGCTTTTTTCTGCTTTATTTTTGCTTTTTTTTTTGGTCAGGAAACAGACACTTATATATATATATATATATAATGAGATTGGGTATAAGAGATACCTGTGAAGCTTTACATCAACATCACTATCACTGAAGCATTGTGCCTTTTCAAAAATAAAATCTACCTATAATGGTTACCTTATATTTACCACCACTTGGAAGTAAATACTAGGTAACCATTCACCTTCACTTCACCAACAAAAACCTTCTATAAGATGATTAATTAATCCTTTGAATGAATCAAGACTAAGATCTCTTCAAATTACTCAGACCCCATTCCCACATTAAATACCATTAAATGCCCAAAGCCATGAACGTGTGACCAATATGTAGTGCCACCTACAACCAATATGCCCATGCATATATGAGCATCAACTATGTAAAGAGCATATATCCACCTGCACCTATTAATGACTGTTGAGCACCAATCAATAGGGACAACAACCACGTTCCCTATAAAATTGCCACCTCAAGTCACTGATATCGAAACAATCACTGGGCAATAAAAAACGCACCCGGATTTATAGCCCATTGGTTGAAGCCAACATCAAAGTTTGTTCCCCTAAGTTTCTGCCACGTCCATGCAGTGAAAATGATGTCCTGCAAAACCCTATCATGATCAAACCTACTGCCTTCAAACACACATTGGTTCCGGTGTTTCCATATGCACCACACAGCTACTCCCCAAATTGATTTCCAGGCTTCAGCCAAATCTCCATTAAGCCTACCATTTGCGTGTTGTAAAAAATGATTCTTCCCATCTTCAGGCATAACTGTGCATATTGATATCCATCCATAACAACATTTCCACACTCTATCAACAAGTTTACATGAAAACAAAATATGAGAGATTGTCTCGGCAATGGAATTGCAAAAAGGACATAGACCATCCGAGTTATCCAACACAACATTCCTCCTTGCTAAATTATCACATGTAGGCAATCTATCGAGAAATACTCTCCATATGAAGAATGCAGCCTTAGGTGGAATTTTCATTTGCCACGGTATTCGAAAGATATGATCACCTGTAGACGCAGCCTGCCCCGCGACTCTAGCTTGGTATGCAGAGTTTACCGAGAATATACCAATCGAATCTTCTAACCAGACCCAATAATCTTTTTGGTCCCTTTTCAGCTCCACATTATTAATCTTCAGTTTCAACTCTGTTGCCAAATTATCCTCCCACTTAAATAACTTCCGCCTCCATTTAACATCCCATGTCCAGACAACATCCCTCCAGCTCCCCATTTCACACAACAAACTTTGTTTCTGTTCAGATAACAGGAAAAGTCTAAAAAAAGTTTTTTCAAACGATTCCTCACTTAACCAATTATCCTCCCATAATTTCACAGTGTGTCCATCACCAACTTTCCATCTCACCGATCTATCAAACCATTTGAACTCATTATTCCCACCACAAATAATTTTAAGATCCCTCCACCAAATAGATGTTGCCTTAGAACTCCCTTCTTCTTCAAGACCCCTCCACCCTCCATATCTTGAATCTAACACATCACCCCAAAGAGAACCCTCATGGTAAAACAAGTTCCATCTCCATTTAGCGAGAAGGACCTCATTAAACAAACCTAGATCCTTAATCCCCTACACCCCCAACGTTTTTAGGTGTACACAACTTCCTCCAACTCACCCAAGCTATTTTCTTTCTCCCCTCCTCACTCCCCCACAAAAAAGTTCTTTGTAAGCTCACAATTTTCTTATGAACACTCTTTGGCATTTTAAAAAAAGAAAAAAAGAACAAAGGTAGAGAAGAAAGCACCGAATTAATGAGACATATTCTCCCTGCAAATGAAAGATGCTTGTGCTTCCACAAAGATAACTTCTTTTTAAACTTTTCAATGATAGGCTTCCAAGTAACTTCCAATCTTGGGCTTGCACCAATGGGAATTCCTAAATATACAAAAGGAATGGACATTGTCCTACAATGTAGCAAATCTGCCATCATTTCCACAAAAAAAGTCTACTCACCCCAACCGCCCCCAACTTGCTTTAAAAGAAATTAATTTTCAATCCGGAAACCAACTCAAAACACCGGAGGATACTCTTAATAGCAAAGACATTGTTCAGGGTTGTCTCACCTATAAAAATGGTGTCATCGGCATATTGCAACAAATTCACCTCCACCTTATTCCTCCCAACAGCAAACCCTTTAAAAATTTCCAACAAAGTTGCTTGTCTCATTAACCCACTAAGCCCCTTCGCCACAATAGTAAAGAGAAAAGGTGCAAGAGGATCACCTTGTCAAAGGCCTTTGTTAATAACAAACTCCTTAGTTGGACTACCATTAACAAGAACTGAAACAGAGCTAGATAATATGTACCAAAGAAACTCCCAATTGACGGAATTGTAAGCCTTCTCATAGTCCACCTTAAAGAACATGCACTCCTTTTTCTTTCTTTTTGCTTCATCCACCACCTCATTTGCCACAACGACACTATGTAGAAGATTTCTTTTTGCCAAGAAAGCACTTTGTCTACTATCAATCACACATGGTAAAACTTGTCTCAATCTCCTAGCCAACACCTTTGCAACAATTTTATACATAAAACCCACTAGAGATATTGGTCTATATTCTCCTAAATTCCTCGAGTCCTCTACCTTTGGAATAAGGGAAATAAAAGAAGGATTACTACCTCTAGGAAATGCCCCCCTTTCATGAAATTCCTTCAGAAAAGCCATGATGTCATCCTTCAAAATCTCCCAAAAGGACTTTATAAAATTGAAATTAAAACCATCGGGCCTCGGGCTTTTAAAACTTCCACAATCCCACACCGCCTCTTTCACCTCCTTCTCATCAAAATTGGCAATTAGCATTGCTCTTTGTTGTGGTGAGATTTGTCTAAAGGCCACTCCATTCAACTTCGGTCTAACCCACTCCTCTTCATGAAATCTTCTTTGGAAAAAGTCTTTAACCTCCTCTTTCACCTGTTGCGGTTCATCAATCCACTCTCCATCAATGTAGAGACCTCTTAAGCAATTTTTCGTCCTCCTCCAGTTGACAAAAGAATGGAATAATTTTGTATTACTATCTCCTTCCTTGATCCACCTTGATCTCATAACTGTTCATTGTACACCAAAAGAGACCTTGAAGCTCAATTTTCCTCCTCTTCTCCTCCTCACTCAAAACGTCCTCTTCCTCTTTAATGTCAAGAAAATTCATCTCTGGAGATATGTCTTGGTATTTCTTCTGAATATTCCCAAAATGGTCTTTATTTCGCACCTTTAGCTCCTTTTTTAACCCCTTTAGCTTCTCTTTTAATACAAAAGCATGCCAACCTTGCACATCCATCCCCCGCCAAGTAGATTCCACAAACCTCATGAAGTTTTTATCATTTTGCCAACAATCTAGAACTCTGAAAGGTTTCGGCCCCCAATCAATGTTTTTATTTTTTAGTACCAAAGGACAATGATTTGAAATGTTCCTTTCCAAAGCTACTTGTGTACTAGTAGGCCACACTCCCAGCCACTCTCTAGAAACCAAGAATCTGTCAATTCTGCTCTTCGCTTTCCCATTAGGCCTATACCACGTGAAACTTCTTCCCACCATTGGAACGTCCACTAAGTCCATCCCCTCTATAAAATTATTAAAATGCCTCATGTCTCCTCTTCCATATACTCCACTGCTCTCCCCTTGTCTTTCGCCCAAACTCCTAACACTATTAAAGTCACCCATAATGCACCAGAGGCTAATACTATTGTTCCTTTTTTTTTCTTTGTAAGCTCCTCCCATATTCTTCTTTTGTCACTTGTCTCGGCTGGACAGTACACATTAACCAATGTAACCCAGACCCCTTCTTCCTTTAACAACCCCTCTCTACACCCACATATCCTTGACTCACAAAAGAACTTGTAACCTTAATGAAACTTATACTCCATAAACATAGCAACCCGCCTGAAGCATTGCTTGCAGGAACAACACTCCATTCTACATTATTATCACCCCACAAAGAATGGCATAAGCCTGCTGTAATAACCTATTTCTTAGTCTCCTGTATTGAGAGCAATTGCACCTCTTCCTTAATCACTATTTTTTTTATGTACCTCTACTTGATATTCCCCCCCATCCCTCTTACATTGAATGTCATAATCTTCATACTGAACCCCGTATCATTCCCTCATGATCACCTTTGTTATTCTTCTTATCACCCTCAGCATCTCTGGCCTCCATGCTAATCAGCTTGTTAATAATGTCATCTTCGTCCCCTTGTAAAGTGACTCCCATCTGCTTACCCAAATTCCATATTTTTTCGCTTCCTCCACTTCATTCCTTATCCAAAATGCCCTATTACAGTTCTTTATAATCCCATTAGAAAGAACATTGTTCAATGAATAAATAGTAGACCTTAGCTATTTCCTTTTACTTTTTTCAGAGCTAACACTGGGTAAAGATTTTGCTGTAGACGAGCTGGACATGCATTGCTTTAGCTCTCTTAGGCCCATGATTGGTCCCCTTGTAACTCCAACCTCCAAGCTAGTGGTTCGATCATCCTTCCCTAAGATCGATTGAGTTGCAGGATGCTTCATATTGTTACCGTTTTGTTCATCCTCTTGGCTCTGTAAAGGATTCTTCTCTGTGGTGTTAGTGTCATGCACACATTCTTCTGTTTCAATTGTTTCAACACCCTCACTCATCCCATAATCTATTCTTATTTTCCCCTGTGACTCTTCAAGCCCCATGACTTCGTTTATGTGCATCCCTGCCTCTGTACCCTTATCGTGCTCCAGCCCAATAGTGTTGTTATTTGTCACCAGAATTGGGCTTTTCCTTGTGTTGTCAGTAGTCTTTATCCTCTCCCCCTTATGACCATCTTTTTCTTTTGGGCCCAGTCCACTAGTATTTTGACTGTTAGGCCGGCCCAATAGATTTGAATTATTTTTCTCTCCCCCTCCTTGTATATTCCTGTAATCATCCACGCTCCTCGAGACCTCCACGCCCTTTCCAGTTGTTTCTTCATTTGTCAACATTTCAAACTCCTCCCTGTTATCACAGTCCTCCTTTCTGCTAAATCCTATTTTGTCATCCCCATTTTTCCCATTTTTATGCTGCAATTTCTAATTATCCCCATTCTCAACCATATCCCCCTCACCTTTTTCTGTTTTAGGCCATACTTTTGTACTGTCATTGCGCCATAGTCTCGCCTTCTGCTGTCCCCTGATGTCTTGATGTGACCCCCGAGTAATACTCAGTGGGTATTGTACTGATGGCTCCTCTGTGTCCCCGATGCTTCTCCGATGAACCTCCTCGCCGTTGTTCCTCCTACTTGCCTCCAATACCTCGTTCATCACATTGAGTTCATCATCCCACTCTGAGCACTATGAGTTTATCTCCATGCCAATATCACTCTGTAACGTCGACCCGTCATCTGTGTAGCTCATATTCTTCCAACACCTACAGTTGCACTGATTCATCTGCATAACTAGTTCCTCTATGACTCTGATGCGGTATACCTTTCCGTTAATCTTCACTGCTGAGACCTGTACTACTGGAAGTGGTGCTGGTATTTTCAACAGTACCCTTGCGAACTCCACCCTATTCATTTCTGCTATTTCGTCATCTATGTCAACTACATTGCCGACGCTACATAGAATCTGAGAAAAGCAACTTTCTCCCCAAGTGTGAAGGGGAATACCGTAACACCTGACCCAAGCCAACCTGTTCCCTGTCACAATTCCTGGATTCCACTTTTCAATCGAACTAAACACCTCCCAGAACCCTCCTTCTGTTTCGTTCCCCAGATCTGTTAGTTCACTTTCTTCTATTCCCGAAATTAGTACTGCATCATCTCTGATGTATCTCAGCCTAACTTCCTTAACTCCCATCAACAGAAATATCTCTTGTAGTTTGTTCACCATTTTTAGATCCCTAATCCTTCCCACCCAGCACTATTGTAAGCACTCCAGCTTATCTTCAGGTACATTGATTGTTCGTCCTTTCCAGTTATCCATTTCTCCGTTACATCCTGAGAGCTTTTTTGCTTGCTAAATCTGTTTATTTGTATTTCTCCCCTCCCTTAGAACCTGCGCGTATGACTTCTTGTACCCGTTTCTCTTCTCCCCATCGTTGTATAACGCATCTGATCCCCTCTTCTCCTTAATAGTCCACTGATTTTTCTTTTCACTTTCATTTTCCATTGAGCTTTTCTCTCCTGCAGCTGTTCTACTCGTTCTGTTATACTTTGGAATGTTGACATACAACTTAGTGTTACCAATGCATATATTGTCCAGTTGTCTCTCAAGTTCATAAACGTTCTGCACTCCTCGGAATCTGGCAAAACCATACCTATGCCCGCTGTTATTCCTTCTCTTAGCAAAAAAAAACCTCACAAACTTTGCCATATCTTTGAAAAATTCTCCACTTGTCTTCTTCGTTGTAACTTGTAGGGTGCCTTGAAAAGAAAAAAAAGTGGTGACGTCTCCTTTCGATCTCCATCCTCCATCAGCAATTTCCTTCTCCTTAATTGTCGTCTTGTTTCCTCCTCTCTCTCTCTCTACCTCTCATACTCTCCCTCTCAGGTGAAGATCTTCCTAAGGGTGAAGATGTGATGGGAGAAGCGATGGCAGTGGTCTAGATGGGTGATTGGTTGGTAAGGGCGGTGGGGTGGACGGTGGTGTGGAAAGTCAAAAATAAAGTGATAGTAACAAGTTGAATTTTTTAGTTTCTAGTTTCAGATTTATTTATTTATTTTTGCTTTGTGTCTAATATGATTTGTTTTTGCTTGCTTTTATATCTGTGGAATCTTCCTGATTCATAGCCCACTTTTGATATCCACATTTCATAGCCCACTTTTGCTTGTCCATATAGTAAATTGCTTTACCATGGCTACAAGTGCAACTGAGGAACAAATTTCTCTGAAAGTTCTGGTTGACGAAAGGAGAAATAGAGTTGTGTATGTCGAAGCAGGGAAGGACTTCGTGGTTATCCTGCTAAGCTTCTTAACCTTGCTGTTGGGCACCGTTGTGAGGCTTGTGGGTAAGGAATCAAGCATGAACAAGGTTAACGTTAGGAGCCCAAGTTCATTGTACAATAGTGTTGGCAATTTGGAGAAAAAGCATTTTTTGGACAGACGCGTGTAAAGAAATGCTGCTTCAGCCAAGGAACCCAATGGAAAGCTATTGCCAAAATCTAAAGCTCAACATTGATGACATGGAAAAAACACAGTACTTCATATGTGAGAACTGGGATTGTAGTCGCCATTACAATGGTGATTTGTTGAGCACATTCAGGAATCAAAGATACAAATGCGGGAAACTCATGAATAGGGTGATACATCATCGTAGTTCACCTGCAATTGCAGGTAAAAGGGTTCGTTGCAGAAACCGCAACTTTTATTATTTCAGATGACCTGAAAGTTTTACCCGATGATTTAAAGTTTTCTTGCCTACCCATAAATCATGGATATGGAGACCTCGATGCAACAAAACTACAAGTTGTGAATGTCACTCAGAAAGAGGTACGTATAAAATAATTCTACTCCAATAACATTTTTTTTACAATAATTTATATAATTAGGAAAAAATAGAAGGAGTTGAGAAAAATGTGAGATAATTAAGTGTTATGATAGAAAAAGTTTTATAGAAAATTTATGTTGAAACAGTATTAATTGGTAGATATATATATGTATTACATACGTTTATGAATCTTTTTATTTCAGATTTAAAAAAAAATATTCTTGTTTTTTTTAATATAAAATGATTCTTTTTATTTACAGTTTATTACACGTTGTTTGCACCTTCTATTATACATCTCTAGTTTTTTTTTTTCCTAAAATAATTTTTGAACACCTACTGAGAAAGTTAAAAGAGAGAGAAAATATAGGTACGCAGATAATGCATGTGTTTGGATTAGTGAGAAGTACGTTGTGGTTTAATATTTTAAAAATGTGTAAAGTAAAAGCGATATGAACCAAATATTATTTGCTATAGTGATGATAAGGTTGTGGAAATAGTATAAACTGCATCATTGAGGGGCACTTGCAGATTTGCAGTTTTTTTTTTGAAGAATGCAGATTTGCAGTTAAACTAAGCTAAAAACCACATAAATTTCCAAAATTATTCTTCATATAATGGTTGCAATGTTTGTTTTGTAGGTAGTGGACCTACTCAAATGCTTGTTACTCTCCACGACACCTTTAACGGACGTATTATTACTTAAGAAACAGATCATTGATAATGCACAATTAGGTTTTTATTTTGATATTGGTGAGCCTAACGCTAAAGGTGGTGGAGCTCAGGTGATGAGAGTAAAGGTAATAGTAAGAAAGTCCAACAAATTGATATGGTTTGCTTTAGCTGAAGAGGATTTTGTGGACTTCCTGTTTAGTTTTCTGATGTTACCACTAGGAGGGGTGGAGCACATGTTGACTGGGAACTCATGCTTAGGCAGCATAGATAATTTATACAAGAGCATGCTTGATTTGGATTTTCACAGATATTTTTGTTCCCAGGATGTAAAGGATAAGCTTGTTAAAACTCCCCTTCCACACCAATTTAAACTCCGCAACAAGATATTACCTATTGATGAAGTGCCTGCTTCTAATTACTCTTGTTACACTAAAGTTGACATAGATGCAAAGGTAATTAGGACCAGCTATTTAACTTTTCTACAAGACTATAGAACTGTTCGTGGCTTTTCTTCGCAAGAGCCGCACGAGGTATATGCACCCTTGAGATATTTGGAGCCACAGTCATCAAATGGAGAAGCATATAGCAAATATGGCGGAAGAGGATTCGTGAGGAGGCCATCACTGTACATGGTGACAGATGACTTGGTCGTTACACCAAGTTCATCCATCTTTGTCATGTCCTCTGTTACCAAATTGGGTGTTCCTCCTTCTGATTTGGAGGAAAGAGTTATTAACATTGGCAAAAAAGAGGTAAAGCGTAAAATTCATATATGAAAACTAATTAGTTTGTTTTGAGAAAATTGATTGGAAGCTTATACATTAACGTTTTCATGTTTATGGTATGTTTCTATTTTTCTCCTTTTGGGGTATTTCAGGGACTCAGTCTTCTAAAAGCTTGCTTGATCTCCTCGTCAACTCTGACAAATGGTCTAAGTCAATTCCTTAAAATCCATGATGAGGAGAAGTTACCAAAGATCGAGCCCCCTTAATTAGTTACAATCACTACTACAAAAAAGGCATTTAACATCGGTTATTTTAGGCTTTTAACATCGGTTATTAACCGATGTTGTATCGAACGATGTTGAAAGTGGACAACTTTCAACATCGGTTCTTGAACCGATGTTAAAATACAATACAACATCGGTTCGGAGCACAACTGATGTCAAAGGATGCCCACATAGTGAAAATTATGTGTTGAAAACAACATCGGTTTTTGCCAAAACCGATGTTGTTAGGTGACAAACAACATTAGTTATCCCAAAACCGATGTTTTTTGTGCCAAAATAGTCAAAATATGTGTTGAAATCAACATCGGTTATGGAAAAAGCCGATGTTGTTAGGTGACAAACAACATCGGTTGTCCCAGAACCGATGTTGTTTATGCGCAAACAACATCGGTTCTGAGACAACCGATGTTGTTTGTCACCTACCAACATCGATTTTTGCCATGTTTGTGCGCAAATAACATCGGTTCTGGGACAACCGATGTTGTTTGTGCACTAACAACATCGGTTTTTACCATAACCGATATTGTTTATGCAGTTTTTTTTATTAGCGTTCTATTTTAGATTGAACCAAACCTGTAATTTCAAAGAAAAATCCAGACCCAGGCAATTTGTATAATTAATAATCAATTATCTATGCTTTATATTATTATAAATAAAATACTAATTAATGTATAAACAAACATTAAGCAATATATCCAATATACAAATAGAATCCATTAATAAGCTAACATTCTACTAATTTGTTCAGTGCTTCATTTCTAACTCTCAAAAAGTATCGTGCCCACTGAATGCGAATATCTTCAATTGTCGTTGCCTCCAATGGTTGAGAATCGCTAAATGTCTACATCATATATAAACAAATGTTAGTTAATCACATCGAATATTAATAGTTATAATAAATGAAACCTGTTAAAGTAAACAAATATATTATCGTTTCCCAGTTATCCCTGAATCCCCCATGGATGATGGTCCACATCCAATGCATGACATAATAGCCACACTCAGTGCCTCCGCTTTGTAGATTACACTAAATTCAATATGAAATTTAATAGTGTTTAAGACAAATTATTGTAAAAAAAAAACTAAGTAAACATTTTGGATATTCAAACATTGGTTAAATTACTTACTTTTACATTTATCCAATCAATTTTCTTCATTTACTTGGTTGGTTACCTTGCAAGCCCTTTAAAGCACTGGTTAAAAGAAACGTGCAAATATATTTGTAAGACCAAGATATTCATGTATAATAGGTTCGATACAATCAATTTGTTACAAATTTGAACGTACCCTATAACTGTGGCTTTGATGTCTACATCGGGCTTCTTGTGTAGGGAACAAAACCAGACAACAACATTGGACCTAGGACAAATAACCAGGAGTTGCCAATGTTGGCTGCATTGGAAAATAGTTATTAGTAACAATGCAATCATTATTTAAATGCATTTATTAATGAAATTTTACTTACTTATTTAAGTAAGCTCCTAGGAAGACTTCTTTTTGAGATTCATGTATCCATCTTTGAATGTAATTTTGAGCATGATCTCGCGTATTCCCTGATCTCTGTATGCTCTGAGGCTCAAGGAATCCATAGACAAAACCATGCTCGAATTCCATACATAAGTCATTCAAAAACCTATTTTTGTTCAAATAAATGTAAATTGTTAATCACTTACAATTAAATAGGTAATTGACCTAAAATTAAAATGTACTTACGTCATCCACAACTGTATAACACTGATATTAAGATATTGATTGCCACTCAATATCTCCCCAACATCACTATGATTTATGTAGATGGGGAACTGTTCATTATGCACCCCAAACAATCTCGCATCCCACGACACCTGGAAAGGATGTCTGAAAAGTAACAGGCTAACCTGTACCAAATTTAATAATGGATCATCATCAGGGACCGACCTATCATGAGGTTCAACTGGTTCCTTTGGTCTCTGTTTACAATCCTACACAATTAATAAATACAAGTTACTTGTAGTCAACAATTTATTCTATTCAATTGTATTGATTATACCAAAAAATAAAATCAGTTAAAGAAGCTACCTCCCGTGCTACCTCCCATGAAACAGGCTTCACAAGATGACTCGGCCATGCAATAAAGGTGTTTAGGGCGTCCGCCACTAATTGAACCTCATTAGTCAGTAAAGGGACTCGAGCAGTAGCATCTAGAACCTCTTCAACCCCCACCTTGACCATATCATCCGTCAAACACGTGTGGTGTATGATTGAAGTCCCATGATAAACTCTCCCAATGGCCACCAAGCGGGGAGGCTGCTCATCAACATAGAAGCCACACTGATCAGCTGTTGTGTCAGTGCCAGGCTCCTCCCCTGAGGGATCAATATCAGTACCAGCACAACTCCCCTTCGTGCTAACACGGGCACCGGAAGGAGCTACATATGGGTGAACATGCTCAGGCGGCTGCTGGGAGGTCATCTGGCTCAACTCCATTAACAATTCTCTCTTTAGCTCATCTTTAAACTCCTCTTTTAACTGCTCTTTAAACTCCTCTTTAAACTCCTCTCTGAAGCTCTCTTTCAACGAAGCCACAAGCTCTGCAGTGATGGATGAAGAAGTATGCGAGCCACGTGATAGTGGTCCAAAGTAATGGTTAATGGTCACACCAACTCCAGCAGCACGAACACGACCAGGGTGCTCCGGTCGACCAATAGTAGTGGTCAGTATATCCTGACGTCCATGGGGAACAAAGGTACCCTGTATGCACTGCTCCTCTAGGGAATCCTACAAGCAAAAAAAGATAAAGGAGTCAACTTGTGTTGTTACTATATGTAGTTACATTTTAAGCTGCATAATAACTTACAATCCTATCAGCAACTTGTTGTGCTGCCTCAGATGTCATCTGCCCAGAACGTTTTGTACGGGCCTTCTTCCACTTCACATGTCGTTTAATGGGAGATGGAGGATCAACTACACTTGTACTCCCAGATTCAGCAGCTTCAGCCTGTTTTTTCTCCATCTTCTCGGCCATCATGTTTTCCTCAAGCCATTCATAACCCCCACGAGACATCACATATGGCCTGTTGTTATGTTTCTAGATTTCTTGAGCCTTCTTTCTGATTTTCTGTGAATAATAAGACATACTTTCAGCAAAATAATTAATCAAATTTTGATATAGACAAATTAAAAAACATTGCCCACAACTTACCTACCAAGCAGAAGTATTACCGCTGTCTTTAAATTCCCTCCACATGTCCTTCTCAATGCCAAATTTTGCACAAGGAATGTCATCATCATCCTCATGTACCTCTTCCTCCTCATCACCCTTCTTTTCTTTAATTGCATATTTCCTTGTAAGGTCTGCCTTAAACTGCCTCCATCCTGTTCCCACATGGGAAATAATTTTCCTCCTAGCCTTGGACGCTTCTGGAATATCAAATTGTTCCTTCATTTGAGAATCATATGTAACAGTCAATGACAATAATATGCAAGTTAAATACATACAATTACTATAACATAAAGAGTTTATTGAAAATACCAGAATGTCCTCCCAAATCATGTTCTTCTTATTTTCCGGCACATGGTGCCAATCTTGATATGTAATATCAACCCTGTCTCGGGCAGCAATCCCCAAATAGGTCCTGAAATGTGATCTATTTGGACCTGAAGCTTTCCCAGTTGCAGGATCGACATCAACTCGTGGCTTCTCCCCAGACAAGCGTTTAGCAGTGAATTTTTTGAGTCGTGTAGATTGTCTAGTCCTCCTGGACGTAGACTCAGAAGGAGCTGATGACTCAGGATGAGGGGAACCTGGTGGTGCACCCATGTGCCTGTTCAAACAAACAAAAAATTAAGTGTTATTTGCAATTGTACAAAGTTTATAAATTGTAAATGGAGATAAAAAATAAGTTGACAAAATTATTAAAGTATACAATAACATAGACATTACTTATATATAACATGGTTAGGTAGGAATGTTCTCCCATAAGCCTTCATCATGATCATGACGATTTGCGTGTACGCCATCCTCCTCATTTTCTTCAATGATGGTAGGCATGCGTGTGTAGAAAGAGGGAGGCTCACAAATATCAAGTGTTGAATAATCATTTTCATGAATAACACCGCTGGTTCTTCCTTGTAGAACCACTGACCACCTTGCATTACAGGGATCTTCGACATAAAACACTTGTTTTGCTTGTTCTGCCATGATGAAAGGCTCGTCCTTATAAGCAACCTTTGTAAGGTCTACAAAAGTGAATCCCAAATCATCAGTCTTCACACCGGTGTTGCTATCAACCTAATTACACTTAAAAACAAGAACTTTGAAAATAGTATAATCAACCTCCCAGATTTCTTCAATCACTCCAAAGTAAGACATGGACCCCAATTTGGGGTTTTTATCTTTTGCACTAGAAAAGTGTTCTGCTTCAGCCCGAAGACTAACCCCACTGTTTTGAACTGTACTCTTGTCATCTTGTGACTTCGTGTAGAATGAATACTTGTTGATATCATATGCCTTCCAAGTTGGAACATTTAGCTTAGGCCCATTTGCTAACCACTTTAACGTTTCAGAAGGATCATCAAGAGCAAAAATGGTGTCTTTAAACCAGTTTAAGAAAGTTTTGTTATGCTCAATCAACACCCGATTCTTGTTCATTTTTGGGTTACTTGCCTTCACAAATTCTTTGTGTGCATTTATGTATGGGGTCACCTCATCGGTATTATTCAATGTATACAAATGTGCTTCATTCAGTGCCTTGAGACCCATGGTTACAACAATTAACCCTCGTGTACCCTTACCTCTCACTCTATTCTTGTGACGAGACTCAGGAACCCCGACAGGTTTCGTCTTCTCCATGTACTCTGAACAAAACTCAATAGCTTCTTCTGCAATGTACCTTTTAACAATGGATGCCTCAGGACGGTATTGATTCTTCGTATACCCTTTTAAGATCTTCATGTATCGCTCAATTGGGTACATCCACCTTAAATAAACAGGTCCACATAATCTAATCTCCCTCACTAGATGAACAATTAAGTGAACCATGATGTCAAAAAATGAAGGAGGAAAATACATCTCCAACTGACACAAGATAATAGCAGCCTCATTTTCCAAGTCATCCAACTTTACAGGGTCAATTACTTTGCTACATATTGCATTGAAGAATAAGCACAGGCGAGTTATGGCAACCCTGACTTTGTTAGGCAAGATGTTTCGTATCGCCACGGCTAGAATTTGTTGCATCAAGACGTGGCAATCATGAGACTTTAAGCCAACAAATTTGAGATCCTTCATCGATACAAGACTCCTTACATTTGAAGAGTATCCCTGTGGCACCTTAACATCCCGTAGACACTGACAAAAGCTTTTTCTCTCTTCTCTGGACAAAGTATGGCATGCTGGGGGCAAATATGTTCGTTTACCTTCTGACCTTGGATGTAACTGCTCACGTATACCCATCTCAACCAAATCTTGCCGAGCATTCAGACCATCCTTTGTCTTGCCTTTAATGTTAAGAAGCGTGCCGATTAAACTATCACACACATTTTTCTCCACATGCATAACATCTATACAATGTCTAACATCTAGATCGGACCAATATGGAAGATCAAAGAATATCGACCTCTTCTTCCATATTCTTTTCTCACTTGCATCCTTCTGTTGCGTCTTCCCAAAGATATTTTGGATGTCCTCCACCCGCTCATAAACCTGCTTTCCAGTCAAAGGTATCGGTGCACTTACATCCTCTTGTCTTCCATTGAAAGCTTTTTTCAATCGCCGATACGGGTGATATGGTTTGAGAAATCTTCGATGCCTAGTGTAGACTGTCTTTCTTCCATGCTTGAGTTGCACGTAGCTTGTGTTTTCTTCACATATAGGACATGCGTGATGCCCCTTAACACTATATCCACTCAAATTCCCATATGCTGGAAAGTCATTAATGGTACAAAATACCATTGCACGCAACTTGAAGGTTTCCTTGCGATTCCCATCAAAGACATCAACCCCTTCGTCCCACAAATTTCTCAAGTCTTCAATCAACGGACTTAGATAAACATCAATGTCATTTCCTGGCTGTCTTGGACCCGAAATCATCATAGACAACATAATGTATTTTCGCTTCATGCACAACCAAGGAGGCAGGTTGTAAATTACTAGCAAAACAGGCCATGAACTGTGGTTAGTACTTAAGTTACCAAAAGGATTCATTCCATCGGTAGCAAGTCCAAGCCTAAGGTTTCTTGACTCTTCCCCGAAATCTGGAAACAAATGATTAATATTGTCCCACTGGGGAGAATCAGCCGGATGCCGGAGCAATCCATCACATTTTCGACTATCTGCATGCCATGTCAGGTTTTTTGCGTCATCTCCATTAGCAAACAATTGTTTAAACCTTGGAATTATTGGAAGATACCAACACACCTTGTTGGGGACTCTTTGTTTGTGCTTTCATCACTACCACACGCGTCATCCTTCAATTTGTACCGTGACACTCCACACATGGGGCATTTATGCATATGTTCAAACTCATTTCTGTACAATATGCAATCATTAGGGCATGCATGTATTTTCTGATACTCCATACCCACCGGACACAGTATCTTCTTTGCCTCATAGTTATTTTTCGGCAATGTGTTATTTTTTGGAAGCATCGTTTTCAACACCTCAAGCAAATCAGTGAAGCTTTTATCACTCCACCCATATCTTGCCTTCAAATTGACCAAACTTAACACCGCTGACAACCGTGTGAAGTTGTTGCACCCTAGATCTTCTTCGAATCACTTTCCAATGCATCATACAAAGGGGCATGTACTTGATGAAAAGACTCTTGTCCAACATCTCGGATCATATCCTCTAATCGATCTCCCATTTCAACATCAACAACATACTCAGTTTGGGACACCATCGGCATGTCTATGAATTCACCATGCCATATCCATCTTGTATATGTTTGAAGAATCCCGTCACAGAGAAGATGTGTCCTTATGTTGTCCACGACATGTCATCTCCCATTCAGACAGTTAACACAAGGACAATAATATTTTCCCCCCATATTTGGTGAATTTTGTTGAGCAAATTCCAAAAACTTTTCAACCCCATTCTCATACTCCTCAGTGATGCGAATAGCTTTCATCCAACTTCGATCCATCTTTCCTTTTCTGTGATACTCACAAAATTATATCATGCATGACGATCTCACTTTTTCATAAAGGTGTGGCCCTATCCCATTTAGGAAGACATTTTTTATACTTAATTTGTACGTAGAGGTTAAGTCTCTTTTGTTAAATTTGACGAAATTTCAGCAGCATTTCGCATTGATCTCCAAGTACATGACATGAAAGCAGTGACATCAATTCCACCACAATCAAGTATGCACTTGGAGAACAAAACGAAATGCACTAAACCGAAATTTTGTCAAATTTAACAAATGAGACTTAACCTCTACGTATGAATCAAGTATAAAAAAATGTGTCTTCCCAAACTGTCCAAACGGACAATTCAAGATTCAATACAATGATTAATCCAAACTTTCCGTATTAATCATTGTATTGAACCTCAAACGGGAAACTAAGGTTCACTCAAAATGCTTAACTTGCATATAAAATAATACTCATTAATTACACAAACAACTTATACAGCATTATTATAATTGTAACAAGCACTGAAGTGTTAGAATGAGATACGTACCTGAAAAGATGCTCACTAACAATAACAAAGAATGCGGTGATGACGGTGGACACGACACAATCTCTGAAGGACAAGAACAACACCAACACAGGTACTCAATGCTCACTGCCTGTAGGTTAAGTTATTACAAAAATTATCAAATTGATCATCATTTCTAGAAATTTCAATGCTCAGAGTAACATGCTATTTTCAAATTCAAGACAAAATTAAAATAAGAGCAAATACAGGTGCAGCACATAATTCACGTTTTTTTTTGCATAGACCACAAATTCAAGCATCAAAACAAGTGATTTTGTCCTATTTTGGTCACCAAACAATAAGGGCTTCATATAGTATCCATGACATACTTTATTTATATCATTGGGCACACTTAAAATATGATTTACACGAAAATTGTGCAGCAGAACAGTAGTTGAAATTATGCAGTAAAACTGAATGATTCAATGCCTTAAGCATAGCTTTCATGCATGATTTGGTCACCATTAATCTAATGAGTTATGAAATAACCTTTGTAACACCAAATACATCACTTACCATTGTTAATGTCATGATTTTAACAGCAATAAAAAGTGCAGGACAGCAAATGTGTTCTGTCATAAAAATCAGTGTGTGCAAACTTTTTGTCTTGTATCTTTTTATATATTTATAAAAAAATAAAAATTATAAAAATCCATAGAATCTACATTTCTTCCAACACCATATGCAATTAGTGTGAAATCTTTTTGTTCATGCGTAGGTTTAAGTAAGTGTAAAGATTTTAATGATGTTCATTGGTTGAACTTAGTTATGATTATCTTTTACTTATTTTATGTTAATCATGTTCCAAATTAATATGATACTAATGACTAATTAAATATATTATAACATGAACTTTTTTTAAGTGAAAAATGAAATAAAATTCTTATTTCGATGAATTTTGGCATCCCAACTGCAGATTTTAGGCTTCTATCTAGTCAAATTGGCAACACACAGTGGGCAAGGGTACTAGTGTAGTCTAATGAAAAATATCCCTGAATGTATTTCAGTTCAATTTTTTCTACTTAACTGAAATATAAACTCATGATACAGTAAATAGATATGAATTCCAACAGAAGAATTACAATAATCCCTAAGCCAGCTCTAGAAGAGACCAATTAATTAATGTGATGTGGTGGAGGATTAATAGGAATCCATGATGCTCACATGCTTCTGCATACCGTAGCAGGCACTTCAAAATACAAAGTGTCTATCTATGTCAGCCATTTGCTTAAATTAGCAACAAAACTATAAATCATTAATAGATGCAACAAAGAAACAGACTGGCTGAAGATACTAATTACTAAGATCTTAGATGGGCTTACAAATTGCAAATTAGAAGTTGGTTAACAATTAATTCTCAACAAAGAATCTGCAACATATAATAACCACCAAAGATAGTTTCCCTCCAGATTACCATTTCTTTTTGGGTATTTGTTTCTATTATTAAGTGTCAACCTTGTATTGCCTATACTTAAGTTGTAGTATTAGTTGGTCACACTCTGAGATATAATATATGTTCTTGAGAAACATAATGCAAGCACTAGCAGCAAGAAAGAAACTCAAAATGAGTGAATAGGGACAGTGGCAAAAAGGGACAAGATTGAAAGGGACAAGAAGATGGAGAAGAGTTATTACAAGCAAAACCAATTTAGTTTAAAATCTGAAACCTTTTTCTGGAGTCATATATTACCCCAAGCAAGAGGCAAGGTTCATGAGCCAACAAGGTAATCTACTTTTAAGAACTAATCAATTGCAACAGAAGCTATCTAGCATGTGTTGAAATCACAACCAATAAAAGCAAAAACTGCAACAAAATACAACTCTGCATTTTCATTTTTATTTAAAAATAACCACATCAACAAACATTCGATTGCTAAGTAAACATGTTATGAGCCAGGTAGGACAATGGCATCTACATTGGCATAGTCATTTTAGGAAAAGTAATTTCAACTAAAAGGAGCAACACCAGAATAACAAAATCATTGAGCCGTAAGAGAATATCACCTGAAAGCGAGGATGATGAAGGCTTCCTCACGAAAATATCAATTAAAGTACCCTCTGTAAGGGGTGAGGTCAATATGGGCGGTGTCTGCAGAGAAAAAATTAAGTGAATCATAATCAACAACCAAAAACCCTAACAATAGGGAATAGTTTTCTTATATTGAGAAAAGAGTACATACAATTTACAGAGATTTGGGGCGTTCCAAGACAGGGGCAGAGGCTTCCAATCGCTCGATTATGTGCGCGACAATGGCAAAAGGGACAATGTTTCACCGAGAACGAGTGACAATATGGCGTCGCCGGCAATGAAAGGACTAGCAGAGGCAGCAACGGGGTGGAAGGAGACGACAATGAAAATAGTGTTTCACAGACAGGGAAGTAGGGCGCGAGAACGATAATGTGAAAACCTATTGCTTTATAAGCCTAACCAACATCGTTTCATTCAATAACCGATGTTGAGCATCTCCTATCAACATCGTTTCACTACAAAACCGATGTTGAGCATCTCCTATCAACATCGTTTCACTAGAAAATCGATGTTGAGAAGCTATTTCAACATCGTTTCACACATAACCGATGTCAACATGTTGCTTATAATTTCAAAAATGCCACCGCGTTTCCATTGACATCGTTTTTTGATCAACCGATGTTGATCCAGTGATGTAAAAACGCCTTTTTGTAGTAGTGAATTATGAGAAAATCGAGCATTGCTAAAACATCAAGATTTTGCTGATTTAATGTAGTTTTTTTTATTTAATTCTTTTTGGTATTGAAACTGCCAGGTATTGCTTAATGCTGCATATACCTACTATAAGGTTAGTTACCTGAGGTGTATGGATCGATTAGCTCTCTTGCTTCGAGCTTATAATTTTAGTCATATTTTGTTTTGTTTCTCTGTTCTCCACACTGCTAGTTGTGTCTTTTAATAATTATTTTTCTGAATGTGGAATTTCTATTTTAATTGACATCGTGGATATTAATTCTGAAAAATCATCGTGGATATATTTATCGGTTTTTAAACATTTACAATATATTCATCGTGGATATTCTGAAAATTCATCTTTTAAAATGTTCAGCTAAGTAGCTGTAATCAAGTTTCAAGAATAGTGTATAAAATGTTAATATTCATGTTAAATTGTTGGTTAAATTAGAATTAAGGTCCTCGAATGTAATTTTCTATTTTATCATCACATTATAAAGTATTGGATTTGATTCACTTCCCATATAAAATAAATGTTTCAAGTTGCCAAAGTTACTTACTAGTCATAATAATAATAAAAAAAAGTTCCTTGTTAGTCATCTGGTCTGATGATGACAAGACAAATCCACAATGATTATTGGTTTGTCCTAACAGTCGTGAGAAGGGAAAACATTCTTCTATATGATTCTGTAAAAAAAAAAAAAAGTACTCTATATGAAGAAAGAATATGGGATGCATGCAAAAGCTGGACACGTTATGAAATGGTCATCACATCCTGCATTGACACATGACTAGCCAAAACATTCTGTTCTTATATTATATATTACTAAAAATAAAATAGACATGCTTTATTAGCAACTGTGTGTATAACCACAGACAAAGGCTGACATTCACTAATAAAAACATCACGTCTTACAAGAGGCAATGCAAAGCAAACGATAATATCCATCCATTGAAGGAAAACAACAGCCATAATAGTTTTAATTAGGGCTACTAGAAACTACTTTGCTTCAGTAACCAAGAATTCCTTCTGCTTGCACTACAGCACTACGTTCAGCCACCAAACCACTTCCATTTCATCTAAGATTTTCCGCCATGACCCAGCAACCTTTTACTCACACACACACATAATAATATTTTACACGAAAAATAACAAAATATATATTTGATAAAACAGAGTCCACCAAATACAAAGCATAACATATTAACATTCGAAAAGTTAGGGCTCTAATATATGTGAAGTATTTTGTAGCACCCACGATTCTACAACTTTAGACAAGATATGGAAGTATTGGGTCAATTCTCCTTCTTAACGGTTTTTATTAAGTGCGTGAGACCGTTTGTCAAAGCAAATGTTGAGGTCAATGAAGCTTTCAGTATGCCAAGACCCTGCAACATGCAATCAAAGAGTGTGATGTAATCTCATACAAAGATACAAATAACAATATGCAATGAAAGAAGACTGACATAGTAACTTACCTCCATCACACCAATTTTGATGACCCTTTCCTCCAAGTCAAAGAGTAGTAGTTTTAGTCTCTTTAGATATGAAACAGCAAAAGTGGATGACATTGGAGTCACAAACAAGTCATCAGTCACCATGTACATTACTGGTCCTTTCACAAATCCTCCAGTTGGGGACTTAGGATCAACAATATTTAGTAGTCCACCACCCTTAGATTGAAAGCAAGTAAGCAAGCGTTCTGCCACAATTGGTAATATCTGGTTGAAATATAGCCATTAGCATAGGTGGGCAACCTTGCCAATGGGATGTGTAGCTTATTGAAATTAAGAAGGGTCTAGGCTAGGTGAAAGCTAGGTGGTGTGTGTAAGTAGTGAAAAGACTTGTCATGCATGCATGGCTTCAAGCCATTATGGTGTCTAGCATGTGTAGAAAAAAACTAAACTCTCTCTTGGCGCACACGCACACACATCACACATTTTTGTTCTTCACATAACGTTTTATAATCAAGACATGTTCAAATAAATAATTCAATTCATATACTTCAATAAATTAAACAATTAATTAAACTCAAGTAATATGCCATCTAATTATAAAAGTAAGCAATAAATCAATCTAATCAAATAAAGACAATCAAATTAAACCATATGTCATAATTTACCATGAAATAAATTTCATGATAAAAGAAAATAAACTAACAAATCACAATATTAAAACTTATAAAGAAATAATCGCAAATTCTCTTACGTGCTAATTTCCTTCATATCAATCAATTTATTTTAAGAAATAGTTAAATTCCTTAAAATATATCAAACAAAACAAATTCTTATAAAGTGAAAATCGAGTCGTTTCAAAATGAACTTTTAAGTTGAAATTGTCAAGTGTCAAGCAACTTTGTATTTCATTGTTAAAACTCTTAATAATTTAAACTTTAACTTTAAAATAACTTTTAGGTCGTAAAAAAAAGGGCCAAATATAGCCTAACTCAATTTTCAAGTATGAGTCACTTATGATGGTGTGTTTAGTGTCAATAGGATTTAAGGCATATCTTCTTCTAACCTAATTTTCAACTAAGAGGAATGAATTATATATGTATGTATACATTTATAAATTGGTGGTATTTCAAAGAATAATGAATTTCATATATATGTTTATATCATACTGGTGATTTTGTCTAAACAGTGAATATTAATTGAATTAGTATGACTAAGGAATCGATAATGTTCTTTTAAAAAAATTTGTTAACGACATATTGGAAATCACTGTGGGAGTGCATTAATAATATTTTTGATTTTTTTAATTACTTTTAAAATCCTTAAAACTAGTAAGGACATTGATTAACATTGACAATATTAATTAATTCATGCAAAGGAAGAATATAAACAAATTAACTTAGATATTAAAAAGAAGAAAAAGAGAGCTTTTTTTTAAAAAAAAAAAAAAAAAAAAAAGAGGAATATGAATAACATATGAGGAGACTAAAAGCCAAAGAAAACTCGGTTCGATTTTCTAAAAACATCTTCAAACAAATAAAAATAAAATTATAACTACAAAGCTCAAAACATTGGTAATCTGAGAGTTCAATTTGAACATAGTGGAATGTTAGTGTGGAACTCAAAAAAAAAAAAAAAATACAACCGTCCGTTGTGCTCTCTCTCATTGATTAGAGTAACGTTTGATTGTCTATTCCCAAAACATGAATTGAGTAATTACTACCACCGTTTGGCTTTAATTTGCATATTCAAACATTGCAAAAGATTTGACCGACGTAGAGTTTAGCAAATTACTATTGTGTCACTTCTTTCTTTTAATAATTGTCCTAAAGGAATTTATTAAAGAATAAATAAATAGTTTCTTTTTTTTACTAAAAATCACATTTAAATGCATCAAAAGTCGTAAAAATATAGTACTATCAATTCTAATTAATTCTAATACTTTAAAATAATTTTTATTTTCATTTTTAATTCTTAGGAGTGCTTATTATTTGCCATTTTTATTTCTCAAATATTTTCTCTGAATAGTAGCACTGTTTTAGCAACGTGGAAGATTATTTATCTATTAGTGCCCAGTGAAAAAAAACTATCACCCAGTGTTTGGACAGGTCAATTTTACCAAGTAATTCATTTATTCAATGAATTTAAAATACTTAATGTTTAAATTATGCGTTTGGGTAAAGAATTTAAAAGGAAATTGAATTATCGTCGTTTTACTGAGGAATTTTAATCAATAGAAAAAATAGAATTTGAAATTCTCATAAAAATTAAAGAATTTCAATTTCTCTAGCAACTCGCTCCTTCCTCTCTCCTCTCTACGCACGGTCGTTCCTCTTGACCCACACTCACTTGCACTCGCTCCTTGCGACTTTAAGACCTCCGCTCTCCCTCTCTCATGGGGGCAACAACTAGGGGTGGCAAAATGGATGGATCGGATAAATTTTAATCCAGATCAAAATGGATTAGATCAAAACAATCTATTAATCCATTTGGATCCATTAAAAATTTATTTAAAAAATTCGATCCAATCCAATCCATTTGATAAAAATTCATCCAATCCATCTATTAACAAATTTTTCATGGACGGATATCAAATCCATCCATAAAAATAATATGTTTTTTTTAAATAATTATTTTTAATTTAGATATGATATTTTTAAAAATTAAGAACATATTTTAAAATAATAACAACCTCGGTCGAAAATAGCTTTGGGCGATGATGGCTAAAAGCTACTCTGATAGACATTGGCTAAAAAACAAACCTAGTTGATGGCGGCTGAAAACCAAACCTAGCTTATGGCGGCCGAAAATAGTCCTGACCAATGTCGGTCGAATTCATCGCTGATCAAAGTCAACCGAAAAATAGTCTGGCGGATGTTGGTTGAAAATAGCCCCTATCGACATCGGCCAAAAATAGCCCTGACCAATGACAATTGAAAACTTTCCCTCACCGAAAACACAAACCTAGCCGAGGTCAGCCCAAAATTACCCTAGCCGACGTCGGCTGAAAAAACCCTAGTCGAGGTTAGCTGAAAACTGCCCTGATCGACGACAGTCGAAAAAAAAAACTTGGTTGGGGTCGGCAAAAAAACAATGTCGGCCAATGTCGGTCGAAAAAACTCTAGTCGAGGTCGGCCAAAAATTGTCCTGGTCGACGTTGGTTGAAAAAAAAACCTAGTTGAGGTCGGCCTAAAAAAATCATGGTCAAGGTCGGCCAAAAACTGCCATGGCCGACGTCGACTGAAAAAAAAACTTGGTTGAGGTCGACCAAAAAATTGTCTCGTCCATTGTTGGCCAAAAAACACTGATCGAGGTCGGCCAAAAGTTGCCTTTGGCTGACGTCAGCCCAGAAAAAACCTTGGCTGAGGTTGGTTGAAAAACAACTCCGACCAACGTCGGTCGAAAAAAATCCTGGCTGACATTGGTCGATAACTTTCATGGTTGACATCGGCCGAAAAATATATTTGTAAAATAATATTTAAAAATATTTTATAAACAAATTTTAAATATAAATTTAAGAAAGATTTAAATATGACAATATCAGTTGGATTAATTTTGATCCATTAGGTATAGATTAGAGGATCCGTTGGATTTTGAAAAATAGTGGATGGATCATTAACCATCCATGAAATTAAATGGATGGATTGGATCCAATCCGTTTAGTTTTTATTTTTTGTAATGGATGGATTGAATGGATTTACTAGTGGGTGGATTGGATGGATGACGAATAAACGGATTGATTTGCCACCCCTAGCGACAACGCTCTCTCACGATAGCTACAACGTTCATTTTCTCTTGATTCAGAGCACACACTCTCTCGGTGCTTCATACAAGGTTGGTTTCTCATCTCCATTATCTAGGGTTTCATTTTTTATTTCGTTAATTTGCAATTTGTTTTTATTTGGTTATTTGATTTCATTGATTTTGTTTTTGTTTTGATAGGGTTTCGTTGGTTTCTTACTCATTGTGCCTTTTGTTGTTGGATTTCTCACTTCTGAAAGATCCATAAGGTATACACTTAATTTGATTTTTGCTTTGTTCATGTCCTGCTTTTTTCTGCTTTATTTTTGCTTTGTGTCTAATATGATTTGTTTTTGCTTGCTTTATATCTGTGAATCTTCTTGATTCATCGCCCACTTTTGATATCCACATTTCATAGCCCACTTTTGCTTGTCCATATAGTAAATTGCTTTACCATGGCTACAAGTGCAACTGAGGAACAAATTTCTCTGAAAGTTCTGGTTGATGAAAGGAGAAATAGAGTTGTTTATGTCGAAGCAGGGAAGGACGTCGTGGTTATCCTGCTAAGCTTCTTAACCTTGCCGTTGGGCACCGTTGTGAGGCTTGTGGGTAAGGAATCAAGCATGAACAAGGTTAACGTTGGGAGCCTAAGTTCATTGTACGATAGTGTTGGCAATTTGGAGAAAAAGCATTTTTTGGATAGACGCGTGTAAAGAAATGCTGCTTCAGCCAAGGAACTCAATGGAAAGCTATTGCCAAAATCTAAAGCTCAACATTGATGACACGGAAAAAACACAGTACTTCATATGTGAGAACTGGGATTGTAGTCGCCAGTACAGTGGTGGTTTGTTGAGCACATTCAGGAATCAAAGATGCAAATGCAGGAAACTTATGAATAGGGTGATACACCATCGTAGTTAACCTGCAATTGCAGGTGAAGGGTTCGTTGCAGAAATCGCAACTTTTATTATTTCAGATGACCTAAAAGTTTTACCCAATGATTTAAAGTTTTCTTGTCTACCCATAAATCATGGATATGGAGACCTCGATGCAACCAAACTAGTAACTGTGAATGTCACTCAGAAAGAGGTACGTATAAAATAATTCTACTCCAATAACTTTTTTTACAATAATTTATATAATTACGAAAAAATAGAAGGAGTTGAGAGAAATGTGAGATAATTAAGTGTTATAATAGAAAAAGTTTTATAGAAAATTTATGTTGAAACAGTATTAATTGGTAGATATATATGTATTACGTTTGTTTATGAATCTTTGTATTTCAGATTTTTAAAAAAATATTCTTGTTTTTTTAATATAAAATGATTCTTTTTATTTACAGTTACACTTTGTTTGCACCTTCTATTATACACAGTGTTATCAAACCTGGCCCGGTCATCGACTCAGCCAGGGTACTGGGTCACTGGGTCAGGGGTCAACTCGGTGAGTCAACAGTTGACCTGCATGACTTGGCCTGTATTAAAAAATAATAAAAAATTCATAACCTGTAAACTTTTTAATAATTTTTTTTTTAATAATTTCATAACTTGTAAACTTGTACACTTTTTTTTGTGTGCAGAAAAGATAGCTTATAAACTTATACCCTTAAATATTTAAAGTTTAACAAAATTCAACACATTTATAAGCATAGTTATGAACTTGTTTAATAATCTTGAGCAGCATATTTTTTTCTAAAATTCAACATACACAACCTTAAGTTATAATTTAAAATATATCATTATCATCTATTTATTAAAAGTTAAAACTATCATTGTTGTACACCGGCAGACATAATCTAATATATACATATATATATATATATATATATATATATATATATATATATATATATATATATATATATATATATATAAACCTATTTTATTTAGACAATACAATTTTTTCATTCATCCCATTATTGCTCTGATAAAAAATAATAATTTTTCAAACCAGTAACTATATTGGATGAGATAAGATAAATACAAGTTTTACTCGTAGATAACAATATAAGCCAAGGAGAAAAGGAAAAATTGGAAGTGACAATAGTTTTATGATTTTATCATCTTAAATCCTAACATGCGGTTATGTTTGGTAAAAAAAAGTAAGCAAATATATAAATAACATAAGTGTAAGATATAAATTAAATTTTCTTATATGAGTGTTATTGTTCTCCTGAAAAAAAAAAAAAAAAAAAAAAAACCAAAATTTGTGACCCGCCGAGTCAACCGAGTCACCGGGTCAACCTCAAAACCGGCCGAGTCAACCCGGGTCACACCGGGTCGATTGCATAACCGATCCGATTGGTGACTCGGACCGATTGGGTGACCGGTTCCCGGGTCAATAGGTCGACCCGGCCGGTCCGAGCCGGGTCTGATAACTATGATTATACATCTCCAGTTTTTTTTTTCCTAAAATAATTTTTGAACTAGCAATGATACATGTACCGCTCAACAGTACGCGCACCCATTTGACACCCGCTTAACAAGTAATTTTTTAATTAATCAATTGTTTATTTTAAAATAAAAAAAACTTAATTTGTTTTTTTTCAAAAAATATTAAAAACATAAAATAAAGGGGCAAATTTGGAAATTGTGATATGAAATTGCGATCTTTCTCCCGTGCTCCTCGTTCTCTCTCATTCCTCTTTCTCTTGCGCTCCTCGTTCTCTCTGGTTCCTCTTTCTCTCGTGCTCCTCTTTCTCTCTCGTTCCTCTTTCTCTCACGCTCCTCTTTCTCTCCGGGTACCATTTTCATTCTCCAAAGAAGCCATCATCGTTCTCCCAACCCATCGTCTGCACGTCGTCCATGCCATAGCAGGTAGTTTCTCCCTCTTTCGCACGCACCTTCGTATTCAAGTTCGTCTCAGTCACACACACACACGTTATTGATATGTTTCTTTGTATCACAGGGGTTGAGGTTCTCATACGTTTGTGTGAATCGCTGGTTGAGGTTCATCTCTCTCAGGTTAGGGTTGTCTCTGTCTCATACGTGCATTCATTATCTAATTTGATATAGGGTTTGTTGTATGAATTTGTATTCTTATTTGATAAGAGGTTTGTTCCTTCTTATTCTAATGGGGTTTGTTCCTTCTCTAACGAGATATGATGAGGTCGCATTAGTAAACATAGTTAACCATTTTCACTAGAAATGTGAATAGGTTTAAAGTTTGTTTACTCTGCTGCTTCCAGAGGGCTTATAGTCACTCCTTGGTTTCCAATCCTTGTTTGAGGCCATAGGGCTTTCAGTATGTAGATATGATTAGGTCACATTAGTAAACATAGTTAACCATTTTTACTAACAATGTTAACCATTTTCACTAGAAATGTGAATAGGTTTAAAGTTTGTTGCTCTGCTTACAGAGGGCTTATAGTCACTCTTTGGTTTCTAGTCCTTGTTTGAGGCCATGGGGCTTTCAGTATGCAAATATGATTAGGCCACATTAGTAAACATAGTTAACCATTTTCACTAGAAATGTGAATAGGTTTAAAGTTTGTTTACTTTGCTCCCAGAGGGCTTATAATCACTCCTTGGTTTCCAATCCTTGTTTGAGGCCATGTGGCTTTCAGTATGCAGATATGATTAGGTCGCATTAGTAAACATAGTTAACCATTTTCACTATCAATGTTAACCATTTTCATTAGAAATGTGAATAGGTTTAAAGTTTGTTTACTCTGCTCATAGAGGGCTTATAGTCACTCCTTGGTTTCCAATCCTTATTTGAGGCCATGGAGCTTTCAATATGCAAATATGATTAGGTCGCATTAGTAAACATAATTAACCATTTTCACTATCAATGTTAACTATTTTCACTAGAAATGTGAATATGTTTAAAGTTTGTTTACTCTGCTCACAGAGGGCTTATAGTCACTCCTTGGTTTCCAATCCTTGTTTGAGGCCATGGGGCTTTCAGTATGCAAATATGATTAGGTCGCATTAGTAAACATAGTTAACCATTTTCACTATCAATGTTAACCATTTTCACTAGAAATGTGAATAGGTTTAAAGTTTGTTTACTCTGCTCACAGAGGGCTTATAGTCACTCATTGGTTTCCAATCCTTGTTTGAGGCCATGGGGCTTTCAGTATCAGATGTCAATGTTTGAGTCATTGGGCCAACTATGTAAATTTGCCCTAAAAATGATTTTTGGCAAACATAAAAGCTCATAATTAAAGGAAGTGAGAGGTTGTGAAGTCCAATGCAGGGGTTGAACTTGAGCTTGCACCTCCAATATAAGGGTTTGGAACCCCTTATGAGATGGAGTCAAAATGTGGATATGGTGAGTGTCCACATTTTGATATGGACCCCTACTGGACCCTGTGTAGGGTTTGCGTTGCTTGTATGCGCCTGAAAACATTAGTGCCATATCCTTTATGTGCATATAATTAGAATATGAGCCACAATAACACCAATGCATTAGAGGCTTCAATCATTTACTTTTAAAGAATTGAAAATAAATAAATAAATTAGGCTTTTTGTACTGCAAATTATTGATAAAAAAAACAAAGGTAAATTACAATAGTCTCCCAATTTGTCTTCCTATGTTTTGTTTTGCATCACTAGACCCTTACTAGAATTTGGAATTATATTACAAATTTTATTTCTAAAAGGCGTGCTTAAAGGAGTACAATATATTGGGTCACACCTAACACGAGTAACTCTCTTTTTACAGTTGATATAACTTGAAGTGTTTTATTCTTTTGTAAATTGGGATAGTATAATAACTAATAATATATTCTGTGTCCAAGTGGATTTCTGTTACTTACTAACACGTTTAGTACTATATAGTTAGGAGTAGGTACAATTTAAAATTCTATTTTTATATGTTAACAATTTGTAAAGGCTTTCAAAACACCTGAGTGGCATCTTGCTTTATCCAGCTACTCACATTGCTTTGATACTTTCCTTTTATCTTTTTATGATATGTTTGTCTAAAATATGATGCACTAGATGGAAAAGAGAAGTGTGTAGACGGAGATCTAGTTGTCTACTTGCTGGAAGAAGCAAATACTAATTGTCCATGATTAAAAACAATTTTTTTTATTGGAATTGGACATAAGTAAACAATAAAAAAAAAGAGGAAAAGCCATAATGAAAGTTCTAAATAATTTAGAGATATGCACATTGAATATTGGTAGAAGGGTGTTGGTGAAATGGCACACATGGAAGGACTGATGGAAACCATATGTGCAAGTTCTGAAGTATAAGTTAAAAGTAATGAAACTGAATGGAGGCTAAGGTTTCAGTCTTGGGTCATTTTCAAAGAACCTTTACTCTTGGAGTCGTGGAGAGTGTGTTTGGGTTGAGGATACAAATGAGTGACCTTTAATGCGATTGTATTGTAGATTTGGGCTTTGGATCATCTCTCTTTACGTGATGGAAAAAATACAGTTGGTTTAAAATCCTTTCCTCGATTGTTAAATTGGCAGAATTTTAACAAGCAAGGGACTAAAATTGTAGCAGTATTTTGTAATAATTTAGTAAGTGTGAAATAAATTATATTGTTCTTTTTACAAATCACTAGTTTTCAATTTTTTATCAATTGAAATATTTGTTCGATTTTCAGTAATTGTCTGGATTTTTTTTACCACTTGCAGATCATTGAAGATTTATGTGCAACGAATGAAGAGGTTAAACATGAAGTCATTCGAGAAGCATTGCAAAATCGACCAAAAAGCTTTATCCATTGGCAGAAAAGTAGGTTGGATTTGGAAACTCTTGTGCAAGAACATGAAAAGGTAGTTGCACTAAAGAAGCAATTGGATGATAGGATATGTGCAGTAGAGGGTGAAGTTAACATGATAAGGCAATCGACATCACAACCAAGTTCATCAATTGTGCCTCCTTCATTGTGTAGAAGTGAAGAAGAAGAAGAAGAAGAAGAAAATACATTTATTGATGATAATGACGATTGGAATCAGTGCATAAGTATCGTTCATGTTGGTAAGTTATGTATAGTTGAACATTATAAATAATTTGTTGAACAATGTTATAGGTTTACACATTGAATGACGTGTTCATAAATGTTGTAGGTAAATTACATGTTGAGGGCGAATTAGAAGAGACAGTCAATAATCAAATATCAAATATATGCACACAAATTAAAAACCATCCAAGGATGTGTGTGAAAAGTGTAGTAACTCAAACACCTTGGGTGACATATCATCGGAGAAAGAAAATGACTCAGAAGTGATGAAAACCAAGTTTCAATTTGAATGTTGGGAAACTTTTGTATTTTTTTGGAATGTAGTTGTATTAATAGTAAATGGTGTACAATGAGTTAATATTGACAATAGAACTTTCGTTTTGTGACCTTAATTTATTGATAACCACTTTCTATGCAATGTTAACATTAAATTTATGTGTAGTTAACCACTTATTACAATTAATAACCTTATAGATTAATTAATCACATGGTAGTCAAAGTTAACCATACACACAAATGTAGTTAACTATCCATGTGAAACAAAGTTATTAAAACATCGATAACTGATTCAATGACCTTAATTTAATGATAACCACTTTCTATACAATGTTAACATGAAATTTATGTGTAGTTAACCACGTATAACATTATAGAAATATTAATCACATGTTAGTCAAAGTTAACCATACACACAAATGTAGTTAACTATCGTTATGAATCAAAGTTATTAAAACCTCGATAACTGATTCAATGACCTTAATTTATTGATAACCACTTTCTATGCAATGTTAACACTAATTTTATATGTACTTAACCATGTATATTCATTAATAACATTGTAGAAGTATTAATCACATGTTAGTAAAAGGTAAACATACATAAAAATGTTGCTAACTATCCTAGTGAAACAAAGTTATTAAAATCTGTATAACTGATACAATGACCTTAATTTATTGATAACCACTTTCTATGCAATGTTAACATTAACTTTATGTGTAGTTAACCACTTATTACAATTAATAACATTATAGATGCATTAATCACATGTTAGTCAAAGTTAACTATACACACAAATGTAGTTAACTATCCATGTGAAACAAAGTGATTAAAACCTCGATAACTGGTTCAATGACCTTAATTTAATGATAACCACTTTTCTTACAATGTTAACATTAAATTTATATGTAGTTAACCATGTTTAAAAATTAATAATATTATAGAAATATTAATCGCATGTGAGTCAAAGTTAACTATACAAACAAATGTAGTTACCTATCCGTGTGAAACAAAGTCATTAAAACCTGTATAACTTATTCAATCACCTTAATTAATTGATAACCACTTTCTATGCAATGTTAACATTAAATTTATACGTAGTTAACCATGTATTACAAATAATAACATTATACCACATGTATGTCAAAGTTGACCATCCATACAAGTGTTATTAACAATCCTTGTGAAGCAATGTTAACTACCAACAGTCATTCAAATGCATTGACCGTATTAGGTATAACCGCATAAGCATATACAATAAAATTCATAGTGTTTAAATTATTTGTGAGAGTAACTTAACAATTTACATACATAGTCTTATTGTGCATACTATGTGATTAACTATATATGTAAAAGTAGTCAACTATGCTTCACAATTGGTTAAAAATAAATGATTTACTAAATCAATTAATCTTGTGCTCAATAGTATTTCTTTTGTCGAGGTAGTTGTTCACTGATGTAAGCCTAATTCACTTGGGAGATAAAGTTAATCATCGTTACATATTTCAAAAAGTTGACCAAGTGATTAAAACCTCGATAACTGATTCAATGACCTTAATTTATTGATAACCACTTTCTATGCAATGTTAACATTAAATTTATATGTAGTTAACCATGTATTAAAAATAATAATATTATACCACATGTATGTCAAAGTTGACCATCCATACAATTGTAGTTAACAATCCTTGTGAAGCAATGTTAACTACCAACAGTCATTCAAATGCATTGACCGTATTAGGTATAACCGCATAAGCATATACAATAAAATTCATAGTGTTTAAATTATTTGTGAGAGTAAATTAACAATTTACATACATAGTCTTATTGTGCATACTATGTGATTAACTATATATGTAAAAGTAGTCAACTATGCTTCACAATTGGTTAAAAATAAATGATTTACTAAATCAATTAATCTTGTGCTCAATAGTATTTCTTTTGTCGAGGTAGTTGTTCACTGATGTAAGCCTAATTCACTTGGGAGTTAAAGTTAATCATCGTTACATATTTAAAAAAGTTGACCAAGTGATTAAAACCTCGATAACTGATTCAATGACCTTAATTTATTGATAACCACTTTCTATGCAATGTTAACATTAATTTTATATGCAGTTAACCACATATTACAACTAATAAAAATATATCACATGTAAGTCAAAGTTGACCATCCATACAAGTGTAGTTAACAATCCTTGTGAAGCAATGTTAATTACTAATAGTCATTCAAATGCATTGACTGTATTAGGTTTAACCTCATAATCATATATAATAAAGTTCAAAGCGTTTAAATTATTTGGGAGACTAACTTAAAAATTTATATACATAATCTTATTATCCGTCATTTGTGGTTAACTATATATGTAAACTTAGTCAACTTTGCTTTGCAATTGGTTATAAATAAATTATTGACCAAATCAGTTATTCTTGTGCTCAATAGTGTTTTTTTTTTCGTTGAGGTAGTGGTTCACATATGTAATCCTAATTCACTTAAGAGACAAATTTAATCATCATTATAAATTTTGAAAACTTAAACACAATTTAGAACCTCGATAACTGATTCAATGACCTTAATTTATTGATAACCACTTTCTATGCAATGTTAACATTAAATTTATATATAGTTAACCACGTATTGCAATTAATAACATTATACCACATGTAAGTCAAAGTTGATCATCCATACGAGTGTAGTTAACAATCCTTGTGAAACAAAGTTAACTACTAAAAGCCAATCAAAAGTATTGAATGTATTAGGTATAACCTCATAATCATATACAATAAAGTTCATTGTGTTTAAACCATTTGTGACTAACTTAACGATTTATATACATACAATTAACAACATATTCAGATGCATGTCTAGTGTAAAGTATTTCTTTTATGTACAATGTTGTTTTTGTCTTTTTTAATCTCTTGATTTATAAATTGAATACCATAAATCCATAATACCATAAATCAAATTCTTTTACAGACTATATTTTGCTTAAAAAATATATTAACAAATTCATTTTACTTTTTAATTGCATTTTATTTTTTCAAATTTATCCTTTGTACTGATTCTGTGTGGAGGACACTACCTGCACTACTGCCAGGGATCAGACTTATTGTTCTTCATCACGGTGGACGCTGACAAACTTTTTGACGACCTTATTGATCTTGCCATAGTGACTCAACCATGTTTAGAGATAACAACATTCGCTTCAAAAAAGCAGTATGTGATCCACTTGCATTACGAATACAAGAACAATTGCAGAATGCTAATTTACACATTTTTGTCAAATATAAACGGCACCAAACAAGATCCCTCAAGTATGAAGATGTAAAGTAATGGTATATATTTCATAAGATTACTCGATACTCATATTTTCGAAGATTGTAAACAATCCTTATTCAACATATGTTGAAAGCAAGCCACTCCTTTAGGTGTTATGAAATTGTAATTAATTAATTAATTCTACTCCAATGAGAAATCTATGAAAAATAAAATATGTCCACCAAAGAAGTATGATGTTGTCGCTTGCAATCACGAGCATGATATTATGTGCACAAAGGATAAATTTGGAAAAATAAAAACACATTAAAATGTTAAAATTAATTCATATTTGATTGATAGGTGTCAGAGTTTAAATAGGCCGGTCATTTTTTCGTTTTACCACTTTTGGAGCTTATAGAATTTCTCATATCAAAATTAGTTCGTGATAAGAAGTCAAAACCATTAAATCATGTTTGTCAACTACCCATATCATCTAAATAAAGTTTATGAAACCATTAAATAACGTGCCTCCAAAATATTGCAAGTTTGTACTAGAAATTGATAACATAATCATCACTACTTAATATGTACATGTCCAAAAAATTGTCAATATTATGTGCAGTTTCATGGAAGTATGTTTCATTATACTTTGTCAGTGTAGTATTGGTCTTCAGCCTCTAAGTGGTGTCAAAATGTGAAGTATCAACAAAATGTCGTATGAATTAATGACCTGCAACAAATAATGCATCACAACATTAGTGAAACATAATATCATTAAAAATCATGTCTGGTCACCCACACAATGTAATGATAATACAAATGAAATAAATATATAATAACAATGTGTCCATGTTTACAAACTCATCAGAATGACAACTTAAGTGGAAGTCCTGCATTAGCCAACACTGTTTGTCTCTCCCTATTATTCGGATGCAAAATCCAGTGAAACACCAATTGTTGACAAATCTCCTTAATTTCAGTCTGCAAAATTAGAAATGTCGTCAACCTTTAAAGCATAACATTATCTTTTTTCAATATAAATAAGGAGTTGAAAGGTCTTTTACTAGTGAATAATCAGGCATGGTTGAATCATCCCATTTCTTGATCCCATCCCATAACATCATGTAGGCCAAAACATAAATGCCACAATCTTTACTATAAAAAGAAAAACATAGTAGAATTACTAATTGTGAAACAAATGTTAGACACAATGTGACCAATCCACGAGATATTAAAATTCATAAAAAGTTAACCATAAGTGTTGTGCTGCTTAGGCATCATTTCATATGAAAGTTCCAATTCAATTGATTGCTCATCCATTTTTTGGTTAAGGAAATCCAAAAAGCCCTCGAATCGACGCTTCTACACAACATTACAAATCTTATGTTAAGTACTTTGCAAACTTTACTAACTAGATATCATTAAAAACATAACTCAATTAAAGTCACATGTCATACCACTGTCTCATTCAACATCAACTGGTCATCTAAGTGAAAACCCAGTGATTCTAGTACATGTGTTTTCTTATTTGGTCTATCAACCACATAACAAAACCAATGGTCTTCAAATAAGGCAGGTGCAAAAATCTGCAATTTACATGGTAATAATTTTAGTGCTAACTGACAAAAGGTAAAATAATATAACTCATTCAAACTTAATTTTTCAATTAGAATTTGAGAAAATGTCTACATAACAAGTTTAATTTTATTACAGATTGTTAGAGATGACAGAACCGACAACAATGATAGTTTTCGTTATTAATCACATTAACTGTGTTTATTATGTTACATATTAATATTGATACACAAGTCAATTATAAGGTCACATATCAGAAACAACATGTTAACCAATTACACAATTCACTTAATCACTATAAAAAACAGTGTTAACAATGTATCGGTCAAAATGAAATAACCATAAACCTAATATATTTAACAATTTGCATACACTGACTTAACAATTAGAATTACTCTACGAATTGACTATATTTAATAACTGTTGTTTTCAATTTGTAGCTTAACCACAATAAACCATTCCAATAATGTAACAAAAACATGTTACACTAATATTATCATTCCTATGTAACTTATAATATACTCACCAACTTACTGGACGACGCCCTAAACTCAATGTTGTTTTGCTTAACAAAATCAGCAAACTTACTCTGACTCCAATGCACTTGAGTATTTTCACGAAATGAGCCTAACTCATCAATGACCTTACCCGGTTGCATGAAAAATAAATTAGTAAAACAAACATCCCGCCACCAAGTTATTTTTATATTTGGAGAGAAGTTCAGATTGTACACATCACGAGAGTATAATGGAAGATGTAGCAGGAAATAACTCCAGTTTGTTCGACTTCATTATGCATAATCATCTCTGCAACTAGGAGGAATACCTACAAAAAGATCAAAAATAAAGTACATGTATAGAAATTGATGTATTAAAAAAAATATGTGGATTAGATAATCATCTCCCGAGTCCTAGTCTTACAAAGTAGTTAAATTCATTCCTAATAACTTATTAAAGTGACAAGACCCCCTGCTATCAAAAGTGAAGGCCAAATCGTGTCTCATTGCCTAAAGAGATATAACGTACCTCCTCTTACTAGCTGTGTTATCTTTGGTCGTATGGTGAAGGCAATATTGGGTTATAGATTTACATTTTATATCACTGTCAGTGATGAAGAGGATGAAAGTAAAAAAAATGGTATCGACATCTACATGTCTGACTCAATTGTCTGGGTTGCATAAGATCATGTGTGTCTGATTTATGACCAATGATGTTCTCGCTACCTAAACAGTAGAGCCAAAAATCAGACGAGGTTTAAAATCAAGGTGGAAGCAATGGCAGCAGTGGTGGCTCGTCAGAAGGCTATGGGGTTAAAAGGGTTTGGAGTTAGCGTAATAAACAACACCTCAGCATATCACAATTTCAGGAAACACATAAACACGACAACATATCACAATTTCATTCCAGAAATGAACACCTCATAAGATCACAGTTTCATTCAGCAAATAAAAATCTCAGCTTTCAAACTTAAATTTGTTTCCTATTTTCTCAAGTTTATATAATAAAAAGTGAAAAAAGAAACAGAAAACAACAAAAGTTTGGGACTTTGAAACATCCAAGGATCACGAAACACAGCATACCCCTACAAACCCCACCAGTTTGTATATCTTCACCATAAAAATTGATCCCGCAGACCCCACCCCGACGAAACACATGATGTAAGGAGTGCCCCATAAGACTAAAAAACTGCTAGCATATCTACTTCACCAAAATCACAAAATATGGCTAAATTGTACGAATACAAATGTAGACAATAAAAGCAGTGGTTCACCTGGTACGAAGGAGAAGCTGTGCTCACAATGAGTCGGAGAGAGAACCACCTTCACGCCGGTGCCAAACGAGAGAAGTGGCTGCGCGAAGTGAAGGAGAATCAGGGGCAAGGGCGACGAGAATGACAACCGGCACGAGCATGGGAAAAACAACCGCAAGGTCGAGGAGTGGGTCGGAGAGAGAACCACCTTCACGCCGGTGCCAAATGGGAGAAGTGGCCGCGCGAAGTGAAGGAGAATCAGGGGCAAGAGCGATGAGAACGACAACCAGTAGGAGCGCAGGGAGAACCATGACAAGGTCGGGGAGAAGAAAGCATTTGAGTTTTTTCACTCCTTACCCTTTTCCCTCTTTTGATTTATTTATTTTTATTTTATTTTTTTATTATTTAGTTTTTCTTTTATTAAATATATTAAATAATATAATATTATTTTTAATTCTCCCTCAGCGGGTGTCTTACGGGGGTTTGGCATTGTGCAGGTGTACGTTAAAACTTTTCCTTTTGGAACACCTACTGAGAAAGTTAAAAGAGAGAGAAAATATAGGTACACAGATAATGCATGTGTTTGGATTAGTGAGAAGTACGTTGTGGTTTAATATTTTAAAAATGTGTAAAGTAAAAGCAATATGAACCAAATATTATTTGCTATAGTGATGATAAGGTTGTGGAAATAGTATAAACTGCATCATTGAGGGGCACTTGCAGATTTGCAGTTTCTTTTTTGAAGAATGCAGATTTGCAGTTAAACTAAGCTAAAAACCACATAAATTTCCAAAATTATTCTTCATATAATGGGTGCAATGTTTGTTTTGTAGGTAGTGGACCTACTCAAATGCTTGTTACTCTCCACGACACCTTTAACGGACGTATTATTACTTAAGAAACAGATCATTGATAATGCACAATTAGGTTTTTATTTTGATATTGGTGAGCCTAACGCTAAAGGTGGTGGAGCTCAGGTGATGAAAGTAAAGGTATTAGTAAGAAAGTCCAACAAATTGATATGGTTTGCTTTAGCTGAAGAGGATTTTGTGGACTTCCTGTTTAGTTTTCTGACGTTACCACTAGGAGGGGTGGAGCACATGTTGAATGGGAACTCATGCTTAGGCAGCATAGATAATTTATACAAGAGCATGCTTGATTTGGGTTGTCACAGATATTTTTGTTCCCTGTATTTAAAGGATAAGCTCGTTAAATTAACCTCCCCTTCCACACCAATTTAAACTCCGCAACAAGATATTACCTATTGATGAAGTGCCTGCTTCTAATTACTCTTGTTACACTAAAGTTGACATAGATGCAAAGGTAATTAGGACCAGCTATTTAACTTTTCTACAAGACTATAGAACTGTTCGTGGCTTTTCTTCGCAAGAGCCGCACGAGGTATATGCACCCTTGAGATATTTGGAGCCACAGTCATCAAATGGAGAAGCATATAGCAAATATGGCGGAAGAGGATTCGTGAGGAGGCCATCACTGTACATGGTGACAGATGACTTGGTCGTCACACCAAGTTCATCCATCTTTGTCATGTCCTCTGTTACCAAATTGGGTGTTCCTCCTTCTGATTTGGAGGAAAGAGTTATTAACATTGGAAAAAAAGAGGTAAAGCGTAAAATTCATATATGAAAACTAATTAGTTTGTTTTGAGAAAATTGATTGGAAGCTTATACATTAACGTTTTCATGTTTATGGTATGTTTCTATTTTTCTCCTTTTGGGGTATTTCAGGGACTCAGTCTTCTAAAAGCTTGTTTGATCTCCTCGTCAACTCTGACAAATGGTCTCAGTCAATTCCTTAAAATCCATGATGAGGAGAAGTTACCAAAGATCGAGCCCCCTTAATTAGTTACAATTATGAGAAAATCGAGCAATGCTAAAACATCAAGATTTTGCTGATTTAATGTAGTTTTTTTTATTTAATTCTTTTTGGTATTGAAACTGCCAGGTATTGCTTAATGCTGCATATACCTACTATAAGGTTAGTTACCTGAGGTGTATGGATCGATTAGCTCTCTTGCTTCGAGCTTATAATTTTAGTCATGTTTTGTTTTGTTTCTCTGTTCTCCACACTGCTAGTTGTGTCTTTTAATAATTATTTTTCTGAATGTGGAATTTCTATTTTAATTGACATCGTGGATATATTCATCGGTTTTTAAACATTTACAATATATTCATCGTGGATATTCTGAAAATTCATCTTTTAAAATGTTCAGCTAAGTAGCTTTAATTAAGTTTCAAGAATAGTGTATGAATGTTAATATTCATGTTAAATTGTTGGTTAAATTAGAATTAAGGTCCTCGAATGTAATTTTCTATTTTATCATCACATTATAAAGTATTGGATTTGATTCACTTCCCATATAAAATAAATGTTTCAAGTTGCCAAAGTTACTTACTAGGCATAATAATAATAAAAAAAAGTTACTTGTTAGTCGTCTGGTCTGATGATGACAAGACAAATCCACAATGATTATTGGTTTGTCCTAACAGTCGTGAGAAGGGAAAACATTCTTCTATATGATTCTGTAAAAAAAAAAAAAAAGTACTCTATATGAAGAAAGAATATGGGATGCATGCAAAAGCTGGACACGTTATGAAATGGTCATCACATCCTGCATTGACACATGACTAGCCAAAACATTCTGTTCTTATATTATATATTACTAAAAATAAAATAGACATGCTTTATTAGCAACTGTGTGTATAACCACAGACAAAGGCTGACATTCACTAATAAAAACATCACGTCTTACAAGAGGCAATGCAAAGCAAACGATAATATCCATCCATTGAAGGAAAACAACAGCCATAATAGTTTTAATTAGGGCTACTAGAAACTACTTTGCTTCAGTAACCAAGAATTCCTTCTGCTTGCACTACAGCACTACGTTCAGCCACCAAACCACTTCCATTTCATCTAAGATTTTCCGCCATGACACAGCAACCTTTTACTCACACACACACATAATAATATTTTACACGAAAAATAACAAAATATATATTTGATAAAACAGAGACCACCAAATACAAAGCATAACATATTAACATTCGAAAAGTTAGGGCTCTAATATATGTGAAGTATTTTGTAGCACCCACGATTCTACAACTTTAGACAAGATATGGAAGTATTGGGTCAATTCTCCTTCTTAACGGTTTTTATTAAGTGCGTGAGACCGTTTGTCAAAGCAAATGTTGAGGTCAATGAAGCTTTCAGTATGCCAAGACCCTGCAACATGCAATCAAAGAGTGTGATGTAATCTCATACAAAGATACAAATAACAATATGCAATGAAAGAAGACTGACATAGTAACTTACCTCCATCACACCAATTTTGATGACCCTTTCCTCCAAGTCAAAGAGCAGTATTTTTAGTCTCTTTAGATATGAAACAGCAAAAGTGGATGACATTGGAGTCACAAACAAGTCATCAGTCACCATGTACATTACTGGTCCTTTCACAAATCCTCCAGTTGGGGACTTAGGATCAACAATATTTAGTAGTCCACCACCCTTAGATTGAAAGCAAGTAAGCAAGCGTTCTGCCACAATTGGTAATATCTGGTTGAAATATAGCCATTAGCATAGGTGGGCCACCTTGCCAATGGGATGTGTAGCTTATTGAAATTAAGAAGGGTCTAGGCTAGGTGAAAGCTAGGTGGTGTGTGTAAGTAGTGAAAAGACTTGTCATGCATGCATGGCTTCAAGCCATTATGGTGTCTAGCATGTGTAGAAAAAAACTAAACTCTCTCTTGGCGCACACGCACACACATCACACATTTTTGTTCTTCACATAACGTTTTATAATCAAGACATGTTCAAATAAATAATTCAATTCATATACTTCAATAAATTAAACAATTAATTAAACTCAAGTAATATGCCATCTAATTATAAAAGTAAGCAATAAATCAATCTAATCAAATAAAGACAATCAAATTAAACCACATGTCATAATTTACCATGAAATAAATTTCATGATAAAAGAAAATAAACTAACAAATCACAATATTAAAACTTATAAAGAAATAATCGCAAATTCTCTTACGTGCTAATTCCCTTCATATCAATCAATTTATTTTAAGAAATAGTTAAATTCCTTAAAATATATCAAACAAAACAAATTCTTATAAAGTGAAAATCGAGTCGTTTCAAAATGAACTTTTAGGTTGAAATTGTCAAGTGTCAAGCAACTTTGTATTTCATTGTTAAAACTCTTAATAATTTAAACTTTAACTTTAAAATAACTTTTAGGTCGTAAAAAAAAGGGCCAAATATAGCCTAACTCAATTTTCAAGTATGAGTCACTTATGATGGTGTGTTTAGTGTCAATAGGATTTAAGGCATATCTTCTTCTAACCTAATTTTCAACTAAGAGGAATGAATTATATATGTATGTATACATTTATAAATTGGTGGTATTTCAAAGAATAATGAATTTCATATATATGTTTATATCATACTGGTGATTTTGTCTAAACAGTGAATATTAATTGAATTAGTATGACTAAGGAATCGATAATATTCTTTTAAAAAAATTTGTTAACGACATATTGGAAATCACTGTGGGAGTGCATTAATAATATTTTTGATTTTTTTAATTACTTTTAAAATCCTTAAAACTAGTAAGGACATTGATTAACATTGACAATATTAATAAATTCATGCAAAGGAAGAATATAAACAAATTAACTTAGATATTAAAAAGAAGAAAAAGAGAGCTTTTTTTTAAAAAAAAAAAAAAGAAAAGAGGAATATGAATAACATACGAGGACACTAAAAGCCAAAGAAAACTCGGTTCGATTTTCTAAAAACATCTTCAAACAAATAAAAATAAAATTATAACTACAAAGCTCAAAACATTGGTAATCTGAGAGTTCAATTTGAACATAGTGGAATGTTAGTGTGGAACTCAAAAAAAAAAAAAAAAAATACAACCGTCCGTTGTGCTCTCTCTCATTGATTAGAGTAACGTTTGATTGTCTATTCCCAAAACATGAATTGAGTAATTACTACCACCGTTTGGCTTTAATTTGCATATTCAAACATTGCAAAAGATTTGACCGACGTAGAGTTTAGCAAATTACTATTGTGTCACTTCTTCTTTTAATAATTGTCCTAAAGGAATTTATTAAAGAATAAATAAATAGTTTTTTTTTTTTTTACTAAAAATCACATTTAAATGCATCAAAAGTCGTAAAAATATAGTACTATCAATTCTAATTAATTCTAATACTTTAAAATAATTTTTATTTTCATTTTTAATTCTTAGGAGTGCTTATTATTTGCCATTTTTATTTCTCAAATATTTTCTCTGAATAGTAGCACTGTTTTAGCAACGTGGAAGATTATTTATCTATTAGTGCCCAGTGAAAAAAAACTATCACCCAGTGTTTGGACAGGTCAATTTTACCAAGTAATTCATTTATTCAATGAATTTAAAATACTTAATGTTTAAATTATGCGTTTGGGTAAAGAATTTAAAAGGAAATTGAATTATCGTCGTTTTACTGAGGAATTTTAATCAATAGAAAAAATAGAATTTGAAATTCTCATAAAAATTAAAGAATTTCAATTTCTCTAGCAACTCGCTCCTTCCTCTCTCCTCTCTACGCACGGTCGTTCCTCTTGACCCAGACTCACTTGCACTCGCTCCTTGTGACTTTAAGACCCCCGCTCTCCCTCTCTCATGGGGGCAAGGGCAACAACTAGGGGTGGCAAAATGGATGGATCGGATAAATTTTAATCCAGATCAAAATGGATTAGATCAAAACAATCTATTAATCCATTTGGATCCATTAAAAATTTATTTAAAAAATTCGATCCAATCCAATCCATTTGATAAAAATTCATCCAATCCATCTATTAACAAATTTTTCATGGACGGATATCAAATCCATCCATAAAAATAATATGTTTTTTTTAAATAATTATTTTTAATTTAGATATGATATATTTTTAAAAATTAAGAACATATTTTAAAATAATAACAACCTCGGTCGAAAATAGCTTTGGGCGATGACGGCTAAAAGCTACTCTGATAGACATTGGCTAAAAAACAAACCTAGTTGATGGCGGCTGAAAACCAAACCTAGCTTATGGCGGCCGAAAATAGTCCTGACCAATGTCGGTCGAATTCATCGCTGATCAAAGTCAACCGAAAAATAGTCTGGCGGATGTTGGTTGAAAATAGCCCCTATCGACATCGGCCAAAAACAGCCCTGACCAATGACAATTGAAAACTTTCCCTCGCCGAAAACACAAACCTAGCCGAGGTCAGCCCAAAATTACCCTAGCCGACGTCGGCTGAAAAAACCCTAGTCGAGGTCAGCTGAAAACTGCCTTGATCGACGACGGCCGAAAAAAAAACTTGGTTGGGGTCGGCAAAAAAACAATGTCGGCCAATGTCGGTCGAAAAAACTCTGGTCGAGGTCGGCCAAAAATTGTCCTGGTCGACGTTGGTTGAAAAAAAAACCTAGTTGAGGTCGGCCTAAAAAAATCATGGTCAAGGTCGGCCAAAAACTGCCATGGCCGACGTCGACTGAAAAAAAAACTTGGTTGAGGTCGACCAAAAAATTGTCTCGTCCATTGTTGGCCAAAAAACACTGATCGAGGTCGGCCAAAAGTTGCCTTTGGCTGACGTCAGCCCAGAAAAAACCTTGGCTGAGGTTGGTTGAAAAACAACTCCGACCAACGTCGGTCGAAAAAAATCCTGGCTGACATTGGTCGATAACTTTCATGGTTGACATCGGCCGAAAAATATATTTGTAAAATAATATTTAAAAATATTTTATAAACAAATTTTAAATATAAATTTAAGAAAGATTTAAATATGACAATATCAGTTGGATTAATTTTGATCCATTAGGTATAGATTAGAGGATCCGTTGGATTTTGAAAAATAGTGGATGGATCATTAACCATCCATGAAATTAAATGGATGGATTGAATGGATTTACTAGTGGGTGGATTGGATGGATGACGAATAAACGGATTGATTTGCCACCCCTAGCGACAACGCTCTCTCACGATAGCTACAACGTTCATTTTCTCTTGATTCAGAGCACACACTCTCTCGGTGCTTCATACAAGGTTGGTTTCTCATCTCCATTATCTAGGGTTTCATTTTTTATTTTGTTAATTTGCAATTTGTTTTTATTTGGTTATTTGATTTCATTGATTTTGTTTTTGTTTTGATAGGGTTTCGTTGGTTTCTTACTCATTGTGCCTTTTGTTGTTGGATTTCTCACTTCTGAAAGATCCAGAAGGTATACACCTAATTTGATTTGTGCTTTGTTCATGTCCTACTTTATTTTTGCTTTGTGTCTAATATGATTTGTTTTTGCTTGCTTTATATCTGTGAATCTTCTTGATTCATCGCCCACTTTTGATATCCACATTTCATAGCCCACTTTTGCTTGTCCATATAGTAAATTGCTTTACTATGGCTACAAGTGCAACTGAGGAACAAATTTCTCTGAAAGTTCTGGTTGACGAAAGGAGAAATAGAGTTGTTTATGTCGAAGCAGGGAAGGACGTCGTGGTTATCCTGCTAAGCTTCTTAACCTTGCCGTTGGGCACCGTTGTGAGGCTTGTGGGTAAGGAATCAAGCACGAACAAGGTTAACGTTGGGAGCCTAAGTTCATTGTACGATAGTGTTGGCAATTTGGAGAAAAAGCATTTTTGGACAGACGCGTGTAAAGAAATGCTGCTTCAGCCAAGGAACTCAATGGAAAGCTATTGCCAAAATCTAAAGCTCAACATTGATGACACGGAAAAAACACAGTACTTCATATGTGAGAACTGGGATTGTAGTCGCCAGAACAGTGGTGGTTTGTTGAGCACATTCAGGAATCAAAGATGCAAATGCAGGAAACTTATGAATAGGGTGATACACCATCGTAGTTCACCTGCAATTGCAGGTGAAGGGTTCGTTGCAGAAACCGCAACTTTTTTATTTTAGATGACCTAAAATTTTTGCCCAATGATTTAAAGTTTTCTTGTCTACCCATAAATCATGGATATGGAGACCTCGATGCAACCAAACTAGTAACTGTGAATGTCACTCAGAAAGAGGTACGTATAAAATAATTCTACTCCAATAACTTTTTTTACAATAATTTATATAATTACGAAAAAATAGAAGGAGTTGAGAGAAATGTGAGATAATTAAGTGTTATGATAGAAAAAGTTTTATAGAAAATTTATGTTGAAACAGTATTAATTGGTAGATATATATGTATTACGTTTGTTTATGAATCTTTGTATTTCAGATTTTTAAAAAAATATTCTTGTTTTTTTTAATATAAAATGATTCTTTTTATTTACAGTTACACTTTGTTTGCACCTTCTATTATACATCTCCAATTTTTTTTTCCTAAAATAATTTTTGAACGAGCAATGATACACGTACCGCTCAACAGTACGCGCACCCATTTGACACCCGCTTAACAGGTAATTTTTTAATCAATCAATTGTTTATTTTAAAATAAAAAAAAACTTAATTTGTTTTTTTTCAAAAAATATTAAAAACATAAAATAAAGGGGCAAATTTGGAAATTGTGATATGAAATTGCGATCTTTCTCCCGTGCTCCTCGTTCTCTCTCATTCCTCTTTCTCTTGCGCTCCTCGTTCTCTCGCGCTCCTCTTTCTCTCTCGTTCCTCTTTCTCTCACGCTCCTCTTTCTCTCCGGGTACCAGCTTCATTCTCCAAAGAAGCCATCATCGTTCTCCCAACCCATCGTCTGCACGTCGTCCATGCCATAGCAGGTAGTTTCTCCCTCTTTCGCACGCACCTTCGTATTCAAGTTCGTCTCAGTCACACACACACACACATTATTGATATGTTTCTTTGTATCACAGGGGTTGAGGTTCTCATATGTTTGTGTGAATCGATGGTTGAGGTTCATCTCTCTCAGGTTAGGGTTGTCTCTGTCTCATACGTGCATTCATTATCTAATTTGATATAGGGTTTGTTGTATGAATTTGTATTCTGATTTGATAAGAGGTTTGTTCCTTCTTATTCTAATGGGGTTTGTTCCTTCTCTAACGAGATATGATGAGGTCGCATTAGTAAACATAGTTAACCATTTTCACTAAACAATGTTAACCATTTTCACTAGAAATGTGAATAGGTTTAAAGTTTGTTTACTCTGCTGCTCCCAGAGGGCTTATAGTCACTCCTTGGTTTCCAATCCTTGTTTGAGGCCATAGGGCTTTCAGTATGTAGATATGATTAGGTCACATTAGTAAACATAGTTAACCATTTTTACTAACAATGTTAACCATTTTCACTAGAAATGTGAATAGGTTTAAAGTTTGTTTGCTCTGCTTACAGAGGGCTTATAGTCACTCTTTGGTTTCTAGTCCTTGTTTGAGGCCATGGGGCTTTCAGTATGCAAATATGATTAGGTCACATTAACCATTCTCACTAGAAATGTGAATAGGTTTAAAGTTTGTTTACTCTGCTCACAGAGGGCTTATAGTCACTCCTTGGTTTCCAATCCTTGTTTGAGGCCATGTGGCTTTCAGTATGCAGATATGATTAGGTTGCATTAGTAAACATAGTTAACCATTTTCACTATCAATGTTAACCATTTTCATTATAAATGTGAATAGGTTTAAAGTTTGTTTACTCTGCTCACAGAGGGCTTATAGTCACTCCTTGGTTTCCAATCCTTGTTTGAGGCCATGGAGCTTTCAATATGCAAATATGATTAGGTCGCATTAGTAAACATAATTAACCATTTTCACTATCAATGTTAACTATTTTCACTAGAAATGTGAATATGTTTAAAGTTTGTTTACTCTGCTCACAGAGGGCTTATAGTCACTCCTTGGTTTCCAATCCTTGTTTGAGGCCATGGGGCTTTCAGTATGCAAATATGATTAGGTCGCATTAGTAAACATAGTTAACCATTTTCACTATCAATGTTAACCATTTTCACTAGAAATGTGAATAGGTTTAAAGTTTGTTTACTCTGCTCACAGAGGGCTTATAGTCACTCATTGGTTTCCAATCCTTGTTTGAGGCCATAGGGCTTTCAGTATCAGATGTCAATGTTTGAGTCATTGGGCCAACTATATAAATTTGCCCTGAAAATGATTTTTGGCAAACATAAAAGCTCATAATTAAAGGAAGTGAGAGGTTGTGAAGTCCAATGCAGGGGTTGAACTTGAGCTTGCACCTCCAATATAAGGGTTTGGAACCCCTTATGAGATGGAGTCAAAATGTGGATATGGTGAGTGTCCACATTTTGATATAGACCCCTACTGGACCCTGTGTAGGGTTTGCGTTGCTTGTATGCGCCTGAAAACTTTAGTGCCATATCCTTTATGTGCATATAATTAGAATATGAGCCACAATAACACCAATGCATTAGAGGCTTCAATCATTTACTTTTAAAGAATTGAAAATAAATAAATAAATTAGGCTTTTTGTACTGCAAATTATTGATAAAAAAAAACAAAGGTAAATTACAATAGTCTCCCAATTTGTCTTCCTATGTTTTGTTTTGTATCACTAGACCCTTACTAGAATTTGGAATTATATTACAAATTTTATTTCTAAAAGGCGTGCTTAAAGGAGTACAATATATTGGGTCACACCTAACACAAGTAACTCTCCTTTTACAGTTGGTCACACCTAATAATATATTCTGTGTCCAAGTGGATTTCTGTTACTTACTAACACGTTTAGTACTCTATAGTTAGGAGTAGGTACAATTTAAAATTCTATTTTTATATGTTAACAATTTGTAAAGGCTTTCAAAACACCTGAGTGGCATCTTGCTTTATCCAGCTACTCACATTGCTTTGATACTTTCCTTTTATCTTTTTATGATATGTTTGTCTAAAATATGATGCACTAGATGGAAAAGAGAAGTGTGTAGACGGAGATCTAGTTGTCTACTTGCTGGAAGAAGCAAATACTAATTGTCCATGATTAAAAACAATTTTTTTTATTGGAATTGGACATAAGTAAACAATAAAAAAAAAAGAGGAAAAGCCATAATGAAAGTTCTAAATAATTTAGAGATATGCACATTGAATATTGGTAGAAGGGTGTTGGTGAAATGGCACACATGGAAGGACTGATGGAAACCATATGTGCAAGTTCTGAAGTATAAGTTAAAAGTAAATTTGGATGAAACTGAATGGAGGCTAAGGTTTCAGTCTTGGGTCATTTTCAAAGAACCTTTACTCTTGGAGTGGTGGAGAGTGTGTTTGGGTTGAGGATACAAATGAGTGACCTTTAATGCGATTGTATTGTAGATTTGGGCTTTGGATCATCTCTCTTTACGTGATGGAAAAAATACAGTTGGTTTAAAATCCTTTCCTCGATTGTTAAATTGGCAGAATTTTAACAAGCAAGGGATTAAAATTGTAGCAGTATTTCGTAATAATTTAGTAAGTGTGAAATAAATTATATTGTTCTTTTTACAAATCACTAGTTGTCAATTTTTTATCAATTGAAATATTTGTTCGATTTTCAGTAATTGTCTGGATTTTTTTTACCACTTGCAGATCATTGAAGATTTATGTGCAACGAATGAAGAGGTTAAACATGAAGTCATTCAAGAAGCACTGCAAAATCGACCAAAAAGCTTTATCCATTGGCAGAAAAGTATGTTGGATTTGGAAACTCTTGTGCAAGAACATGAAAAGGTAGTTGCACTAAAGAAGCAATTGGATGATAGGATATGTGCAGTAGAGGGTGAAGTTAACATGATAAGGCAATCAACATCACAACCAAGTTCATCAATTGCGCCGCCTTCATTGTGTAGAAGTGAAGAAGGAGAAGAAGAAGAAGAAGAAGAAGAAGAAGAAGAAGAAGAAGAAAATACATTTATTGATGATAATGACGATTGGAATCAGTGCATAAGTATCGTTCATGTTGGTAAGTTATGTATAGTTGAACATTATAAATAATTTGTTGAACAATGTTATAGGTTTACACATTGAATGACGTGTTCATAAATGTTGTAGGTAAATTACATGTTGAGGGCGAATTAGAAGAGACAGTCAATAATCAAATATCAAATATATGCACACAAATTAAAAATCATCCAAGGATGTGTGTGAAAAGTGCAGTAACTCAAACACCTTGGGTGACATATCATCGGAGAAAGAAAATGACTCAGAAGTGATGAAAACCAAGTTTCAATTTGAATGTTGGGAAACTTTTGTATTTTTTTGGAATGTAGTTGTATTAATAGTAAATGGTGTACAATGAGTTAATATTGACAATAGAACTTTCGTTTTGTGACCTTAATTTATTGATAACCACTTTCTATGCAATGTTAACATTAAATTTATGTGTAGTTAATCACTTATTACAATTAATAACCTTATAGATTAATTAATCACATGGTAGTCAAAGTTAACCATACACACAAATGTAGTTAACTATCCATGTGAAACAAAGTTATTAAAACATCGATAACTGATTCAATGACCTTAATTTAATGATAACCATTTTCTATACAATGTTAACATGAAATTTATGTGTAGTTAACCACGTATAACATTATAGAAATATTAATCACATGTTAGTCAAAGTTAACCATACACACAAATGTAGTTAACTATCGTTGTGAATCAAAGTTATTAAAATCTCGATAACTGATTCAATGACCTTAATTTATTGATAACCACTTTATATGCAATGTTTACATTAATTTTATATGTACTTAACCATGTATATTCATTAATAACATTGTAGAAGTATTAATCACATGTTAGTAAAAGGTAAACATACATAAAAATGTTGCTAATTATCCTAGTGAAACAAAGTTATTAAAATCTATATAACTGATACAATGACCTTAATTTATTGATAACCACTTTCTATGCAATGTTAACATTAACTTTATGTGTAGTTAACCACTTATTACAATTAATAACATTATAGATGCATTAATCACATGTTAGTCAAAGTTAACTATACACACAAATGTAGTTAACTATCCATGTGAAACAAAGTGATTAAAACCTCGATAACTGGTTCAATGACCTTAATTTAATGATAACCACTTTCCTTACAATGTTAACATTAAATTTATATGTACTTAACCATGTTTAAAAATTAATAATATTATAGAAATATTAATCGCATGTGAGTCAAAGTTAACTATACAAACAAATGTAGTTACCTATCCGTGTGAAACAAAGTCATTAAAACCTGTATAACTTATTCAATCACCTTAATTAATTGATAACCACTTTCTATGCAATGTTAACATTAAATTTATACGTAGTTAACCATGTATTACAAATAATAAAATTATACCACATGTATGTCAAAGTTGACCATCCATACAAGTGTTATTAACAATCCTTGTGAAGCAATGTTAACTACCAACAGTCATTCAAATGCATTGACCGTATTAGGTATAACCGCATAAGCATATACAATAAAATTCATAGTGTTTAAATTATTTGTGAGAGTAACTTAACAATTTACATACATAGTCTTATTGTGCATACTATGTGATTAACTATATATGTAAAAGTAGTCAACTATGCTTCACAATTGGTTAAAAATAAATGATTTACTAAATCAATTAATCTTGTGCTCAATAGTATTTCTTTTGTTGAGGTAGTTGTTCACTGATGTAAGCCTAATTCACTTGGGAGATAAAGTTAATCATCGTTACATATTTCAAAAAGTTGACCAAGTGATTAAAACCTCGATAACTGATTCAATGACCTTAATTTATTGATAACCACTTTCTATGCAATGTTAACATTAAATTTATATGTAGTTAACCATGTATTAAAAATAATAACATTATACCACATGTATGTAAAAGTTGACCATCCATACAAGTGTAGTTAACAATCCTTGTGAAGCAATGTTAACTACCAACAGTCATTCAAATGCATTGACCGTATTAGGTATAACCTAATAAGCATATACAATAAAGTTCATAGTGTTTAAATTATTTGTGAGAGTAACTTAACAATTTATATACATAGTCTTATTATGCATACTATGTGATTAACTATATATGTAAAAGTAGTCAACTATGCTTCACAATTGGTTAAAAATAAATGATTGATTAAATCAATTAATCTTGTGCTCAATAGTATTTTTTTCTTTGAGGTAATTGTTCACTAATGTAAGCCTAATTCACTTGGGAGACAAATTTAATCATCGTTGCATATTTCGAAAAGTTGAACAAGTGATTAAAACTTTGATAACTTATTCAATGACCTTAATTTATGGATAACCTCTTTTTACGCAATGTTAACATTAATTTTATATGCAGTTAACCACATATTACAACTAATAACAATATATCACATGTAAGTCAAAGTTGACCATCCATACAAGTGTAGTTAACAATCCTTGTGAAGCAATGTTAATTACCAATAGTCATTCAAATGCATTGACTGTATTAGGTATAACCTTATAATCATATACAATAAAGTTCATAGCGTTTAAATTATTTGGGAGACTAACTTAAAAATTTATATACATAATCTTATTATCCGTCATTTGTGGTTAACTATATATGTAAACTTAGTCAACTTTGCTTTGCAAGTGGTTATAAATAAATTATTGACCAAATCAGTTATTCTTGTGCTCAATAGTGTTTTTTTTTCGTTGAGGTAGTGGTTCACATATGTAATCCTAATTCACTTAAGAGACAAATTTAATCATCATTATAAATTTCGAAAACTTAAACACAATTTAGAACCTCGATAACTGATTCAATGACCTTAATTTATTGATAACCACTTTCTATGCAATGTTAACATTAAATTTATATATAGTTAACCATGTATTGCAATTAATAACATTATACCACATGTAAGTCAAAGTTGATCATCCATACGAGTGTAGTTAACAATCCTTGTGAAACAAAGTTAACTACTAAAAGCCAATCAAAAGTATTGAATGTATTAGGTATAACCTCATAATCATATACAATAAAGTTCATTGTGTTTAAACCATTTGTGACTAACTTAACGATTTATATACATACAATTAACAACATATTCAGATGCATGTCTAGTGTAAAGTATTTCTTTTATGTACAATGTTGTTTTTGTCTTTTTTAATCTCTTGATTTATAAATTGAATACCATAAATCCATAATACCATAAATCAAATTCTTTTACAGACTATATTTTGCTTAAAAAATATATTAACAAATTCATTTTACTTTTTAATTGCATTTTATTTTTTCAAATTTATCCTTTGTACTGATTCTGCGTGGAGGACACTACCTGCACTACTGCTAGGGATCAGACTTACTGTTCTTCATCACGGTGGACGCTGACAAACTTTTTGACGACCTTATTGATCTTGCCATAGTGACTCAACCATGTTTAGAGATAACAACATTCGCTTCAAAAAAGCAGTATGTGATCCACTTGCATTACGAATACAAGAACAATTGCAGAATGCTAATTTACACATTTTTGTCAAATATAAACGGCACCAAACAAGATCCCTCAAGTATGAAGATGTAAAGTAATGGTATATATTTCATAAGATTACTCGATACTCATATTTTCGAAGATTGTAAACAATCCTTATTCAACATATGTTGAAAGCAAGCCACTCCTTTAGGTGTTATGAAATTGTAATTAATTAATTAATTCTACTCCAATGAGAAATCTATGAAAAATAAAATATGTCCACCAAAGAAGTATGATGTTGTCGCTTGCAATCACGAGCATGATATTATGTGCACAAAGGATAAATTTGGAAAAATAAAAACACATTAAAATGTTAAAATTAATTCATATTTGATTGATAGGTGTCAGAGTTTAAATAGGCCGGTCATTTTTTCGTTTTACCACTTTCGGAGCTTATAGAATTTCTCATATCAAAATTAGTTCGTGATAAGAAGTCAAAACCATTAAATCATGTTTGTCAACTGCCCATATCATCTAAATAAAGTTTATGAAACCATTAAATAACGTGCCTCCAAAATATTGCAAGTTTGTACTAGAAATTGATAACATAATCATCACTACTTAATATGTACATGTCCAAAAAATTGTCAATATTATGTGCAGTTTCATGGAAGTATGTTTCATTATACTTTGTCAGTGTAGTATTGGTCTTCAGCCTCTAAGTGGTGTCAAAATGTGAAGTATCAACAAAATGTCGTATGAATTAATGACCTGCAACAAATAATGCATCACAACATTAGTGAAACATAATATCATTAAAAATCATGTCTGGTCACCCACACAATGTAATGATAATACAAATGAAATAAATATATAATAACAATTTTTTTTTAACTTTACAGAACAAAATATAAGCACAGTTGTGACACTTCTTTAAATTCAATGAAAGTGACCCACAATTGTTCCCAAGTTCTTCCTTTCATGCAAGATTTCCCCTAAACTTATTCTAAACCCAACACATGCAATTGCTCTCCTATCCAATGGTAAGGAAAGTGAATTGTTTTTCATTTAGGCTCTTGGGTTATCATGACAGAAATTAATTTCAATTAAGGCTCAAAGGGGCTACACAAAAAGGATGACAGAAACAAGGAAAGCTTTTTGGCTCTAGGATTCACAATCATCAAACAAAATTTGCCTTGCTCATTTCTTTATTAACATGCAAAAATCATCACAAAAGAATTGTTCAAAACCAAGTGTGGTGCCAAAGGTGGCACTCATTATCATTTGAGACATCACACAACTCACAAGAATCATTTCTCAAACATTCTCAAATCTGCCCTCAAAATCATGTTTTGCTTGAAACATTTTCTCAAAAACACACATGCATCCAAGCTATGCTAACGAAACGTGCAGCCATAAAAATTGAACAAATCATGGTTTCGCAATCGCATTTTTCTTTAAAAAGCACGGGAAGCAAGCTAGGAAAAATGAACGATGGGAATTTTCTAAAACCATGAAACAACCACAACATGAAAATTAAACTTGCGAACACAAACAAAATACTAAGTTCAGAAAAGTGATTGAGCCAAGGGTCAAAATCACCAACACCCATACTAAACTAACAACAATTAAGATAAAACCATGCACTGAAAATAAAATACTGAAAATATAAAAACAGAAAAATAAATTGTCCTGGTGAAATGGGAATTAAACCAACAAATCCCCCATCAAACATCATCATCCTCTTCGGCCTCAGAACTGCTGAACTCCTCTTCTTCTTCAGTTTCTTCCTCCTCTACTTCGCTTTCCTCCTCTGCCACGACTTCATCTCCCATTGCAGCTCCTTGGTCTTCAGCCTCGGCAGCAACATCGTTTCCAGCAGCATCAGCAGCACCAGCACCCCCCAAAAAGAGAGGTTTGTCCCCAGGCCATGCAATCATAGCTGCAAACTCGAAAGGGGTTGGCCAATGGAGTCGTCCATGAGATCTCGATGCTGCAGGAGCCATGCTGAAAACAGAAAAGAAACAAAACAAAAATAAAATAGGAGACACAAGAAATGAAATAAGTTAGTACAAAAAATACGAAACAAGAAACAGAAAATAATTTGAAAGACAAGTTACAAAACATAATTGAAACACAACACGTAAGAAAAGAAAAGAAAAGAAAAACAAAAAAAGAAACTAATGAAAGACTAAAAGGAGAACTGAGAATCCACAAAACAGCAAGGAATTTTTGTCAGACACAAGTGCAGGAACAGAATATGCACACAGCAATGTGCAGGGAATTTGGCTTAGCATCCACAGGATGACTTTGCCAAATTCCACTAATCTGGTACTTCTAAATTTTTTGCAGAAATATGTGGTTCCAGCACTTGTGGTTGACGAATTAAACAAGAAACCAAGACTGGTCCCAGATCTCAGGTAATGAAAAACACACGTGCAAACAAGAAGAAAAACAAAAAAGAAAAAGATAAAGACAAAGAGGTGCTTTTTGGGTAAAACATAGAACTCACAAAGGACCATGTGCTCCCCTTTAGCACATAATAGTTGCAGAAAAATAATAAATAAAACACACAGCACAGGGACCAAAACGTGATCTCAAAACACACAGACAAGAAGAACCTTTGAAGAAAATTAAGAAAAACCAATACTTGAACCATCAGTGGTCCCAAAAACAACGAAAAGGACAAGATCCACACAGATCCAAACATTAAAAACAAGAACAGAAACTAAAAAAAAATAAAAACAGAAGGAATAAAGGTAGATTTCCCAAAAGATGAACAGCAAACACAAAAGGAAAAAGGGAAAACAAACATGTGACTACCTCCAACAGGGAAAGATATCCCAATACGACACAAACAAAAGAAAAACACACAAAGTTTGCACTTTTTCAACAAACAAAAGGTAGAAAGAGACATACCCACTCAACGGAAGCTTCAAAATAGCAAAAAGAAAAGAAGGTTCTAACAAAAGCTTTGACCTTTTCAACGAAAAGGGAAGAAAACAGAAAACAGAAAACCCAAACACAAAAGGTCAAAGCTTTAACAATAAAAACAATGAAATAACAAGAACAGAGAAATTTTAAACATGTACATGCTTCAAAAAACTGAAACGAAAATCAAAACGAAAAAGAAAAAGGGAAATGACAGTGCAGATATGCAAATGGATGGAACCCTAGAATCTTTTCTGAAAAGAGATGAGAGTGACAAACGAAAAAGGAAAAGGGAATGGCAGAAGCAACACTCACAGGTTGACAGAGTAGGGTTGAGATTGAGGTGGGGAGGGCAAGTAGACTGAGAGGTAAAGGTCACACTCCTGGTGATGGTGGATGAGTTGACAGATGAAGAAAGCAGAGGTCAGGTGATGATGATTATGGAAGAGGTAAAAGGAGTGGGGAGTAGAAGTGTGGCAACATGGAGAAAACATGAAGGAATGGGAAAAGATGGGAAAAAATGAAAGAAAGAATCTGATTGGTGGAGAAGAGGGGTTGGATGGGAAACGTAACAGTGACTATTGTAGGGGAAAGAGGATTCTGATTGGAGGGAGAGTGACATGGGTGACGTGATTGGTGGAAAGGAGGGGGTGAATAGGAAGAGGTATCAATAGTGGTATGGGGAAACGTGACTGGGAAAGGTGATTGGGACTGAGTGGAGACGTTATGGGTAAAAGAGAAAAGTCTTGGGAGGTGGGAAAATTCGAAAAAGATCTGAGGGTTTGAAAAAGTGGACTTTGGCTCAACCATGGTACGTGGCTTGACTCAAAAATGCAGGGAAACTAAATTATTACTTCCAGTGGTTTTGGCTTAGAGCTAGTATCAGTGGCTTGAGCCAAAAGTCACTTGAGAGCAATTTTTGCACAGGCATAACCAAAATGCGAATTATGCAGAATTGAGCCTAAGTACTGCAATGTGACAGACAAATGGAACATATGCAACTACAAAATGATTCTTCTAAATGATCACAACACATAGAAATAAAATCAACAAAAACAGCACATAAATGCTTAACAAGGATCAAACACATGCATTCTAAATGATCAAAACACATAACTAACTAAATCTAACACTTCCAAATGCAGAATGCAGAAGTAAAAAGGGCAAGAAAACTGGGTTGCCTCCCAGGTAGCGCTCTGAACTTCTTGTGTGCATAAACAAAGAAAAAGAAAATAGAACACTAGAACAGAAAGTTAGCACAAGAAAACAACAAAAACAGAAATAAAAACACAAAGAATAAAAGAATAAAGAAAAAGCCTAAGATAATATGAATGTGAAGTTGCCTAATATTCAGATGCAAATCCCCGGCAACGGCGCCAAAAACTTGTTAACGGATTGGCAAGCGTACCAAATCGCACAAGTAGTAAAATGGATAAGTTCAAGTATCGTTTTCCCAAGGGACTCACGTAATATAGGCAATGTTCACACAGATATTAGCTAAGCCAAACAGATTTCACAAGAAAGCAGTAAAAACACAAACTTTAGTTGGTTTTGTGGAACTTTAAAGCAAATCTAATGCATAACAGAAAATAAAATGACATTTTTATTGTTTTATAACAGAACACAGCAGTAAACAGAGGTTAAAAACATATATATAACAATGTTGTAGGGGTTAGATCTCACCAAACTCTACTCTCTTCTTGCATTAACGCATAATACATATTCTATTTGCATTTAGATGTTAAAATCAGTCAATAAAAATGTTCTCAACCCTAATCCCTTAGGTGCAGAGAGTCTTAGTTCTTTCCCTAAGCCTTGATCCCTCAACAACTTAACAAAGAAACTAGCTTTAAGGCTAGTGACACAAGATAACTCATGAACTAAGCTCCATTCCTAGACACAAAGTTCATGAGGTATATTGCTTCAGATCTAGACAATAAAAGTGTTTCCCAACAACAATCATGTCCAAAGATCATGCTATGGGTGGCCATTCCACAACAAGCTTTAAGTAAAGAAGCAAAATACTAACATTAAACACAAATCTGCAGAATATATATGTAAAAATACCAAAAGATACAAGAGAGTTTGAGTATGGTTATATCTAACCCCTTACAACTGAAGAACTCAGCCACTCATGGACATGAGCAGCTGCAAAATACACATGGAGGGGAAGGAGATGAAGAAGAACACCAAGAACAAAGGAGAGAGCTTTTCTCTCCAATAGAACACTACAAAACGAAATTACAGAACAAAATAGGAGTGAGTCCTCATACTACTGTCATACATGAGGGTCAGCCCTTTATATACATGTGCAGAATTTCTTCAAGTGACAAATCGCTCAGCCAAGAAATCTGGCTTGGCTGATTGGCAAATTCTGCTACTGCATCAGAATGCTACTGCAGATGACCCTTCAATGCTTCCAAAACATCATAATGCAGCTCCAAAATGTGTTCTACATCTTCAATCTCCTCTTTCTACAAAAAGTGGGGTAAATTACTAAGATATAACCATAAAACTAGAAAATTAAACTAATATTAACTAAATTACGAAATTAAAGCAAATTGAGTAAAACAACACTCCAAATAAGAGAAAAAGAGAGATAATTGCCTTAAAAATTACTTAAAAAGTAAGTAATTACAGCAACTAACATGTGTCATGGCTTGGTTTGGAGGCTGAACGTAGTGCATGCAGAAGGGAATGATTGGTTAGTAAAGCAAAGCAGTTTGTAGTAGCTTCCATTAAAACTATTATTGCTGATGATTTCTTTCTATACCCTCCGGTCTTCATTGGGCCGAACCCAATAGTTAAGAACTTCATGCTTTAGTCTCTTCGTGCTATCGCACTCAAGACTAGGGGGCTGTGTACCCTCCGGTCTCCATTGGGCTGAACCCAATGGGCCAACCCGACCGATCCGACTTTATTCGTTGATCGAATTCATTAATCATCAATATATATAAAATTTATGAATCCAAAAATAGCTTTGGAAAACACGTGGCAAAACAAGGTTGCTTCTCAAACATTGGATGACATGTGTCATCATTTCATGCTTCGGAATTGTTTGGTTCGGTTACGAACCAAATTCAAATTCAAATACATTTAAGTCTCATTAATTTATTAGGAACAATTTATTTTCTACACAATTTCGTCATTTATATATAATAAATTCAATAACCAATAAGCATTAACCACATGAGAAAATAATCAATCAACATTAATAAGAAATTCTTTCAAATCAATTTGTATAAACAATTAAAAATAGAATATACAATTTGATTAATTGAATACATAAGCGTATATAATATAAATATAAATATAAATATAAATATAAATAATGTAATTAATATATAAATATATGTAATTAAGGTGATTGTTCTTGATTTTGCTCTTAATTAAGTTAATTGCTCTTAATTTGGGTGAAACTTAAACTAGAGATTTTGGTGTTATAAATAGATGATGGGTTAAATGGTTGCCTTCAGGTTCTCTTTAGTACTTGCCATAGGAACAATCTTTATTAAACCTCTGTAGTTTTCTTTTTTCTTTTGCCTTTTGTTTTCTGCTACAACAAAAAGAAGAAGAAGAAAGAAAGAAAGATTATGGGTTAGTGTAGAGGGGACACGTTTTGGTAAAATTGGCCGTTGAATCCCAACCATCAGAAAGAAAGAAAAAAAATCCAACATTTAAAAAAAACAGAGAAACCTATGTTTCTTCTGTGATTTGCGTGTCTTCTTCCTCTCATCTCTGTGGCTACCGACTGTCAATCAACACCATTGTTACGTTTGCCTCCATTGTTATTGATCATGAATAAGAATACCATTTATTTAATAAACCCCATACTTAGTTTGGGAATTTTTTATTTTGCTTCCACTTTCAATTGTGTTTAAATTGTGGACTCCTTATTTCAATTTTATAATTCCTTTTTCCCCAATCTCTTCCCCCAAATTCAGTAGATTAATGATACGGTGATTGTTGGTAAAAAGAAAATTAATTGCAAAAGAGGCATGAAAGTAAAGGCATTATGTCTGTGTATTATTTTGACAAAGTACTGGAATTGTGCAATTGTACATATACTTTGCTCATAGTAGTGAATCTTCATATTGTATGTACTACATTGGTCGACTTTGATGATTAATTTGGCTAACAAACATACATTGTCCATTTAAATGGAAGCAAGCGTGGCAACAATATTGATTGACAATGAGCAGCCACAGAGATGAGAGGAACAAGAGGTTTAGGTAAAACTCATAGATGGAACGTGGGATTTGTTTTTTTTTTTAAATGTTAGATTTTTTTTTCCTTATTTTACATGCTGGCATATTTTTAATTTTATTTAATTAGGTGTAAATTTCTTATTAGTTGTGTCTAAGAGTGAGGTATTAGGTTTTTTTTAATGAATCGAAAACAGGTATCATTGGTTTACAATAACTTACATACCCGTTGTGCAATCAACTGAGCTAGACCCTTATTATAGGTTTATATTAGTAAAATTTTAATATATTTACACCAACTTGAAAATACATATAAAATATTAAAAAAATACTTAAAAGTATTTAAATTTTAGTTTATTTATACTGAAATTATAAATTTGTATATATATATATATATATATATATATATATATATATATATATATATATATATATATATATATATATATAAAATATGTAGTCATTCAAAAATTTTAATTTGAAATATTTCAAAACTAATTTTTATTGATGAAAGAATTAATTATGTTTTGAACATATTTCTCTATATTTAATGTTAATTAATAAGAATAGTATTAATTAAAATAATTTTAAAAATAAAAGATCTTTGCAGGATAATCAATTAGAAAATTAAAATATATCATTTTCATTCATAAATTTTTTTATCTGGATAATCAATTAAAAAATTAAAAATAAGAGAATGTATTCATATAGCAAATTGCACGGGACCAAATTGAAGATAAAGTGGTAATTTAATATTTATGCAAGTAAAGAAATTAAGAGCAATTAATCAGTTTAATTAAACAAAATTAGTTTCTAATTAGTAATTAAATGGGAATTATTTGCTAATTTTGATATCTAATTTGCTAAATTATTATAAGTATCAAAATGAAAAAATAGAGTTTAATAATACATATTAGTGAAATTAATTTTTGAATTTACAAGTATGAAAAAATATTTATTTTAAAAAGCATTTAAAGTTTTAGTTTATTGATAATGAAACTACAAATTAATATAGTGTAGTTATTTGAAACTTTTATTTTGTAAATTTGTGAAAATTAATTTTAATTGATAGAAAAATTAATTATGATTTGATTTATATATTTCTGTATATTTAAAGTTAATTATAATTTTTTAGAATTAATTAAAATAAATTATTTTTCAAATAATCAATTAAAGGTTTTTAATATATTATTTTGCATTAGGCTTAATAATATGAAACAAATTAAATTCTTATATTTAAATAATAAATTAATAAAAATTAAAAATAAAAGAAAGATAGTCTGCATCAAATTTTTGGACTCAAATTAATAGTAATTGAGTGAAATTAATTACTTTAATTAAATATTTTTGTACGAGCAACAATCAAATATTAATTCTGAAATTTTTATTTTTTATTTTCATTCATTTAGTGTTATGATCGTTACAATCATGTCTCAGCACCACACCCCATTTCAAATTAAAAATTTGGATTATAATTGAAATCAATTTAAGTTGAATATCATCTTAATTATTATAAATAAATGAATGAAAATTATATTCTTCAATTATATATTGTACAAATTTTGTCAATTCATAAATGTAATAATTTTTTCATATATTATATTTGATGTGCATTCATTAGTCTTTTTTTTTTACTCAATCATTTTATATTTAAGATAATAATTAATTGATTAATACAATAATTAATTTGATAATTAACAGCAAATTTATTCATAAAATTAATTATCGCTTGATTTTGAATTTTATTCAATCAATTCAGTTAATTGATGTCAAACTGTTTTAAAGGAAATGCTTTCAAATTTATAACAAATCACAAATTTATAAATGACATTATGCAGTTTTTTTAGAACGGGATTCATTTTACCTATGTTTGAGTGGTTGAATTTAAGTATGCTTTTATTTGCCAATGGTTTTTTTTTTTTTGACAGATTATTTGCTAATGGTAAAGGATTTAATATTATATAGGAAGTAAAATTAATGTTAAAATTATATTGATAATTTTTAATAGTAATTATATAAATATAAATTTTTTAGTATAATGTTTATAATTTAAAATAGGGTAAAATATGTTTTTAGTCTCTGTACTTTTAGAAAAACTTGGTTTTAGTCCCTGTACTTTCGAATCAACCATTTTAGTCCTTGTACTTTCAGAAAATTTTGGTTTTAGTCCCTCTCCTCTAATGGTGTTAATACTGTTAACAGAAATATAATTTTCGCTGGCTATAAGCTCAACATCATTGGCGGCTAAAAATCGTCACAAATTATTAAAAAAAAAAGACTCAAACTCAACGAGAAACCCGTTTCTTCCATTACTGATGACACATTATATGTTTATTTTTGAAATAATTTGTGACGATTTTTAGTTGCCGATGATGTTATGTTTAAATACATGATGAATGTGTATTTTGTGGCAGTTTATAGTCGTTAGAAACTATATTTCCAGTAACAGTATTAACACCATTAGAGGAGAGGGACTAAAATCAAGTTTTTCTGAAAGTACAGGGACTAAAATGGTTGATTCGAAAGTATAGGTACTAAAACCAAGTTTTTCTGAAAGTACAGGGACCAAAAACATATTTTACCCTTTAAAATATATATAGTGACAATATTACTATTTATTTTCATTACTAAGTTAAATTACTAATTTTTCCTATTCGGTAATGTAATTTAAAATTAAATAGACATTACTCAATAAGATAGAATATAATATTATAATGATTTAATTTTAAAAACATGGACATAAATTTATATAAGGATTGAATATTATATATGAAGTAAAATTAATGTTAAAATTATGTTTATAATTTTTTAGTAGTAATTATACATTAATATAATTTGGAAATATAATGTTTATAATTTAAAATCTATATTGTATATAATATTCCTATTTATTTCCATTATTAATTTAAAACAATATTTTTGCCCATTTGACAACACAATTTAAAGTTAAATAGACAATACTCAATAAGATATAACATAAGTTTATAATATGATGTAAGAAAACATTGACATATTATTAATATCTTTATATAATAAATTTATCTTAAATTTATTATATATTGATAATCTTAATATATCCTCGTACATAACACGGGTTATTATACTAGTATTATTATAATCTAATATAAACTAATCATATCTAATCATACTTAATCATATCTTAAGTATATCATATCTGACCTCATTATGTCATATTTCCGGGAATCATAGAGATAGAGATATAATCAGATCTTATCATCATAATCACTATATAACACATGCTCAACCAGAGAGTAGGACAAAATACACTCTTATGCTTTGGATAGGCAGGCAGACCCAAATCCTAGGAAACCCTATTCCAGAACACTTTCAATCTGATATCCTTCGCATTGTCTAATGCATGTGATGTTTTTATTACTGAAGCCTCAGAAGCCATTGTCGATGGTTCAACACAGTTGGTAATAGAGCAGGTCTATTCTATTTTTACTATAGTAATGGAAGGTTTTGGCTTGTTATCTATCAATGGTGGAACTTTTTCCGCTCAAATGATTATAATTTTGGTCATTTCTTAATCTGTCCAGCTGTTGTATTCATATCCCATCCGTCATTTACACAGCTTTTTAGTTTTACTGTGACTATGTATCAATTTGAAAAATGTTTCATTTTACGCGTATTTATATAGAAACCCTAATGCATGGATACGCATGATTTCTGTCAAATAGGAATTTTTACAATTTTTTATTTAAATCTTGCTCAATAAAATACAGACATGTAGATTTTGTTTAATTAATGCAATTATATTAGCCATTGTATTAATTTTCTTACATTTTTATATTACACTATTTATTTTAACCATTGTAATATTTATAATATTTAATTTATTATTTCAACATTATGCAATTGCGTTAAATACTCGGAGGAAGAACTTTATCATTCATAGTAATCATACTTGGCTGGAACAGAATTGCCTCCAGTGGAGGATACCTGTGATCTAAAAAAAAAATCCGGTTATATTTTATTTCCAGGAAAGTTACATTCTCATACCTACAAGTTTTTATTCCTATGTTAAAGGGTTATGAAAGTTACATTTCCATGAGAATGTGGAAAGTTATTTTCTAACCCAACTATAACTTCCATTTTTACTTGTATTTTTTATTTTAATTTTTTAAAATTTTAAAAATATTCCTAGGAGTATTAAAAACTAACCAAACATATTTTTAGATATGCCCAAGGATAATGTTCCTAGTTATAATATATTCAGGAATGTATTTTTGATAATGCAACTTCATAACTTGAAACAAACGCCTCCTAGGTTTTATGCGCATCACCATGTTAGATCTACCCCCTGGCTTTTTGGGAACGGTTCCCCATACCGCAAGTTGTTTTCTCTCTCGATATCTTTGGGCTAGTGTATAAGGTAGTTAGCCAAGTGGTTTACATCTCGAACCTCTAGTCATCACTTAAAACGTTCCAGTATTTGACCATGACAAACAGTCTACTCAGTCGATGCCCGAGGGGGGACACAACAATGTGTGCTTCCATTCGGTTACCTAGTTGGAGGGTACACAATGCTCCAACCTCAAGCACTATGGCACGAAGAGGTTAAGATATGAGACATGCTCGACACTTTGGTCAGTGATCCAGCTAGGAGGGGTACAAGTATAATTAAGGAATCAATAATATTCTTTTTAAAAAAATATATGTTAAGGATAAATTGGAAATCATTGTAGGGGTTCATTAATGATGTATTTTTATATTAATTTTTTTTTTTAATATTCCTTAACTAGTAAGGACATTACCGAGGGGGTCTAGCTCAGTTAATTGAGCAGGATGAGTGAGTTATTGTAAACCCCTGGTACCGTGTTCAATTCCTACGGATAAAAAAAACTAGTAAGGACATTGATTAACATTTATCGTATTATAACTTGTTTTTTGTGAATGTTAATTAACATATTATGACTAATACATGTAAAGGAAGAATGTGAATAGAATAAAATAAAAAGAAGGAAGAATCTGAACAACTTAACCTAGCTACTAGGGAAAAAAAAAATTGAATATGAAGAACATATGAGGAGACTAAAAGCCAAAGAAAACTCGGTTCGTTTTTCTTAAAGCATCTTCAGCCTAAAATGCTTTGTGGGTTAAATAAAAATATAATTGCAAACCTGATAACAGTGCTAATCTGAGAATTCAATTTAAAGATAGTGGAACGTTCGTAAAAGTTAAAAAAAAAAAAAAAAATCAACCGTCCGTTGTGTTCTTTCATTGATGAGACGACTTTTTATTATACTGTACCAAAGGAAGGATAATTAAGTCCCACTTATCAGCCAACGAGGCATGTGTTTAAGAGTAACGTTTGATTTTGATTGTCTATCTCTATTCCCAAAACTTGAATTGAATGTTACTAGTATATTGCCGTTTAGCTTTTATTTGCATATTCAAACGTTGAAAGAAATTTTGACCGACGTACTTGTTTACGTGTAGTCTTAGCAAATTGCATGTGTCACTTTTTTTTTTTCTTTCTAATTAATGTTCTAAAGGAATTTATTAACGAATAAATAAATAAATAATGTTTTAAAAAAATCACAATAAAGATGCATCAAAAACCGTAAAAATGTATTAATTAATACAAATACTTTTAAAAAAATCATTTTTAATTCTTAGCCCTAGTTATTTGTCTTTTTATTTAAAAATTATTTTTGTGTGAGAATAGTATTTATATACCGAATTAGTATTTTTGTGTGAGAATAGTATTTATATATACAGTTTAAGAAATATTTAATACTACTCACAAACAATACATTTAGTCTAAAATACCTTTATTTAATATCTATGATAAAAGTAGTTGTGAAAATCTAGATCATGTTAAATAGGAATATATGTAGAAAAAAATAATTAATGAGACTTAGAATCCGTAAAATATCAAGAATTTATGAATAAAGATAATAAGTTAAAATATCAAAGTTTAGGAACGGAGGAAGTATATATTTGTGCCTAGCATATGGAAATAGCATGTCCAATTAGAAATTGTTTTACCATGGCTGCATCTACAACCGAGGAACAAATTTATGTGAGAGTTTTGGTTGACGAAAGGAAAAATAAAGTTGTGTATGCCCAAGCAGGGAAGGACTTTGTGGATGCCCTTCTAAGCTTCTTAACCCTGCCGTTGGGCACCATTGCGAGGCTTGTGGTTAAGGAATCAAAAATGAATAAGGTTAGCGTTGGAAGCTTAAGTTCATTGTATGAAAGTGTGGGCAATCTTGAGGAGAAGCATTTTGGGGCAGACACATGTAAAGAAATGCTGCTTTAGCCAAGGAACTCAATGGAAAGCTATTGCCAACACCTAAAGCTCAACATTGATGACACACAGAAAATACAGTACTTCATATGTGAGAACTGGTATTGTAGTCGTCAATTTAGTGGTGGTTTGTTGAGCACATTCAGGAATCAAAGATGCAAATGCGGGAAACTCAAGAATCGGGTGATACATGTTCAAAGTTCACCTGCAAGTGCAAGTGCAAGTGAAGGGTTCGTTCCAGAAACGACAACTTTTATTATTTCAGATGATCTAAAAGTTATACCAGCATGATGCTTTTCAGTTTTCTTGTCTATCTATAAACGATGGATATGGAGATTTCGATGCAATCAAAGTAGTAGGTGTGAATGTCACCAGGGAAGAGGTACGCATAAAATTATTCTATTCTTCTCATTTTATTTTTTTTACAATAATAATTTGTATACTTAGGAGAGAAAAGAATAGAAGAAAAACATAAGATAAAATAAACGATGTAATAAAGATAATTAATAAAAATAAATTGTAGAAAAATGTTATAGAAAATTGATGTGAAAACAGTATAATTTATGTACGTATATATGTAATACTTTCATTTTTCTAATTATAATCTATCTTTTTCAGTTTTTATTACACTTTTTTACACCTACAATAATATAACCTATTTATTTTTGTTTTTATTTTCCTTTTTCTTGTCAAATTATTTAACATTAATTTTAAAAAGTATAAATAGAAGTGATATGAACCAAATATTATTTGCTACAGTGATAATTTTGGGTGAAATAGTAAAAACTGCAACATTGAGGAGTTGCAAACTTACAGTTTAACTAAAACGGTACCGAATTAGTATTAGCATCGTATGTTTTGACACTGTCTTTTTAATACACTCTTCTTTACTAATTAAAATTGAGTAAGTTTTGTTAGTTTGAGAATGAGATCAATCTAATTGAATAAGATTCACATGCATGCTTAGTAGGGCTGATGTATATCTAATAAGAAAAAAATGTACTAAAGAGAGACTCTTTGAGACTATATAGTACTAGCTTTTCTTAAACCATAGTAAACTTTAAAATTTATTTTTTCCATAAAATGTTATGCACTGGTTTTTTCAGATAGTGGACATACTCAAGTGCTCGTTACTCTCCACAACACCTTTAACAGACGCATTATTACATAACAAACAACTCATTGACAAAGCACAACCAAGTAGTATGTTGGATTTTGGTATTGGTGAGCTTGACGCTAAGGGTGAGGGTCAGATGATGAAAGTAATGGTAATAGTAAGAAAGTCCAACAAATCCATATTGTTTGCATTAGCTGAAGAGGATTTTGTGGAATTCATTTTTAGTTTTCTGACCTTACCACTGGGAGGGGTGGAGCACATGTTGAATGGGAATTCTTGCTTAGGTAGCATAGATAATTTATACAAGAGCGTGCTTGATTTGGATTGTTGCAGATATTTGAAGTCCCCGGATCTAAAGGAAAAGCTCGTTAAAACTCCTCTTGCATACCAATTTAAACTCCGCGATAAGATATTGCCGATTGATGAAGTGCCTCCTTCTAATTACTCTTGCTTCAGTAAAATTGAAAAAAATGCAAAGGTACCCGCTACCAGCTATTTAACTGCTTTACAAAGTTATAAAAGTGATTGTGGACCTTCTCCTGCTGCGGTATCTGCTCCCTTGAGCTATTTGGAGCCACAGTCATCAAAAGGAGAAGCATATAGCAAAAATGGTGGAAGAGGATTCGTGAGGAAGCCATCACTGTACATGGTGACAGATGACTTGGTAGTTACACCAAGTTCATCAATCTCTGCCATTTCCTATGTTACCAAATTGGGTGTTCCTCCTTCTGATTTGGAGGAAAGGGTTATCAACATTGGCCAAATAGAGGTAATGCTAAAATTCACATGTGAAAACTAATTAGTAGCTTATAAATTTTGCCGCAACATACCTTCTAACATACTTCTTTTAATGTGCATTTTTTTATTAGTTAAAATTTGTTAAAAAAAACTATAAAATCATGACTGAGATGGATTTAAAAAGAAAGTGCATGAAACTTACACAATTTTGTTATTTCTAATAAAAAAAATTAATCAATAATAAAAAGGTGTATTAGAAGAGATGTATTAGAGTGTGTATCACTAGCATTTCTCAATATCTTATATTTCAATTTCAATTCAACCAGTTTGCTCAGAGAAAACTGATTGGAAGGCAATAATTTAACGTTTCTTGTTTATGGTTTATATGTTACTTTTTTCTCTTTTGGGGGTATTGCAGGGTCTCAGCCTTCTAAAAGCTTCTTTGATCTCTTCATCAACACTGACAAATGGTCTTAGTTAGTTCCTTTAGTTCATTAATGTGGAGAACTTTTCAAACTAATACCAGAGATGTCCTTGTTCCAATTATGAGTCGTTGAGATCGATGATCAAACAATGCGAAAACATCGAGCTTTTAACTTGCTCTAGCTGATCTAGTGTTTTCTTTTCTTTTTGGTATTGAATTGCTAGCTGTTGCTTAATGTGCATGGCATACTTAACATATAATGTTTAGTTACTTGATGTGTACGTATGTGGATTGATTGTCTCGTTTGCCTCGGGCCAATGTTATATCTAGTCATATTGTGTTTTACTCACTTCTCCACTAGTTGAATATCTTTAATTACTTCTTTTTTTAACATGAAATTTCTATTTTAATTGAAATCGTGGCATGCATGTACAGATGTACTAATAACTCATGTATTTTACAACATTTTACAATTGCTCCTATATATTTATCACTTGGAAAATTCAGTAATTTGGTAAATCATTCAGCACTTAAAATTGTTGATTAATTTTGTTTCAAAAATAGTACGTATAAATGTTAATTCATGGTAAATTTTGCTTAAATTAGAACTATGGTTCAATGTAATACTTATGTTCAATTTATATTTGTGGATCTCATCTTGGTTTTTGGAGCAAAGAGTTATGGGTTCTCATATTTTATAAACCCTACGGAGAGACTTGATTGACAATTGGGAAAAAAAAATTAGGAAAACAATTACCACAATTAAAATTTGGTGGAGCGAAATTGCGTAATCACGATATGTCTAAGAAATAAAAAATAAAATTATTTTTTATAAGCAAAACTTTATTAAAAAACAGATAATAAGTCTAACACATTCACAGGTCTTGCATAGATAAATTAGATAAATATGTAAAGACAAGTTACATAATTAATACACCATAAGAAAAAATTAAGAGCATTCAACTTTGTTCCTCTTGGCCTTGAACCATAACATCATTTTCCTTTTAAATAGAGAGCTAATCTATATATAATGGGCAAAAGATTCAGTAGGCAAAACCCATGAAAAATTAAGTCATGCATAAACTACATACTAAGTTCGATTTATCCAGCAGACAATATTATTTTAACATGGAAGGTTCTTTATATATTGTTAGTAATTGCTTTATAATGGCAGCATCTGCAACCGAGGAACAAATTTTTGTGAGTTTGAGACGAAAAGGAAAATAGAGTTGTGTATGTCCAAGAAGGGGAGGACTTTAAGGATATCCTGCTAAGCTTCTCAAGCCTTTAACCTTGCCGAGTTAATTTAATATGTAAGCTACATCTTTAGTTCCTGAAAATATAATTTACTATCACTTGGGTTCCTCAAAGTATGAAACTGTCAATTAGGTCCCTGAAAGTATAATTTTTTTATTACTTTAGTCCTGCCATTAAAAGATTTTCGTTAAAGTTAACGTTTGCGTCTACGTGACACGCTATCTACCTAGGTGACAATTGACTACTCACACGTGGATAACATGTCATGTACGCAAATAGCGTGTTACATAGGCACAAACGTTAATTTTAAAGAAAGTTTTTTAACGAAAGGACTAAAGTGATAGACAAATTACACTTTGATAATTTCATACATTCATAGACTTAAATGATAATGAATTACACTTATAGGACCAAAGTGACAGTTCACCCTGTTTTAATTTGGGCACAATGGCCAGGCTTGTGGGTGAGGAATCAAACAGAAGAAGGTTAGCATTGGAAGCCTAAGTTCATAGTATGAAGTGTGGGCAATATTGAGAAAGCTCTTTTGGACAAACTCGTGGAATGAAGAAAGCCAAGGAATTGAACTCAATGGAAAGATATTGCCGAAATCTAATTAAGACAAAATTATGAAGAGAACAAATATGAAATAAAATACATGATGAAATAAAGAAAAATAAAAAATAATCTGTACAAAAATGTTAAGAGAAAATTGATATTAAAACAGTATTGCTCAATAGTTATAAATTTAATTCGTACTTTTTTCTTAGAATGCTTTTATTCACAGTTTTTATTACACATTTCTTACACCTAATGTAATACGATCTATTTATCTTTTATTTCTTTCTTTCACCTGTGAAATGACTTAACATTTTGAAAATGTATAAAGTAAAAGTGATTTGAACCAAATATTATTTGCTTCAGTGATATGGTTAATTTGGATTGAATAGCAACTCATGCTTAGGCACTAGGCAGCATATTGATAATTTATACAAGATCTAAAGGACAATCTCATTAAAACTCCTCTTGCACCCCAACTTACTCTTGCTACAGTAAATCTAACAATAATGAAAATGTTACTTTTTTTTAATCGACAAATGTTAATTTGTTAATTTTTGTTAAAAATATCAGTGGGAAGGATTTAAAATCACAACCTCTCATTCTCCCCTTTTCCCTTCACCCTTAGTCTTCCTTCTCAATCATCAAGTCAATCTTATATCTCCAAGATTACCTAACTGCTTTACAAGATTATAAAATTGTTAATTTGTGAAAGTTATTATCCAAAATATATGCTCCCCTGAGCTATTTGGAGCCACCATAATCAAATGGCAAAACATATAGCAAAACTAACTGAAAAGGAATCCTGAGGAGGCCATCACTGTACATGGCGACAGATAAGTTCCCTAAACATATAGGGAAATAAATTCATTAAGTTAATAAATCCTTCAAAAGCATAACATTAAGTTAAAGATAGTAATATTCTGAAACATAACACGAAGGATTCGGACGCTCACTAACGAACACTAAGAAAATCAAACGCTACTAATTATTTGAACTCAAACGGCGTCCAAGCTCAAATGAGACAAAGGCATCAACAGCAGCATACTGCACCTGCTCAGGAGTGAGCCACAGATTGTCCCACCTACTCTTACTGATCTTCTTGGGCTTCTCAACCTCCAGGCCCAATACCCTTAAGCCCAACGTCTTGAGCCCAGCGGTCTTCAACGCAGGGTCACCAAACTTCTCCACAGCGAGGGAGCGAACCTCAAGGAAGTTCGCCACACGGAGAGAGCAGTCTTCTAGAAGCTTCTGCACGTCATCTTCTATCCCAACCCCCACAAAGGTGTTGTTTGCATCACCAAGGAAGGAAACGAGGGAATGAGGAATGAAGGGCGCGTGGAGTATTTGAAAGACGATGCAGCGACGCCCCACGCAGAGTTGGAGGGTGGCGACTGGGTTGTTACTGTCGCGGCGGAAGTTGGGCCGCCACTCGATGTCCAGGCCCACAATGAGGTTGCTTCGGCGTCGGTGTAGGCGGAGGATGTCGGAGAGCCAGGAGTCGACGAAGGAGGGGTTCGAGGTGAGAAGGGTGACTATGGTGTCAGAGTGGAAAGTCACGTCATAGAGAGTGTGGTCCGACATATTCAACTGGTGCATGGGGTTGCGGTTGTAGTTTCCCATGTTCATCTGATTGTTTCCTCTGTTCAACGAATGTTTGTGACCATTGTGTTTGGTGTTGAGTATATAGTATATATAGAGATGAGAGAGAGAGAGAAAGAGAGAGGAAGTGTGTGGCTTTTGGTTTTGCCATTTTCGACTGAAGTGAAGAAGAGTAAATACAGTAAGCATGATGGAGACAAACCTCTCTCTCTTCCAATAAAATGCCTCCTCCAATGATCAGTTATGATATGAAAGGTCTGGCCACGCTTCCATGTCTTTCTTTTTTTTTTTTTTTAAGTTAAGATTGTCTTTCTTTTTTGTTTATTTATGAAAAAATATAGATAAACTTCCGCAATGTTTTTTTTTTCTTTTTACTTCAAGACATCCACAATATTATTAAACACCTAAACCTAATAAGAGAAAGATGTACCAAAAAAAAAAAGATGTATGTACCAAAAATCACCTAATAATAGAGAGAAAAAATAGAGTTAAATATAGGTACAACAGGTGATAGGTAATATGATGTGATAGGAAGAGAAAGACAAAAAAAAAATAAAAGATATTGGTGAAGTGTTTAAAATTATAAGGTGTTCACGTATCCATTGGTGGACCTATATACAATTCAGGGTGTGCAAATGCATCTCTTAACTTTGATCAAATTACATGTAAATGTCTTGAATTTTTGTGTTTTGCCCCCTCTAGTTTATTATATTTGAACCCACTATGTTGTAATTATTCACTCTCTCCAATAATAGTATTTGCAAGTAAGCTTCATTGCCTCCACTACTTTTTATTTATTTACTTTCACTTATAGTATATATATTAGTAGTTTTTTTGTTTTTTTTGTTTTTTGTTTTTTGCCTACATTTTAGTTTTTCATATACACATATTTTAAAAACAAATCTCAAAATTAAAAAGGACAGCATATGTTTCATTTGCAAATTTAAGAAACATTTTTGTTTTGTTAATACTATCGCTTTAGTTTCTTCTGAGTATTAAGCTTCTTCTATTGCATATTGTTTAGTGTCTTGCTTCCACATCTTTTACGATAAATTCATTGAAGAAACTTAATCAACCTTCAAAAGCCTAGAAGAGCTACAAGGAACCATAAAAACAACCATGTAACGTGAGAAATGACATCAATGATATGCAACACATAAAAAACTAATTTTAGTTTTAAAAGAATCTAAACTAAATTTTATGGCCTGTCATGCTCAACATGCATGTATACTGTGTGTCATATAGCGATCATGAGTTGGCTTTGGGAGTGGAAGGAAATCTAGAAGAGAGGCTTACGGGGATTTTAAATTGTAAATTGATGAAATTGCCCTTTGTGTATCTTGGCATACCAATTGGGGCAAATCCAAGGAGGGAGCAAATGTGGAAACCTATCATAGACAAATTCCAAAAGAAGTTGTCCCTATGGAAACATAGTCAACTTTCTTTTGCGGTAGGGTGTGTCTCATCAATTCGGTGCTCAATGCACTTCCTCTCTTTTTCTTTTCTTTTTTTAAAATTCCACAAATGGTTGTTAGCAAGTTGGTGACTTTGCAAAGGGATTTCTTATGGGGTAGTGGGGGAGAAAAAAGGAAAATTGCTTGGGTTAGTTGGAAAAAAATGTTTGCCTAAAGAATGTAGAGGGTTGGGTATCAAATATTTGAGTATTTTTAAAGGAGCACTTTTGGGGAAATGGAGGTGGTCCTTGTTTTATCATAAGGGGTCGCTATGGGAGAAGGTGCTATATGAGAAGCATCATTGTGGTGGAGGGATTTAATTTTGGTGTGTGGAAGTGGGAGTAAAACAAAGTGGTGTGACAAAGAGATGGTGTGGGATATTGGAGATGGGAGAAAAGCTAGATTTTGGTTAGATTCTTGGTTGGAGGAGTAGATTTTACAGAAAAAATACAGTAGGTTGTTCCTTATGTCTCAACAACAACACCAAGTAATTGGGAGTATGGGGAATTGGGAGAATGATGTGTGGAAATGGGATTTGAGATGGAGAAGGGATTTGTTTCAATGGGAGGGTGAGCTCTTTGATGATTTTATTCGGAGTTTGAGGAGTGTAATCATTAAAAAGGAGGGTGAGGATAGATGGAGGTGGAATCAATATTCCTCGAGTGCGTTTCCAGTCAATTCAGGGTATAACATGCTTCTCAAGTTTCAAGGGGAGTATATGTTATATCCTTTATGCAATTATCTGTGGAGCTTAAAGATTCCCCCAAAAGTAACTTGCTTTATTTGGAGACTTTGGCTTGATAAAATCCCTTCTCGAGCTAATCTGAAAGCCAGAAATATAGATGTCCCAGGTGGAATATGGACATGCCCATTTTGCTTACAGAATGAAGAAATTACTGCACATCAATTCTTTAACTCTGCCAGAATTATGCAGGTGTGGCAACAGTGGTACTCTTGGTTGCATCTCAATATAGTTCTGCCATTAAATACCAAGCAGCATTTCTGGTAACATAGTGTGTTGGGAGGTCTTAAGAATAGTGAAGAAGCCTGGAAAGTCATATGGTGTGCAAACATTTGGAGCATCTGGAATCACAGAAATATGTGCATCTTCAAAGGTTGGCAGTTTGATTGTGGGAAGATTTTAGACACTACAGTGTTTTTCGCATGGTCTTGGCTGAAGAGATAGGACCCAAGCTTTAGGTTCTCTAACAAACAGTGGTCTTCGAATATTATAGCTTGTCTTGCTGATCTTATGTTTGGCAGTAGCAGAGCTTCACAATTTTGATCTTTGATCTTATGGACCTTCGGTATTGACATTTGTGGGCCAGGGTTTTTTATCTAGTTGGATTCATAGTGGAGTTTCTGAACCATGGCTGAGATAGGAGGTTACAAATGTCACAAGGATATACATTAAACATACAAAATGGGTACATAGTATTGTCTGCAGAGGTGGGTATACGTGATTTTAAGAGGGGTTAGGTTTCCTTTTTGGTGGCTGTATGGTTACTGGATTTAGTGTTTTTTGGGGTTGATGAGAATTTTTCATGGTGGATGACCCCACCCTATAGCCTCCATTGGTTCTTGTTTGTTGGCAGAAACTTAAACTTTGATTTCTCTCACACAAGTAGAATGGCATTGTCGAGCTCTGTCTCCATTCCCAAGTTTCCACCTTTTCCTCCATACCTCACTTCCCTTCTTTGCTTCCACTCTCACTCTTAGCCCCCATTAGTTGAGAATGTTGATGATGTTGTTTTCCGATTCAATCACATGCTCCGTATGCATCCTACCACACAGGTTTATCATATATTTATGTTATCAAGTATGCATAAATATAAGTAACCATTGTTCTGGGGTGCATCGGTAGCAAGGCTATACAAAGTATAACTTTCTGTAATTATGAGTATATCTTATACCAGTTTATTATATATAAATATTTTTCTTTGCTAATAAAAAAAATGAAGTCCCTGCTTCTAATTACTCTTGTTACACTAAAGTTGACATAGATGCAAAGGTAATTAGGACCAGCTATTTAACTTTTCTACAAGACAATAGAACTGTTCATGGCTTTTCTTCGTAAGAGCCGGATGCGGTATATGCTCCCTTGAGTTATTTGCAGCCACAATCATCAAACGGCGAAGCATATAGCAGAAATGGCGGAAGAGGATTCGTGAGGAGGCCATCACTGTACATGGTGGCAGATGACTTGGTCGTTACACCAAGTTCATCAATCTCTGCCATTTCCTATGTTACCAAATTGGGTGTTCCTCCTTCTGATTTGGAGGAAAGAGTTATCAACATTGGCCAGAAAAGAGGTAATGCCTAAAATTCACATGTGAAAACTAATTAGTGGCTAATAAATTCCCTAGCAACATACCTTTTAAGACACTTCTTTTAAAGCACTCATTTTCTTAGTTAAAATTTGTTGAAAAAAACTATAAAATCATGAGTGAGAGATTGATTAAAATAAAAAAGTGCATGAGATTTACACAATTTTGTTATTTTTAACAAATTTTAACCAATAATAAAAAGGCGTATTAGAGGAGATGTATTAGAGTGTGTATCACTAGCATTTCTAAATATCTAATATTTCAATTTCAATTCAACCAGTTTGCTCAGAGAAAACTGATTGGAAGGTAATAATTTAACTTTTTTGTTTATGGTATATTTTTTTTTTACTTTTTTTCTCTTTTTGTGGTATTACAGGGTCTCAGCCTTCTTAAAACTTCTTTGATCTCTTCATCAACACTGACAAATGGTCTCAGTCAGTTCCTTTAATTCATTAATGTGGAGAACTTTTCAAACTAATACTAGAGATGTCCTTGTTCCAAATATGAGTCGTTAAGATCGATGATCAAACAATGCGAAAACATCGAGCTTTACATAAAAAAAGTATTTGATTCGGTTTCTATGTCAAAAAAGAAAAGCCTGAAGTTCATTGCCTAAATTATTAATCGGATAACACCGTGAATTATATACTCGTACTGTGTAACTAATGGAACATTATGATCCGGTGCAAATGCATGTGTGTTTGATTCTTTTTTTTTTTTTTGAGAGAAATGCATGTGTGTTCGATTAATGATTGTTGACTTGAACTTTTTGGTTTTGCATTTTTCAAATTGGCATGTATATATGAAATTATTGACTTTTTAAGTGTCTGGGGTTGGTGGCGATCGAATGTTGTGATTGTAGATTTTGGCTTGCATCTTCGTTAGCAAGCTCAACCGTCATGTATCTTTTCTAAGAGATTGCTTTTTTGCCCATATTCTAAATTTTACAAAATTAGAATATAGAGTACTATTTAGTATATTAAAATTAATATACTAATTATTATATTTAATTTAAATTTAACATGCAAAATAAATTTAAATTAGGTTTGATTGCATTTAATAAAAAAAATTAGGTTAAAAAAATTAAATTATTATTTTTAAAAAATTATATTAATTTTAATATGTTAATATTTTGTGTCTATTATTATCCTGCATATATCAAATGACCAAAATACTAAGAGAATTTGTGCATGACACGAGTGATAATGTCAATATTATTATAATTCAGATCAATATTAATATTTCCTTAATTTTTTATGAACTCATCACCCTTTTCACCAAAACTAACATGAGAGTTATTCAGTCACTTATCTTGTTTTATTCTTTCACTAAAAAAATTGCTAAATATTGTTATAATTGTATTGTCAATTTTCTGTAATAACCTTTTAATTTATACACTATACATACATTAAGCGAGTTAAGTGGCTTTGTGGATCTCATCTACAATATTAATCACTAAAAAAATTTTATGCATAGGACACATTTTCTTCATTTTAAATAGAGAGCTAATCTAAATATAATGGGGAAAAAATTTCATTAGGTAAAATTCATGAAAAATTAATTCCAACTTCCAAGTTCGATTTTATCCACCAGACAATTACTATTATTTTAACAACGTGGAAGGTCTTTATATATTAGTAATTGCTTTACAATGGCAGCATCTGCAACCGAGGAACAAATTAATGTGAGTTTTGGAGACGAAAAGGAAAATAGAGCTGTGTATATCCAAGGCCAAGCAGGGGATCGAGGACTTTGAGTTTGAGGATATCCTGCTAAGATTCTCAAGTCTTAACCTTCCCGTTAATTTGGGCACAATTGCTAGGCTTGTGGGTGATTAATCAAACATGAAGAAGGTTAGCGTTGGAAGCCCAAGTTCATAGTATGAAAGTGTGGGCAATATCGAGAAAGAGCTCTTTTGGACAAACTCGATCGTGGAATGAAATACTGTTTCAGCTAAGGAATTGAACTCGATAGATAATGCCAAAATCTAAATAAGAGAAAATTATTAAGGGAACAAATATGAAATAAAATACATGATGTAATAAAGAAAAATAAATAATGATATAATATGTGGAAAAATGTTAAGAGAAAAACTGATGTTAAAACAGTATTGCTCAATAGTTATAAATGTCTTACGTACTTTTCTTAGAATCCTTTTATTCACAGTTTTTATTACACATTTTTTTATAACAACTAATACAATACGATCAATTTATCTTTTCTTTCTTTCTTTCACCTGTCAAATGATTTAACATTTTGAAAATGTATAAAGTAAAAGTGATTTGCTTCAGTGGTATGGTTAATTTGGATTAATGAGTAGCAACTCATGCTTAGGCACTAGGCAGCATAGATAATTTATACAAGATCTAAAGGACAATCTCATTAAAAACTCCTCTTGCGCCCCAACTTAAACTCCGGGATAAGATCTAAAGGGGAGCACCCATGATGGAGAACCTCCTTCTAATTACTCCTGCTACAGTAAATCTAACAAGAATGGAAAAGGTTACCTAACCGGCGTAAGCTATTCAACTGCTTTACAAGATTATAAAATTGTTAATATTTGTGAATGCTCTTAGCCACAATATATGCTCCCTTGAGCTATTTGGAGCCACAATAATCAAATGGCAAAACATGTAGAAAAACTAGCGGAAAAGGAATCGTGAGGAGGCCATCACTGTACATGGCGACAGATGAGTTCCCTAAACATATAGCAAAAGAACTACTGTAAATAAATAAATAAATCCTTCAAAAGCATAACATTAAATTATAAGATAGTAATATTCTGAAACATAACACGAAGGATTGGGGACTCTCACTAACTAACACTAAGAAAATCAAACCATATTAATTATTTGAACTCAAACGGAGTCCAAGCTCAAAGGAGACAAAGGCATCAACAGCAGCATAATGCACCTGCTCAGGAGTGAGCCACAGATTGTCCCACTTACTCCTACTAATCTTCTTGGGGCTTCTCAACCTCCAAGCCCAATACCCTTAGGCCCAACTTCTTGAGCCCAGCGGTCTTCAACGCAGGGTCACCAAACTTCTCCACAGCGAGGGAGCCAAGCTCAACGAAGTTTGCCACACGGAGTGAACAGTCTTCTAGAAGCTTCTGCACGTCATCTTCTATCCGAACCCCCACAAAGGTGTGCTTCGCGTCTTCGAGGAAGGAAACGAGAGAAGGAGGAATGAAGGGTGCGTGGAGTATTTGAAAGATGAGGCAGCGGTGCCCCACGCAGAGTTGGAGGGTGGCGACGGGGTTGTTCATGTCGCGGCGGAAGTTGGGCCGCCACTCGATGTCCAGGCCCACGATGAGGTTTCTTCGGCGTCGGTGTCTGCGGCAGATATCGGGATAGCCAGGAGTCGACGAAGGAGGGGTTCGAGGTGAGAAGGGTGAGGATGGTGTGGGAGTTTAAAGTCACGTCGTAGAGGGTGTGGTCCGACATATTCAACTCTTGCATGGGGTTGCGGTTGTAGTTTCCCATGTTCATCTAAATTGTTCTGTTCTACGAATGTTGTGTTGTGACCATTGTGTTTAGTGTTGAGTATATATATAGAAATAAGAGATAAGAGAGAGGGAGTGTATGGCTTTTGATTTTGCCATTTTCGACTGAAGTGAAGAGAAGAGTAAATACAGTACAGTAAGCATGATGATGACGAACCTCTCTCTCTTCCAATAAAATGTTTCCCTATTTCCCACGCTTCAATGTCTTTCTTCTTTTGTTTATTTTGTTTATTACATATAAATGTCTTGAATTTTTGTGTGTTACCCCCCTCTAGTTTATTATATTTGAACCCACTATGCTCTAATTTCTCACTCTCCAATAATAGTAGCTACAAGTAAGCTTTGTTGCTTCTACTGGCACAAGATCCTAGATACTGCATGTATCACTAGTTTTAAGGTGCATTATAGGGTGGGAAAGTTTAACAAGTCTCCCACCATGGGAAACAAACCTGATCCGTAGGATTAGAATCTTTTTCAAGATGAGAATAACATTATCATAGACATACATGCACTGGATTAAAACCCACCAAAATATATATTTAATTTAGTATTGCTATTCGCACCACCAAAATTGCTATTCACATCCCCACGTATTTAATTTTATTACTGTAGCAATATATATATATATATATATATATATATATATATATATATATATATATATATATATATATATATTTTAATTTAATGGGTTATTTTTTTTATTTTAAAGCAGTGAAATTACGTCCAAACCCTTGGTAATTTACTGTAGCAAAAAATATATATTTAATTTAATGGGTTACTATTTTTATTTTAAAGCAGGAAAATTACGTCCAAGCCCTAGTAGTGTTCTGAATTATTTTTATTTCCAAAAATATCATTTCCACGGAATCGTGATTCCATGGCAAAATACACTACGGAATCATGATTCCGTTGTGTATTTTATCAACGAAAAGACTATTCCGTTTCGTATTTTGTCCACGGAATCATGATTCCATTTCATATTTTTTTTGCATCCCTAGATACACAATGGAATCTTGATTCTGTTGTACATTTTATACAATAGAATCATGATTACGTGGAAAGGGTATGTTTGGTAAAAAAAAAAATTAAGCACATGTGCTTAATTAGCATTGCTATTCGCACCTCCAAAATTGCTATTCACATTCCCATGTGCTTAATTTGTTTTTACCAAACATACCATTTCCACGTAATCATGATTCTATTCTATAAAATGTACAACGGAATCAAGATTCCATTGTGTATCTAGGGATGCAAAAAAAAAAATTAAATGGAATCATGATTCCGTGGACAAAATACGAAACAAAATAGTCTTTTCGTTGATAAAATACACAACGGAATCATGATTCCGTAGTGTATTTTGCCATGGAATCACGATTCCGTGGAAAGGATATTTTTGGAAATAAAAATAATTCAGAGCACTATTAGGACTTGGACGTAATTTTGCTGCTTTAAAATAAAAATAGTAACCCATTAAATTAAATATATATTTTTTGCTACAGTAAATTACCAAGGATTTGGACGTAATTTCACTGCTTTAAAATAAAAAAAATAACCCATTAAATTAAAATATATATATATATATATATATATATATATATATATATATATATTGCTACAGTAATAAAATTAAATACGTGGGGATGTGAATAGCAATTTTGGTGGTGCGAATAGCAATACTAAATTAAATATATATTTTGGTGGGTTTTAATCCAGTGCATGTATGTCTATGATAATGTTATTCTCATCTTGAAATCCTACGGATCAGGTTTGTTTCCCATGGTGGGAGACTTGTTAAACTTTCCCACCCTAGAATGCACCTCCCTAGTTTTAATCAAATCTAAACTTTAATCTCTTTCATCCTAATCTTAATATTTGACTAGTTTTAACCAAGTCCGAAGGAGATTAGGGTTTAAACATGGTTTATCGGTAAAAGAGATGAAGGAGGTTATGATTCATACTTGATTTACTGGTGAAGGAGATTGAGAAAATGACTTCATCATTTAATGTTTAATTAGATTTTTTAATTTAGAATAGTTGTTATTTTAAAAAATAATATTTTAATTAATCAAGGCCTAATTTAAAAATAACAACAACTTTTATTAATTAATGAAAAGAAAAATGATATGCAATTTGATTGGTTAAAAAAATAATAGTATTAAAATCTCCAAAATTATTGGGAGTATCATAGAAACTCTCATAACTTTTTTAAAGTAGTTTTGTAATTATTAACTAACTTTTAATCATTATCTTTTCATGTATGACTAAATTTATAATTCTCGCATTGTTAAAATGCCTATAAAAAAAATCAACAAAGAAACTTTAAAGTAATTTAATGATTTTCAAAGAATTAATTTTGAGTACTAAAAATGAATTTTTAAAATATATATATTATAAAGTTTGTGAGTCTTGTATTTAAAATTATTTTTTATAAAACTAATTAAAATTTTCACATATTTTTAAATTAATTCTACTAGTCAGGGTTATAAAACTATTCATAGCCATTTTATCTCCTATCAGGGTTGCAATGATTTTTGTGTATCTTTGTTACTTTTGATTGCTTTTTTTTTTCTGTTTATTTTTTATTTTTTTTCAGGCTTTCCGTCTGTTTTCCTTCTTTAATTTGTGTGTTTCATATGTTAAATGAAATTGTGATTTAGTAATTCTACGAAATGACGAGAAGTTCTCAAATGCAACAGACATATAATTATTGGTACTTCATGTAACATTCTACTATACAAATAGATTTTTAGAATGAAATTAATAATTTAGAAGTAAAAAATTTAATCTTTTTCAATGTGTTTTCAGATAGAATTTTTGTGGTTTAAAAGCTACATGCAATAATCAAAGTGAAAACGAAATGTCAGATTTTAATATTTTAATCTAAATGAAGAAAGAAAAGAAATTCATTTTAATTTGTTACACTCTTATGCACCCATGGGTTGATGAATATTTAAGTACGTAAAGCAAATTAATTGCCAAAGCAAGCATCATCTTTTCCTCTGTGCAAGACAAACTTATCCTCTAAGTTATTAAAGAAATTACCCTTGTTGTTAGTTAAAGTTGATGCAACTTCTAAAGTCACTTTAATCATTTTGTGCAAGTCATCGTGAACTCAGAAAAGAATTTTATGTTCTTCACTTCAGGGACGGATTTTGGAAGGGGGGGGGGGGGGGGGGGGGGGGGGGGGGGGGGGGGGGGCGATAATATATTAATTAGTAATTAATAATTAATAATATATATACTATTTCCAATAAAAAAATTAAATAATATATACTAATTAATAAATCTGATATATAATATATGTTATCACTAATTATATACTAATCTTTTTAATAATATATGGTACAACTAATTACAATCTAACTCAAAGAGATATATATACTAATTAATAGATCTGATAAAAATGACATGTCTATGACTTTCTATCAATTATTATTATTGAGACTAACTAGTTTTGTGTATTATTATAAGTCTCATTTATCTATTTATATATCTAATAATTATTATTAACATTATATTATAAACATAAACATATTTATATATATTATATTTAATTGTTATAAAATTTGATGATTTTTAGTTATTATTATATCTTATGAGTTTATTCTTCTTTTTTATTGTGAGATTATTGTTATTAATTATGTTTGATTGTTATTGTGCTTGTGAAATCAAAAAGTCTTTTATAACTTGAAAAAAAAATAGTACGAGTTATAAATACATGTGTATTTTCTTCTTGTATCATTTGAAATAAAAATTAATTTTAGTTTTACATGTAAAACTAATAAATAATTTTATAAAAGTCATTATTTATTAAATATTTATTTGTTAGAAGTTAGATATTTAAATAATTAAAGTACAAAAAATAATTTAGCCCCCTTTGATGATTTCCTAGATCCACCCCTGCTTCACTTCATTACAGCTAAAAAAATAAATAAATAAATAAAAGTGGTTTTCATGCATGATGGTGACTCCTCTCTTTGGCGTTTCTTGAAATATGAAAGAACACGATCAATCATGATCACTTTCCAAAAGCATTAGCTTTTAATAACACCACCTTATTCCAAAAGCAATTGAAAACATTTCTTTCTGATTATGTATTCGATATGTGTTGATTTTACTGAAATATATATTCTCTTAGATATGATCTCTCTACCACCATCCATCCTTTTGTACCATTCATCTTCATAGATTACATTCATTATAAGAAAAATGAATTAGAGTCAGACAGCTTCAATACCGACACTAATTAACGTCGGCTAACCGACACTATTTTATTTATTTATTTATTTTTAATTTTTTTTAGTTAGTTGATGCTACTATTTTTTTTCTTAAAAAAAGAAGCATATGGGCTAGACTTCCGCTAAAATTATATATATATATATATATATATATATATATATATATATATATATATATATATATATATATATAGTGTGTCAATTAGGTCTACACTAATTTTTCATTTGAGCACAAAAACGAAATCTCCCTCCCACCTTTCTTTTCTCTAAACAGAATTATTTCCCTCTCTCCTTACTCTATTCCTCTATTTTTTTAATTAATAAAACAAAATAATAATAATAATAATTAAAAAAAATTCAATAAAATAAGTAAATAACTAATATCCTAATTGTTTAAGGGCATTGTGATGCTCCTGCCTCCTATTACTCTGCTGAAGGCAGCAGCAGAGGCACATAGCTGCCACCTGGTGGTGGCACAATTTGCTTTTACTAACTCATGATCTCAAGTGGAAAGGGTTAGAGATTATGATATTGATCTAATTCTTTTCTCCCTCTCTCAATGATTTTAGGTTTAGAAAAACATTTCTATTTATAACTAGTGTTTTTTAGCCCATACAATGCACAGGCTTATTTAAAATTTTCATTATTCCTTATTTATATAGTCAATAGAAAAAAAAATTGAAAAGAAGAAAAAAGCAAAGAATTATACAACACATTGAAAAAAATTGAAAAAAGAGATAATCTATCTCTAAGAAATTAAAGACTATAATTTTTTTAAAAAGAAAATATAAGGAAAGATTAACTTTGAAAATTGAAAAGTAAATTGAATTAAAGATTTGAAATTATTGATGAAAGAGAGAAAACTTCGGAATTAAAAAATAGAGTTACAAAAACTGACAAAAAAAAATATTAAAAAAAAATAGCATCGGATAAATGAGTGAATGAAAGTAATTATAGAAATATTGTGAATGTGATTAGTTACAGAAATTGATAAGAGAAATTTTAGGAAAACTACACCAGTCTCTCTCACATTCACTCTTATTTGATTACTCTCCTCTCATGGAGTGGTGTAGTTCACTCTCATAACATGCGCATCTGGTTCTTTTACTTTTCCTAAAATTTCTCTTATCAATTTTTGTAACTACACTCACATTCACAATATTTCGATAACTACCTTCATTCACTTCTTCTTATCTAGTGCTATATTTTTTTAAATACTTTTTATTAGTTTTTTTAACTATTTTTTAATTTTGAAGATTTCTCTCTTTCATAAATAATTTCAAATCCTTAATTCAATTTACTTTTCAATTTTCAAAGTTAATTAAAAAAAATTAAAGTTACATCATTACATCTTCCCTTATCTTTTTTTCCTTTAAAAAAAATTATAATTTTTAATTTCTTTTATTATTATCTCTTTTTCAAAATATCTTTCGATGTGCTATATAATTTTTTTTTTAATTTTATACTCTCTAATCTTTTGGGTTTTTTTTAATATTTCTTTTATCTAATTTTCTAACTCTATTTTTTAATTCCGAAGATTTCTCTCTTTCATCAATAATTTCAAATTCTTGATTCAATTTACTTTTCAATTTTCAAAATTAATATTAAAAAAATTAAATCTACTTATATATATAAATGACTAAGAGATTATCTCCTCTCCTTGCTTCACTCTTCCCACTCTCTCACATTCACTCTTATTTGAATAATCTCCTCTCATAGAGTGGTGTAGTTCACTCTCCTAACATGTATTTGGTTCTTTTACTTTTTCTAAAAATTCTCTTATCAATTTTTGTAACTACCCCTACATTCACAATAGTTCTATAACTACCTCCATTCACTTCTTTATCTGGAGCTATATTTTTTTAAAAAAAAAAATTATCAATTTTTTAACTCTATTTTTTATCTCCTTATATATATAAATGACTAAAAGATTCTCTCCTCTCCTTGCTTCACTATCCCCACTCTCTTTCACATTCACTCTTATTTGAATACTCTCCTCTCATGGAATGGTGTAATTCACTCTCTTAACATGCATTTGGTTCTTCTACTTTTCTTAAAATTTCTCTTATCAATAATTGTAACTACTCCCACATTCACAATATTTCTATAACTACATCCATTCACTTCTTCTTTATCTGGTGCTATATTTTTTTAAATATTTTTTTATCAGTTTTTTAACTCTATTTTTTAATTCCAAAGATTTCTCTCTTTCATAAACAATTTCAAATCCTTAATTCAATTTACTTTTCAATTTTCAAAGTTAATTTAAAAAATTAAAGTTACATCATTACATCTTCCCTTATATTTTTTTTTTCTTTAGAAAAATTATAGTTTCAAATTTCTTTTATAATTATTTCTTTTTCAAAATTTCTTTCGATGTGCTATATAATTTTTTTTTAATTTTATACTCTCTAATCTTTTGGATTTTTTAATATTTCTTTTATCTTATTTTCTAACTCTATTTTTTAATTCCGAAGATTTCTCTCTTTCATCAATAATTCCAAATCCTTGATTCAATTTACTTTTCAATTTTCAAAATTAATATTAAAAAATTAAAGTTACATTATTACATCTTTTTTTTCTTTTAAAAAAGTTATAGTTTCTAATTTCTTTTATAATTATCTCTTTTTCAAAATTTCTTTCGATGTACTATATAATTTTTTTTTCAAATTTTATACTCTCTATTCTATTGTTTTTTTTTTAATTTTTTTATCAGATTTTCTAACTCTGTTTTTTAATTCCAAAGATTTCTCTCTTTAGTCAATAATTCTAAATCCTTAATTCAATTTACTTTTCAATTTTCAAAGTTAATATTAAAAAAAAATTAAGTTACATTGTTACATCTTCCCTTATCTATTTTTTAAAATTTTATAGTTTCTAATTTCTTTCATAATTATCTCCTTTTTTAAACTTTTTCCAATGTGCTATATAATTCTTTGTTTTTATTTTTTCAAATTTCTTTCTTTTTTTTTACTGCAAATTTCTTTCTATTGACTATATAAATAAGGTAGGAAAAATTTTAATAAGAATTTATTTCTATTGATTATATAAATAAGGTAGTGAAAATTTTAATAAGCCATCTCCTCTCCTTGCTTCACTCTCCCCACTCTCTCTCACTTTTAGTCTTATTTGAATACTCTCATATCAAGAAGTGGTGTAGTCCACTCTCCTAACATGCATCTAGTTCTTCCATTTTTCCTAAAATTTCTCTTATCAATTTTTGTAACTACCCCACATTCACAATATTTCTATAACTACCTTCATTCACTTCTTTATCTAATGCTATATTTTTTTAAATATTTTTTATCAATTTTTTTAACTCTATTTTTTAATTTCGAAGATTTCTCTCTTTCATAAATAATTTAAAATTCTTAATTCAATTTACTTTTTAATTTTCAAAGTTAATTTAAAAAATTAAAGTTACATCATTACATCTTCCCTTATTTTTTTCTTTAAAAAAAATTATAGTTTCTAATTTCTTTTATAATTATCTCTTTTTCAAAATTTCTTTCGATGTGCTATATAATTCTTTTTTTTCTTTCAAATTTTATACTCTCTAATATTTTGCACTTTTTTTTAATATTTCTTTATCAGTTTTTTAACTCTATTTTTTAATTTTGAATATTTTTCTCTTTCATAAATAATTTCAAATCCTTAATTCAATTTACTTTTCAATTTTCAAAGTTAATTTAAAAAGTTAAAGGTACATCATTACATATTCCCTTATCTTTTTTTTCTTTTAAAAAATTATAGTTTCAAATTTCTTTTATAATTATCTCTTTTTCAAAATTTCTTTCGATGTGCTATATAATTTTTTTAAAATTTTTATACTATCTAATCTTTTGGGTTTTTTTTAATATTTCTTTTATCTAATTTTCTAAATCTATTTTTAATTCCGAAGATTCCTCTCTTTCATCAATAACTCCAAATCCTTGATTCAATTTTCAAAAAATTAAAGTTACCTCATTACATCTTCTTTTTTTTTCCTTTTAAAAGGATTATAGTTTCTAATTTCTTTTATAATTATCTCTTTTTCAAAATTTCTTTCGATGTACCATATAATTTTTTTTTTCAAATTTTATACTCTCTAATCTATTGTTTTTTTTTAATATTTTTTATTAGATTTTCTAACTCTACTTTTTAATTCCGAAGATTTCTCTCTTTAGTCAATAATTCTAAATCCTTAATTCAATTTACTTTTCAATTTTCAAAGTTAATATTAAAAAAATTAAAGTTACATTGTTACATCTTCCCTTATCTTTTTTTTAATATTAAAATTTGTAGAAAAAGTCATAATATCATTAACAGATACTTTATAATTATTCACAATTGTTAAAGATTTATTGATATTAAATATAATATATGTGTGTGTGTGTGTGTGTGTGTGTGTGTGTGTGTATTTGACAACTTTCCCCTTATCTTCTTCTTTCTTTATATTTTGAATAGCTTATCCATTTTTCCTTATTTTTTTAAACAATAATTTATAGTCTAATTTTTTAGGGATAGATTATCTTCTTTTTTTCAAATTTCTTTCGATGTGTTATATAATTCTTTGTTTGTTTTTTTTCTTCAAATTTCTTTCTATTAGCTATATAAATAAGATAACGAAAATTTGAATAAGTTTGTGCATTTGCATGGGCTAAAATACTAGTTTAAGACTAAATTCATAATGTTTTCCAACTATATCCTTGTTTATAATTATTAATGCATCAAAATTGTTTTGTTATCCAAGTTAGGCACCGATAGCTAACTATTCATCAATGAAAATGTTCACATTACATAATCTATATACTCTTCATTATGTAAATATTGATGTCTAATGGTGGTTTCAATAACATGATTAAATACAAGTATTTTAGTCTATGAATGTTCACAGTACATGGTCTCTAGACTCTTCATTATATAAATATTGATGACTAATGGTGATTCCAATAACATAATTAAATAGGGATAATTTAGTCTAAAAATATACTAATTAATAATTTTTTAGTCGGTGTTCACTAACCTTAAATATCTATAATTTTGAAACGGGAAGTAATATATTTATAAAAGAGTCTTGCTATCAGGGCACTGATTAAGGAATTAAAAGGAGAAAGTATTTGTTGTGAAAATTATAGGATAGCGCAAAAAAAAATCATGGACAACGCAATTTTCTGCCTCCTAATAAAAATATTTCTCCTTTTAATTCCTTAACCAGTGTCTTTATAAAAAGGGGTGGTAGTTAGAACAATCAAAGTAACAGTGGTTAATTAGCAAAAAGTAGTGATATTAACGAAGAGTGGTAGTGGTAACATCCACAATAATATATTAGTCTCGAAAAAGTGAATTTAATTTGTTTTTTAATCTCAAAATTTAAAATACTTTTTTAAAAATAACAAGTTAATATATATTTAAAAAAATTGGTCTAGGTCACATTTAAGGTTGAAATTTATGACTTTATAAATATTTTCCATCCTTCCCAATAAATACTTTTTTGATATTTAAAACTCAAAAACTAAAATGTATAACGACCTCAATTATGGCCTTTAAATAAAGTTGATATTAATTACTATACCAATGAAGGACATTTTTTCAAAACACAAACAAGCATTAGTTAACTATTTAATTTCTCTTCCGAACCACCAAGACAATAATTTCATTTCGTACTTCTAAAACGGTGGCACTGGTTCCTAATAATCTTAATTGACTGCGTCTGTGATAGCAGCAAATGAAATTATGAAAATGCTAGTTGGCAATAACGATAGCCCCGTTCAGTGCACCCACAGGCGTTGTATTCGACTTGATGACGAAACTCTTTTCATTATGCAAAGTAATTATATTTGATTATCATTACTCCTCCATAGAGAGAGGTATGATTTGGTGATTTGCCTAAGTAGCAGAAATTATTACTATAAATTTTTATACCTCAATTTTTCATAAATTACACGAGGATGTATCTACTAAGGATTAAGGAAGTCAATTTTATAAGAATGAGATTATAAATTTATTCAATATATGCAAAATTAAATATTTAAGATTAAAAGTTATATAGAGTTGCATAATTACTTAAAAAGTATGTAATGATTTTCCAAACTTTTATAATTTTAATATTTTAATTTTAATTAGTCTCAATGCAAGGTTAATGATTTATATTATTCCATTCATTCTTTACGTAAAAATAATTTTTCTATTGTGTGCGTGTGAGAGAAAGAGAGAGAGAGAGAGAGATGATGGAGTGATACAAACTAGTAGATTTTGTAAAGTGATACTTCTAATAAATTTTATTAATTTTTTGAATTATATATGTGATATTATCTTTTTTAATCATGTATAAAATTTTACATGATTTACACATTTTTTACGTATGTAATTAATAACTACTATTTATTTGTATTTATACGTTAAAATAAATGATGCAACGAAGTGTCAATTAAATTTTCAATTGTATGAATTTTTGTAGACTTAATATACTTTATGAGAAATTGAACCCAAAGGTTAAATATATAAAAATTACTTTCGATAAAAAGATATATTAGATTTATCAATTTATAAAGTTCGATACCTAATATACCCTTATGTATTTGTTTGATAAAAGGATTGGTGGCTTACGTCGTGGGAAGTCGTATATATTTGAAATTTGTCTGGTTATACCAAAAGTTAAATCGGAAAAATAATTAATAATTAATGAACAAATATAACATTACAATTAATATATTAAAAATTATTTATTTTATTCTTATTCCACAAGATTTTACTAGTGACTCTTGAGTAATCGTAAATTCATTGTTATATGGGTTTAAGTTTTTTACACGTGGTGAGTGGCAGTAATAGTTGCCACTCGAAAGTCGTCTAGAAACTACTAGAAGTATCTAGAACACATCAATTAACATTTTCTTTATCGGTACCATGTCAACATTATTAAATTAACATGAAAATTTTAATTTGAAAAGGGAAAAGATAATGATTTATGAGCAGATTTTGGTAAAGATATTACGAAACCGTTGAGTGACTTGGTGCATGTGCTGCAGTTGCTACAATGGCTGCAAATGCAACTCGATCTGAAAAGCAAGTTTACACACTTCCTCTTAAAGTTTTAGTAGACAAAGAAAAAAAAAAGTTGAGTTTGCTGAGGCAGTGAAGGATTTTGTAGATGTCCTATTGAGCTTCCTAACACTGCCTTTAGGAACTATTGCTAGACTCGTGGCTACGGAGTCAAATATGCAAGCAGTGAAAGTTGGAAGCCTGAGTTCATTATATGAAAGTGTCTCACATCTTGAAGAAAAGCATGTATGGACACCAACATGCAAAGAGATGCTGCTACAACCAAGGAAATCGATGGAAGCTTATTGTCAAAAGTTGAAGCTGAACATCGATGACACTGAACCTATGAAGTACTTCATTTGCGACAACTGGGGTTGTATCAGAAAGGAAAGTGGGAACCTTTTGAGTACTTTCAGGAATAAAAAATGCCACTGTGGAAAACCAATGAACAGAGAGGTTTTCCCAGAAAAGTGGTGGCTTTAGAAAATGGCTTTGTGAGGGAAACTGCTTCTTTCATAATTTGTGACGACCTTAGTGTGATACCTAATGCTATTGGAACAAGTGTGGATCTGCTTGAGGAGATTGGAATCGAAGACATGTAGTCTATTAAGGAAATAACTGTAGAAATCAGCAACAAGGAGGTATGTTTTTTCATCTTGTATATCATCTTTGCTATTGACAAAATTTTTCACTTATTCATTTGATCATCTTGGGTTTGTGTAGGTAGTGGATCTACTCAAGTGTTCATTGCTTTCAAAGATCCCCTTAACAGATTTCATCTTAACTAGGAAACAATTTCTTTATTTTAATACAAAAAATCAATGTCAGTTTGAGATTGGAGAGGTAGCATCTGATGAGACTAGGCAGATGGTTGTAAAAGTGTTGATAAGAAAATCAGATAGAAAGATTCTGTTTGCTGAAGCAAAAGAAGATTTTGCAGACTTTCTTTTTAGTTTTCTTACCTTGCCCCTGGGAGGAGTTCTGCACATGCTTGGAGGTTTCTCTTCTATGAGCTGCTTAGATAAATTATATAAGAGCATGACAGAATTGAGTCCAGACAGATATTTAAGGTCACGAGGACTCAAAAACAAACTTGTGAATCCTCCATGTGCGGCACAATTCACCATCAACAACCAGATACTACCAGTTGGTGAGGCCTGCTTACCCGTGTTTTATTGTAATTCTTATGAAAAAGATAAGAAACAAAACCAAGCTACTTCACCAAAGCCTATTCAACAAAATGGGGAAATGAATGCACCATTGGATATTGTTGATCCTATGTCCTCTAACGGAAAATCAAGTCCTGGAGGATTTCTGAAAGGACCAGCAATGTACATGGTGACGGATGACTTGGTTGTAGCTCCAATATCATCCATTTCTCCTGTTTCTTATCTAAATAGATCGCAAGTCCCCCTCTCTGACTTGGAGCAAAGGGTCATCAACATTGGTCTGAAGGAGGTAATGCAATTTCTTAGATATCTTTGAATTTTTGTTATTCTATATGTAGTGTACTATTGCTTGTATCAGATATCATAATTATTGATTGTACAATATTGCAGAGTCTAAGAATACTGAAGGCTTCATTGATCTCTACATCTGCTTTGACAAATGGTCTCAAGCAATTCATAATGCCTGTCAAGGTATTGAGCATATATATAGTATTTCTGTTCTCTTAGATTTTAGATAATTTAGTTGTTTAGATAATTTTTCTTTACCTTGGGAGAAAACAGACAAAACATGCTGAAAGTTGATGCATAGGCTTGGATAGTATTCTATATTGGTCATATACAATCCTCTCATGTTTTCTCTTTGCTGCTTTGATAGTTAGTAATCAGTTGTTTACGATGTCTTGAGGTTGGGTGATTATTGAACAAGTTTTCTAAAATCATTTTGCTAATGTGAGTTGATCACATTAATTATAAGTATACAATAAGGTTGCATTGTTGCATTACTTTCTATCATCATTAATTAGTTAATGCCTGATCTGACTCTAATAACTCAACATTTTTCAACGTTAATGCAGGAGGCTGTAATGGACATTGACCAGATCCTCTAGACCGTAGACAAAAACCAACATTTGGGAATGAAGGCAAGTCCACTTGAATAGATTGGGAACCTGATATCTCAAATATAAAAAATGATTAGGTGATAGAAAACTAGGGAAAATATTCTTATGGATGAACTCAGGTTGGATCATTTTATTCTTTTTGCATGATGTTGTCGCCTTACATTTCATTTGTAAAGTTATGACACATTAATATTTTAACAGGCATCGTGGGACAGTTCACATCTTATTTTAAATGTTTCTTTTGTGCTCATTCATCCAAAAGGAATGCACTGTTTAGGATGTAGAGAAACAGGTAAGGAAAATGGATAACTGTGGAGATAAAGGATACGTAAAAAGGATACGTAAAACTCATTGATACACCATCTTATGGATCTTTTTTGCATTAATTTAATTTGCATGTTGATAAAATTAAATCTTCTGGTGGCTGGTATTTGATTGCTGATCTAGTTGTGTACATTATGGAGAGAGAATGAAGGATATAGTAGAAAATTCATAAACATGAATTTCATACACAACAACAAAAACAATCGCCGCCTTATCTAACTAGCTGAGGTTTGTTTTTACATGGACTTCATATATAACGTCATTAGATTTAGTTTAAATCAAATGCTTAAGCATATTATTCACCGAGAGATTTATTTTAATAATTAATTTCTTCTGATAATTTCCTTCTTGGTGGATGAACTTTGATAATAGATGAACTTTCAACATCTATGCCCGTCTTGCCAATCTGCCGTCAGGGCTCAGACCACTACAGTAGAAGATAGAAATTAAAAAATAGCTACAATCAATGAAACCAACAGTAACACAAGTGCTCAACCAACTGAATTAGACCCTTGATTAGTGAGTACTTAATGTTAGCTAGAATGCTTTGCATTTTTGCAACTGCCAATGATTACTGATATAATTAATGCCAATGTCACGATCTCTATTTACCATCAGTACCAGTTTGTCAAATATGGAAAGTTCTAACAAAAGGAAATTGTCAAATAATAGTTAAATCCTTTGCACAATTTTGATCCAAGAAACACTAAGCATAATTTTTGGTATTTAGTCTCAATTACGAAACAGGACCCAAATTAGTCCAGTAACAGACCCACAATTACAAACATAACGATGCTTTTCTATGCTAATGAGGTTGATTTTTATGAATGCGAATCTTGATTACACAAAACTTAATGAATAGATCCCAATTCTAATATACTCCCATAAACTAATATTGAGCACCATGTCTAATTGAGACGTGATATTAGTTCAATAGTTCCAATCCCAAACGTTGGACGTAGTTACTGATGATATTTAAAATCAATTTTAATTATAAGAAGAAAGTTTAACGAAATTATATATCCATCAAGAGAGTCATTAATCAATTACTCCATTAAAACATTTAGTTCACACAGTTATGGGAAAAAAAATGACATAAAGTAGTACTTTTTTAAAACTCATAATAATAGTTTTCCCGTTGTACACCAAAATATAATAATAGCCTTCAAATAAAAAAAAATTAGAGAGCTAATTGTTAACACAAATGCTTATGCCAACCAATAACCAATGTTGGTTAAAAAAGTCTAAGCTAACCTAAGACCAGCATGGTTACATGAGAGTAATTTTCATCCTTCTAATTTGTCTACAAGCCTAGGGAAATTGGTTGAAGGCACGTCAGGGCTTGGTGTTGAGGTCGATGACCCATGAGAGCTAGTGGAAAGACAATGATTAGTAAAGTCCAATGCATTTCCCCACTATTGCATCTTTAGGAACCATCCAATGCATCTAAAAAAATACTAATGAGAAAGGATCATCTCATTTCCCCACTATTGCCTCTGCATTCAACCACTGACCACCCAACTGTCCGGTTCCCTTTCCTTGAAACGACTCTCAATGTGACCGTTTCACTATACAAAGTGGCACGAAAGTTCAAAGATAAAACTAAAAGCTAAAAGATAATATTTATAAATTACAGGCTATATATAACAAACTCAATCTTAATCTTAATTTGAAATGCAACAGCGTGCCCCTTAAGTATCTGATAAGCAACAAACAGATGCAATATTAATAACTCCCACTAGAAAATATGAAATATTATTGATAATTAACTGTGCAGGGATTCCTCCTTTTTATGAAGGGGAATTACATAAGGTGATTTCCTAAAATCGGGAAACTAAATCCTAAATTAGGGAAAGAAAATATAACAATAATGAATTACCTAAAATAAACTAAATTGAAAAAGGAACACAATAATTACTAGCTATACAGGGAATCAAAATAAATACAGAATCAAACTTATTTACAGAAATATTTCAGCGAATCTAATAGAGATTTTATTCTCTTTTGACACCTTGTTAACACTTCCAATTCTGTTACTTCATTACTTTTCAACATTTGAACCAAAAAAATTGTACTCTTTCGAAACTTGACTATTGCCTGCTACCATGGCTGCTGCTAAAGCTGAGGAGCAGATTACCTTGAAGCTTATGGTAATCAAAGATAGAAACAAAATTCTCTTTGCCGAGGCAAGGAAGGACTTTGTGGATGTTCTGTTTAGCTTCTTAACGTTGCCTTTAGGAACTATTGCAAGACTTGTGTGTAGTAAGGAGTCAAATATGCAGCCAAGTAAAGTTGGATCACTAAGCTCACTTTATCAAAGTGTAGAGGATCTTGACAAAGAGTGTTTAAGCATAGATACATACAAAGAAATGCTATTGCAACCCAAGAACTCAATGGAAGCTTATGGCAAGAGTGTGAAGCTAAACATTGACGACACAAAGCCCACAGAGTATTTTGTATGTAACAACGTGATCGAATGTCGATACAAAAGACCTGTCTTATTAAGCACTTTTAGAAATAAAAGATGCAGCTATGGAGACATGTTGGCAAAACTGATTTCGCCTCAAAGGTCTAATGTCTTTGATGGTTTTGTTAGAAAATGTAACGCCGGTTTCTTGATCATGGACGATCTGAAAGTTGTGCCAAACTCATTGGATGCTTTATTTTACCTGCTCAAGGATTGTGGAATAAAAGACATGTCTTCAGTGAGTGAAATGACGATGTCTATAACTAAGGATCAGGTTTCTTTACACAATTCCTTGAATTTGCATATCACATTGCTTAGGATTTCATTTTTCAATGAGTGATTTGATATTGTGATGATTATAAATTTATTTATCCTTTTTTACAGGTATTGGATCTCCTGAAGAGTTGTTTGCACTCAAAGACAACTTTGACGGATTTTTTCATAGGAAAACGATTTTTTGAGACAACATTGAAAAGTATAAAATTTCCTCCGTGTGATTTTGACGCAAATGGTAGTAGCAAAATCGATGTGAAAATAATGCAGAGAAAATCAAAAGGCAAGTTACTGTTTGCTTAAGGAAAAGAAGATTTTGCAGACTTTCTATTTAGTTTGCTCACTATTCCTTTAGGAGGAGTGGTACATTTGATGGAAGGCTATTCTTCTATTGGCAGCATAGATGGATTGTATAAGAGTGTTATTGATTTAGATGAAGGTTATGGGACTACAAAGGAAGTAAAGGATAAGCTTGTTAATCCTGGGCTTGCTCCACAGTTCAAATTAAGCAACCTGCTATTGCCAATTTATTACGATATGCCCAAATATTTTTGTTACACTGAGCACAACAGGGTATATGGACACCTTACTGCTTGCTATTTAACTTCTACACATAGGCAAGTGACAGCAGCTTGGGAAATTGTACTGCTTTGGAGTTTGTTGATACCATATCTGATACAGGTAATAGTAAAGGATATGCTAAAGGACCCACAATGTTCATCGCAACAGATGATTTGGTTGTGACGCGAATGTCGTCCATTTGTGTAATGTCTTTACTACAAAGTATGAGCATTCTCGTTAGTGACTTGGAAGGGGAAGAAGTTAGCATTGGCATCGAGGAGGTAAGTAAGAAGAGTCAAAAAAGCATCTGATCTCTTTATGTTTTTATTTGCTTGAAATTTGTATTACCTTAGCTTGAATGGTTATTGTAATGTTTATTGTGTTGGTGCAGGGTGTCCGCATACTACAAGCGTCTTTGATCTCTACATCAGCCCTAACATTTGGTCTCAGTCACTTGTTGACCAAAGCTAAGAAGGAGAACTGAGTAATCATTAATATTTTTGTTTTTAGGATACATCGTGAGCAATAGAATCAGCACGATAGTTACTTGTAGTCCTTTTAATTTGTGTTTTTTCTTTTCCATTTACCACACATTGTGAAATCCAATGACTTGCCTTGATAATTATGAATGTTCTATTGTCCTACATTGATTTTGCAGATTTGTAAAGTGTTTACTAAACACTTCGATGTTTTATTTTTGTAGGAAAAACCATTGAAATTTTTTAACATTGAAATTTTTTTATGAATTGTTTTAATTGAAGGATTTTTTTTTTTTTATAATTGTTCAAGATTTAATTTTATGCCCTCATTTTGTCGAGAAAGAAAGCAAAGTTATGGTTAAATTTAGATCTGTCGATGGCTTACTCCAATCATGCCCACCTTTAAGTCACTTCCCCTTGTAGGCACCTGATATTACTCGATCCTTACATGTATTCTTCAACCTGATCTGTATCAACTTGCATGATACAAGTTCCACCTGATTAGACGAGGGTGATCATATTACTTTAACAGCTCCCCAATCCACCTATGATTTACCATCTACCATTGTGCACAGTCACAGGTTTGTCAGACATAGTTGTGGTTCCATAGACCATTCATACAATGTTTTGATTATGTCAATCCTAGAATTACTAAATATGAATTTAGGATTATGATTTGGTGCTTGCATTTGCTTATTGCAGAAGGTTTATGATAAATCAAGGATTATGATTTATTTAAGGGTTTCTATCTTCTACAATAGCTTCTTTAATACTATTGTATCAAGCTTAGTTAATTGAGCAATATGTGTGAGTAGTTGCTAAAACTCTTAAGTTCAATTTCAATGGATTAAAAAAAATAGTGTCTTTAATATATGTTTTATTTTTGCTTAAATATATTTTTAATCCATATAAAATTAGCTAGTTTTGATTTTAATTCTTGTAAAATTTCCTTTGGTTTTTATCTTTTAAAAACTTGAAATTTTGTTTTTGTCTCTACTATTATATGATACTCGTTAATTGCATATGTGTTTAGCGAAAGGTCAAGTGATTATCTCACATAATACCTGCTAGTATTTGTGATACTAGAAATAAATGTTATTTATATCTACCTTAAAATGAACTTTAGGGATAAAAAATTTCACATTTTGGAGGGATTAAAACCAAAGAAAAATATTTTACAGTGACCAAAACCAAAATTTGCTCATTTTGTTGGGACTAAAAATAATAATTTTAAATTTTAGAGGAATGAAAAACGTAGAAAAAATTAGGGAAAATAGTCACTTTGGTCCCTAAAAGTGTGAGCCGTTGACACTTGAATGCCTAAAAGAACGGAAATTATGAAATAGTACTTGAAAGTGTAAAAAGTGCATCAATTTAGTCATGTTAAGTTAATTTGTTACCATTAACATCCTTACTTACATGGCAGTTGACAGTTGTCACGTGTCACCTGACAATTTAGTCAACTGGATTAAATGAAAATTGACTTACTATCATTTTAGTTATTGAACTTAATCACTTATTGTCATTTTGGCCCTTGAACTTAACCACTTATTGTCATTTTGGATTAAGCATCACTTTTAATTTGGGTCTTATAAATAGGACTAGAGGGAGAATTACTATGAAACTAATTTACGAGTGATTACATAATAGTAGTTAGCGGCTAAATCTAAGACAACGTTAACAAGATTCTACAAGGTTCCAAACCAGATATTCTACCCAAATGAAGCTATTAACTTATATGCTACAAATATATGTAGAAGTTAGAATAATTATTTAATTAATCTATTTTATGGATTAACAGAGTTAATGCGATCATTAGGAATAGGATCGATGATCAAAGTAAGAGGATCAAGCAGAGTGAAAAATGTAAACAATAAAAGTTGTTTTTATACTACTACCGCAAGTATATATAGACATGAAAGGATTTTGAATGTAGTGGTTACTAGAGTGCTGAAAAAGCTATTTGAAATTTTTAATTGAATAAAATGTAGCTTCTTAAAGAAGCTAGACAATGTTTATTAAGGAAAAAATTAAATAGTTTTTTTAGGTGTTTTTGTGTTATTTTCCTATTAGAATTGACATTTCAATTGAATAAATAGCGAACTTGGCATGCAGATCGTGGATGTGAAAGTCTAGATGGACTACAAATGTGGAAGAGAAAGGTGAAAAATATGAGGGATAAGGAACAGAAGTGAGAGATATGGTGATGACTATGCTAATAATTTACATGCAAATGAGACTTAATTAAAAATTCAAAAGTACTTTTAGAAACCAAAATAACAATAAGTAGTTAAGTTCATGGACCAAAATAACAGTAAGTTGTTAAATTCAGATACCAAATAAATGACAATATGTGGTTAAATTTAGGGACTGAATTGAAAAGTCAACTTTTAGATACGTGACAGCTGATTGAATTGTCACATGACAACCATTAGCTGTTACGTGTCATCCATGTGTGCATAAAACATGTCACGTAAGCAAGGATGTTAATAGTAACAAACTTAATGACAAAATTATATTGACGCACTTTTTAAACTTTTAGGGATTATTTCATAAATTTTGTTCTTTCAAGAACTTTAGTGTTACCATATCACACTTTTAGAGACCAAAGTTGCTATTTATCAAAAAAAAAATTATAGGGACAAAAATTAAAGTGCACTTATTTTATAGGACTAAAATTATATTTAATCCTAATTTTTTTTACCAACACTTGACAAATAGTTGTCTGGATAAAGATATGGATGTAGACACTATTTTGATCTTATCACTCTCCCAACAAACCTTGGTAGTTTGGAACATGAAGGAGCCTATTCTTTTTAATGGAAAAAAGTCTAATTCTTAAATGTAGTTTTGAACAAGACGCCTAATTTTTTTTTATGGGAAAAGACACCTAATTCCTAAATGGTTGAGTTTCGTGAAAATTAGAGAACTAAAATTCATTGAATTTTGAAGTATAGTAAATTTGTAATGGAAGAAGCATAAGGCATACACTACATTGATTACGGCATTTAGATAGTGCCTTTAGGAGGAAATGTTATCTCAAAGACACAAAACTTCTATTTAGGTAAGTGCTATCTTTTATCCATCTTTAATGACACTTATTTAAGTAAGTGTTATTTGATTATGTATGGATATATTTGTTTTTGATAAAAGTATATTAAATAATGCTTCTTACACAAAGCATTATCTAGTGACTCATTAAAAATTGAAAATGCACCACCAATTTTATTTTTTTTGGGAGAAATATACACCACCGATTTGATTCTTTAACTATTACCCTTTCTCTATCGTAAATAGTTTCCAAAAAATATAAGTAATTTTTCAAATATTGAATATCTATTTGTTTATTCCTTAAACTGATATATTTTACTAAAGTTCATGACTAATTAAAGAGTTTTTCAATAATTTCATAATTTCAACTGATATATTTTACTAGAGTTTTATTTTTTCGATACAAATTTTACTAGAGTTTTAGGTACTACTTTACCGTTCATAATTTCATATCATTTCTGATACTTTATGCATGATCAATAGAGTAATGCTTTAAGCATGAATTGAGGGTTTATTGTTAAAAACAACAATTCTATTTTCTTGCAAACTCTCGCTTGCATTGTCTTAGCTGTCTCGAATCCCTCTCCTCCCCTGCCACCGCTCAACTCCGCCAAATCCTTGTCCTCCCCTCACCCTCTGCTCCAACGCGAATGTGAGAAGATGGAGGGGTCCAAAACGGTGCGTTTCGATGGAGTCAAGAGTGACATTGTTGGTTCTCACCCTCCCCATTCTTGACTAAGTTTTTTTTTTTTTTTGGATTATCTTTTGTAATAGTATGCATTTTGCAGCTGAGCAGGAGTTTATTGAAGATGTAACTACTTCGTGAGTAATGTACCCTAAAAAAATTTGATTCTTTATCTAATTGGAATGAGAAATCTGAGTTAGTGGGTTTTCTATTTCAATCTCCTACCTCAGGCAAAGTTTCCATCTTCCCTTTTCCCTTTACCCTTTACCCCATTACACACGCCTATGAACAAATTTTCCCTTATGGCTGCATATACGGATGAACTAAATCCTTGATCATTTCTCATTTTCAAAATAGGAAACTTCTGCATACCGAGGACACTACAAAGTACAAACACAAGGAATTAGATTTTGGTTTACGTGTTCTTTGATTGCTTAGTGACTTGGTGTTCAGTGGTTGCTACCATGGATGCCTCAGCAACTTCGTTAGATGAGCAAGTTCACAAAGTTACGCTCAAAGTTTTGGACAAAGAGAAAAACAAAGTCCTGTTTGCTGAGGCAGGGAAGGATTTTGTGGATGTTCTATTGATTTTCTTAACATTGCCTTTAGGGACTATTGCTAGACTCGTGGCCAAGGAGTCAAATATTCCACCAGTTAAAGTTGGCAGCCTCAGCTCGTTGTATGAAAGTGTGTCGCATTTTGAACAAGAGTATCTAAGGACACAAACGTGCAAAGAAATGCTACTGCACCCAAGGAACCCTATGGAATCTCATTGCCAGCAGCTGAAACTGAACATCGATGACACTGACCCCACGAAGCACTTCCTTTGTGAGCAGTTGAATTGTAATACTAAGAAAAATGGGAGCCTTTTGAGCATTTTCAGGGATCAAAGATGCAGATGTGGAAAACTAATGAACAAAGTAGTGTCTCCAAAAAAATTGTCACTAGAAAATGGCTTTGTCATGGAAACTGCTACTTTTATAATTTGTGACGATCTTTCTGTGTTGCCTAATGTTCTTGGAACAAGTGTGGATCTGCTTCGGAAGCTTGGAATCAAAGGCATGAATGCTATTGGGGAAGGAACTGTAGTTATTAGCAAGAGGGTGGTTTGCATTCTCAGCTGGAATATCATTTTGTGGTTGATATTACTATTATTACTATATTACTATTATTACTACTATTTTTTTTCCCCAAATTTGCATAGGTTGTTGATCTTCTTGAGCTGTTGTTGCTATCAAAGACCCCTTTGACAGATTTTATCTTTGAGATGAAACCATGTGTTGATAATTTCAATTCAATAAACCAATCCTGGCTTGATATGGGAGAGGAATCCTCTGATGAAGGTAGAAAGATGGCTGTGAAAGTACTAGTAAGAAAATCAGATAGCAAGATTCTGTTTGCTGAAGCAGAGGAGGATTTTGCTGACTTGCTTTTCAGTTTTCTCACTCTACCTTTGGGTGGAGTGTTGCACATGCTTAAAGGGTGCTCTTCTTTGGGCTGCATAGATAAATTATACAAGAGCATTTCTGAATTGAGTCCACAGAGATATTTAAGGTCACAGGGACTCAAAGAGGAACTAGCTAATCCTAAGTGTGCCCCACAATTAGGCTTGGGTAACCAGATATTACCAATTGGCGAGGTATCATTGCCTTCTCATTATTGCCATGCTTACCGCTATGCTTCCGGACAGTGGTCTTTGGCTCTTACTACTTCAACCGATCTTGTTTTTTGTCATGATGAAAATGTTGCTGGATTAGAAATTGTTGATCCAAAGTCCTCTGCGGACGATTCATCGAGTCATGGAGGATTTGGATTTGCCAAAGGACCATCAATGTACATGGTGACAGATGACTTGGTTGTGACTCCAATGCCATCCGTTTCTGGTGTTTCATGTCTAAATCGATCAAAAGTCTCCCTCTTTGACTTGGAGGAAAGGGTCATTAGCATTGGTGTGAAGGAGGTAAGACACTCTGAGACAGACATTCTTATACTTTTTTTTTATTCATAAGAATTGAAGACAGTATCAAGGGGTTTATAACATTCATATACCTTACTCAACTAATTGAGCTAAACTCTTTTGGTACAGATTTTCTTATACTAATTCATTGCATCAGATTACATCACATTTGTTGATTTCATGGTGCAGGGATTGGACATACTGGAAGCTTCCTTGCTCTCAACATCTGCATTGACAAACGGTCTCAAAAAATTCACAAAAAAGCATTAAGGAGGAGATTTGACCAGCTATTTCCATAAAATACGTATTTACATATATTAGAGCCATAGCTATTCTAATGCCATACTTGAGTTTAGCTGATGGATACTATTTTATTAAATAGTTTGTGTTTCATGTAAGTAAAATATTCTAAATGCACCTGAGATTTTGTTTCCTTTGCAGATAATTTTCTGTGGTTCTGTCTAAGCAAGCTTGAATAGCAATTCCAGCTCCTTGTAGTAATTTATTCTTTTTCTCAAATAACAAATTGGAGTCTCTTAAATGACTTGCTTTGCATGATAAAAAGAAAATCATAAAACAAAAAAATTTCGGTTATAAATTTTTTAAAAACTAAATTAGTTTTCATCTATAATCGATTATTAAAATAGTCTTTTTTTTATCAAAGTTAATCAAAACATACAATTTTTTTTTTTTAATTTTTAGTTTTCAAATTTTAATATATTAAATTTCAAACTTAAATCATACAAATTATTTTTTACTTTCTCTTTCATAAGATGGAATAACAATGCTATATGCCTATATATCTTTATAAAAATTGGTGGCAATGAGAACGATTGTAGTAATGGTTATGGTAGTAAGGTACTCTTGCGGTCTTGAATATAAGTATTTTTCTTTTATATATGTGTGTCTGACATGATCAAGTGATACAAAGTGTTACACTTTGTAAACTGATACCTCTAATAATTTTTACCAAAAATAAATTTTAATTATGTAATATTATCTTGATTATCATATAAATTATTTTTTTTTGCATGATTTACAGATTTCTATAAATGTAATTGAATAATAGTTATTTATTTGTATTTATACGTTAAAATAAAATGGTGCAATGGAGTGTCAATTAATCTTTAAATTGTATAGATTTTTATAGACTTAATCTATGTACTTTAGGAAAAATTTGAACTATAACGGTAAGGTTGCTAAACTTTATTTTGGATAAAAATTTAGTTTTCTCCTATCTATCTATCTATCTATCTATCTATCTATATATAGATAAATATGTAAATGCACATATAAAAATACTAGCAAAAAAAATTTCTAAATTCTTTAACTGGAATTTTTGAACAACCAATTAATTATTAGTGTCCCTTGGATATCATAAATTCACTGTTACGGGTTAACTTATTTTTTTTTATGAAGCAGCCGTATTTATAATTGTTACTTAATAATTAATATTAATAATATTTTCTTCCCAAAAGTCATCTAGAAACAAATAGTTTAGACAAACACATCAAAAAAAGTAATTTATACAATCACATTAAAAAAAATTAGAAACGACTTATTTTATTTTTAAAAAAAAGTATCTTTTTTAAATAAATTTAAACAAACGGACCATGATACTTTATAAGTAGATTTTGACAAAGATATTATGTGATTGTTAAGTGACTTCTGCGTGTAATGGCTGCAAACGCAAGTTGGTCATACCAACAAGTTTACACGGTTCCCCTGAAAGTTTTGGTAGACAAAGAAAAAAATAAAATCGTGTTTGCTGAGGCAGGGAAGGATTTTGTGGACAAACTAGCTAATCCTCCATGTGCGCCACAATTTAACCTTAAATTTCATGGAGACGAATGACTTGGTAGTCACTCCAATATAATCCATTTCCTGTGTTTTATAGCTAAATAGATCAAAAGTGGCAATTTTCGACTTGGAGAAGAGGGTCATCAACATTAGTTATTCTGCGTGTACTATTGTTTGTATCAGATATTATACTTATTGATTGTATATATAATAATGCAGGGTCTATGTATACTGAAAGCTTCATTGATCTCCACATCTGCTTTGACAAATGGTCTTAAGCAATTCTCAATATCAAGGTATTGAGCATATATTTCATATTCTTAGATTTTAGAATCGCGAGTGCTAAATTTTACCTACCTACAAATATTTTAGCCCTCGCTGTTGTGTTTCATCAAAAAGATTGTGTGGTGTTCATCTTGTGTTTAATGAAAACTTTTATCAACCCATTTCTAAGTAATATTTTGTTTATAAATTAATCCTTCTTTTCCTTTTATTTATTCCTTTAAGAAGATAACATATATAGTTTAAAAATGTAATAATTAATTTATTATTTATTTATATTAAAATATTTTTTAACTTCTTAATATGACCTTCACTATTGTAAGTCTCTCAAAATAGTAAGAATCCTAATATTCTAACATGGTTAAAATTATATTGTTGATTGCATCGATCATCTACTTTGTTACCTTGTTTACAGTGATTGACTATTACACCAAGCGTGTTAACTTTGAGCACCTATATATCTTGAAGATATAATATAGCATGTTGAAGGGTTAAGGGAGGAAATATATGGAAAGTTTTAGATGTGGAGACAACTTTCGAACAACATGGCTTTTGATTAAGAAGTCAAATAAAGCATGTAGAATGCAGGTTTATAGCAAGAGGTGCATGGATATTAACTTAGGTGAAAATTGGAAACTATACCATAATACAAGTCGCACAGTATAAATATATCGGGTCCATCATACAAAAGAATAAGGAAATAAAGAGGTATCTAAAACATAGGATTTTTAACCAAAGGTGGATAATCTAAGTCAATTCTTAGTGTAGTACCGCTGGTATATATGTCTAGCCCAATCATACTAAAAACGTTGTAAGACTCCTAAAACTATAAGAATCCTTATATATATATATATATATATATATATATATATATATCAAGGTTTTAAATATCGGTGCGTATCAGCGAAATCGTCAGCGACATCTCGGTACAGGAGGGCGACGATACCGTTTTGGACCGAGATTTCGTTGAGAGTGAAAATCACGTGTAACAGCCGCAACGAAACGCTGTTACGGCCGCAACAAACGTGATCGGAACCGCGACGACCGTGATAGAACCCTTAATCAGATTTTTTTTTACCCAGAATCAGAACACCTTTTTTGAACCCAATAATTTTGCAAGAAACCAAAGATTTGTAGAACAACGGCAACCATGGTCATGCTAGCAACTCTATTCCGAACTTCCGATCTTCACTCAAGTAAATAGATTTTGGTGATGCTTGGTTTCATTCAATCTTCATAGTTTGTGGGATGTGGCCACCAATTAGAAGTTGATATGTGCCATTAAGAGAGAAAGAAAACAGAAAGGTGATTGCTTGAGAAAGAAAAATGAAATTGAGAGAAGGATGAGATGAGAGAAGAAGAAGAGTGAAGAAGATGATGTTGGGGTGAGGGGAAACGCGCGTGTGCAGTGGATAGAAGAGAACATTGGGAATTAAAAAAAGTTGAAAATTTGAATTTGAAATTTAATAATAAGTGGGAGTGGGTCTGCAGGGGTCGTGTGAGAAGTGGGAAAAATTGAGAATGGTGGGAGAAATTGAAAGTTAAAATTTCATATGTACAGTATGTCTTTTAATTATTTGTAATTAATTATTTAATTATTAAGTGTAAAGTATGTCTTTTAATGCTAATAAATACATTTTAATATTAATTAATGCTTTTTAATATAATTTTGTTATTAGTTAAAGTTATTTAGAACAAAAAATTTTTAAATTAGTTTAATCACATTGTTAGTTTTTATAATTTTTTAATGTTAAATTTTGATCCCTATATTTTGAAAATGCGATTTTAATTTTTTATTATTTAAATTAATTAATGTTAATAATGATTTAATGAAATTAATCATACATGTATAATTTATTATAGATAACTTTAAATTATATTATATATAGTTAATATAGCTAATAACTTATATAATTTATATTTATATTTGAATTATTTATGTTGTTGAGACACTTAAACATGTATGAATTTATTAAATATATTAGTAGTTACTAGTTTTGTCTTATTTTAATATATCTTTAATTAGATTTTTTTACTTTGGATATCTAATAATGATAAAAAAATATTTATTATAGGTTATTATTGATTATATAATGATATAAAACATTTTAATAGAAATTTGAGCATAATTGTGAGACATTCACACAACAACAACCGTAATCTGCATCGCAGTAACCGTAATTTCCGTAATCATGAAAACCTTAACGCGATCGCGACCATGATCGCAATTTAAAACCTTGATATATATATATATATATATATATATATATATATATATATATATATATATATATTGTAAAAGGATGGTTAAAATTATGGTTGTGGTTAAATCATCTGCTTTCTTAATTACATTGCTAATTGTTCTAAAATGCAATATTATTATTAGCCAGGGTTTGCTTGCCTGCAGAATATGTACATGTCTTGTGCGTTAATAAACTATATTGAAGTGATTTCTTTGCACTTCTTTTTTGTAATTCGTCAAATTATGATTTTATTTTACTTTTAATTATGGATTGAGTGTAGCTTCATTGATTACTGTTTCTAAATTTCAACAAGAAAAATCTGAACTTAATATGTTTGGAGGAAATAGCTAGCTGCTAACGTTTTGGCTGGCACTGTAGGCCACTGCATTTGCTGCATGTCACTAAATCCTAAACCCTAAACAATCATGAAAGGTTATCCTCTTAGTGCATGTTTGGTTGTCCGTTCAACTTGCTTCTGCATGAATTCTCAGACGAATTCAACGGTCCACCACAAACTGAATGCAAAAGAAAGGATCTGGATGTTTTTGGCAACCTCCGTTTGCGTTTGAAAACCGTTACCCAAACATATCCTTAGTATGTCAGTGACAGTGTCTTTACTAACTGTGACATGGAAACGAAGAAGAAAGTCTTCACATCATATACTCGAGAGTAATTTTTGCATGCACGGAGAAGAAAAATGATTCAGATTGAATCTTGTCGAGATCTATCAGTTTTAATGTCAAAATAATTACTTTTCAATAGAAATAATCACCAACCAGACTAAATTCTATATACCCTTTTAAAACGTTTCATCAAACCTAGCGTTTATTTAATTATAGTACCTAGCGTTTATTTAATTACCCCCGAAGATGTAAAAATTTCTAGTTGACAACTATGATTAAATACGTCTGTCAAAAAAAAAAGAAAACTATGATTAAATACGTATACACCGGAGAGGTTATGATTAAAGGAACGCTACAATAGCCAGTATTTTAGTCAAATTCATTACAAGTACGTATTAGAATTTTCTAGTTGAGAACTATGATTAAATATAATGAATAGACCGGAGAAGTTATGATTAAAAGAACAACTCTACAATAGCTAGTACTTTAGTCAAATTCATTACAAGTTTTAGTTATATTTATCTAGGTTAGTTTGTTAACATGATGATTCTAGAATGTTTCATTTGTATATATAATAAAAAGAAGACTAAATTGTAATTTTGGTCCATCTAATTTTTCAAATCCACGGTTTTGATCTCCTAGTTTTTAATTGTAACATTTGGTCTCTTTAGTTTTACAAATTGACGATTTTAGTTCTTTTGTTCAATTATTAACTAATAATTTGTGACTAGAAGAGTTATTAAATTAATTATAAATTAATTCAAAACCATTAATTATTAAAAAAACATTATAATTAAAGTTTATGTTGAGGAAGAGGGGTTGGGGAAGAGAGGTTGAGGAGAAGTGGTTAGGGTTAATAATCTTTGATTAAAGTTTTTTAATAATGAATGATTTTTAATTAATTTATAATTAATTTAATAACTCTACTAATCATAATTATTAACTAATAATCTAATAGATGAACCAAAATCGTCAATTTGTAAAACTAAGGGACCAAATATTGCAATTAAAAACTAGGAGAACCAAAATCGTGGATTTAGAAAACTAGGAGGGACCAAAATTATAATTTAGCCTTAAAAGAATGTTTAATTCAAATATCGCCAAGCAAGCAAGTTTTCATTGAAATTTTAGTTTAGATTATGCACAGGTTGATATATTTTGTTTATTTTTTAATAAATTTATACAAGTTATAGATATTTGAAAATGATTTTTAAAATATAAAAATATGATATAATTTGTAATATAAAATTAAGATTAACATATATACCTCAGAGTTTGAAATTAATTATGTGTGATACAGATATTCATATATTTTTGTGTAAGTTTGTCATTTCCATATTATATAAATATTAAAATTGATATATTTAAGAATAAAATATAGCATTATACTTAGGGATAGATTATTTTAATTAATTATACAATATTTATCTTTTTGAAGTATTCCTTTTGCAATATAAGATTAAATATAGAGGATTTTTAATTATAAAGTTCATCTATCACTAACCAAAAAAGATTTAGCAAAACATAATAAAAATAGTTAAGAGAGTAATTGACAATGATCGATGAAGGAAGCTCCATTGAATCTTCAAGATCCTCTCCTGAGGTTTGATTCTTCAATGGTGGTAAAGACTTTAGATTTTTTAAGAGAATAGAGGCTAAAGTGATGAGTTTGAACATCTCCCAATGCATCCCCACAATCAGCTTTGCAATTGGCTTAAATAGTAACCAAAAAAAGATCCATAATTGATCCAAAAACAATTGCAACACATCAAATATTTTATCGCCAACGTTGGGTGCTGGGATCAACATTGAAAATATTTATCCTAAAATATCTGGACAAATCGTGCATTTTGATGCACTTACAACATTTTCAACACTAAGACCAATGTTATCAAAATTGGTCCAGTAATCGACTCGGGTGAGATATTGAGTTGCTGAGTCACTAGTTGAACCAGTGAGTCATTAGTTGAGAAGAGTGCAATTTACTCTTCTTTTTAAATGTAAAAATTACAGTTGAGAAATTTAGTTTTCTACTAAGTTATGCAATTTTTTTTATTCAGTATGCAATTTATTAACCCAATTGAATTCATGAATTTTGATCAAAATTAGGCCACTTAATTAAGCATTAACGAGGCTTATTCAAATCTTTTTTTCGACAACATACTATCACTTAAATATTACATAAAAAAAATATTGTTGGTTCTTTTCACTTGTTACTTTATCTATCGTATTCGTTCGGAAGTAATATTAAACTTGTGTGTTATCGAATGTCCGTACCATTCAAAACTTTTTACCTTTTCTTTTCTTTTGCTTCTTTTTACTTTTATATTTTTATTTTTCTAAAAAAGAAGAACTACGCCAAAATAAAGTATTCAAATATATAAATTATTCAATAATAAAAATATATTAAAAAGTATATTGATAATTTTTCTCTCTAAATCATTTCTGTCTTAGTTGAAGGCAAGCCTTAACATAATACTTGTGATTGAAAAGTAATTATAAATTCAAATCTTAGAAATAGTCATTCTACTTATAGAAATAAAACTACGTACGTTTATCTCTTCTATACTATGTTTGGGGGGAATCTCATGCATTGAGTTACTCTATTTTCTTCTTTCTCGGTTGCTTTAGGAAAAGAAAAAGAAAAATGTAATGAGCACAATGATTCCTTAAGATTAAGTAGCAAGAATAATTAGTATAGTCAAGATCTCCGTGATCAACTATTCATAAAAGCAAAGGCCCTATAGGATATAAGCACTAGGATAAGCATGCCTTAAGATGTAAGCTACAGACAAAAAACTACTAGGTCAATTTTTTAATCAACTAGTACTATAGGTAAATATCATGATTGTTGGTTAAACCAATTGTTACTCTATCTGTTTTTTTTGGGCCCATGCTTCCTGCACCCCATATATTTCAACTTGCACCCCATATTAAATTTAAAATGGGTTAATTAAGCTTTTAGTACCTCAACTTTTTCAAATTCTAATTTTTAGTTCCTCAATTTTTTTAAACAAATTTTAGTCATCCATTAATTTTCCGTTAGCATTTTTAGTCCCTTAGTCCCTCTAATTTTTTTTGCCCATTTTTAGTCCCTCGTTTATTTTTATTGCTCAAAATATAAAATAAACGAGGGACTAAAAATGGGCAAAAAATTTTAGAGGGACTAAAAATGCTAACAAAAATTTAAGAGCAAATTATAATAACACCCCTTGAACTTTTATGAAATTACACATAACTCCACCCTTTTTTTATTTTCCTACATTAATCCCCCTTTAAGTTTGAAAACATTACACTAACACCCTCTTATATGTTTGAAAACATTACATTGATCGACACCCCCTCAAATCTTACACTAACACCATCTACAAATGAGGTGAATGTAATGGTTAAAAAAACAGGGGTGCTTGTGAAATTACGTGAAACCTTAGGGGATGTTGTTGTAATTTACTTAAAAATTAATGGAGACCTAAAAGTTGTCAAAAAAAAACTTGAATGACTAAATTTGGAATCTGAAAAAGTTGAGGGACTAAAAACTTAAGTAATCCTTTTAGAATTAACCAAAAACTCAAAAATACCCTCACTTAACCCTCTGTAAACCCTAATGCCTCCTTTCCTTTTCTCTTTGTGTGCCCATTTCTTCTTCCCAATGACATTTCCCTTTCTTCCTTTGTGCACCCCTATTATCACTGACGGCATTGAAGTTGAGAGTGCGACCACCCACCAAGGTCGATTCTTCCTCTACAAACGTTGCAACCACCTACCTTATCTCCTTCTTTGAAGAGGTAGCTTTTTTTTCTTCTCCCTATTCTAGTATTTCCATAAAACCCTTTCTGAATTGGATTTTATGTGATGCGGATTGATTAATCTGTAATACTATTAGGTATTTTGTATTTTTTGAATTAGACAATTAGAAGTATTTTTTTCTCTCGAGAGTAAGTGTTCCAAAATTGCACATATATTCGAGATTAGACAATCCGGAAATGATTTTTTTTTGTTCTCTAAATTTTTTTGTTCTAGAGTCTGTCCACTTAAGTATTAGATACATTTGGAAGTTGGATACATTTTTCTCTTACTTTTTTATTGTTTAACACATTAATGAGCTAGCTTTTTACTCTAGGAACCTGTAGGCATACAATCAGGTATATAGGTCTTACTTTGCCCTCTTCAATTTGACAGGCTCGATTTGTTGTTTTGCACATTAATTTGGAGATGGCACATATCGGAATGCAAGGAATCTAGGAGCAAAGGACCACGAACAACACTGAAACTACTTCATATTGGTTGTGTGAAAATGCTAAGTAAGGGGGAGTTAAGGATTATATATTTAGATGGCTCGGGGAGAGAGTTATGATCCTTACTCTTAATAGTTTTTGGCTCTGAGTGCATTATTTAATCTTTAATTAGTTTTGCATTTGGAAATGTTGTGTATTATGATTGTTGTATTTACAAGTATATGATTCTATTTTCTAAATTAGAAATTGTCCTTAGAGAACAATAAAGCCATAGGTTATAGCAACTAATTGGATTGTTCTAAATGAGGGTGGTTTTCATATATTTGCTTGATTAATGGTTTGTTTGATGTGAGATTGATGATTAAAAGCCTAAAGGATCATTTTAGGGTTATTCTTGGTGTTTTGGACTAGTTGGGAGGCTATTAATGGCTTTCTGCAAGAAAATCTCACAAAAATAACAATTTGTAGAATTGACATGCACACTAAGCACTCTTTTGCTTGCTTAGGAAGATGCAACACAGGCTAAGCACTTTGTGTGCTAAGTACGAAGACCTCCAAAGAGCAAATTTAAAGCCTTTGCACTAGCACTTTGCTTGCTAAGTACATGGGAAGAATAAGTCTAGAGGAACTTGTAGGTGTGCATTGTGTGTTGACATGCATCATGACATTGAGATGGTTTTTGTGGAGAGGAAGATAGTCATGAATCTAGATGGTGGAGGTCTACAAAAGGCTTAACTTAGACCTTAGGGCTAAACTGAGTTCTGGTGCAAAAATCCCATTGGCTCATGCTGATCTCATGAGTTAGGGCATACTTCGAAAGTTGGGTCACCCTAACTAGTCACCAGAGGATATCACTTTAGTGGAAAGGTGTTATTCCGAAGGCATCGATACTAATAATGCTTTGATGGTTAGCATCTGACCCTAAGTTACTTCTAGTGTTAGTTTGGTATCACATGCATATAGAGTAAAGAGGAAAAGATATTGAATTACATGGGCATTTGATGAAAATATAACTATTTATAAATATGCATGAAGGAATGTTATGTGTCGTGTGTTTGTCTACCTATCTCTATTGTTACACTGCAAGCATGTAGTGAGATGTATCTCACTTTCCTAAATTTGTGTGTTTCTTGGATGTTTTTTGTATGTAGGTGATGTCCAACAAAATCCTGATGAGGAGCCTTTGGCCTTAATAATGGTTTTAGTTGGGATGTGGCATGTTATGATAGATTTGACATTGGGGCTGAGATTTTTATGCCTTTAAAATTTTAGACTCATTTCTCTTGTTTTGATTATTTAAAGTTCTATGGATGGTTTTGTTAAAGAGTTGTATGGCCATTGAGGTCCAAAGCTTATTTATGTTTTATTAAATATTGTAAGGCCTTAGGAGCGCTTAACCTTTTTGTTTTGATGAAGTATTTATGAGTTTTAAGTTGATAAAGTGTGAATGTGATGTTTCTTTACTTACAAAAATGTTTTTAGAAAGCCACATTTTTCTTTTTCCACAATGTTTATTTATTAAAATGCAAATCGGGTCAAAGGGTGTCAAAATTACTAACAAGTATGTAGAAAAAAATTTGATTGATTAAATAAGTTGGACATGATGAATGGATTTCTAGCGAGGAGATGTGCAATAACTCTATTTTGTGACCTTGTTTTGGGGCAATTGTGTAGTTAATAAATTATCCAAAGTTGGAGAACTTATCTTTAGCTTATGCAGAACTTAACTTTAAATGCTCATGATGAAACATGAAAAAAATATCTAATAATTTCTTTCACAAAACTGCTTGCTTGAGAACCAATGGAACATTTTGCTTTTTAATTAGGACAAAATATGTTTTTAGTCCTTCAACTTTTCTCAATTTTTGTTTTTAGTCCCTAAACAAATATTTGACCGATCTTAGTCCCTGAACTTTTTTCCGTCAATGTTTTTAGTCCCTGCCATAAAAAAAGCCGTTAAATGATGACGTGACAGCCACATTTTGTGGCGATTAATTTTTTGGCAGTTTAAAATTGCCAGAATTGGTTGACTTAAGTGTTTAATAAGTATTTTACATTTTTGGGCAATTTTAAACCGCTATAAACTGCTTCACCATGGACATCTGCATGACCAACACCATGGAGTCTGCCTCCTCTTTGGCAGTTTAAAATTGCCAGAATTGGTTGACTTAAGTGTCTAATAGGTATTTTATATTTTTTGGCGATTTTAAACCGCCAGAAACTGCTTCACCAAGGACATCTGCATGTCCAACATCATGGAGTCTGCCACCTCTTCCGCGTGTCCTATCTTGCCATTAACAGAGCGGACACACTTGAAGTTGAAACCGTCCTCTAGAATGACATGAATGGTAGAGTACCAGTACCACTTGTCTACAACTTTGTTCGACCTTTGATAAATGACCTATTAAGTCAAGCAATTATAGCGATTTTAAATCGTCAGAAAAATAATCACTGCAAAATGTGACTGTCACGTCATCATTTAACGATTTTTTTTATGACAGGGACTAAAAACATTGACGGAAAAAAAGTTCAGGGACTAAGACCAGTCAAATATTTGTTTATAGACTAAAAATAAAATTTGAGAAAAGTTGAGGGACTAAAAATATATTTTGTCCTTTATTTATTGAGTGAAGTAGAAACCATCATGTGCTTGAAAAAGGTTCCACGAGGCTTAGCTTTGGGGGTGGGCTACGTCTTTTTTTTAATTATTATTATTCCAAATTATTATGACAAAAGGAATTTCCTTTGGTCATCTAGATTGACACTTGTTGTTATTATATTTTTGTTTTGGTCTTCAAGAGAGAGACGATTGTTGCTATTATTATATTTTTGTATGTATTGTACCATTTATTTCCTTCTGCATCAAAGAACGTGGGTGTTATTGGGTGGCTTTACTAGTTACTACAATGAAAAAGTTCGGACGACTTTTAACTTAAAAAGTGACTTTTAAGAAGAAAAAAATAAAAATTATCCAAACAACTTTAGCTTAAAAGTTACTTTTTTTGTTGACCCACATAGATACCCCAATTCAGTTGTTAAGAATTAGTTTTGTACGGATATATAAATATAACAAGAAAAGTAATATAAATATATTAAAGGTATGATTCAGTTTGATTTGCTTTAATTTTAACAATAAGAATATAAAATCAAACATAACTAAATTTTTTTTAAAAAAGTAAATAGTTTATCTACTAGTAATATTGTAAAGTTTTTTTACGTTGTCATGTAATAATAAACTATCATAAATTTATTGATTTTTATGATAGTTATCTTAAAAAGTTACACCAATAATGATTTTTAATTAGTTAATAGTGTAAGATTAAACACATAAGTGTGTGTGTGTATATATATATATATATATATATATATATATATATATATATATATATATTATGGTTTGTTTATTTTTTCCTATTTGATCAATTTTCAATTACTAATTTGAAGATTTAAACTCATGTAGTCCAATTTAAATTACTGTAAATTCATTGTTATTCGTTTCAGATTTTTAATTAATGAAGCCACATACCTTATTCACCCACCCGGGGCATGAGGTATGAGAAGGGGCATAGCCCTATTTTTATCAAGAGAGTCTCAAAAGAAACCTTGAACAAGCAAATGACTACCCCCATAACATGGTCTTCGAGGAGATTAGTGATTATGATTAATTATCTTGGGCTATGTAATAATTTGATAAATTATTGGATAATTTAGAATTACTATGTATTTATGGTCTCGATTAATTTTTAAGTGACATGTCTCAAAATTTTTAATTTATGAAAAATAAATAATAAAACTTGTTTACAAGTCATGCAGAAATTAGTGGAAATCATTATAAATTTATAATATTAGATTATTTAATAATTTCTTCTAAAAAGGAGCTTTTTTTTTTGTGACAAAAGAAGGAAATAAAAATATTTTTTTTATAACAAAGTCTTGTAAATATTTCTATATATGAAAAATAAGAAGAGAAGAGAAACATGTACATGATTAAATAGGTGATGTAAAAAAACGAGATACATATTGTTAAAAATGTTACAAAAATGTAGTATAAATAATATAGTTTAATGGTGATGTACTGACAATGTAAAATAGTTTTACATTGTCATCCAATCACAAATCAGTGTTTGCATGACTTTTAAGATAATTTTGTAAAACTTACCATAAATGGTGATTTGTGATTGGATGGCGGTGTAAAACTTTTTACACTATCACCCTTTTTCTCTAAATAATATAATGCTGATAGAAAAATTAATGTACAAGAAATGTCTACCAACCAGCCGAAATATTTTTCAATGAATAGCTCTAGTACATATACCTTTTTTACTATAATAATAATGACACCCAACTTTATATAATTATTTTTAGTTACTTTTTAAAATAAAAATAAGAAGCTAGCAAATTTAAACTATTGATCGTAAAAAATAAATATTGGAAAAGGACTGATTGCAGCATGCATGTTGGGATATATTTGATGGTTACACATTGTAATTGATAACAAGGTCTTGTTAAGAGGTTTGTTTTTTTTGTAAAGAGTACATGTATTCTCTATGAAAAATAATCTTTGAATCATGGAAGATCATTATAGATGGGAATTATTTAGCACACTTGCCTTTTTATAATTCAATTTTTTTTGTGTACTTTTTAATTTTTTTTTGGGTGTATTCATGACTTTAACTTGAAATCACTTACTAAGGTAAAACAATCTCATGTGGATTGATCCACACCCTCAATAGTTATTAAGTCATTTTAAAAACTCTAGTTTGTGACTATTAAATGTATTTCATTATATTTTTAATCATTTAAAAGGAAACGTGACAAAAAAAACTATTTAAAAGGAAAATATAAAATAACTTATATATTTTTTGACAATGAACATTATTTTAAAAAATTACATTTATTTGTTTTAACCTAAGAATAAGTATTGACCTTAATATTATTTTAAAAAAGTTATGAGGTTATTGAATTATTTAATGGTAGTTAATTATGTTTTACAAGTAGTCAATAATGTCATAATGTTATTGACTACTACACGTGATTAACTACATATTTATTGTTAACTTTATATTACAAGTGATTAATGATGTTATGAGATTATTTATTGTCTGGTAATTTATTATAGAGTTTAATGGTGATGCACAGATAGTATAAAACTATTTTATATAGTCATCAAATCACAAATCATCATTGGTATGACTTTTAAGATAAATTTTTAAAAGTCAACAAACTTACAATACATGATATGTTGTGATTGGATGACAGTTTACACTGTCAATGCATAACCCTTTTTCTCTTAATTATATATGCAAATATGATTAGCTTTGCTTCACAAGTGATTAAGAATAAATGAATGTAATTGTATCAATTATTGATAGGTGATTAATAATATCACGGGATTATTAAAATGTCTAATAGTGGTTAATTATGTACAAGTGGTTAATAGTATTATTATAAAGTCATTGGAATGTTTCCTAATAATTAACCACATGTAAAATAAAATTAATTGTATTTATATATATAATTAACTACATTTACAAAATGGACTCGGTGAATAGTTTCGAATGTACAAATATCAGTACTCCTCGTACTAATTCACAGTGCTGATAAAAAAGCATCCATTTCAAGAAGTGTAAGTTTGAGGGTTTGGCTAAAGTGGAGTTTGGAACAAGTGAGGCACCGGTGAGAAAGTGTCTCTTACCTGCTGCAGCAGGTTAGTTATTGGTTTTTAACCTGCTGTAGCAGGTTAGCCATAAGGAAAAAAAATATTTTTTATTTAAAAAATAAAATTATATAAAATTATTTTAATAAAAATTTTCTCTTTTTTTAAAAAAGTGGGAACCACCGGAAAAAAGTGGGAACTACCAGTGGTGTTTGAACAAATTACCTACTATAATAGGTTGGTAAATCGGGAGAAAAAAAATTATTTTTTTATTTCTCTTATGCTCCACCGGGAGAAAAAAAATAAAAAAATATTTTTTAATAATTTTTATATAATTTCATCTAATAAAAAAATGATTTTTTTCCCGGTTAACCAACATATTATAGTAGATAATTTGTTCAAATACCAACGATGATTCACACTTTTTTAAAAAAAAATTATTCTAATTTTTATTATAATAATTTTATATAGCGTAATTTGTTCAAGTACCACATATGGTTCCCACTTTTTAAAAAAAAAGAGAAATTTTTATTCTAATTATTATTATAATAATTTTATATAATTTCATTTTTTAAATAAAAAATATATTTTTTAATTTTTTTTCCTTATGGCTAACCTGCTACAGTAGGTTAAAAACCCATAACTAACCTGCTGCAGCAGGTAAGAGTCACTTTCTCACCGGTGCCTCACTTGTTTCAAACTCCACTTTAGCCAAACCCGTAAGTTTGTACCCTTTATATGTATTCCGTGGTTACTTAGTGACTTGGTATTCTGTGGTTGCTGCCATGGCTGTAACATCAGATGAGCAGGCTCACAAAGTTTCCTTAAAAGTTTTGGTGGACAGAGAAAAGGCAAGTTTTGTTTGCTGAGGCTGGGAAGGATTTTGTGGACTCTTTATTGAGTTTTTTAACATTGCCTTTAGGCACTATCGTACGACTCGTGGTCAAGGAGTCAAATTTTCCACCAATTAAACTTGGGAGCATGAGCTCATTGTACGATAGTGTGTCACATCTTGAAGAAAAGCATCTATGGACAAAGACGTGCAAAGAAATGCTACTGCACCCAAGGAGCTCCATGGAATCTTATTGCCAACAGCTGAAGCTGAACATTGATGACACTGACCCTACTAAGTATTTCCTTTGTGAAAGTTTGGATTGTAACAGAAAGGAAAGTGGGAGCCTTTTGAGCATTTTCAGGAATCAAAGATGCAGTTGTGGAAAACTAATGAACAGAATAGTGTCCCTAGAAAATTTGGCCTTAGAAAATGGCTTTGTTATGGAGACTGCTACTTTTATAATCTGTGTTGCCTAATGTTCTTGTCACAAGTGTAAATCTGCTCCGGAAGCTTGAAATCAAAGACATGGATGCTATTTAGGAACAAGCTGTAGATATCAGCAAGAGGGAGCTACACTGTGTCACCTGAAACACGAGGATGTCAGTGTAATTTACTCTATTATTTTTATTATTTTCTCATACTGATTATTCTTTGTTTTTTGTATAGGTTGTTGATCTTCTCAAGTTGTCTTTGCTATCAAAGACCCCTTTGACAGATTTTATCTTTGAGAAGAAACCATGCGTTGATAATTTCAACCCAGTAAACCAATCCTGGCTTGAGATATTAGGAGATGAAGAATCATCTGAAGGTAGAAGGATGGTTGTGACTTGTGAGAGTACTAGTAAGAAAATCAAATAAAAAGATTCTGTTTGCTGAAGCAGAGGAAGATTTTGCAGACTTGCTTTTTAGTTTTCTCACTATACCTTTGGGTGGAGTGTTGCACATGCTAGAAGGATGCTCTTCTTTGAGCAGCAAAGATAAATTATACAAGAGCATTTCTGAGTTGAGTCCAGAGAGATACTTAAGGTCACAGGGACTCAGAGGAACTAGTTAATCCTAAATGTGCCCCACAATTCAGCTTTGGTACACAGATATTACCAATTGAAGAGACATGCTTGCCTGTTTATTATTGCAATACTTACGTTGACAACAAAAAGTACCATTTGGCTCTTACTACTTCAGCCAGGCCAACTATTTTTATGTATGACAAGAACGCTAGATTGGAGATTTTGATCCAAAGTCCTCTACCAGGGATTCACGGAGTTGTGGAGGATTTGCCAAAGGACCATCAATGTTCATGGTGACGGATGACTTGGTTGTGACTCCAATGTCATCAATTTCTGGTGTTTCATATCTACATAGATAACAAGTACCCCTCTCTGACTTGAAGGAAAGGGTCATTAACATTGATGTGAAGGAGGTAAGACACCGTGATAGACACTGAGTCATTCTTTGCATACTATTCTGTTAGTTGTATCAGATTACATTACATTTTCTTTGTTTTTTATCCGTCAATGTTAGTTTGTTAAGTGTTAGTTTTTATTAGTGAAGAAAATTCGAACCCAGATCTCTCCCCCCTCCTTTAACCATCAAATGAACCTTATAACCTCATATTACATTACATTTGTTGATTTCATGGTGCAGGGATTGGGCATACTGAAAGCTTCCTTGACCTCAACATCTGCTTTGACAAACGGTCTTAAACAATTCACAAAGGTATTAAGTTGGAGACTTGACCAGTTATTTCTATCTTGTTAAGGTTATAGATTGGTGCTACAATATAAATATTTACATATATACATCTGAGCCTTAGCTTTTCTAATGTACTTGCTTGAAATCATTTAATTTGATGGACACTATTCTATCAAATTTTTTGTTGTGTTTCAAGTAAAATATTCTGAATGCATGCACCTGTGGTTTCGTTTCCTTTGCCGATACTTTTTCTGAGATTCTGCCTACGCAGGCGAGAATAGTAATCCCTCCCATTAGTAATATTCTTTTTATCAAATATCAAGTGGAATTCTCTTTAGTGACTTGCTTTGTATGACAAAGAAAATCATAAAACTAAAAATTGGAATACCTCTTTGAAGTGGTAATGTTATTTCGGTTTTAAAATTTTTAAAAACTAAATTAGTTTTCCTCTATTATGAATTAGTGAAATAGTCTTTTTTTTTTTCCTGAGTTAACCATACACTTAAGTTTCAATTTTCTTTTTGGAAATATTTAGTTAATTTTTTTGCCAAATTTTAAACTTCAATTCCATACTCTTTTAAACACACATTCTCTTATTGGTTGAAATTTTTTGAAAATCAAATAAATTATGAGTCTCATGTCTTATTTAATAACTCTCATGATTTTGTAATTGCTAATAAATTTCAACAAATAATAAAGTGTTTTAGGAAGAGTGTGATGCTAGCACTCATTTAATAGTGAGTGTCATCTGATTTGAAGGGTGATAGATTGATGACAATAGTAACAATGATAGTGACCATAACAACAATAATAAGTGATTGGAGCATAGTTGTAATGATAATAACATGGACGACAATAATAGTGATTGTGGTGGTGGTTAAAACCACAACAAAGAGTGGTGGTAGTTACACTGATAATAGTATACCCTTCTTAAGAATTTCTATTTAAAAATAAAAACTAAAATGTGTAATCACCCAAAATAATGGATAGGGATACTTCTTTGTCATCATATGAGCAGAAAAAAAAAAAACCAAAATAAGACCTTTAAATGAAGTTGATTTTGGCTGCTATACCAATTAACGGACAATCAACGACGAACAATTTTCAAAACACAAACAAGTAGTATTAATTAGCTAATTAATTTCTCTTCCGAACTAATTAGACGATAATTACATTTCCTACTTCTAATAATGGTGGGAGTGCAACCAAAAGTTCTCTTCCATGTATCTGACCTCAATAATCTACTGGTCATCCACTCATTGTTCGACTTCATTTTCCTTTAAAATTCACGCGCGATGTACAATATAAATTTAGCTAAATTATCTTTTTTTCCCTTTATTTATTTAATTATTTGGTTCAATTTTAACCCTTTCAAAAGTCCAATTTGATCAATTAATTATCAAAATCGATGCAATATTACTCTTTTTATCCAATTGAAATTGACGACATTAACCATGTATACCGCCAATGAAAAATCATCGCTAATTAGCGGCGGTTTAAAACCTTGACTATGTAAATTTTAATTTGTTAAATTTTAAAAATTATAAAAATATGAAATAAAAAATATTAAAAAATAAAATGGCTGTTAAAAAATTGTCACTGTTATAAAAAAATTACAAAATAATAAAAATTATAAAATAATAAAAATATTTTGAAAATAATTCAAAATTAATTGATACTATAATTAAAATATTAATTAAAAATATAGTATTATAATATAATCAAATAGTATTTACTATATTAAATAATATAATTTTCTATAAAACTATTAAACTGAATATTTATAATAGTATTTATATAATAATATTTATATGATAGTATTTTATACTATATTATAGTTATTATTTAAAAATAATTATATTTGTTTTTTAATTTTAAAATTTTTAATATAATAAATATAAAATAATATATAACATAATATTTAAATTTAAAGTTTAAAATATTAATATTAATAATTAAAAAATATAGTAAAAATATTAATAGTAAATATTTTACAATATTAATACTATATCAAAATTATATAATAATATAATTTTTTTTAATTTAATAGTTTTTAAAATTATATTATCTTATATTGCAATAATTATAATTTAATTTATATTATATTATAAATATTCATCTTAATATTATTTTAGAATATTATATTTTTAAATATAGTAAAATTATAAGTAATTATTATTCAATTTATTAATATTTAATAGTATAGAATAATATAATATAATATATTGAAAATTTTAATGGCGGTTTAAAACCATTGGAAATCGCGACGCTAGCCTAACGGTATCAGTTGAACGAAAAGGAAAATATTTTCATCGTTTTGAAAATTAAGAAATCAAATTGAATCTTTTTATAATAAAGGAATTTAATTGAACCAAATAAATAAATAGAGAGATAAAAAGATATATTACCCTATAAAATTAATTTTATACCTCGACTTAATTTATTTATATAAATGACTTGTTTTTAAGGTTAATTACCTGTCTTGAACCATGGGCTTTCTGGATAGCAAAGATGCACCCAGGCCCGTTGGGAAATAAAGAAACGGGAATACTAGAGTATGAACATTGACATTGTGCTGGCATCGGTGGGCACTAGATCCTATGCTTGCTTCACAGTACAAATTAAACAATAAACAACTAGCTACTACCAATTCATTGCAATGAGCACACATGTCACAAAACATACCTTACTGATTGCTATCTAACTTCTACACATAAGCAAGTTGGCAGCAGCGTAGGACTCTGAACTGCTTCGAAGTTTGTTGATTCGATATCTGATACAGGTAATAGTAAAGGATATGCTAAAGGACCGGCAATGTACATGGCATCAGATGATTTGGTTGTGAGTTGTGACACTGATGTCATCCATTTCAGTTATTTCTTTACCGAACAGTATGAGCATTGGCATCAAAGAGGTAAGGAAGAGTAAAAAATGTATCATGATCTCTTCTAAAGTTTTTGTTTTCACAATTTTACTTGAAATTTTATTACCTTAATTAGCTTGATTTGCTAGAAGGTAGTGGACTTGCTGTAAAGTTTGCTGTGTTGGTGCATCTTTGACCTCTACATCAGCCCTAACAAGTGGCCTCAGCCACTTGTTGACCCAAGTTAAGGAGGAGTACTGAGTAATATTGTTCTGCATTTAGGATACATCGTGTGCAAAAGCTATATAATCAGCACGAAAGTTAATAGTTGTAGTCATTTTAATTTGTTTTTTTCTACATTTTTCGCACACTAATATTGTGAAATCTTATGACTTGCCTTGATAATTACCTTGTTTTAATTTTGGGCAAAATATATTTTTAGTCCCTCAACTATTTTAGGATTTTGTTTTTAGTCCCTCAACTAAAAATTGACCGGTCTTGGTTCCCCAACTATTTTTCCGTTTGATTTTTGGCCTCTGTCGTCAAGTTTTTCTATTAAATGATGACATGACATTTAATTTGTGACGATTTTATTTTCTGGTGGTTAAAAACCGCCAAAAATTGCTTCTGAAACACAAAAAAAAATTTGAAAAGAAAGAATGCATAAACAAAAACTAAGAAACAGCTAACAAATGAGACTTGAACCACTTGCATGGGAGGATGATTGCAATCCAATTATATACCATAAGTAACTAGCAAAGCTCCTTCTAATATTGATGCTATTGAAAAAGATTTTGGCGGTTATTTAATTTTGTGTGGAATAATCTCTTTGAATTGTAAGGCTCGGGTATGTGTTTGATGTTTTGATAGGGGGGTGCGAAAGGGGGTGACTTTAACCACCACCCATGCTTTGTATTCTGTGTTCCCAATGCTACACATCTTGTGCTATATTGGTTCTGTTAATAAAATTAAATTTTGCTTATAAAGGGAAAAAAAATCTCCTTCTAATAACCCTGAACATATTGTGTGGTGTTTCTATCGGGTCTGAATGCGTAGGACTTAGGGGAAAACCAAGGTTCCCAAATTGGTTCGAGGATCATTAAGAGAACCACCTAAACAATTTTATCTTGAAAGGGTGAGGGTTGTGTTGTGGTGAGAATGGTTTTGATTTTGCATTTGGAGAGGGAATGTAAATTGATTGTGTTGTGGTAATCAATTTTGTCTCTTGGGGATTTCATGAAGAACTTGAGTTTGGTGCCCCACTTGAGCATTCCGTCGAGAATGGGTTGTGAAGTCTTTTTCTGAGTTTGTCATCGACATCACTCTTCTCACCGGAGCTTGCTGGAGATGTCACTACTGTTGTGTGGAGGAAAAAGAACCCTCTCACCTAGCGTCGCTACTGTTCCTAATTTGGTGAAGACGACGGCAGCAAGCAGCGACTCGATCTTCGAATCCTCTTAATTCCAAGATTCAGTTGTCAGTTTCCGATATCCAGAGGCTCAAATCATGACATATTGTTGGGGCTTTTCAGTTTTTATCATATAAGTTCCCATTTTTCGTGTTGTTTGTTTTTTTTTTTGTGATTGAGAAGGGTGAGGTCTTGCCAGGTGAAGACGACCATGGGAGCTCAAAAATGATAGAAGCAAGTTTGGTGTTTTGGAAGTAATTTCTTATGGTTTTTAGCTGCCAGAAAATAAAATTGCCACAAATCAAATGCTAGGTCATCATTTAAGAGAGAAATTTGACGGCAGGGACCAAAAATCAAATGGAAAATAGTTGGGGGACTAAGACCAATCAAATTTTAGGTGAGGGACTAAAAACAAAAAATCTCAAATAGTTGAGGGACTAAAAATATATTTTGTCCTTTAATTTTTGTCGTTATATTGCTAAGATAATAGTATTATCTCATTATTCAATTTGGAAGTTATAATAAAAAATGTTTTTTTGGGACAATCAATTAAAGTTGATAATTGATAACATTATATATAATAATATATAATTTTAAAATATATCAATTTCAATTAAGATTAAGAAAATTTATTTCACAAATATTGAAAGTATAATTTTGTTCCAAAATTTAAATTAATTTAAAAATATTAAATTCTTATAGATTTTAAAATTTTTAAAAGTATAATATCTAGTAATTTTTTGGTAAGCAGTAAAAACAAGTAATTTTTTGGTAACGTGTATAATATTCAGTATAATTATGTTCCAACATTATTTATATTTATATTGTTGTGCCCGCATTACCCAATTTAAAAGTTATAATAATTTTTTTCTGGACAATCAATTAAAATTAAATAATGAAAAAAGTCAAATAACTTTTTTGGTTTGAATTTTAAATTAGAATTTTAAATTAAGATGAATGTTTCCTTTTTTCTTTATTAGGGGAATAAAAGAGTGTTCTAGAATGCATTACACCAGAAGTTGACATTGACAAAAGTTTTCTCGAAAGTGAGTGAAAAATGTATAGTATATAATTGTTTGGGTTTGGATTTTAAATTAGAATTTTAAAATAAGATGAATGTTTCCTTTTTTTATTAGGAGAATAGAAGAATATGTTAGAAATTTAGAACTTTAATTTTTAATATAGGCAGAAGCATACCTCTTGTAGACATTGCTATCAAGCTCTTTTCCACATAATCTCTTACAACTAAACAAAGAAAGACAATAGAGAGTGATCTTCTAGCCTTTGCCTTTTCTGTATGTGTGGAGCATCACAGGCTATATTTATAGGCAAGACCAGGACCCCCTCATGAATTGCAAGAAACGTAAGTAAACGTAACTGTCCTTATATTAATTCCTCCATTAAGAATCAATAATACAAAAACATAACCGTTACTCCTTATTCAATTTTGAATATTAATTGAGCCTCATGAATTACAAGAAACGTAACTAAACGTAACTGTCCTTATATTGATTCCTCTATTAAGAATCAATAATACAAAAACATAACAGTTACTCCTTATTCAATTCTGAATAATGAAATTAATTGAGCCACCTTAATGTTATATTCCAACATTCTCCCACTTGGCTCAATTATTATTAATTATAATCTTTATTTTGACAATCAAAATATGGCCATAACTTGTCAACTTAAACTAGATATTATCACTAAAAATAACTACACATGAATCATGGCGATTATATTTAGATCAAACATTTCCTTCCATTACAATGTGTAATATTTTCTTAGTGAAATATAGGATCTTAACTTTATTAGTTCAATTAGAATTCTTTTATGACAAACTTTAATGTGCACAATGTCATAGAAAAAAGACATAAACTTTAATGCAAGTCCTTGAGTCTCATATGAACCATATGATCCTAAAATACTATATAGCTAGCAATCTTTTGTTGGATCATTGATTTTGCGTCTTTATACTCAATAGAGATTAGCTCTCCTTTAATGTCTACTTTATGTCAATATGCTTGCCTTGGCTTTCACCATTATTATTCTTCAAAAAGAATACTTGGTCTAAAATTTTTTATTGGTCTCCAATGAAATTGACAACTTTAAAACCTAAAACTTTATGTCTATGATATAATTTCATAGCATTCAATAATAGTGGTTTTTAAGGGTATCACATAAGCCCTTTATTTTCTCATATTCCACTTGCTAGGAAATTTCACTCCCACTTATTGAGAATTTTCACTCCCACTAACTTTTGGAGTGCAAGTATATATAGAGTAATAAAATATATACCATATACCATCAATGCTATGATAATTCTTAAATTAGTAAATTCAAACCTTTTGGAGCAAAACATGTATAGAATTTACAAACTTTATGATAATTCTTAAATTAGTAAATTCAATCCTAATATTTAATCTGTAACCTTTATTAACTATTATGCCTTTAAAATTCCTATCCAGTATTAACTCTTTATGTCTTTCAAACTAAATCCTATCACTTAAAGTAACCTTTATTAACTCTTTATGTCTTTCAAACTAAATCCTATCACTTAACGTAAGTCAATAAGTCAATAAAAGATGTCCTTAATATATAAATCATGTTTACCAATGGTTATTTTGACTTCACCATTAAGATTTCTCTCGTAAGTCAATTTGTAATATTGCAATATGGTATTGTTGACACTTAGAGCAAAAATTCAGGAGGTGAAGTGCGTCAAATGTTATACCACTGTGTGGTTTAGTAGTTTTGAGCTAAATTACTATTGCGTTGATTTTTGTCATTTATGTCTTCGTTACATTGTCAATTGCTATTAATTGCTTTGCTACCTGTTACTTTTGTTACGTTAATTTCCATTATACGTTAATTGTTATTGATGAACCTAATATTAATAGTTAAGAATGAATATTGAAAGGTTCAATTGCTACGGTTATGCATATGTTATGAAATTGTTCATAACAAAGAAATTGTAGTTGCAATCATTACATTGTATGAAGTTTTATTGGCATTTAGAAATTGATAGCCATAATATTCTATGGGAAAGATGCGGTTTTTAGTTGAGAATTAATTTCTTAATTTTGGATTCACCATATTTCTCTTATGGGTATCAAGAACTGATATTGAAATCAAAGGAATCTATTTGCTAAAGAAGTTTTTTTTTTGTCTAGTGATCCTTATATAATTTTGATTAATTGTTGATTAGCCACAACATCTTTAATTAATTAAAATTATATATTAAGATTCTTTAGGATCACATGAGGAGCTAGACATAATAATGTGATTGATTATACTTATATATATTTTTTATCCTACGAGAATTTTTGTTATATTTGTATAATCAATTAGGATGAAATATCGAATTATATTTCTTAATCTAGCCATAGGAATTAAGAAAAGGAACATAATTTGATAGTTTTATCATAAGGTTAAGTGATGAATCTAATTGAGTAAGACTTTGGCCCATAGGCAAGTTTTATGTCGCTAGATTCATATATTAAGGACATTATTTACATTGGTAAACATGATATTTATTTTATAATATGAATTATTATATGGATTACATGTTTAGAAGTAGCCATAGCATCCTAGACAATGTTATAAAGAAATTATTACTTGGCCTCATAGGGAAGTAATAGTTAATAAATGTTACGGATTAAATATCATGATAGGACAGAATTTACAAACTTTATGATAATTCTTAAATTAGTAAATTCAATCCTATCATGATATTTAATCCGTAACATTTATTAACTATTACTTCCCTATGAGGCTAAGTAATAATTTCTTTATAACATTGTCTAGGATGCTATGGCTACTCCCAAACATGTAATCCATATAGTAATTCATATTATAAAATAAATATCATGTTTACCAATGTAAATCATGTCCTTAATATGTGAATCTAGCGACATAAAACTTGTCTATGGGCCAAAGTCTTACTCAATTAGATTCATCACTTAACCTTATGATAAAAACTATCAAATTATGTTCCTTTACTTAATTCCTATGAGTAGATTAAGAAATATAATTCGATATTTTATCCTAATTGATTATACAAATATAACAAAAATTCTTGTAGGATAAAAAATATATATAAGTATAATAAATCACATTATTATGTCTAGCTCCTCATGTAATCCTAAAGAATCTTAATATATAATTTTAATTAATTAAAGATGTTGTGGCTAATCAACAATTAATCAAAATTATATAAGGATCACTAGACAAAAAAAAAAAACTTCTTTAGCAAATAGATTCCTTTGATTTCAATATCAGTTCTTGATACCCATAAGAGAAATATGGTGAATCCAAAATTAAGAAATTAATTCTCAACTAAAAACCACATCTTTCCTATAGAATATTATGGCTATCAATTTCTAAATGCCAATAAAACTTCATACAATGTAATGATTGCAACTACAATTTTTTTGTTATGAACAATTTCATAACATATGCATAACCGTAGCAATTGAACCTTTCAATATTCATTCTTAACTATTAATATTAGGTTCAATAACAATTAATGTATAATGGAAATTAATGTAACAATAGTAACAAGTAGCACAAGCAATTAATAGCAATTGATAATGTAACGAAGACATAAATGACAAAACGTAACTAAACGTAACTGTTCTTATATTGATTCCTCCATTAAGAATCAATAATACAAAAACATAGTAGTTACTCCTTATTCAATTCTGAATAATGAAATTAATTGAGCCTCATGAATTACAAGAAACGTAACTAAACGTAACTATCCTTATATTGATTCCTCCATTAAGAGTCAATAATACAAAAACATAACAGTTACTCCTTATTCAATTCTAAATAATGAAATTAATTGAGCCACCTTAATGTTATATTCCAACAGAACATTCCAGAATACATTGTACCAGAAGTTGACATGTGACAAAAGAAGAGTGTTGCAAAAATGCATTACACCAGAAGTTGCCGTGTGTCAAAAGCTTCTCAAAAGATATATATAGATATTTTTTTTTATACATGAGAAAAGAAAAAACAACAGAAACAGAAGGTAAACTATCTAAACTCTATTGTATCCATTGCATCTTAAACAAAGAGAAGTGATATCGGTAGGACAATAGTGAAAAAAAAAATACAAAGATTTTCTTGAGTTGAAGCTCCCAACTTTGCAAGCCAATTAGCACATTTGTTGGCTTCCATATAAGTATGTCTGAAATATCAACTAATATAGATATAGATATATATTAGTACTATCAACTAATTTAAATCAGAATATACATTTGTATTGTTAGTTTGGATATTCAAATTATAAAAATCATATTGATTATAATTTCCTAATTAATTATGTATTAGATTAGATATTAGTTATATCAATTTATTTAAATCTTAATATATTAGTTTGAATCTTCAAATCATAAAAATATATTGATTTTTTTAATTTCCTTAATTACTATAATTATATAATTTATGAATTAAAAATTAAAATAAAATTTTGATAGTATTTAAGCAAAAAAAGAATAAATATGGTGATGTCATGTAGCATTTGTCCTCATGACAAAACCTTATTTTATAATAGATAATAGAATAGAATAATAGATAATAGATAATAGGTAGATTAATAGATAATATATAATAGATTCTACACCAATGTCATGTCTTTTCTAAAATAATTAACAAGTATTATAATATTTTGAAATATCTAATCAAAATATAGAACGTAGAGATTAATAATATAAGTTATTATCATGTATATTTTTTTGTTCTTCTATTTCTTATCATTATGTAAATGTCAATTTCAAGTCTTGATTATGCCTCAATTAGTGACTAGATTTTATATTGCGTCAATTTTTTTGTTAGTTAAATTAAAAATATTTTTAAAATTTAAAATCATATTAGGATAAAATATTAAAATCGCAAAATTGATCCAAACTAAACCACAAAAGATAGGATTGGTTTGGTTCGGATTTGATATTAAATTAAAATCGAACCAAACCGAAACACATATAACTTTTATGTTTGGTTTGGATGACTTTTTAATTAAAAGTTGAACCAAACCGCACCGCAAACACCCCTATATGATAATCTACTAGTCTTATTGTACTCCTAGTAATGGTAGTTTTGCCCATTTTTTTTAGTTTTTGTTTTGAGGGATATTGAGTTATGTTGTATATTTTGGTGATATTTCAAAAGGTTAATTCTTTTATTTAATTAAATATAGAAAATCTTTTTGTAAATTAATTTACTGTTTAATAAAGACAAATATTTTTTTACTTGGTCTCATTGACTTGGTTAGTTAGACTGGGTCTCACCTTATCTTTGGTAGTTTTGGAAACCCTATCTTTTCATTATAAATATCTATGTTATAGATGATTTTATACAGCTCTTTCACACATCTTTTCTCTCTACTTTTTCACTCTATGAGTTCCTGAACTATTCTCATTAAGCTTGCCAGTTCTGTGGCTCCCAAATTATTTTTTGGAAGAGCCTATTAAAATCCTGGTGGTTTTGCACTTTACACAGATAAATCTTTGAGGATAGTGTGTCTAACACATGTCTCATGCTTAATTTGTTCGTGACAATACATGTTCATAGATCGTGGTTTGTAAATAGTTAGTTCGTGTTTCGTGATTGATCGTGATAATGGACAACAAGGACAATAAGTTATATATTTTGTCATCTATTTTGGAAGTGTATTAAAAGGGATAGAAGCCAAATTTGCTTTGTATTAAAGTAAAAGGACATGGGTTTAATTATTCGCTACGTTAGGGATGACAATAAAAATCAAACATGTGGGTACTTGTATGACTCTACTTCGACTTTAATGGGAAAATTTGTTTTGACTGAGGACGGGATGGGGTGAGATAGTTTTTTTGTGGGTTTCTCTATACCCAAACTACATTGACTCTATTATTGACATTTATTGAATTAATTAAATTGTATTTACTTTATAATGAAAGAAACTGTTAGTAAAATTTGTCTTTTTGTTTACAAAGTATTACTAGCAGAATGCAAAAGCTATTTTAAATTACTTTTAGAGTATCAGCAAACCATGAATACATTATACATCATTGTTATCAATACGATTATACACATTTGAAGTATCAAGTTTACATGACGTGAAAAAAATGTTCTTCTTTATTCAAAACAAAGAAATCCTTAAATCAAAGCAATTTATTATTATTATTATTATTATTATTATTATTATTATTATTATTATTGTTGTTGTTGTTGTTGTTGTTGTTGTTGTTGTTAATTTCATTGCTAAATTATCACTTTAGTCTTTCATATTTTCATGTTTTTTCTATTTTGGTCCTTTATGTTTTAAAAGTTCCATTTTGGTCCTTCTATTAGTTTAACCTTAAGATCGTTAATGTTTTAAATTTTAAAATAATTAATTTTAACATAGTGACGGTTAAAAACTGTCACTATGTGTAGATTAATTATTATAATTAATTTAAAGATAGTGGCGACTTTTAGTTGCCACATTTTTTTTTATTAAATTTTAAAAAATTTTAAACAAATTATTAAACCTTCCATTGCAATTTACAATGTGGATTCTGTACAACAATATTAATGGTAATGCTTGCCAGTCACCCATGAGGCACTGAAATAACCAGTAATAAAAGGTTATTAGCCGAAAGAATAAAAAAAAAAAATTATATTAAGATTATTAAAAATTTAATTTTTTCTAGAATGGTCTCTTTCTCTCCCACCACTCCCATCCAATTCCATTCAATCAAGATGCGTCCAACACCGCCTCCAAGCCCTGATTAAGGGTGCCGAGGAGAGCTGGACCTATGCCATCTTCCAATAGTCCACCTCCCCCGAAAAGCATGACCATCACAAGAAGGTCCTTAGTGGACACAACCCCTCGTTTTCAATTTCTCCTTTGCTGCCTTCGAGCTTCGACTCAACCCCTGACCCATCTTTGGCTCCTTTGCCGCCTCGAAGTAAAACCATTGCAAGAAGAACCTTCGCGAACCCAACCCTTCATCTTCGGTTTCTATGCCACCGCTACCAACTCAACCTCCTCATCTCCAGCTCCTTTGCTGCCTTTGGCGACAATGTTGACCAAGGGTAGTCTGGTTACCTTTGTCCCTTTCCACCTTCTAACTTCCCTTACTCGTGTTGAGGTGTTTTTTTTTTGTCCTAGGTCAGAGACCATAGGCATCTCCCAACCCACTAGGTTAGAGACTAATCTCACTCGCAATGTGTGGTTACCGTTGATCCAAGGAAATTTTGCACACACAGGAAATTAAACACGGGTTCTCCTATTAAATCGATCGTTCTCCCACATGTGAAACCTTACACCACCGTGTCAACCTTATGGGTTTCTCATGTTGAGGTGTTTGGTTACCTTTTCAATATTAAAATTTTAATAAAATTAATTATTGTAATTAATTTACACATAGTGGTGGTTTTTAGCTGCCACTATGTTAAATTAATTATTTTAAAATTTAAAACATTAACAATGTTAAGTTTAAACGGATGGAATGACCAAAATGAAACTTTTTGAAAATATAAAAGACATAAATAGAACTTTTAAAACATAAAGCACCAATATAAAAAAAACATGAAAACATAACGGACAACAATAATAATTTAGCCTAATCTCGTCCTAATAATCTACCGTGTGCACTGCAATTCAACCTCCATAACCAGATATTACCAATTGGCACGGCGTGCTTTCTTGCGTATCGTTGTGAAACCTAGTATGACAACGGTAAGTGGTGTTTGGGTCTTAGTCCTTCACCTGCATATCGTCGATTGTTTATCAAGGGTTCATCGAGTCATGGAGGATTTGCCAAAGGACCATCAATGTTCATGGTGACAGATGACTTGGTTGTGACTCCAATGTCATCCATTTCTACTATTTCTTATCTAAATAGATCAGAAGTCCCTCTCTTTGACTTGGAGGGAAAGGGTTAATAGCATTGGTGTGAAGGAGGTAAGACACTTTATGAGACAGACTTTCTTATGCTAACTTGGTTGTAATGGTGTTTGTAACACCCTAGGGGATATTACCTTTGTCTCCTTATATTGCTAAATTATAAGAAGTTAGCATATAAGAATATCAGAGTTTACTATGCGGAAACTTAAACTTAAACTTATATTACATGAAATAAGTCTAGTACAAGGCTCTTGGCACTTATGTATCGTACAAGACATAAGTAGGATACATGAAACATAAACTAAATTCCCATACATTGGGAATTATACAAAACTATACTAATAACATCTTCCTCCTGGAAAGTAGCTCCGTGCTCCGAGCTCCTCTCACAAGGTGTCCACCTGCTAACCTGTAAAAAAACATGGATGTAACACCCCGAAAATTTCAACCCAATAAGTATGAACGTGAGAGATTTAATTAGAAAATTTTCTTGTTGGGGAGAATTGTAACGTTGTGATTTTCCTAATTGTAAATTAAGTGTTTGATTAATAATGAAAGAGCAAATTAAATTAAAATTATGTTGATTGATATAATAATTAACTTAGTTCTATGTTTTGTTATGTGCCATAGAGTTATTGTGAAATTTTTTGGACTTTTATGTGAGTTCCGTAAGTCGTAGAAAAAAAAAGAGGGGTGTCCTTAGAGGAAGGATTGGTGCAAATAGCAAAACTTCAAATTTATCTTAAATATTAACGTGTTGAAGCTTCTTTCTTCCCTCATTTTCTTCATTTTTCCTTGCACCCGAAGCTCTCTTCTCTCTTTTTTTCTCTGCTGGCCGAGAGCTACCAAGGGAGAAGGGAAGCCATTTTTGTTGCTTGGCTGGTTGCATACAAGGCTTGGTGGTCCACTCTTAATTACCAATTGCTCATATTCTCTTCCTCTCTCTCAGCTGAACCAAAAACCCAAGGTGAGGGGAACTCTTTGTGGATTCTATTTTTAGTCTAAGGGTGGTTGAGAGTTAGGGGGCTCAACTACCTACAGCATGCATGCCCCTCTTTGGCTATTGTGTGTGCTTTGTTTGAATGCTTGAACATGAAAAGTTGATGAAATGGGTTGGAAACCCTTTGGCAGCGGCTGTGTGAGTGCATGTCCTGGCCTTAGTGTTGTTTTTGTTCTTTTGAAACTGAGTGGGAAGGCCCCTGGAACAAGGGAATCCATGCCCAATTTTCGTAAAATTAATTGATGAAGGTTGCATGTTGAAAACAAACTCCAAAACAATGTAACAGTGGCTGTTAGGTTCGAGTGTCCCTGGACAGCTCCCACGATTTTATGATTTTTGGGAGATCTAACCGTTGGTTTTTCACGAAATTTGTTTTGAATGAAAATAGATACAAAAATAAACAACTTTTATTTTAATACCATGGAGAGAAAACCTCATCTTAAAGTTCATCTGTAGCTTTCAAAATGGCTGTTATGTTTTCATGTTTCCCTGGAACATGTCTCGGTTTTTCTCAAGTTTCCATTTGTGTGCTTAATGTTTCTTTTTCGTTTTTGAGCCATTAAAAACTAGACAAAAAATATTTTTAACCATATAAATTACAAAAATTATCATGTCTAATTTCTAAATTAACTTTTTAAAAAGAAACAGGGCAAGGGTTTTTGAGCTCTGTTTTGAGTCTGAAACTTAGGCTGTTAGAAATAAATTTACTGGGAACAATAGGGAAAGAATTTGGAGGCAAGGGTTACCTTTTTAGAAATACAAATATGTTATCTTTCCACTGTAAAAAATTCAGCTCAAAAACGAATTTGGGAATTGGGAGAAATTTACATTTCTTTGAGCTATGTTCAGTGAGCACTCAAAATTCAGGGCTGCTGACTTAGAAAATTTTTATAAAATTTATTAGATGTTGATTTTATAAGTGGGATACTTTTCTGTAAGATAGATTTCAAGAGCTTCGATTTGATAAAAAAAAATTTAAAACCCGAGGTCATTTGCTTGTATCAGTGAGAGCTCACATTCAATACTGTCAAAGAGAAATATGTCTTTTTAGTAAATTTTGTTACTATATGTGTGTTAATTTTGAATTGTGGCAATTATACTTGATAATTGTGATTTTGTAAGGTAGTGGATATGTAATATCCATGGACCTATTTTATTTTGGGTTTAAATCCTAGAGATGTGAATCTTGGGTACTTAATCTTTGAAAGTGTGGTTTTGTGATACAGTCCTTCGGACTGTAGGTTGAACTTTGTGATAAAGTTATCTGTCTGTGTGATATGATGTATTTAAACTTGAGAGATGATATTCTACCTCTAAAGGTGAATATTCATCAATATGCTATGTGTTGGCTAATTATCGGTGACTTGATTCATTATACAAATTAACTGTACTATGTATATTATGGACTGAGACCCGGGGGGTGTGAACCCTGGGCATTGTGGAAAAGTTGTGTGATTTTGATGTGTTTTGGATGTTGAATGTGGGGACGAGGATTTACAATCTTCGTGGGATCAAATGAACTCCATGCGGAGCACATTTGTGGAAAACGGTGATTTTGTGATAAAAATGACGAAAAGTAAGGAATTAATCCGTAAAAAGAGTGTGAACTTAGTAATTGATGGTTGGCATAAGTAATTTTGTGATCCTTGTTTTTGTTGGTGAGGATCGAATGAGAAGGGAAACCTTTCCGTTGGGGGTCAAGTGTGACTGGTGTAGTGGATAAATGCTACGCGTCGATTTAGAAGGATAATCTTACGTGACCAGAAGCCAAATGGGCAAGTGTTGAGAGGTCGTGTGGAGGCTTTATCTACGGTGAGCATTGTGCTTGTGAGATGACGGGCTCATAATGTTTAACCACTGTGATAGTGGGGGAGTTGGATCTCCGTGTTGTATGTCTGAGACATATGTTGATTGAGGACCGCCATCAAGTACCTTTGGTAGAAAAGCTCACACAGACCTGTAAAAGACGAATTTCAATAGGGAGAGTGGTTGAGGAGTCAGTCCTCGGAGTAATGGATGACCACAGTTGGTACCTGGGAGATGATCGTAAGGCAGGTTGTTCTTGGAGGGTAAGGCACTGAGTTGTGACGATAGATCACGTAGCTGACTCGGCCACCCTGACAAAAATACGAGACATCATCGGTTGGTAAGAGCCTGACATTGTACCATGGTGAAGGGTGTACTCCCAACAGTCATCCAACTCAAAAATGTGTAAGACCACTGAGTTCTGGAAGTTCCAGTGGCAGCTGGCCAGTGTGAAATAATTTACAAGAATAGTTGTGGAAACGAATAGGTTTCGGGTGCGACCGTTAGAGAACCACATCGTGGTGGCTAGTAGGATTGTGTATGTGACTGTGAAGTCGTTCTGTGTGTACAGCTTGATGAAGCAGAGAGTTCACCCTCTGTTTATTTTTCTTTTAGGAACCGGTGGCAGTACCTGTAGATGTCATAAAGACGTTATCTTCATCAGCTTCGTCACTTTTCGTTTGGAGGTTGGTCTAACATGCAGGGTTGGGTATTAGTGATGTCTGCTCTGAGTCCTAAGACCCTTTTCCCTTTTCATGTATCTTGGCATGAGTAGACATAGGTTTCAGATTGTTGGAAATGTATATATTACTATTACTTCGGAAAATATTTGGTTTATGAAATTCTCTATTTCATGTATATATGTAAGACCGAATTTAGGGTGTTACAATGGAAGCTAAAGGGATGAGACATAATGTCTCAGTGAGTGCTCTAAGGATTTTAGGCTGACTCTCTATTCTAGAGACCTCTTGCTTAACTCTCATGACTTCTCGTTTCTTTCCTTTATACTCGCACTCACAACTTTTACCTCATCACCTCTACGTTACTATGTCTTAGGGTCATACCTTGACCCTTGCTGAGGCACATAGAGTTGGCCTCCTATGCCAAATCTAGGGCCACTAGTGCACTAAGGCACCTAAACATCTTTCTTTTAATCTTGACCACTCACTAGGGCCTCACTTTTCTATAACATTGGATGGGAACATGTGTAACCTTTCTTTCCTCTAACTTACCCAACTTGGGCTTACATCACCTCTCTCTGTGAGGCATAAAATCTAGCATACCTCTCTGGGTAGCTTACATTAGCTTTCTAGGGTTTAACTGTAACCCTTTCCTACCTCTAAGGGTAGTATACAGCTACACACGTCCTCATCTAATGTATAGACTTATCTTACATCACTCACCTAGTAACTAGGCTTATGACTCCTCTCATGTTCTAACATAGAACATACATACATCAAGCACATCAACATATCATAGCTTGTTTCTACAACTGTGTGGTTGGTATTATTCTTTTATTTGAGTTATATCTTGAGTTCCGTCATTACTTTACTTGGCTGAGCTCTCGCCAACAAGAGGTGTCCCTCTTGATACAACCTTTAATTAACCCCACCGGTCCAAGTGGGTGAACCACCTTCCGTTGTTCGAACGCATGTTCCTCTATAACATTCTTCTCTTTCCGAAGAATGAGTTGTTCTTACCTACGAAGAACCCCTTCTCCCAGTGAAGAAGGTTGCTTTTCCCCATGAGTGTCTGGGTGACGGTCCCTTCGCTCACCCCTAGGGGGCCTCTTAGCCCTTTACTCTTACAACTCCTCATGAGTTGTATAACTTATTCCCTTAATGGGGATCATAACTTCCTTTGAAAACTCTTTCATAAAACCTTTTTCATAAAGAATCCTTTCTAAAACTCATCACTCCTTAGTGACATAGAGGATCCTTAGCCCTTTGCACACCGTTGTACGCTGAGCGTGCGGCTCTCGGACGTGACTAGTACCAGGGAAGGTTCCACCCTATGTCACTGAGGGGATATCTTTTACTAAAAACCTTTCATGAAACTATACACTTTGCTTAAAAGCCTTTTCTGAAACTTAGGGGATTATCGTTACATACAATTAATCCTAAGCATAAAGCATAACCACACAAATACCACTACCATTATCATAAACAATCAACATCACAATGCATCAAACAATCATACATAAACATGGATAAAAGCTTAGGAAGAACTATGTACCTATATCCCTTATATTCTTCCAAAGGTCCCCTTGAAAAGGGTTCCCAAACTGCTCTCTTATCATACCTACGCTTAAGCTAGAACCTGATCTCGCTTAAGCTAGACAGACAATCCTATTCCCTGTAGTCTCACGCTTAAGCGCCAGAGTGCCTCGCTTAAGCGCCAGAGCCACGCTTAAGTGCCAGGACTCTGTACTTAAGCCCCACAACCTCGCATAGGCGCCAGACCTCTGTGCTTAAGCGCCAGGGTCTCGCTTAAGTGCCAGATATATGTGCTTAAGCGCCACTTCCAGGTGACTCCTCGCTTAAGCGACGAACATAGCTCGCTTAAGCGAGAGTCTGCGACTCTGTAAAATTGCGAACCTTCTTGTTTCCGCTCCCATGGCCATCCATGGCCTCCCAACCTCTTCCAAACATGCGGGATCGAGTCTGAAACATATCTACATCAAAACCCAACCCTCAAACAAGCTTAAACACTCCCCAAACAACTCAACTCATCAAACCCATCAAAAACCTAACTAAGAGCTAATAAAGGGAGAAGAGGGGAAAGGGATTCAAAGCACAAACAACAGAACATAGAAGGGTGAAGGGGAAGCACTCACTCTGTGGGGGGTCCTGGATCTGAGCTCCGGGCACTGGGTCTCGGATCTCTGCTCCTCTCCTCTTCTCTTCCTTTTCTTCCTTCTTCTCCTCCTTCTCTCTAAATCTCTTCCTTTCTCTCACTTTCTCTCTCTAACTCTCCCTCTCCTCTTCTATTTAAACCGTGGGGTGTGTGTGTGGCTTAGTGAGCCTTGGTCCACCTTGGGTCTTGGCTCCCCATCAGGGTACTGTTATCTTATTTCTATTATAAGGTAATTATTATTAATAATGCTTAAGGGTATCCTTAAACCATTAAATATAAAAACTACTCCATAAAGATATCTCTTTATTATTATTTCTAAGGTCCGTAAATTTGGGATGTTACAGTGTTAATATGCGAGGATTTAATAATTGTAAGTGTTTTTTTAAAAAAATTATAAGGACCTTTTTAAATTGCTTTTAACTATAAGGACTTATCCTAAAAAAAGAACTTAATTAAAAATTTTAAAAAACTATAGGAATTTAACCTTTTAATAATAAGTTAAAAATATTTTAAAATTTAATTAAAAATCAATTCAACTTTATTTTAACTAAAGGATTATGCTAACAAGTGTCAGGACACTTGTTAAAGAATCAATAAATAGAAAGTTTTTAAATTGACATTGAATTGAAAATCTCAATAGAATAATGCACTATTACAATTTTTTAATAAAAAAAATTTCTACTATTTTTGGATAAACAAAAGAAAAAACTTTCCACTTTTGATTTCTTAATCAATACATATAAATAAAATATATAACAAATGAATGAATAAGAAGTAAAGTTGCAACAATAAAAAGCTTCATCTTGGTCTTGTTAAACAAAATGAATAATTGTAAGTTAAAATACATAACGGAAATATATTTTCTTTATGTATTTTGTTTGCACCCCTTTTACATTATAGAAACACATTTTTGTTATATATTTTAATCAATAAAATCTCATTTCCATCAGGGGCATTTTTAGAAATTGCACAAACCAAATATAGTATGTGGTGAGAAGAGCGTAAACTGAGGTGGGAATAGCAAAGGCCCAAACCAAATCATAATAGAATTCGATGGAAAAATAAAATAAAATAAACATAACATGATTTTCCCATCTGGGCCTTGCTACACTGATTGGGTTGAAAGTTTCACGAAAAGAAAACATATTTGGATCATATTAAGAGAAAAAATTACCTAAATTAACTGTAACTTTTAGTTTTTATATACAAACCTTAAAACACAATTAAAAAATAATGAAGGTAGCAATATTAGCGGCGATGCAATGCAATAAAAGGAATTAAGAAAACTTATGGTCCGTCTAGGAAAGAATTTGAGAAAGGGAAAAAAAATTAAAATTTGAATTGAAAAAAGAAATCAAAAGAAAGAATTTTTTTTTTTTTGGAAGTCAATCTTTGTCTTTCATTCTTTTCCTCTTTCTCTCAAACAAAATAAAAAGAAAACACGTTATTATCCATGTTTTATTTTTCTTCCTATTTTCCTTTATACCATCCAAACACACCATTAATGTACAGGAAATGCCTATCAGCCAGTCAAAATTTTTTCAATGAATTCCTATAGTATATACTTTTTTCACTATAATAGCAATGCCACCCAAACTTATACATATAAATATTTTCTAAAATAAAAAATATGTTGGCAAATTCAAAATATTGACTGTAAAAAAATAGATACTAAAATACATGGAGGTAAAAAATAATTATTTAATTATTGTATTGAGATTTAAACGTATTTTTAATTATTTTTTCTAAAAATAAAAAACAAACAAAAAGGGCAGTGTTGACTGTTGAAAAAAGTAAGCACCCATTTCACGATGAAGTTAAGCTTTTATAGATTTTGGCTTAGGTGTTCTGTGATTGCTTAGTGACTCAGTGTTCTGTGGAAACAACAGCAACTCCATCAGATGAGCAAGTTCACAAAGTTCTCGTTCTGGTGGACAAATGAGCAAGTTCACAAAGTTCCATTGAAAGTTCCCCTGAAAGTTTTGGTGGACAAAGAGAAAAACAAAGTTCTGTTCGCTGAGGCATGGAAGGATTTTGTGGACGTTCTATTGAGTTTCTTAACTTTGCCTTTAGGAACTATTGCTCGATTAGTGGCTAAGGAGTCATATATTCCACCAATTAAACTTGGCAGCCTCAGCTCATTGTGTGTCTCATCTTGAAGAAGAGCATCTACGGACACACAGATGCAAAGAAATGTTACTGCAGCCAAGGAACTCTATGGAAGATTATTGCCAACAACTGAAGCTGAATATCGACGACACTAAGCCTACAAAGTATTTCCTTTGTGAGAACATCCCTTGTAGTACAAGGGAATGTGGGAACCTCATGAGCATTTTCAGGGATCAAAGATGCAGTTGTGGAAAATTGATGAACAGAGAAGTGTCTTCAAAAGATTCGGTTCAAGAAAACGGCTTTGTCAAATAAACGGCTACTTTTATAGTTTGTGAAGATCTTTCTGTGTTGCCTAATGTTCTTGGAACAAGTGTGAATCTGCTTCGGAAGTTTGGAATCAAAGACATGGAGGCTATTGAGGAACAAACTGTAGATATCAGCAAGGTACGCTTTCTCATCTAGAATATCAATTTTGCAGCTGATATTATTATTATTAGATTTTCAGAGTTTCGTTAATCTTTATTCGGTTTTCAGAGCTTCATTCCTTTTTTTTTTTTTTCATTTGCCCCAATCTCACACCTAGGGTTTCTATCGCAAACCCTCTCTCCTCTTGCGGGGTTGGACACAAAGAGATTTTGATGCGTCAATTTCATATGGATGCTAGCATTGCTTTTGGGCGCGCTCCATGTGCTTCACATTCTCGTTTGATCTTCACCGATTGTTACAAGTCTTAGATTCGATTGGTTTCTTGGCTCTAGTTTTGGTTTCAGAGGAGGGATTTTTTGCGACTCTCGGTCTCTGTTCTTGGTATCTCGTCTTGGCTTTGATTCTCGAATTTGGCTTCTCGGAAGGCATTCTTGGTTTTCTTGAAGAGTGGGAGTTAGTCAAACTTGGAATGGTTGGCTTCTAATCGAAATTGGAGATGTTTCTCTACAACGATGAGGTTACTATTTTTTTTTAGTTGTGATCATTGCTGCTTTCTATGTCGAAGAGAGTTTCAACGTGCAAACAATGCACCATATTCTGTATCACTAGCTTGAGATAGCCTCCTTCGTGATATTCTCTACTATTCAGTTTCAATTTCTATTCTATTGTACTGGTCTGCTTCCTAATATTCTTGCTCTGGGTCTAGTGAATTTGGCATATGAATACTGAGTCAAGAATCGCATTCTCGTCTAGAATAACAATTTTTTTTGTTGTTATCTTTTGCTGTGTTACTGATTGATTAGGTTCTTTTTTTTTCTCTTATTCATGTGTATAGGTTGTTGATCTTCTCAAGTTGTCGTTGCTATCAAAGACCCCTTTGACAGATTTTATCTTTGAGAAGAAACCATGTGTTGATAATTTCGACCCAATAAACCAATCCTGGCTTGAGATATTAGGAGAGGAATCATCTGATGAAGGTAGAAAGATGGTTGTGAAAGCACTGGTAAGAAAATCAGATAGCAAGCTTGTGTTTGCTGAAGCAGAGGAAGATTTTGCAGACTTACTTTTTAGTTTTCTAACTTTCCCTTTGGGTGGAGTGTTGCACATGCTTAAAGGATGTTCTTCTCTGAGCTGCATAGATAAATTATATAAGAGCGTTTCTGAAATGAATCCAGACAGATATTTAAGGTCACAGGGACTCAAATACCAACTAGCTAATCCTCGGTGTGCGCTGCAATTCGACCTCCACAACCAGATATTACCAATTCGTGCGGTGAGCTTTCCTAGGTATCGTTGTGAAACCTACTATGACAACGGTAAGTGGTGTTTGGGTCTTGGTACTTCACCTGCATATCCTCGATTGTTTATCATGGGTTCTTCGAGTCATGAAGGATTTGCCAAAGGACCATTGATGTTCATGGTGACAGATGACTTGGTTGTGACTCCAATGTCATCCCTTTCTGGTGTTTCATACCTAAATAGATCACAAATCCCCCTCTCTGACTTGGAGGAAAGGGTCATTAGCATTGGTGTGAAGGAGGTAAGACACTGAAACAAACTTTCTTATACTGAGTCGTTCATCACATACTATTCTATTAGTTGTATCTGATTACATAATTACATTACATCTGTTGATTTCATGGTGCAGGGATTGAGCATACTAAAAGCTTCCTTGACCTCAACATCTGCTTTAACAAACAGTCTCAAACAATTCATACAAAGCAATAAGGAGGAGACTTGAACAATTATTTACATCTTGTTTAAGGTTATAGTGTGCTACAAAATACAGTACGTGTTTACATTTATTAGGGCCATGGCAATTCTATTGTGATACTTGGAGATTATTTGTTTGACACTATTTTATCCAATATTTTGTCATGTTTCATGTAAAATATTCTGAATGCACCTGTGGTTCAGATTACTTTGCCCATAATTTCCTGTGGTTCTGTCAGTGTAAGCAAGCGTGAATAGCAATCCCTCCTTGTTGTAATCTTCTTTTTCTCAAATAACAAGTGGAAGTCTCTTGACTGACTTGCTTAGCATGAAAAAAAAAATCACAAAACAAAAAATTGGAATTCCTCTTTGATGTGGTTATAAGATTTCGGTTTTAAAAGTTTTTGAAAACTAAATTGGTTTCCTTCTGTTATCGATTATTGAATACTCTTTATTTTTTTTTTAGTTAATTCAAACATACACTAGTAAGTTTCAAATTTTTGAAATATTTAGTTTTGAAATTTTAATGCCAAAATTTAAACTTAAATTACACAAATTACTCTTTATTTTCTCTTTCATTAGATAGAATGACAATGTTATATTTCTAAAATGTGGTGATAGTAGGAACAGTCATAGTATTCGTAATGGCGATGATAGTAAGCTGGTAACCATAACAATGACGGTGTGCTAATTGCAATTGTGCTGGTAATTGTGGTAGTGCCATATAACAGCAGTGGAAATAAAAGTGGTAACAACTAACAAGTGACACTTGCAATAATACTAGTCTTGAAAAACTAAATTTAATTTGTTTTTCAATTAACCTAAAAAAATTTGAACAACTTTTTATTTTAATGAGGTTAAATTAATATGTAAGTCTTATAATTTTGCAAAATAGAGAGATTAAAGTTGTATTTTCGCCTAAAAACAATTCACTGCAATGTCAAAATATCTAGTCGACGTAAACTAACGAAGTTGTAATGGTGTTAATATGCGAGGATTTAATTACAAGTTTTTTTTGTTTAAAAAAATTATAAGGACCTTTTTAAAGTGCTTTTAACTATAAGGACTTATCTTCATAAAAAAAAAAAACTATAGGGACTTAATTAAAAAGTTGAAAACTATAAGAATTTAATCTTTTAATAATAAGTTAAAAAGATTTTTAAACTTAATTAAAAATCAATTCAATTTCATTTTATATAAATGAACCTAATAAATAGAAAGTTTTTAAGTTGAGATTGCGTTGAAAGTCACAATAGAATGTACAATTAGATTTAAAAAAAAAAACTTTTTATTTCTTAGCCAACGTTGGAAACTAGGTCTTATATGATGAAATTACTATTAAATAGTTTTTATTTCTTAACCATAAGGACACTTATTACTAACATTTATCTTAAATAAAAATAGGCTTATAATGGGAAGCGGGTCAAGCTGAAGCTGGTTAACAGTTTTGAACGCTCTTGAGGACTAAGTGTGTGTTTGAATTGTAGTTGAAAAAGTGTAGTTGAGTTCAACTTAACTTTGTAAACTTAAGTTTAGTTAAAAGTAAGTTTAATGTAACTTGATTTATGTTTGGATGCTTTTATTTTAAAAGTACTTTTATCATAATAGAAACTTGTTTGGATGATATAAATGAAAAAAACTTTTAAATATATAATTATTAAAATGGGTGTGAATTTCATACTATTATTTTTTATTAACTTTTTTTTATCTTGTTAAACTTTAAAATTAATTTCTTATATTTTTAACTTTTACCTAAAATCTACTGACGGTGATACACAGGAACAATATTCCCAATGTTCCTATCTCAAATATCAAATTGTGAGATAAAAATAATCTTAATGGCTAAGGTTGGGGTCCTATCCCTGTTGTTTCCAAATATCTGAAATTGCTTCCAGCAACTCACAATGGCAAATCCTTTCTCAAAATTTTGTCTTCTTTCGGTCTTCCCTCATCCTCCCATCATTTTTCTTCTTCTCCTCTCCTCTCACCACTGCCATGAGCTAGCTACCTACGGTGCAGTGGTGATGATGGACAACATGCTGACGGAGCAACCGAAGGCGGCATGGAAGGTGGTGAGGAGGGCGCATGTGTCGGCGTCGCAAAGTGGGCTGAGGTTCCTAATGGTGCTCAACTTGGCCTTCATCCAAGGGATAAACATTTTCAGCTTACAACGATGAACGAAAAAGCAAGTCACTAGGAGCATGTTTGGTTAAACGTTGGTGAGGCCAAACTTAAGGTTGCCAACGGATCAGGACCTTTCCTTTTGCGTTCATTTTGCTTTGGTCAGTTGGGTTTGCCTCGGTATTAATGCAATAGCAATTTGAACTGAAAACCAAACATGCACTAGTTACTTTGAGTTCAACGGAGGTTTTGATGAAAATCACATCCAATTCAATGGAAAACAGAAGTTGCCAAACGAACGGGTGCGGCGTTCAATGGTGCATGAACGTCCATTTGGATGCAAAATGGCCAACCAAACACACCCTAAGTGTGTGATTAATTACTATGAAGAGAGAGTAAAGTCATTGCATTTTCCCACTTGTCTCTTCAGGGAACCATTAAGTGAACCTAAAAAATTGAAAATTGATCATCCCGTTTAGATAGTACTGTAAAATTTAAACCTAAGAGGCTAAATAAATTCTTTGTTCGGGCCTTTACATTCCACCACCTAACTGTTCGGTCCCCTACCTTGAAAGTTGAGATGATCTTGATGCACATATTCTAAGGGTGTGTTTGGTTTAACGTTAGGTTGAACAGACACACATTCCAATGCATGTTTTGTGAGAAGTAGGAATTCAGAGCTTTTGATCTAACTGCCGTTCGGGGGCCTCCCAACGGAAAACCAAACACACACTAACTATTAAACCGTTTCATTATACGAAGTGACTTCATTAAAAATGGCACGAAATACTATGCAATTGAAAAGCCAATGGACACAACATTAAAAATTGAAAACAAAGTGATCCTCTTATTTGACCAATCCCTGCTATAATTCTCTTCGTTATCTTTCCTTTCCTTGAATCTCTCTTCATAATACACATTTCCAGACAAATTGGTCCATCAATGATAGATTCAAAGTGACTTGACATTCTCAATTATATAAAGGGTCTTGCTAACTAGTGCCCTAAAGATATTAGTTAAGAAATTAAAAGGAGAAAGTATTTATTATGGAAATCATAGGAGAGCGTAAAAAAAACTCTGGGCAGCACAATTTTGCACATCCCAATAAAAACCTTTTTCATTTTAGTTTCTTAACCAGTGCCCTTAGCATTTGCCTTATATATACCTGAAATGCTTAGTTAAGCTCTTGACAACAGAAGACAGATATTTTAAAACTTTTCAACAAACAAAATTGTATTCTCTTGGAAACTTGATTATTGTCTACCAATGGCTGCTATTGAAACTGAGCAGTAGATTACCTTGAAGCTTATGGTAATCAAAGAAAGAAATAAAGTTGTCTTTGCCGAGGTAGGGAAAGAATTTGTGGATGTTCTGTTTAGCCTGTTAACATTGCCTTTAGGAACTGTACTACTCGGACTCGGCACTCCACCGAGTAGATGACCTAGTCAAGTAGTATAAGCTTACTCAGACAAAGACAGTTATAATGGAAAGTATATCTTACTAAATGATAAGATATACGAAGATTAAGGCACAAGATCATGATAGAAGATAAGCCTATCTCTATCATAATTAATGAGATTCGATAAGATTTGATAGGAAAATAACCCTATCAAATTACACTCTATAAATACGAAAGTACTCATTCCAATCAAGGTAGGAAATTCTACACCTATTAGTGATACTTGTCTCCTATCTCTGCGCCTCTAACTTGAGCGTTGGAGTGTCTTTGCAAGTACACCCCCATCGTACATCAAGAAGATCTCGACGGAGCCACCGCACCAGAGGACTTACCAAATTTGGTAAGAACATTTGGCGTCCACTGTGGGGCTCAGTGAAACTTTTCCCAGCCACACCAATCAACGCAAAACGATCACGATGGAAACAACCCAAGACAAAACAGCGAATCTTAAAAAGCGACCACAAGTGTTGGAACCTGTAACTCAGGGAACACTGGAACAGGGGGATACCCGTCAAGGTAACCCCCACAATGTGGTGCCCACCCCGCGTCAGGCGCTTGAGAATCACCCACTAATCCAAGCCCTGCAAAGGGAGGTGAACACGCAGAAGCAAAATAGCATGAAGGAGATAGAGGATCTCCATAAGGAGAACACTAATCTCTAAGAGCAATACCAGAAACTACAAGCAGACCGAAATGCGCACTCTGCTGTCCACGTGATTGATCACGAACAACCTAATCGAAAAAAATGAGACGACACTACCTGGAGCGAGGTAGATCGAACAATAACTCAAACCGAATCCATATTCGTATCCGCTATGCACATAGTCCCAAGATGAAACACAATACTAGAGACAACGAGACGACACTCGTTCGTAGATGGCATTATGGAAACACCACTACCGGCCGGGTGGAAGCCCCTGTCCATGGATCATTACGACGGCCTAACAGACTCGGACGAGCACATCGACGTGTTCGTCACGCAGGTCATCCTCTACACAAATGACGATGCAATCATGTGCCATGTGTTCCCAACCACATTGAAGGGAGCAGCGTTGAATTGGTACATGTGCCTTCAACCACAATCGATTGACTCTTTCGCCACCTTGGTTGCTCGTTTTGGTGCCTAATATGCCATGAGCTGGCCTCATCACTTGACAGCAGTGGCCTTAGCCAATATTAGGCAAGAGGACAACGAATCCCTTAGGGACTTCATGGGGAGATTCACTGAAGTCTCAATTAAAATCCGTGACCTGAATCCTCAAGTGGCACTGACCACCATGCTAATGGCCCTAAAGTCTGGACCCTTCTCGGACAGCCTCTGCAAAAAGCTACCATATGATATGGATGAGCTCAGAGCGAGAACAACAGGGTACATTCAGATGGAAGAAATGACGAAGTTCCGAGAATGCATCAGAGGGGAATCTCGAAAAAAGCCTGAGGAATGCGAGAAAATAGGAACAACCCGAGAGCGGATTTCTAACAGTAGATCCAGGGCCGAGAAGTCGTCTCAAGCAAGAATCACTCACTACACTCCCTTAATAGAAAGTAGAAGTCGAGTCTTAGAAGAAGCCTGCAGTGCTGAACTGATCAATCTGCCTACTCAAAATCGGTCCCTGCAAAAAGCGGACAGGTCCAAGTATTGCAGATACCATCGAGTGCACAGACACGCCACCGAATACTGCACTACACTAAAGGATAATATTGAAAAAGTTATCCAAGAAGGCAAGCTACGATGCTTTGTCCGAGATGACAATAGCAAATCTGAAAAAGAATGAACCCGAGATAAGGAGGAAGATCGCAACAGAAAATCTCGACGAACAGAAGAGAATCTACAAGAGTGACCAAGTAATCCCCCCGAGACTCGGCTCTGAGGCTTTATGAACACGATTGCAAGAGGATTCGCTGGAGGAGGGAGCTCGAGCTCGGCAAGGAAGAGACATTTACGCGGCATCCGGTCAATCAACTCGGCTTCCGTGAGACTGAGAGCACTGAGAAGCCTACCACCCATAACATTCACTGACGCGGACTTCGAACGGATATAACCCAACCACGATGACCTAATGGTGGTAAAGGTTGAGGTCGTTAACTTCCTAGTATGCAAGGTCCTTGTAGACTAGGGCAGTTCAACTGACATCTTGTATTGGTCCACCTTCAAACAACTGGACATCACCGAAAGCAAGATACAGCCGTACACCGAATAGCTAGTTGGATTTTCAAGCAAAAAAGTGGATACCAGAGGCCACATAGATCTCCTCACCACTTTCGGCGACAAGGACAAAGGGTCCAAGACCATTACAATCAGGTACCTCTTAGTCAACGCCCTTACTTCATATAATGTTCTTATAGGCAAACCTGCACTCAACGAGTTAGGAGCAATGATCTCAACCCCTCACCTAGCAATGAAGTTCCCCAACTCAGAAGGGGAAATAGTAATAGTAAAAGCATATTAGGAAATAGCTCACGAGTGCTACTTGGCAAGTTTAAAGATAGCCAGTGGTAAAAAGGTCCCAGAATCGAGAGTGAAACATGTAGCATGCACCTCGTTCATTGTACAACTAATAGACTCGACCCAACCTGATGAGGCAGAACTAGACCCTAGGGAGGGTAAGCCGAGAGCAGAACCCACTGAAGAGGTAAAGTCTTTCCATCTAGGAAGAGAAGCAGGTCAATGCATAAAGCTTGGGACTCAGCTAACCAGTGAAACCAAGAATGCAATCGCCCAAGTCTTATCAAAGATCGCCAACCTGTTCACATGGTTAGCAGCTGACATGCTCGGAATCGACCCAAGCTTCCATTGTCACAAACTCACCATTTGCCTAGAGGACAAACCAATCTCCTAAAAGAAGAGAAAACTTGGGGCCGAGAGAGGAAAAGCGGTCGGAGAGGAAACAAAGAAGTTACTCAACACCGGTTTCATAAGAGAAGTGCACTACACCACATGGCTTACAAACGTCGTGATGGTAAGAAAGGCAAACGGTAAAAGGAAGATGTGTACTAACTATATAGATCTTAACAAGGCATGCCCCAATGACTCATACCCACTACCAATCGAGTATTAACAGGGTGGTGGGCAAAGCATCCGGTTACCCCATCTTGAGCTTTCAATACGCTTATTCCGGTTACAACCAGATACCCATGTTTCCACCTGAAGAGGAGAAAATGACATTCATAACTGATAGGGCTAACTAATGCTACACGGTAATGCCATTTGGTCTAAAGAATGCGGGAGCCACATACCAACGTCCGATGGACAAAATATTCGCGGAGCAACTTAGGTGAAATCTAGAAGTCTACGTAGATGACATGGTGGTCAAAAGCCGAAACCCGGACTCATATTCAGGAGATTTAGCCAAAATATTTGATGTGATCAGAAAGCACAATATGAGGCTAAATCCGGAGAAATGCGTATTCGGAGTGCAAGGCGAAAAGTTCTTAGGCTTCATGCTTACTCATAGAGTCATAGAGGCCAACCCAGAGAAGTACGTAGCTATCATAAACATGAGAAGCCTGTGTAACATGAAGGAAGTACAAAGGCTAACTGGAAAGTTGACGTCCCTGTCCTGTTTTCTACCGAAAGTGGCAAAGGTGGCTAGACCTTTTTTCCAACTCTTCAAGAAGCAACAAACATTTGACTGGAGTGAAGAGTGCAAAGCAAACTTTCTAAAGTTAAAAACGCTACTCACTTCACTACTAGTTCTAACTCGACCTGAACCCGGCAAAGACTTGTTACTATACCTAGCAGTCTCGGGAGACACAATCAGCTCGGTCATCATCCAAGAAGAAAAATAGACATAAACACCAATCTACTATGTAAGCCGAGTGCTGAAAGAGGCCAAAACAAGGTACAAATGATCGAAAAGTTGGTGCTAACCTTGGTTACTTCAGCACGATGACTACGACCGTACTTTCAGAGCCACCAAGTGGTGGTACGAACTGATCACCCAATACAACAAGTGTTGAGGAAGCAAGAACTGGCTAGAAGAATGATAGCCTTGTCAGTAGAACTATCAGAGTTCGGCATCAAGTATGAATCGAGAGGACCTATCAAGGCCCAATGCTTAGAAGACTTCATAGCAAAACTAGCACCAGTAGAAGGGGCACCCTCACCATGGTGGACCCTCTATGTGGATGGCTCCTCAAACACCAAAAGCAATGGAGCAAGCGTCATAATCGAAAGTCCTAAAGGGATCATTTTAGAACAATCACTCAGGTTCAATTTCAATGCATTTAACAACCAAGCCGAGTATGAAGCCCTGTTAGCCGGGTTGAAACTCACTAATGAATTAGGAGCAAAGCACCTCAGGTGCTGGAGCAACTCAAAACTGGTCATGGGACAGATGAACGGATCCTATCAAACAAAGGACCCTAGATGACAAGATACTACCACTTAGCTTCCCAGTTAAAGAATGAATTCACCGAGTTCAAACTCAACCACATCCTAAGAGAACAGAACGAAAAGGCCGACTTGCTATCAAAATTGGCATGTACAAAGAAGAAAGGCCACCACAGAACTATCATACAGGAGATGGTATCCACTCCGAATATTGACAAAGAAGTTTCCAATATCAACCCGGTAGACCGAGAGTGGATGACCGAAGAATGGATTTTCTTGAAAGAAGGAACCCTTCCCAAAAACTGAGAAGAAGCTAGGAAGATTAGAAGAAGGGCGAGTTACTATGTGTTAGAAAGAGAAGACATTTACAGAAGAGAGTTCACTACACCATTGCTAAAGTGCATTACAAAGACACAGGCCGAGTACGTGGTAAACAAGATGCATAAAGGAATATGTGGAATGCACTCAGGGGGAAAAGCTATGGCCACTCGAGTATTATGAGCCATATACTACTGGCCGATAATGCATCAAGACTGCGCTAAGTACGTGAAAAAATGTGAAGAATGCCAAAAATATGGCAATATATCTCACCTACCAGCGGAAGAACTGCACAACATCATGGCACCATGGCCTTTTGCCATGTGGGGAGCAGATATCTTGAGACCATTCCCACTTGCCAAAAGATAGGTCAAATTTCTCTTGGTCGAAATTGACTACTTCACGAAATGGATCGAAGTCAAACCCTTAGCCACCATCATGACCAACAACGTACAAAAATTCATATGGAGAAACATCATTTTCCGATTCAACACCCCACACTGAATAGTCTCCGACAACGGAAAACAATTCGTTGAAAAGAACATGGAAGAGATCTTTAAGAACCTTGGGATTCAGCACCGAGTAACTTCAGTAGAGCACCTCAAACTAATGGGCAAACTGAAGCAGCTAACAAGGTCATATTGAGAGAACTAAAAAAGCGAGTCGGCGATGCCAAAGGAAGCTGGGCCAAGGAGATTCCAGCAATCCTTTGGGCATATCGTTGAATGCCATAATCTACAACTGGGGAAACACCTTTCTGACTTTCATATGGATCAGATGCCATGATATCAGTAGAAGTTGGAGAACCCTCTCTGCGACGAGTAAACTTTGTTCAAAAGAACAATGACCAGTCACTAAGGCATGCACTCTACATGACCGAAAATACCCTCAATGAGGTCTAAATCAGAGTAGATGCTTGCAAAAGAAGAGCCGAGAAGAGATACAATGGCAAGATCAAGCCAAGAAGCTTCGAAGTCAAAGATTTGGTTTAAAATGCGGAGAAGCAAGAAAAACAACCGGAGAGGACGAACTAGCAGCCAACTAGGAAGGCCCCTTCAGAGTAACCGAGATACTGAGGAATGGAGCCTACCGACTAGAGCATCCATCCGGCAAAGCCATCCCTTGCACTTGGAACGCTACTCATATGAAGTTTTACTATAATTAGAACATTGTAAGTGGTGATGTACTCTTTTTCCTACTTTGACATTTTTTCCAAGACATTTTTTGTCAAAGAGGTTTTAATGAGGCACACCCGACTTTTATTATTAATAAAGTTCTTTTTCCATTACATTATCGCATAAGACCGAGTAGACTAATCGGATACCTGGCACAAAAATCCACTTAGTGAGTGACATTTCGGCATCTCGAAAGGAGAATGACTGGAAACTTCGATAACTAGTTCTCGAAAGACTAAGTTACGAAAATAAGCTAACCGTGTAGACCTTTACAAGATACGAAAAGACGAGTTAAGCTAAAAACCGTGTAGACCTTTAACAGGATATGAAAAATGAGTTGAAATGATAGCGTAGACCCTAACTGGATACGAATCCTAACCACTACATAGAAAAGTGAGTGCAATAACTTAAGAGAAAATCAAATTTCATTAAGATAAATGCACCCTATTAGATGGGCCGGGTACGAGCCTTCTACAAAAATAAATATAAGTAAAAAACACCTAAAAGCTAAGCTGTAGGCTGGTAGGTTGGGCCAAGTCTTTAGGAGCCTTCTTATCCGGGATGGCTGACTCATCCACCACCACTCCCTGTTTGTTGACATCCTTATCGATATCAAAAACAGAGGTGGCGGCATCCTTAAAGAAGAATCGGACTTGGTGAACCGCCTTCTTAAACCTGACCTCATGAGTAGAGATGACCTCGTCCACAGCTTCACTCAGGTCAGCTCTTAGCTTGGCCTCAGAGTTAGCAGCATCCAGCTTGACCCACTCCAACCCCTAGTTGAGATGCTCCACCTCGGCCTGGAGATCCTCAGATGACTTCTCGGCTTGAGTCAAGGAGAGCTTCAAAGCATCCTTTCTCGAACCTTAGCTTCCCCCAACTTTGCTTCTGCTGCCTCAAGGGACTTACGAGACTCCTCAGCTGATTGAAGTATAGTCTCGTTAGCTCGAGTAGCATCCACTAAGGCCTGTTCGGCCTTTGAAGCGGTCTCCTGAGCCAAAACGAGCTCGCGATGGCCGCGGTCAAATTCTTCATCCCAAAATTGGGCAATAGCCTAAGAACGAGCCTGGAAACGTGATATCGCCTCCATGGAGATTTGGGGACCAACATCCCTCAATTTGTCCAGGTCAACCTGACCGAGATTCTCGACACTGATGAGATCTTGGGGGTTGAAGTCTTTATCCCATAGAGAACTCTGCCTATCCTTCATGGAAGCACAAAGTGGACTCGGCTTAGCCTTCTTGGAAGGGCCATCCTCCCCTTGAACTATTTTGGGATTCCTCCTCTTTGGAGAAGGAGGAGGTGGAATTGAAGAAGCAACTTGGACTTCCCCAGCCTTTTTGCTTTTCATCTTTCCAACAGGATTTTCTTGGTGTTCTTGTAGTCGAACTTCCCCATCACATCTACATAAAAAGAAAAATGATTATAAAAAACAAGCAAGTGTAAAAGGAAGAAAAACCAAGTAATCAAAAGATACTCATGATCCCAATCGGCTCTCGGAGTCTTGGAGACCAGAATCCCTATGATGATTTTACACTTAAGATGATGTGGAAGTCTACAAAGATCAACCATGTCATCTTGGTCCTCAGGAGACATATCCACTATAGAGGAAACCTGGACCTCCCCCGCTTATAAAAGAAATTGGACATCCTGTCCTTCCCCGGACGAACTCAGAAAAACCCTCCCTTGAAATTTTTCCAAGAGGAAGTGTAAGGGCCGAGTATAGCTTTACCCGAAATACCAGTTAAGGAAACCCAACTACCCTTCTTACTCTCCTCACTGAGTAGTGAAAGAGAAATTTAGGAGGGTCGGGATAATAAAAAACTTGTTACAGAGTACCCTAAATGGATAAATAGACGCCTAGGCATTTAGATACAGCTGGGTAGGAGCAACATTCAACTCTCGAAAGACGTCACATTCAAATTTATCAAATAGTGACCTCGAGATAAGAAAATAGGGCCTCGTACACGTAAGTATAATGAGACTCACATGAAAGAGCTCGAAGAAAGACGCGCTCACTCGACCTGCAAGGCTCGGCATGAGTAATATTCGGCAAGTCCGAGTGGTACAAATCAATCTCCTCTAAAAGAGAGAATAGACTCATGGATCTGATATCGAGAGAAGTAACCGCTTACTTCCTCGTGTACCCAGAAATAACCTGAAAGTGTAATAGGAGGGATGGCCTTTTTGGGAGGCAGAGAATTACTAGGCTCAGGAAGATGAGAAGGAGAAGCGATAGGCCGGACACGACGAGGCACCAAGGACACCTCCTCGGTGGCCTCCAAGTCGTCTATGACCACGACCCCCGTAGCAGCAGTAGCCAAAGGCACCTCTACTTGTTCAGAAGGGAGGGAAAGACGAACCACCCCACCTAAAGTGGCATGCGACGTCGACGCGCCGTCACCAGCCCCACCAGAACCACGTGGCTCGACAATGCCCTGCCATTGAAATCCTCTCCGATCAAATGTACCTCCGATGGCAGCATCCTGCCACCGTCGGAACACCCCAAATCCCCGAAAAGAGAAGACATTCTTAACATAAAAACAAGGTGGAAGAGGGCATACCTGAATAAACATAAAGAGCAGAAAATAGAGAAGAGGAGGAAGAAACGACGGAGATGAAGAAAAACTCGCCGGAGAAGGAAAGGGAAGAAGAAGAAGTAAGGGTTCGACTAGCATAGTGACCCTTATATAGAAGTCCAAAAGCTTTGAATGCGAAGAGACGAAGCAACCCAGAGCGTTGGATCAAGACCCTTCACCAAACGAATCAACGGCTGGGGAGGCTTGAGACCTTTGGATATCCCGAGGACATTTCAAAATTCAAAAATAATCATTGTCACCATCCTCGGGAAACGTTACGAGTTAATAGGTCTGAAGTGATGCGACCACTCGAAAATGAAGTGACGCGACCTTTCGAAGCGAAATAATGGAGCCAAATCTGACAAAATGAGACGAGTAAGACACAATGCCAACTCAGCCAAATGAAAATTCGAATTCGGCAAGAGCACCACTTAAGCTCTTACATAGCTTCAGAGCTTAGAGGGCATGTGTACTTCTCAGACTTGGCATTCCACTGAGTAGATGAGATGGCCGAGTAGTATAAGCTTAATCAGACCAAGGTAGTTATAATAGAAAGTATATCTTACTAAAAGATAAGATATATGAAGATTAAGGCACAAGATCATGATAGAAGATAAGCATATCTCTATGATAATTAACGAGATTCGATAAGATTTGATAGAAAAATAATCCTATCAAATCTATCTCTTTACACTCTATAAATACAAAAATACTCATTCCAGTCAAGGTAGGAAATTCTACACCCATTAGTGATACCTGTCTCCGACCGTACATCAAGGAGATCCCGGTAGAGTCACCACACCAGAAGACTTACCAAATTCGGTAAGAACATGAACTATTGCAAGACTTGTGCGTGAGGAGTCAAATATGCAGCCAATTGAAGTTGGATCGCTGAGTTCACTCTATCAAAGTGTGGAAAATCTAAACAAAGAGTGTCTATCCTCATATACGTGTAGAGAAATGCTATTACGACCCAAAAGCTCAATGGAAGCATATTGTTAGAGTCTGAAGCTGAACATTGACGACACATAGACCATAGAGTACTTGTATGTAACAATTTGGTCAATTGTCAATACGTAAGCACGATCTTAATAAGCACCTTTAAGAATAAAAGATGTAGATTTGGGAACATGTTGGATAAACCGATTTCTCCTCAAAGTTGTGATGTCATTGATGGTTTTGTTAAGAGTAATGGCACTTTTATGATCATTGACGATCTGAAAGTTGTGCCAAATTCATTGAATATATTATTTTATCTGTTCGAGAATAGTGGAATAGAAAATATGTCTTTAGTGAATGAAATGACCGTGACTATAACTAAGAACCAAGTTTCTTTATTTGCATTTTCTTGAACTTGAATATCATTTTGCTTTTGGATGTCCTTTTTCAATTGACGTGGTTATGATTTATGACCTATAAGGACTAATTGATGTTGTGATGATAACAAATTCTATTTATCTTTTTTTTTATAGGTAATGGGTCTGTTGAAAGTTGTTTGAGCTCAACAACAACTTTAACGAATTTGTTGTTAAAAATACCATTTCTTGAGAAATTTAAAATGGTTGAATTTCCTCCGTTTGATTTCAATGCAAGTGGTAGTAGCAAAATCAACGTGACAATAATGCGGAGAAAATCAAATGGCAAGATAGTGTTTGCTCAATGAAAAGAAGATTTTGCATAATTTCTTTTTAGTTTTCTCACTTTTCCTTTAGGAGGAGTGGTACATTTGATGAAAGGATGTTCTTCTATGGGTAGCGTGGATGGATTGTATAAGAGCATTGTTGATTTAGATGAAAATTGTTGGACTACAAAAGAAGTAAAGAATAAGCTTGTTGAATATGGACTTGCCCCACTGTATATATCAAGCAACCAGCTACTCCCAATTTATGATGGCTCCAAATATTATTGTTACATTGAGCACATAACTGGTCCTTTTGCATCATACCAGGTTGCTGCTTGTTATTTAATTTTTACAATCAGGCAAGTAGACAGCAGCAAGGGTACATGTAAAGCTTTAGAGTTTGTTGATCTCTTACCTGATACAGGAAATAGTAAAGGATATGCGAAATGACCAATAATGTACATGGCAACAGATGATTTGATTGTGATGCCGGTGTCGTCCACTTTTGTTGTATCTTTACTAACCAGTATGAGCATTCCCTTTAGTGACTTGGAAGAGAAAGAGGTTAGCATTGGCATCAAGGAGGTAAGAAGAATCCAAAAGCATATATGATCTCTTTAATATGTGATTTTTGTTTGCTTGATGTTTGTATTACCTTTGATTAATTTGCCAAAACATCATGTTATTGTAATGTTACCATTTTGGTGCAGGGAATAAGCATACTACAAGCATCTTGGACCTCAAAATCGGCCCTAACAACTGGTCTCAGGCACTTGATAACCGAAGTTAAGTAAGAGAACTGAGTAATCAATATGACAATTACTTGTATTCCTTTTAATTTGGGTTTTGTTTTCTCTCTTAAGGCTTATATATTCTCATTTTAGCTTTTATTGATATTTTGAAATTTATTGTCCTGCCTTGATAGTAAAATGTGTCCTATTGTCCTATATACAGATCTGTATCCACTTAGATATATTTTATTTGATCTTTAACCATTCAATCTTTTAATCGTATAATATGTGTAAAGTCAAGAACAGAAATCACCACAAAAGCCTTTGCTCCAAAAGAATCAAGAAAGATCAAAGGAGCAAGAATGGATCAAGAATAGAGGAAGAACAGAAAAAACAACACCGAGAGTTTTACGTGGTTCAATTAGAGCAATATACTCTAACCTACATCCACGACAGCCACTATTGTTGATATCAACTTCTCTTTATGTGAGTACAATCTCTCTCAACTCAGTTACAGATTTTTCCTTACACAGATACAAGAGAAAAACAAAGAAATTATGGAAAAATTGAGAGAAGGCTATGCATCAGAACAATTTATAGCCTTAACAACCAACAAACTAACTGCTACCCATAAGAAATGGAAAAACAGTTATGATAACAGCTAACGGAACTAATAGTTGGCTTAGCAAGTGGTTGTTAAAAAAACTTTGTTAAGTGAACCAATTAACCAACAATTCTCCACCTTGGTTTAGTAACAAAACCAAATCAGTGACTACAGATATAGCCCCGAGGGGCTCAGTCTCCTTTTAGCTGAATCAGATCTAAGCAGTGAAAGAACTTACTGCTTGGAAGCACCTTTATGATCATATCAGAAAGATGACGATCAGTTGAAATCTTCTTGACTATAACTGATCCTTGACCAATCACTTCTTTGACAAAATGCAACTTAATAATCAATGTGCTTTTTCCTCTCATGATATACTTGGTTCTTTGATAAGTGAATGGCACTTTGGCTATCACAATGTACTGTGATAACTTGGTCTTGTATCTTCAATTCTTGAGCAATACCTTGAAGCCAAAGAGCTTCTTTTACAACTTTGATTATCGCAATGTATTCAGCTTCAGTAGTGGACAAAGCCCACAACCTTTTGTAGACTAGCTTTCCAGGTAATAGCAGTACCAAATACAGTAAAAACACAACCTGTGAGAGACTTCCTTGTATCTAGACAGCCTGCATAATTAGAATCTACAAATCCTTCAATAGCAGCTTTTCTATTGCTATCTCTAGCTCCACCATAAACCAAGACTCTGCCAAGGGACCCTTTAATATATCTCAGGATCCACTTTAGATCCTGCCAATGTGTTTTTCCTGGATTTGCCATGAATCTGCTTACCAAACTTACTGCATGTGCTATATCAAGACAAGTACACACCATGGCATACATCAGGGACTCTACAACATTAGCATATGGAATGCCTTCCATATAAATCAGATCTTCATCTGTCTTGGGTGCTTGACTAGTACTCAACTTGAATTGCTGAGATATAGGTGATGAAATATGTTTTGAATTTGACATTCCAAACCTTTCAAGAACTTTCTTGAGATATACCTCTTGAGACAGATACAGTAGCTTCTTCTTCCCGTCTCTTTTGATTTCTATTCCCAATATTCTTCTAGCTACCCCCAAATCTTTCATTTCAAATTCCCTGTTCTCAGCTTTGACCTTTGTAATCTCACACTTACTATTACTTATTATCAGAATGCCATCAACGTATAACAGTAAGATTACAAATATATTCTCAGAAGGAAATTCAAAATATACACAATTGTCATACTGACTTCTTTGGAACTGTATGTGAGCCATGAATTCATCAAATCTTCTATTCCATTGTCTAGGAGACTGTTTCAAACCATAAAGGGATTTATTTAGTTTGCAAACATAATCCTCTTCACCTCTAATTTCAAACCCCTCAGGTTGTTTCATCAAGCTCTCCATACAAGAATGTTGTTTTCACATCCATCTGTTCCAAAGTAAGTTGGGATTACGCAAGACTCTCAATGAGTGGACTAATATAGAGAAAGTGTGATGAAAATTGTTGCACTATTCTAGGCAGAGAATTCAAAAGGTAAACGTGCCTCTTCAATTTAGTATGAGTTCAAAAATGTCCACTAACCACATCAATAAGGACCAAAAGTGCTGGAAAGTTATTTGTGCTCAAATACAATTTTGACTCTTAATAAAAAAAAAAAAACAATTTTGACTGATTTGTTATTAGAAAAACAACCTTTTGAGATATTATTTGAAAGGATAAAATCTCCAAGCTGTAATTTTAACGCAAATGATTGTCGCAATATATATCAATGTGAAAATAATACAAAGTAAATCAAGTGGCAAGATACTGTTTGCTCAAGGAAAAGAAGATTTTGAGGACTTCCTTTCAAGTTTCTTGACTATTCCTCTAGGAGGAGAGTGGTCTATTTGACGGATTATGGTTATTCTTATATTGGCAGCGTTGAAGGATTGTATAAGAGTGTTGTTGATTTAGATGAAGATTATTTGACTACAAAGGAAGTAAAGGGTAAACTTGTTGATGCAGTGATTCCTCCACTATACAAATTAATCAACCAACTACTCCCAATTCAATGCAATGCTCCAAAATATTTTTGTTACTCTGAGCACTACTCATATAACAAAGCATACCTTGCTGCTTGCTATCTAACTTCTACACATAGGAAAGTTGACTAAAGGTTTGGATACTGTGCTGCTTTGGAGTTCGCTGATTCCATATTTGAGAGAGGCAATAGTAAAGGATATACTAAAGGACCCACAATGTACATGGCAACAGATGATTTGGTTGTGATGTTGATGTTGTCTATTTCTGTTATATCGTTACTAGACAATATGAGCATTCCCGTTAATGACTTGGAAGAGAAAGTGATTAGTATTGGCGTGAAGGAGGTAAGAAGAGTCATAAAAGCATTTGATCTTTTTAGGTTTTTTATTTGCTTGAAAATTTAATTAATTTATCTTCATTTGCCAGAAGATTATGGAGTTACTGTAAAGTTTACTGTGTTGGTGCAGGGTGTTCACATACTACAAGCATCTTTGACCTCTACATCAGCCCTGATAATTGGTCTCAATCACTTGTTGACCAAAGTTTAGGAGGAGAAGAACAGAATGATATTGTTCTGTATTTTGAATACATCGAGGGCAAGAGCTATACACACTACTACAAAATATGCTTTTTACATCGCCGTAACAACATCGGTTCTTAAAAAACCGATGTTGTAAAATAACTGGTGGCATTTTTGAAATTAACAGCTAATATACTACATCGGTTCGAATAAAACCGATGTTAAATGTAACATACTACATCGTTTATTAGGTGAACCGATGTAGTTACTAGCGCTTTCAACATCGTTCCTTTCGTGACCGACGTTAAAAAAAATGCGGTGGCAAACTTGTAAATAATTGAACTTGTAAAAAATATCTGAATCCCTAATTTTCACTCCAGCTCTCCCTCGCTCATTCTTATTGCTATCTTCCGCCGCTTCCTCTTCTCCAAACCCTTCAGATTCCTCCGCCGTTTCCTCCCCAAACACCGCAAGAGAGAGGGACCTTCTTCCTCCTCTTCTCGTTCCTCTTCCGACGTTTTTGTGTGCGTCTTGTCTTGTGGGGGTTTAATGCGGAGGAGCAACTCGCACGTGGGGTGGCATTTGCGGATATTTTCAACCTCGTCTTTGGAGCCATAGGTTGTGACGTTAATGCGTACGAAGGCGGCATATCTGATGTGGGACTCGGATTTGCGCATGGGTTATGTCCTCATTACGAAGTCGAGGCACCGGTTATATCCTCCTACGAACAGGTGAACATTGTTTTTTTAATTTATTTACCTTTCTCTCGAATTGTTTTCGGCTGCAAGTATCAAATTGTGTTAGAAGGATTTATTTTGGAAAATTTGAGGTTAAAAAAAATTGTCTATGTTTGGGAAGTAATATTTTAATATTTGATGACAAATCTCAATCTTGAAATATGAAATATAGATTTTACTTGTCACAAATATAGTAACGTTAACTATAATCCCCACACCAGTGGCCATACATATGTCTCATGGCTGTCAGCACTCACCCTGCGTTGAAATACTCCTGCCGGGTATGTAATTTCATTTGGCCACAATATGGCATTACTTGTGCTTAGCTGCGGCATTTGATTACTTGTTTTTTGTGAATGTAGGATGGCTACTTGGTGCCAGAAATGCATCTATTTGAAACCCAAGATGGAAAAATTAGCCGCTGAATATCACAAGTAAACTAGTCATTGTCTCTTCTTCAATTAGATGGCTCTTAAGATTTTACTTTATTTAAACAATTATTCTTTCAAAACTAATTTAAACTAAAGTCAATTCTATCTTGCTACATATTTAAAGATTGCTTCAAGCCTTCAACCATAAGATTAACCAATTCTGTGCAAGTATGAAATCCAATGTCCCTGTTAATCCAAAGCAAACTGATGTTTTTAATTCATTTGTTTTATTATTTTGGCACTGTTTGAGAATCAAATTTTATTTCGTGGATGTTAATAAGGTACCTCAGGCTCAAGTCAAGCGTGGCAACATATTTGCAAGTATGGATTTTCATTCTTAATTCATTCTTACTGGTAACTGTGTGTTACATTATTTAATTATGTTTTGGTTTCATGTGGTAGCCCCTCGGATTTGGAGAAAATGTAAGCCAGGTATGGTATCCATTTTTCATTCTCTCTGTTCCTATGTGCGTGCGTAACTTGTTCTCAATTCCTAACGTTTTAGTTGAATGCATTGTTGGAATTCATAGAAATTTTCACATTGAATCCAAATAACTAATTATTTATGTGGAAGATCTAATAGTAAGGGAAGAAGCATGCCGTGTTGGTTTACTTTTTGGTGGTTTAATAGGATCTTATCATGCTCTTAGATGCTTGTTGCGTAAATTGAGAAAGAAAGAGGCTCCTCTTAATGCGTAAGTTGCAACTCAAACTGCTTTCTTGATTTATTCTTATAGCTTCTCATTTTTTGCACTTCAAGTGTTTGATAAATTTTCCAAGTTACCATTCTGATATGCTAGCTTATACCAAATCACAACAGCACAATAAAGTTAACAAGAAACATTCAAGACTTTTCCATAACACCCTGATCCAATATCATTGTCTTGTGAGAAGTTGTTTGTGTATTTCTTAATTCTTTTATTCTTTTGTGATAGTAAGTGATATATATTACTAGCTTTTTGTCATCTTTTACATGCAGCAGCTAAAGTTAGACTCTGCAAGCATGGCAAAGAAGATTGAGCTTCTTGAACATTTTAAAAGGACACTCTTTATTTTAAAATATTGGCTCAGTTATCCTACCTCTAGTTCATCTTATTCAAATTATTGTCTCTGTGTGTGTGCACCCTCACATTGATATTTCAATTCCTTATAGTAGCAGAGATTATAGTGCTTCTACCACATGAATGTGTTCTGCTTTCAATTTGACAACTGGAAACATGACTAGTCCATTCTGTTGTGAGGGATGAAAGTATAATTTGTGTAGTCAATCTCTCTCATTCGGCCTTGATCTTAAACTTGTATTTTGAACATTGATGCTTAAAAGGGTGATTTTGACTTGTTGCCATGCTAGGACCACCTGAATCATATTAAAGTGGATATGATTATCTTGGGAAAACTGTTCAGGTGATACACTACACATGCCATTTACCTCTGCCTTATTGGCTATATATTTGCTTGTGTGAAACTGTTAAAATAAAGACTGGTTTGCTCAGTTGTTGGTATTTTAAAATAGGTGGTTACAATCGTATTTGAAAACCATGAAACAGAGTTCACAACACTTTCCTTCAACCTCTTGTTATTAATATGTGAAGCAATTGGAAAAAATAGTTTGGCATTTGAAAATTCTTTTTTATTTTGTGATTGATTTTGTGAAACTTGGGGTGTAATTGGTAAAGGTGATTATAAAACAGAGAGGGTTTTACTATTCTATTCATTTATATTGATTTTGTGTTCTGTTCATTGATTGGTTGATATGGTTATGCTAATAAGTGTTTTTACTATCTTGTTAAATTGTTTTAGTTCATATTTTGCACATGCACACCAAATGTTTGATAATTTGGCTAAGTGTGTTATCAGAGGATAGTAGAGTAAGCATTAATGTGTTGGTTAATGTTTACTCTGATATTTATATCTTCTTTTGGTTCCTTATTAAAAGAAGATCTTGTATTGAATTCTCCTATTCTGTTTTGCCATCATTCCAATACCTGTAAATACCAGTTTTGATTATAATAAATTGCGGCCCTGATGAGCATTTCCTTATCAAACTTGAATTGGTACATGCAATTGAAAAACAAAGACAATATAGAGCACACTTATCATTGTAGTTGTCTCTTTGAGCCATCATTGTCTTTCTACCTGATTGGTCTATTAGGTAATTATTTTATACAGAACATGATTTTGTTTTATTATTTGTTTTTTATTACTTTTTTATTCTTTCATAATTTGGCAAGAGTAAGTATTTCTTATTATTAACACATTAGTTCACTGCACGTTAATCAAGACCAACCATTAACACGTGAATTTCCATATGGTTATTAGCTTATCTTATTAGCTATCAAAGCTAAAGAATATGTACAGTTTTATTACAATTAACTTTTATATATAATATAAAAAAGTTTAATACATTTCTTGTATATTATTGGTATTGCATTTTCTATCAACATTCTTGCTTATACTTTATCATTTTCTTTTGTTTTATGAAACTTTTAGAACAATTCAGATTTTATAATCACTAGTACATACCAAGAAATTGCAGGAAGGTAAGTTCTTTTATAGAAACACGATACTTAAAATGAATGCTCAATTATTGTTTTCATCACACTAGTAATCAATGTTTCAAAGATTCATTTCACTTTAAGACATATGTCACATTAGATTTTACATATCATGTGATAGTTGTACGGTGCTCTAATTTGGATCATCCTGCCACAATCTAATAATATCTTTTTTTGTCTCTTAATAATTTGGTTTCCCATGTCATACTTTCCCTATCCTCAAAAATGTAGAGAGCTAATAAGCATTCATGATGTTGACTATATGTGAGTTTAGTGGGAACCATTCTCAGGTCCACCACAAAGTCAAATTTGTAGACCTTAAACTTTCACTTTATTATTAATATGGTGATTATTGAACTTTTGAGCTGCAGGGTATGAAAAATCTGACCTTCAATGCTGACAGCTAACCAATTGGTAAAAGTTAGTTGCTATATGCCTGTATGATAATCCCATTGTACACAATTTGATTTAGGAAATTAAGTTTTAGTTTGCTTTGTGTATGCATAATGTTTCTTGCTATTACTATTCTGTGATAGTTTAATGCTCATGTGATTTCACTTTGCATTTAAAACTGGTTTTATTTATGAGGGACATTAATATCTTTGAGGGACATTAAAATCAAAACTGCTCCTAGATATTAGAGAAAATTGGTTCTTTGATACTGTCTAGTGTTAATGTAAGAATAATGACATTCATTTGTTATTGTCTGTATCAGAGTATCCTTAAGCCTCAAGCTCTGGACAGTGGAAATTATTGGAAAATTTTAGGATTTGTTAATTCATGTTAAGGCTAATGCATATGGATATGAATTAACTACACTAGTTGTTCCTCTGTACAACCAGTGGTAGCAGTTGAAAAGACAATCTTTCACAGAGAAAAAGCTGCTATCAGGCTATGCTATCAGGCACCACTTTCCTCATATTGAGAATATGAGTAAGAGTGAAAGCTTATCTTTCTATCAGCTTTATTTACATAATGAAAATTTTCTATTTTTTTGGCTGGTAATACTCAATGTTTTTTCTATCTAATCTAATACTACTTTTCATATTTCAAATCTTTCCCATGCTTGTGAAGGGAACTGCTGGAAGCTTGGTGGTTTTGGTGAATTGGTTGGAAGCTTTATGGCTTTATATATACTTTTAATTATAAAAAAAATTATCTTTTTAATGTTTGGTCCAGCAGAATATGAATAGGATGAATAAGTGAATCTTGATGACCTCTGATAGTATTTCTTAACCTTGTGCTAGTGCAATAGAGTTAAGAATGAGGCACGTATGGTTCTGCACTCCAAGGATCAGACAAAGGTCAAAGCTGAAGATCAAAGGGTTGTGTTTGGTTACAACTTGTAGCTACTAATTTGTGTTTCATTAGTCATTATTAATGTTTTATTTATTTGGATGCCCTTTTTCTAGACCCTTTGTAGGCTGGCTCAAAATCGGGATGTTGCAAGGAAGAGTTGGTTAAGGAACAAGGTAATTGCTTTAAAATATAAAATTGAATTGCTTTCATTTTATACCATGATATTTAGAGAACTATAAATGATTCTTTTTATTAAGCCAATTGGCACCCCTTTCCATATAGATTGTTTTGCTAATCTTATTGAACTTTCTACCCATAGATCATAGAAATTGGAAATAAAAATGATAAACTAGGAACTTTGATAATGTAATTCTATTTAAGAGATGCCATATTGTCACAAATAAATGCTGAGAAAAGAAAACTCTTTCAGGATTTACCTAAGATCAGTACTGGGTTGTCTCAACTAAGCTTGTTTGATAGAGATAGTAGACAGAGTAGAATGTCTCTCCAACAACTTGGGGTTATCCAATGCCAATGCCAAGTTTGGAGACCCATCAGAGGGTGAAACCACCGTGGCAATTCTTTATTCTTGGCTCTTTGAGCACTTTCTCTGCCAGTAAGCTATTTAAATTAGGTTCTTGTTTTCTTAATCTTATGTCACTACCTACATGCCTTAAAAAATGTTGATTTGATTTGATATCTGATTCATGCAGTTATCCTAATGATTATGAAAAGTTAATGCTGGCATCTGAGATAGGTTTAACTAAAAACCAAGTAATTCCTTATCCAAAACTTCACCCTTTCCTTGTTCTTTTTACTATGATGTGATTGTGGTGGTCAAGTGGATATATATTATTTTTGCAGAAAGTAACTCTTGTGTGGCTAAGATATTCTTATTTCTAAGTCAGAATATGAAAAAGTAGAAAGGAAATAATATATTTTTCTTTCTATTTTCTGAACTAGCTTTGTTAATTTATTATGCTAGGTTGCTAGTGTTATTGATTCTATTGTGCTTTTTATAATTTGAGTATTTTCTGAATTAGCTTTGTTAGTTTATTATGCTACATTGCTAGTGCTATTGAATATTGATTCTATTGTGCTTTTTATAATTTGAGTAGTGCTATTTATTATGACATATTTTTTTTTTAAAAAAATGACTTTCTACATCGGTTCTGGCTACAACCGATGTAGAAAGTGCCTATACAACATCGGTTTTACACTTTTGATACACTTTCTACATCGGTTAAATCCAGAACCGATGTAGAAAGTGGTTTTTGACATCGGTTCAAAAACCGATGTTGAAAGTGTCCCATTTTCAACATCGCTCGTTTCAACATCGGTTCTAAACCGATGTTAAAAGCCTTTTTTAACCGATGTTAAAGGTCTTTTTTGTAGTAGTGATAATCAACACGATAGTTACTAGTTGTAGTCCTTTTAATTTGAAATCTCTCATTTTAGTTTTAATTGATATTGTGAAATCTTATGACTTGCCTTGATAATGAAAAATGTCCTATTTGTCCTACAATGATTTTGATGATTAGTAAACATTTGGGTGTTCTATTTTTGTAGGAAAAAAGCTTATCATATAATGTGGTTTACTATATCTAACTATCTATGTATGCATATATTTATCTATACATACTAAACGAAAGAAAAGTTATCATTGAGGGTGTGTGAGAGTATTCTAAGTTTCTAACGTAAATTAAAATAAGAAAATTCAACTTTTACATCATATAAGAGTAAATTTTACATGTGTAGTGAAAAATCACTACACTATTGTGTAAAGAAATAATTTTTTTTTTAATTATTTGAACACCGTACCAATTGATCATGGAATCACAAAGCTTCCACAAAGAATTATAGAGACACATCTATTTCAAATCACGTGTTTCTTGTTAGTTTGTTAATAACATTATTTTTATAGTATATATAATAGTCAATAGTGATAAATGATTTTTCAATTTGATCCTTTAATAAAAAAAATTATTAAATTGATCCTTATCAATTAAGAAAGTCTGTCAGATTTTAATATTTATAAATAATTAACCTTTTAATCAAAAAGAGGTCTTGATGAATGTTAACCAGAAACCCATCAAATCAAATGATGTGATTTGAAAATTAATTTTATTGATGAAAATGTATATAAATATATTTTCAGAATAATTTTGAAACAATTAATTTAAATGTTGTCTATAGTATAACAAATATTAATACTTACATAAAATTTCCTTGCTATACAACTCATAATTGGAGTAAACATTATGATTTTGAGAATCTGAGCATATAATTCAGGACACCACATGTTTTACAGTGAAGAACTAAAAAAATAAAAATAAAAAATAAGATAATAATCCTTGAACAACAATATTATGACTTATTGAATGTAGAAATTTGGATTCCGTACATTATATTAAGCAGCACATGCATGAATTATTTGTTGAATCACTCTTATGCAAATGGCAAAACAGATATCTTAGGTATACAAGGTACATATATTACATGTTTCTAAAATTTGAAAACCTACTCAAATTGTCCACGATAAAGTAGTAGCAATTTGAGCTGACCAATTCCATGTAGTAAAACCATGCCCACCTCCAGTAAGGATTGATGTATAAAGTTCTTGCAGTTGCCAACAATGCTGTTGTGTATGACACGGCAAAGCTCACATAGAAAACATTCATGTCCACCAAACTACCATTCTCTCCATCAATGTATGACTCATTTGGCATAATAGTAGGTGCAGGATTGCAACTTTTTGACAATGGAGGTCCACAAAGGAAGGGGTTACCCTCATAGCTACTATTTTCAAAGGTCGAAAATTGTCCTTTCCATTCAGGTGTTGTGCCCGATAAGTTGTTGTGTGCCACACTGAATACTTCAAGTGAGGTTAGCCTACTCAGTTGAGGAGGAATTTGGCCACTCAACATGTTAAAAGAAAGATCCAAACTCTTTGTTTGTACCAAATGGGAGAATGTAGCTGGAATTTGCCTAGTCAAATCATTATGGGACAAGTTCAATGCTCGAATTCTTGTCAAGTTTCCAAGCTCAGGTGGGATATTCCCCCTTTAGTTTATTGTGAGAAAAGCCAATTCCAGACATATAAATAAGGATGCTCCCCATGTAAGTGTCAGTTCTTTTCTTTGAAGTGAATTTGCTTTCTCTTGCACATTTGGTAATTGTTGGGGGCCATATCTATTATAGGGACCTAGATGAAACCAGCCAGAAAATATTGCCAACAATTTTGTCGAGTACTTATTCTCAAAAGGCATTTTATCTAAGCAATCGGGTATAGCACCAGAAAAATTGTTGTGAGAGAAGTCTAGTATGTTTAAATCTATCAACTGGCATAACTGCTTTGGTATTTCCCCAGTAAAGTGATTACCCTTCAAAAGGAGAAATTTCAACCTTGTATAACTAAAGTCCTGTATCATATCTTGAATGTTGTTAGATATTTCATTGTAGCTAAGGTCTAGCATCACTAAAGAAGTGTTTTCATGGAACATTCTTTTGGACAATCCACTTAAATGGTTGTTGTTCAAATGGATAAATTTCACGGAAGAATTCATAAATGATGGAACTAGACCAAAAAAAATATTTTTGGAGAGATCTAAATAAGTTAGATCTTCGAGTTCTCCCAATTCTAATGAAATGGATCCTTCAAAATGGTTATTGGACAAATAAAGTTCCCTCAAAATGGTTATTGGACAAATAAAGTTCCCTCAATCTTGACAAGTTCTTTATAAGGCTTGGAATCTTTCCCACCAAATGATTATTGCTTATATCCAATGAAATGATAGATGCATTAAAAATGTTGTTTGAGAGTCTACCAGTAAAGCAATTATCATTCAATAACAAGTATTCCAAATTATTGGGGCTTCTCAAAAGAGGTCCCTCAAGCTTATTGTTTGATAGTTTAATGAATCTAAGTTTGTGTCCAACTCCAAATATGTCCTCTGGTATTTCTCCAGATAATTGATTGACAGAAAGATCCAATGTATCCAATAAGTTCATTTGGCCTAAGTCATGAGGAATTGAACCTTGGATGTAGTTTCTAGACAAGTTTAGAAATTACAAATTTGGAAACATTGAACTGATATTGTAGTTAGGTATCTGACCAGTTATGATATTGTTAGATAAATCGATCCTCCTTATCTCGAGAAGAGAATGTGATGGAAGCTGGAAAGTACCAATAAAAGAGAAATTTCTAACAATAATTTCAACCATTTGTGTGTTATTTTCTAGCAACCAATTAGGAAACTCCCCTACCAACTTGCAACTAGTGTAATCTAGACTAGTTAATTTGTTTTGGTAAAGAAGAAAATTGGGGAGTGGAATAGAATTAGTCTTAGTTGTTGAAGATAAACTAAGTACTTGTAATTGAAATTTTGGAATCCATTTTTGCAAACTAAGTTGTGAGTCCGATATGACTTTGTTGCCTTCCGCATAGAAGAACTTGAGCTTTGAATGATTAGCAAATGGTGTGAAAGAAATAGGGACCTCAAATTGGTTTCCTATAAAACCAAAATGTTTAAGTGATGTAAGGCTTGCAACGTTATAATCAAACTTTCCAATAAAGTGATTTTGAGAAAGTTCCAACATTCGAAGAGATGTCATGTTAACAAAAGATGAGGGAAGCAGTCCCTCAAAGTTGTTTTCACTTAAATCTAACTCTTCCAACTTCTTCAGCTTAGACCAATCTGAAAAAAAAATGTAATTTTGAAAGAAAAAAAATCATCTTATAAAGGACATAATGAAAAGGATATAAAAATTTCAACAAAACTATAAAAAAACTGGGTAGAATAAATATGTAATGAATAATGTAAAAAAGTAATTTAATGAGACAATTACCAGCATTAGGAAGGGTGCCAATTATTCCACATCCCGAAATAGACAACTTTCAAAGAGGTCAAGTCTCCAATACTTTCAAAAAATTCACTTTCCAGGTTAGAACAGTCATTCAATACCAAGTGTTCTAGGTTTCTTAAATCATGAAAATCTGCACAAAAGAGAAAATGATACAAAGCTTAATGTAACAAAAAGGAAATTAATTTACCTAGAGAAAATGAGAGGTAATACTACCTCGAGCAACAATTGTTCCTTTAAATTCATTGTGTCTCAAAGAAAGCACCCTAATAGATGATAAAGCTCGTAACGACTTCCTTAGCTTGTCTCCATCTATCATATTTCCATCTAAAGCAAGGACATCCAATCTGCTTAGACTTTTTGAGCTTGAAAGATATAATGTGAATTAACTAAAAAAATGTAAATAAGTTTTTTTTTATGCATCAGAAAAAATGTAAATAAGTTTTAATTAGGCAGAATGTGACAGAGGAGATACGTCTCGACTAAGAAGGAAACAAATATATTTTGTTACAAATGTAAATGTATGAACTTCAGCAGCTTGTAAGTATCATGAATTTTATCTAATATATGTTATGTTCATAGCTAAACAACGGATTAAAACTTTTTAATTTCATTTTTTTAAATACCTTGATGGATCACAAAATTATCAATATTATTATAACTTAAATCAAGAATCTTCAAGCTTATCAAGACCGATAATCCTGCAAGAGATAAATAGAGGACCAATCATTGAAATATCATTTGTGTAGATTAATAATTTCTTCACTAGTAAAAATAGAAGTACTTACATAGGAAAATGTGTTTTCAATTGATATCACAACATAAAAGTGGTTGGCATGTACTTCCACCGTTCTAGTTCAGGCATATGTATAGAAATGCAATTAATTTGTTGAATTTCCTAGAAAACATTAGATAATTTTTTAATATATTATTTATCTCTCTAATTAATGATTTATTATACACTATTCCCACTAAGTATTGATTAAAAGTGGTCCTAGAAAAAGATATTTAATGCAGCATTGATTTTGTAAAATGATATATATTTTGGAACAATTTTTTTCTCTAAAACTTCATATAATCTGAAAGGGAGGGAGTAATAAATAATGATTGGAAACATTAGATAAAGGAAAAGGGAAAATAGAGAATGATTTGAAATTAATATTAATTTTATGTTTTATGTGATATAAAAATAAAGATTTGCATCCTCTCTTACATAGGATATCCTTCAGCCCAAAGAATAATGATGTCGATAATGAAGGGATTATTATAAGAAGTGTCAGCATAATTTACTTTTAGTTTTAGGCTTAATTTCAATTTTTACCTCCAATTTTTTTTATTTTTGGTGAATTTTACCCCCAATAAATTAATTTGGCGCATTTTATCCCCAACTTTTAAAAAAAGTTACAAATTTTACCTTCCACGTTTTGCTGACATGGCATGCTAAAATAATTGTACTTTTTAAAATAATTCACTTGATAAAAATGAAATTAAATTTAAAATTTGTAATTATATATTTAATTAGTTTAATTATTCTGTGGGTTCCCATATTTTTACCAAATTTTAAATTTTTAAAATCAAATATTACTTACTAACATGTCGTTGATTCAAGTGGAATTAAGATCGAATCTCTTAAGCAAAGTCTTAGGTTCGAGACTTGTCGTTAAAAGAGATCTTGCTAAAGTCAATTAGTACTAATAAATTATTATTTTATTCTCTAATAGACAAATTATATTTCATTAGTAAGTAGTTGTGTAAGATGGGTTGTTATAAATTTCTAGTATTATATTTGACCCGTGAGAAGAAAATGTATAAAGTTAAAAAAGAATAATATCTTTGTCTAAATATTTCAATAAGTTTTTTCATGGAGGATTTATAACGATATTCTTCAACAAAATATTTATTTACGAAATTATTTAAAAATATATTATATAATTACTAAATAAAAATGATTTTATAGGATTTAAAAGTAAAAACAAAATGTTGAGTCTTAGGTACGAAGTTGTGTTAAATACTTGAAGAAATATATTTGTCGCTCATAATGTTTCTACCTAACTCAGGTAAGATTGTCTCCCGTGAATGATACTTGTAGGACCAAAATAATCGTTTAGCCAATTTTAAATCTATTTTGTCATTAAAATATATTTAATAAATTAATTAGAATATATTTATTATATATTTATGTAAAAAAAGTTAACATTATTTTAGTCTACAATTTTTTTGTAAATAAAGTTATTAAACATAAAGTCAAAATATTATTTTGTAATTAATATATTAACTAATTAGATCTAAATTAATGTTTAGTATAAAAATTTCAACTTCATAATATAAATATTATTCATGAAATATTTATTTATGAAATTATTTAAAATTATTTTACATGATTTCTAAGTAAAAATGATTTTACGGGATTTAAAAGTAATATATATTATTGAGTATTGGGTATGTCGTTATGTTAAATATTTCAAGAAAGAGATTTGTCGCCCATAATGGTTGTACCTAACTCGAGCATAATTGTCTTTTGTGAATGATATCTTTCGTCTCTGCCTTAAAAAATTAAAACTAACCATAATTCTAAAAAATTCATTTACATATAATTATTAATTAAACTTTCATTTATTGCATATAAGTCTATATAATTCAAGAAATGAGAGGCAAAATAAAAAATATTATGATATCTAAAAAGATAAAATGAAAGAAATACTATGATATTTAAAAAGATAAAATGAAAAAATATGATATCTAAAAGAATTAATAAAAAGTTATATGAAAAATGAAAAACATATTTACAGAGACTAAATATTTTAAATAATAAAATAAATAAATATTTTATTTTAAAATGCAAGAAACACTAAAAAAATGAAAGAAACTAATAGAAAGTGAATGTTTAAAAGAAGAAAAGGAAGAAAATGTTGAAAAAAAGAAAAAGAAGAAAAAGACAAATCTAAAAAAGAAAGAGAGAGAAAAAGAAGAAAATGACAAAATTGAAAAAGAAAGAGAGTGAAATGACAAAAAACACTCCTAAATGGACATGTGTCAAAAAACTAAGAAAGACTATAGATGTAATTTTGTTAGCCTAAAGTATTCTTATATAGATAGTAGATTGTTGAGTCTTGGGTATGCTGTTATGTTAAATATTTGGAGAAAGAGATTTGTCGCCCATAATGGTTGTACCTAACTCGAGCATAATTGTCTCACGTGAATGATTCCTGTCATCTCTGCATTAAAAAAATTAAAACTAAGCATAATTCTAAAAAATTCATTTACATATAATTATTAATTAAACTTTCATTTATTGCATATAAGTCTATATAATTCTAAAAATGAGAGGTAAAATAAAAAAATATTATGATATCTAAAAAGATAAAATGAAAAAAGTATTATGATATTTAAAAAAGATAAAATGAAAAAATATGATACCTAAAAGAATTAATAAAAAGTTATATGAAAAATGAAAAACATATTTACAAAGACTAAATATTTTAAATAATAAAATAAATAAATATTTTATTTTAAAAATGCAAGAAACACTAAAAAAATGAAAGAAACCAATAAAAAGTGAAAGCTTAAAAAGAGAAAAAGAAGAAAATGTTGAAAAAAAGAAAAATAAGAAAAAGACAAATCTAATAAAGAAAGAGAGAGATAAAGAAGAAAATGACAAAATTAAAAAAGAGAGTGAAATGACAAAAAAACACCCCTAAAAGGACATGTGTCAAAAAACTAAGACTATAGATGTAATTTTAGCCTAAATTATTCTTATATAGATAGTAGATTGTTGAGTCTTGGGTATGCCATTATGTTAAATATTTGGAGAAAGAGATTTGTCGCCCATAATGGTTGTACCTAACTCGAGCATAATTGTCTCCCGTGAATGATTTCTGTTGTCTCTGCCTTAAAAAAATTAAAACTAACCATAATTCTAAAAAATTCATTTACATATAATTATTAATTAAACTTTCATTTATTGCATATAAGTCTATATAATTCTAGAAATGAGAGGTAAAAAAAATATTATGATATCTAAAAAGATAAAACAAAAAATTATTATGATATTTAATAAGATAAAATGAAAAAAATATGATATCTAAAAGAATTAATAAAAAGTTATATGAAAAATGAAAAACATATTTACAAAGACTAAATATTTTAAATAATAAAATAAATAAATATTTTATTTTAAAAATCCAAGAAACACTAAAAGTGAATGTTTAAAAAATGAAAAAGAAGAAAATGTTGAAAAGAAGAAAAAGAAGAAAAAGACAAATATGAAAAAGAAAGAGAGAGAAAAAGAAGAAAGAGAGAGAAAAAGAAGAAAATGACAAATTGAAAAAGAAAGAGAGTGAAATGACAAAAAACACTCCTAAATGGACATGTATCATAAAACTAAGAAAGATTATAGATGTAATTTTGCTAGCCTAAACTATTCTTATATAGATAGTAGATTGTTGAGTCTTGGGTATGACGTTATGTTAAATATTTGGATAAAGAGATTTGTTGTCCATAATGGTTGTACCTAACTTGAGCATAATTGTCTCCCATGAATGATACATGTCGTCCCTGCCTTAAAAAAAATTAAAACTAACCATAATTCTAAAAAAATTCATTTACATATAATTATTAATTAAACTTTCATTTATTGCATATAAGTCTATATAATTCAAGAAATGAGAGGTAAAATAAAAAATATTATGATATCTAAAAAGATAAAATGAAAAAAATATTATGATATTTAGAAAGATAAAATGAAAAAAATATGATATCTAAAAGAATTAATAAAAAGTTATATGAAAAATGAAAAACATATTTACAAAGACTAAATATTTTAAATAATAAAATAAATAAATATTTTATTTTAAAAATGCAAGAAACACTAAAAAAAATGAAAGAAACTAATAAAAAGTGAATGTTTAAAAAATGAAAAAGAAGAAAATGTTGAAAAAAGAAAAGGAAGAAAAAGACAAATCTAAAAAAGAAAGAGAGAGATAAAGAAGAAAATGACAAAATTAAAAAAGAAAGAGAGTGAAATGACAAAAAGCACCCATAAATGGACATGTGTCAAAAAACTAAGACTATAGATGTAATTTTGCCAGCCTAAACTATTCTTATATAGATAGTAGATAGTCAATAGTTATAAATGAATTTTCAATTTGTTCCTTTAATAATAAAAATTATTAAATTAATCCTTATCAATTAAGAAAGTCTGTCAAATTCTAATATTTATAAATTAATTAATCTTTTAATCAAAATGAGGTCTTGAATTGATAGGTTTCTGGTGTTAACACTTATAAACGATTTGAAGATTTAAAATATGTGAAATATTCGAATGATGTGAAACAGTTAATTTAAATTTTGTCAATAGGATAAAAAATATTAATATTTAGTATATAAAATCTCCTTGCTAAACAACTCACAATTGGAGTAAACGTTATGATTTTGACACCGCATGTTTTACCTTGAAGAACTAAAAACAATAAAAAATAAAATAATAATCCTTGAACAACATCATTTTGACTTACTGAACGTGGAAATTTGGATTCTATATCATTATATTAAGTAACACTTGCATGAATTTTTTTATTGAATCACTCTAAAGCAAACAACAAAACAGATATCCAAAGCATACAAAATACATGTTACAGATTTCTAGAATTTGAAAACCTACGCAAACGGTCCACGATAAAGTAGTAGCAATTTGAGCTGACAAATTCCATGTAGTAAAACCATGCTCGCCTCCAATGAGGATTAATGTATAAAGTTGCTGCAGTTGCCAACAATGTTGTTGTGTATGACACGGCAAAGCTAACATAGAAAACATACATGTCCACCAAACTACCATTCTCTCCATGAGTGTATGACTCATTTGGTATCATAGTAGGTGAAGGATTGCAACTTTTTGATAGTGGAGGTCCACAAAGGAAGGGGTTACCCTCATAGCTGCTATTTTCAAAGGTCGAAAATTGTCCTTTCCATTCAGGTGTTGCACCTGATAAGTTGTTGTGTGCCACACTGAATACTTCAAGCGAGGTTAGCCTACTCAATTGAGGAGGAATTTGGCCACTCAACATGTTAAAAGAAATATCCAAACTCTCTATTTGTACCAAATTGGAGAATGTAGCTGGAATTTGCCCAGTCAAATCGTTGTTGGACAAGTTCAATGCTTGAATTCTTGTCAAGTTTCCAAGCTCAAATGGGATATTCCCCTTCAGTTTATTGTGAGAAAAGTCAATTCCAGACATATAAACAAGGATGCTCCCCATGTAAGTGTCAGTTCTTTTCTTTGAAGTGAAATTTGCTTTCTCTTGCACATTTGGTAATTGTTGGGGGCCATTTCTATTATAGAGTTCTAGAAGCCAGCCAGAAAATATTGCCAACAATTCCGTCGGGTACTTATTCTCAAAAGGCATTTTACCTAAGCAATCAGGTATAGCACCAGAAAAATTATTATGAGAGAGGTCTAGTATGTTTAAATCTATCAACTGGCATAACTGCTTTGGTATTTCCCCAGTAAAGTGATTACCCTTCAAAAGGAGAAATTTCAACTTTGTATAACTAAGGTCCTGTATCATATCTTGAATGTTGTTAGATATTTCATTATAGCTAAGGTCTAGCATCACTAAAGAAGCATTTTCATTGAACATTCTTTTGGACAATCCACTTAAATGGTTGTTGTTCAAATGGATAAATATCGCGGAAGAATTTGTAAATGATGGAACAAGACCAGTAAAATTATTTTGGGAGAGATCTAAATAAGATAGATGTTTAAGTTCTCCCAATTCTAATGGAATGGATCCTTCAAAATGGTTATTGGACAAGTAAAGTTCCTTCACTCTCGACAATTTTTTTATAAGGCTTGGAATATTTCCCACCAAATGATTATTGCTTATATCCAATGAAACGATGGATGCATGAAAAATGTTGTTTGGGAGTCTACCAGTAAAGCTATTATTGTTCAATAACAAGGTCTCCAAACCACTAGGGATTGCCAAAATAGGTCCCTCAAACATATTGTTTGAAAGTTTTAAGAATCTGAGTAGGTGCCCAACTCCAAATATGTTCTCAGGTATTTTTCCAGACAATTGGTTGTCAGAAAGATCCAATATATACAATAAGTTCATTTGGCCTAACTCATTTGGAATTGAACCTTGGATGCTGTTTCTAGACAAGTTTAGAATTTGCAAATTTGGAAACATTGAACTGATATTGTAGTTAGGTATCTGACCAGTTATGATATTGTCAGATAAATCGATCCAGCTTATCTCGAGAAGAGAATGTGATGGAAGCTGGAAAGTACCAGTAAAAGAGCAATTTCTAACAATAATTTCAGCCATTTGTGTGTTATTTTCCAGCAACCAGTTAGGAAACTCTCCTTCCAACTTGCAACTAGTGTAATCTAGACTAGTCAATTTGTTTTGGTAAAGAAGAAAATTGGGGAGTGGAATAGAATTAGTCTCAGTTGTTGAAGATAAACTAAGTACTTGTAATTGAAATTTTGGAATCCATTTTTGCAAACTAAGTTGTGAGTCCGATATGACTTTGTTGCCTTCAGCATAGAAGAACTTGAGCTTTGAATGATTAGCAAATGGTGTGAAAGAAATAGGGACCTCAAATTGGTTTCCTATAAAACCAAAATGTTCAAGTGATGTAAGGCTTGCAACGTTAGAATCAAACTTTCCAATAAAGTAATTTTGAGAAAGTTCCAACATTCGAAGAGATGTCATGTTAACAAAAGATGAGGGAAGCAGTCCCTCAAAGTTGTTTTCACTCAAATCTAACTCTTCCAACTTCTTCAGCTTATACCAATCTGAAAAAATGTAATTTTGAAAGAAAAAAAATCATCTTATAAAGGACATAATGAAAAGGATATAAAAATTTCTACAAAACTAAGAAAAGACTGGGTAGAATAAATATGTTATGAATAACGTAAAAAGGTAATTAATGAGACAATTACCAGCATTAGGAAGGGTGCCATTTATTCCACATCCCGAAATAGACAAAACTTTCAAAGAGGTCAAGTCTCCAATACTTTCAAAAAATTCACTTTCCAGGTTAGAACTGTCATTCAATACCAAGTGTTCTAGGTTTCTTAAATCATGAAAATCTGCACAAAAGAGAAAATGATACAAAGCTTAATGTAACAAAAAGGAAATTAATTTACCTAGAGAAATTGAGAAGTATTACTACCTCGAGCAACAATTGTTCCTTTAAATATATTGTCTCTCATAGAAAGCACCCTAATAGATGATAAAGCTCGTAACGACTTCCTTAGCTTGTTTCCATCTATCATATTTCCATCTAAAGCAAGGACATCTAATCTGCTTAGACTTTTTAAGCCTGAAAGATATAACGTGAATTAACTAAAAAAAATGTAAATAAGTTTCAATTAGGCAGAATGTGACAGAAGAGATACGTCTCGACTAAGAAGGAAACAAATATATTTTTGTTACAAATGTAAATGTATGAACTTCAGCAGCTTATAAGTATCATGAATTTTATCTAATATATGTTATGTTCATCGCTAAACAACGGATTAAAACTTTTTAATTTCATTTTTTTAAATACCTTGATGGATCACAAAATTATCAATATTATTATAACTTAAATCAAGAATCTTCAAGCTTGTCAAGACCGATAATCCTGCAAGAGATAAATAGAGAACCAATCATTGAAATATCATTTGTGTAGGTTAATACTTTCTTCACTGGTAAAAATAGAAGTACTTACATAGGGAAATGTGTTTTCAATAGATATCACAACATAAAAGTGGTTGGCATGTACTCCCTCCGTTCCAGTTCAGGCATATGTATAGAAATGCAATTTATTTGTTGAATTTCCTAGAAAACATTAGATAATTTTCTAATATATTATTTATCTCTCTAATTAATGATTTATTATATACTATTCCCACTAAGTATTGATTAAGAGTGGTCCTGGAAAAAGATATTTAATGCAACATTGATTTTGTAAAACGATATATATTTTGGAACAATTTTTTTTTCTAAAACTTCATATAATCTGAAATGGAAGGAGTAATAAATAATGATTGGAAACATTAGATAAAGGAAAAGCAAAAATAGAGAATGAATTGAAATTAATTTTATTTTATTTTTTATGTGATATAAAAATAAAGATTTGCATCCTCTCTTACATAGGATATCCTTCAGCCCAAAGAATAACGATGTCGATAATGAAGAGATTATTATAAGAAGTGTCAGCATAATTTACTTTTAGTTTTAAGCTTAATTGCAATTTTTACCACCAATTTTTTTATTTTTGGCAAATTTTACCCCTAATAAATTAATTTGACGCATTTTACCCCCAACTTTTTTTAAAAGTTGCAAATTTTACATTCCACGTTTTGCTGACATGTTATGCTAAAATAATTGTACTTTTTACCTTCAACATTTTACTTTTTGGCAAATTTTACTCATAACTTTTACTTTTTGGCGATTTTACCCTTAACTCTTTTTATTTTTTGGAGAATTTTACCCCACTTTTTACGCTTATGTCAGCATGTCATGTCAGTAAAACAGTGAAAGGTAAAATGTGCAACTTTTTAAAAAAGTTGGGGGTAAAATGTACCAAATTAATTTGTTTGAGGTAAAATTCATTAAAAAGTAAAAGGTTTAAATATCTTTTTAGTCATTGCAATTTAGCATTTTTTTGCTTTTCGTCCTTGCAAAGAATTTTTTTTTTTGTTTTAGTCATTGCAAATTATGTTTGTTTTATTTTTTGTCTTTAAAGTGGTTTAGATAGCACTTTTTTCACTATTCAAAGCACTATCTAAACCACTTTAAGGAAAGTCAACACTCACCGTCTGACTTACACCATTTTAGTAAAAAAAGCCAAAAGTGATAGTCATAAATCATGCATTGCCAATATGGACAATCACACAAAAGAGTTACAAATTTTTATGAACTTGACAAAGAAACAATGATGGGACAATTAATGAATATATAAGAGTAAATAGTCTTTACTTTGATGGTGTAAAGAGTTTTTCAATATTTTTTAATCATAAATTGTTATCTATGATAAGTTCATTGACTTTTACAATAATTATCTTTTTTTTACGGTTACAATAATTTACTTAAAAATTATATCAACCATGATTTCATATTAGTTGACTGTGCAAATTTTTTTCATTAACGATGCATAAATATTAAACTCAATGAATAGCAGTAAATAGTCTATATATTGACAATGTAAATAGTTTTTGCACTCACAAATTGTGATGTATGATAAGTTTGTTGAATTTTACAACAATTACCTTAAAAGTTATATAAATTATTATTTCTGATTTGAGATGAAAAGAGAATAAAAATTTAAGATTGATATCAGTTTAGTGCATATTTAATTAGAATTATTTTAAGAGAAATATTGCTTATTTTTTATTTTTAAATTAAAAAATTATTTATTTAAAGTAAATTAAATAAACATGTAGAATAATGTGGTATAAAATACATGGCATTAATCTCTATATACACTATATATAAAAGTTAGTATATACTAAACTGCTAATTAAATCATTATGTGTGATAAATTGTTTAATACTATATTCTAAAATGGAAAATGTTGTTTGTTACGAAACATATGTTACGAAAAGCATGTACCAAGTTTTACATGTGATTTCCGTCAAATTACTAACATTATTTTTTTTCTTTTTCAGATACCAATAAAATAAATACATTTGTTTTTTGTGCAGATTCATACCATACTTCTTCATTCGAAACAACAATGCTCTTCTAAAATATTACGATATAATGCTGCAAAATATATTTTTAATATCCTAAACATAATCCATAAAAATACTGACCACTTATATTTAGCGATCCTTCTAATTGATTGCCGCTTAAATCAAGAGATTTGAGACATTCTAACGCATTTAGAGATGAAAGAAACTTGTTACTTAATCTGTTTCCCTCCAGTCCAAAGACTTGTAAACCGGTTGGCCATGTAAATTCATCTGATGAAAAATTGAAAAAACTGCACTCGTCAGTATTTGCTTAATAATGAACTAATATAACTACACTAATATAATGAGTAAATTCTCATTAATTTTAGTCCCTAATACTATGGATATCGATCATATATTTAGTCTTAACTTGATTTTTTTATTTTAATTCCTAATTTATAAAAAGTTATTTATTTTAATCCTTTTTTCATCTTATTTTCTATTATCATTTTGCATAAAAAGGGATTAAAAGTAAATAATGTTTTGTAAAATCAAGAACTAAAGTAAAAATTTTATGAAGTTAGAAACTAAAACAAATGTTTAATCCTAATATAATTTTGGGATGATGACAACAAACCTAGACGCCACATGATACTCTCATTCAACTGGTTCGAAGATAAGTCGAGGGTCTCCAAAGAACTGAGTTTTGATATATCTAACAATATATATAACTATTGCAGTTAGATATATTTTTCAACCAAAAACAAATGATGAAAATTTCTAATATGGAAAGTGTGGCGTACTAAAAATTGATCTCGGAGTCAACTGACTACAATATCCTAAATTTAAAGACTTGAGGGATGAAAGTCCAGTAAGAGCAGATGCAATATCACTGTCGTTGAAGTTGTTGTAGGACAAGTCAAGGACCTCAAGATTCCTTAATGATGAGCATAAACCTGCAAGGAATTGAATATATAGTGTGATATATATTTACCCTGAAGCTATCAACTAATTCCTCCATTAAAAAACCACTGCTTAGCTTTATTAATGAAATGATAAAATTATCCTACCTCGAATATGAAGATCTGAGTCCAATCCAGTTCCGGACCACAGATTACCAGACAAATACAGTTCCTTCAAAGATGTGAATCCCCCAAGGGATGGCAGGATGTCATTAGTCAAATAGTTTTCACTTATGTCAAGGACCTCCAGATTACGCAACTTCGATGACAGAGTTTCAAAAACTTATATATAGGTATATATGCACATGTGTTGAAGAAGAAGCCAACAAATTGTGGAAAAGATAGTACCAAAAATTAGAAAAGGCTTACATCATCATCATAATAATCAGAAATATTATTATTGTCATATTTTTTTTAAAAAAAAAAGAAGACAAATATAGCCAGCCTCACCGTGGAATGAAGATGTATTGAACCTGTTATTTATTAAATATAGAGACTTAAGAGATGAAAGCCCATCCAAACAAGATAGAATGCTGGCAGCATTATCCAGATTATTATAACTCATGTCAAGGACCTCCAGATTTTCCAACCCTGCAAAGTATGTAAATTAAAGTTGAAATAATGATTATGACATATAATTACAGATTCATTTTTTACTAAGTAAACAATGACCAAGACATAATTTGTACGAGATTAACCTTCGTTTTCAGCACAACCAACTATCGTATTTGCTCTCAAGTAGAGACTCTTCAAATCTTTGAAGACAAGAAAATCGGAGTAATTTAGAGTCCTATATTGTTCCGGCAAATAATGCGACAGAAAAGAAAGATCGAGTTCGGCCACTCTCCCCGTGGTGTTGTTGCACTCAACTCCTTCCCACTGACAACAATCAGAGCCGTCTACCCAATGCATATGGTTGCGTAATAAGCGGGAATTTAGGCCCAAAAGAGCATCTCTCTCTACCTTCCAACACCCTTCACAACACATCACTCCCAATAAAACAAAAATCAACAAACACACGCCTACAGTACTCTTCATTTTCCTCTTCATAATCATATTCTGTAACAGATCATGGATTTCGTCTCCTTTAAATAAGAAAACACCAACTAGTTTGTTTGTGCTGCTAAGCGTATTAACCGGGCTTAATTAATTTTCATCTCTTATTATTGCTTTTCTCAATACTATACAAAAAAGCAGCACCTTTCTCAATCAAGGAAATTGCGTGCAGCTAGCGTTCCCATTACGGTGACTTGCCTCATAATATCTTTTCTAAGCCCCAAATTGTACGCTTCATATCAGCTATCCAATATATTGTTCCATGTTTTTATTTGTTTGCATTCTAGCTAACTAGAATAAACTGGTCACTTGCAAGTTGCAATGTCGAATGGAACAGTAGACAAGAACAACTTATATTTTATTTAGTTGTTTTTAACGTATTTATATTAAAAAATTGTACTTAATATAGATGGAAGATAAATTACTGGGGCATTTGTTTATAGGATTATTTGTTTATTCCTAGGAATATGGTATTATGGAAAATTTATTCTCACATTTGTTATGAAGTAATAAAATAATTATTGTCGGATATATCACACATTTTTTAAAATATCCGGAAATAGAGGAATGCAAGCAACACTATCTGCAACTCTCTCTTTTTAACACTCTCTATGTGATTGACTGAAATTTATTGAAAATTATCAATTTTAGTATGTCTCACTTCTAAATTAGGAAAGAATCATTAAATGATAATTAGACCTACCAAAATTAATGATTTTCAATCAATTTCAGCCAATCACGTGAAGAATGTTAAAAAAAAGAGTGTCACTAACATTCCTCCCAAAAATAACATTATCATGTCATATTCTCAGAAAAAAAAAAATATTTTCAGAATTAAAAAAATTGTCCATGAAACAATCTGTTCCGAATATTTGAACTACAATCCGGAGCGAAATCATATACATGGAAAAAATTGTTAAATTCTTCTAGCTAGAAATGTAGTTAACTGAACTTGCCAAGTACCAAATAAGGTAGAAACGACGACTTGACTTGATATCAATCCAAAGACCATAACTTCCGCTAACCTCCAATAATATCCAAAGACGAATCCATAGACTGACCATTTCTAGACAAGCCTTTCTTCTATAACGGACAAACAAATCGTATTCTTACAACTCTTTTTTTTTAACTATTTCTACAGTGAAGAAGAAATAAATTAAAATTATGTGAGATTAAACCTGCAATAAAATAATTGATGTGACGCAGGAGAAAAAATTGAAGAAAGTATGTGCAGAAATAATACGTACCTCTTTTTAAAATAGTTGTTGAGCTAGTCCAATTATCAAGACTAACCCATCATTGAATGTCAAGTTCATATGCATTTCATTTTCCCATCAAAGAAATTGCATGCAGTGGTCCCATTATTATTTGTTTGCAATCTAGCTAGCATGAACGTTAAGTTTACGTACGTAAATATCTTAGTATTCTTTTTATAGAGAATAAAAAAGTATTCATTTTATAAACTCATTCCTATATTATAAATTAGTATTCATTTTTCAGAGAAATTTTTTAATTTTTTTCTTTTTCGTTAAATTATTTTAGAAGCAATTATTATTTTTCATTAAGAGACATGATTTCTCTTACATTGAATATCAGAGTGTATTTTTTATTTATATCTTTTCATTTCTCTAAAATATTATTATTTGTATTTCATTAGTAATAAATTATATTTTAAATTTTGAATCTCAACACATCACATCATATAAATAAACATAAAAATTATATCTCATTATTTTAAATAATTTATTTTCAAATTTTTCTCTTCAATTCAAAAAGACTTATCCATTTAATATAACCTGATTCAATAAAATAGAACTTAATTACTTTAAAAAAAATAGTCAAGTGATTTTTCATTATTTAATAATGATGATATTTTTTACTTTTTTATTTGTATTTAAATTTAAAAACATATGTCACTAGTATTTATATTATATATATTAAAAGTTTAAATTATAAATTTTATAATAAAACTTACTAGTACTTTTTTGTCATTTCACTATATTGTGATAGAGGATCTCAGCGTAACAAAAACTTCTTTTACTTTTGCCAGAAAAGTTATTCTTAACATATATGGAAAGTAAATTACTCCAACTGTCCACGTTCTTACTAAAATTTGGAGGGAATTTACGCGGGGAAATCGTTAGATTCTTCAAAAAAAATATAGTTATATAATTGAACTTGACACTGTAATTAACTTCTGGGAACCATGAAGAAGATCCAATATGCAAGACTTGTGTGTGAACAGTCAAATATGCAGCCAATTGAAGTTGGATCAGTGAGTTCACTTTATCAAAGTGTGGAAACTCTTGACAAAGAGTGTTTGTGCACAGATAGGTGTAAAGAATTGCTAATGCGACCCAAGAACTCAATGCAAGCTTATTGCAAGAGCCTCAAGCTGAACATTTATGACACACAGCCCACAGAGTACTTCGTATGTAAGGACTTGATCAGTTGTCGATTCAAAAGCATGGACTTATTAAGCACCTTCAAAAATAAAAGATGCAGATGTGGGAACATGTTGACGAAACCGATTTCTCCTCATGTCCTTGATGGTTTTGTTAAGAACAATGCTTCTTTTATGATCACAGATGATCTAAAAGTTGTGCCAAATTCAATGAATACATTTTTTTATCTGTTCAAGAATTGGGGAATAGAAAATATGTCTTCAGTGAATGAAATGACTATGACTATAACTAAGAATCAGGTTTCTTAATTTACAGTTTCCTTAACTTTAATATCATATTGTTTCACATTTCCTTGTTCAATTTAAGTGTTTTTGACCTTTATGGACTAATTTGAAATTGTGATGAATTGATGATTGTAGATTCGATTTATCTTTTTTATAGGTAATGGATCTGCTGAAAAGTTATATGAGCACAACACCAACTTTAACGAATTTGTTCCTAGAAAACCCCTTTCTTCAGAGATTTAAAAAGATTGAATTTCCTCTGTTTGATATTAATGCATATGCTAGTAGCAAAATCAACGTGACCATAATGCAGAGAAAATCAAACGGCAAGATACTGTTTGCTCAAGGAAAAGAAGATTTTGCAGACTTTCTTTTCAGTTTCCTCACTTTTCCTTTAGGAGGAGTGGTACATTTGATTAAAGGCTGTTCTTCTATTGGTAGTGTGGATGGATTGTATAAGAGCATTGTTGATTTAGATGAAGATTATTGGACAGTAAAGGAAGTAAAGAATATGCTTTTTGAACCTGGACTTGCCCCACAACAGTTTACTTTAAGCAAGCAGCTACTCCCATTTTACGATGGCTCCAAATATTTTTGTTATACTGAGCACGCCAGTGGTAATTTTGGACTACACCTTACTTCTTGTTATTTAACTTCTACATTCATGAAAGTAAACAGTGGCCAGAGTACATGTACAGCTTTGGAATTTATTGATCTCATATCTGAGACAGGAAATTATAAAGGATATGTGAAAGGACCAACAATGTGTATGGCAACAGATGATTTGATTGTGACACCGATGTCGCCCATTTCTGTTGTATCTTTACTAACTAGTATGAGCATTCCTTTCAGTGACTTGGAAGAGAAAGAGGTTAGCATTGGCATTAAGGAGGTAAGAATAGTTCAAAAAGCATCTGACCTCTGTAATATATGATTTTTTGTTTGTTTGAAATTTATATTTATATTACATTTGCTTAATTTGCCATAAGATTACAATGTTATAAAGTTACAATGTTCTTGCAGGGAGTCAGCATACTACAAGCATCACTGACATCAAAATCGGCCCTAACAACTGGTCTTAGACATCTGTTAACTTTAGTTAAGGAGGAGAACTGAGTAATCAATAATATTTTGTTCGGTAATATTTAAGATGCATCTTGGGCAAAGTTCATATAATCAACATGATAGTTATTTGTAGTCCTTTCAGTTTGATTGTTTCTTTTACGGCATACTCTTATTTTAGTTTTTATTGATATTGTGAAATTTATTGACTTGCAGTTGCTTTGATAGTTAAAAATGTCTCATTGTTCTACAATGAATTTGCAGATTTGCTTCCTTAATTATATTTGTTATACTGAGCACTCATTTTACAAAACATACCTTACTGCTTGCTATCTAACTTTCTACACATAGGCAAGTTGATGATAGCTTGGGAAACTGTACTGCTTTGGAGTTTGTTGATCCCATATCTGAGACTAGGAAAGAATATACTAATTAAAGGACCGACAATGTACATGGCAACAGATGATTTGGTTGTGACACCGATGTTGTCCATTTCTGTTATATCGTTACTAGACAGTCTGAGCATTCCCGTTAATGACTTGGCAGAGACAGTGATTAGAACATTGGCGTGAAGGAGGTAAGAAGATTCGTAAAAGCATCAGATCTGTTTAGGCTTTTTATTTGCTTGAAAATTTGTATCAACTTATCTTCATTTTCCAGAAGAATATGGAGTTATTGTGAAGTTTACTGTGTTGGTGCAGGGTGTTCTCATAATACAAGCATCTTTGACCTCTACATCAGCCCTAACAATTGGTCTCAGCCACTTGTTGACCAAAGCTAAAGAGGAAAAGAACTGAGTAATATTGTTCTGTATGTTGGATACATCGAGGACAAGAGCTAGCTATATAATCAACACGATAGTTACTAATTGTAGTCCTTTTACTTTGAAATGTCTCATTTTAGTTTTAATTGATTTTGTGAAATCTTTTGACTTACCTTGATAATGAAAAATGTCCTATTTGTCCTACAATGATTTTGCAGATTAGTAAACATTTGGGTGTTCTATTTTTGTAGGAAAAAGCTTATCATACAATGTAGTTTACTATATCTAACTATCTATTATACAAATAGCTATATGCATATATCTATCTATATACTTAGGAAAGGAAAGTTATTATTGAGGGTGTGTGAGAGTATTCTAACTTTCTAATGTAAATTAAATCATGAATATTCAACTTTTACATCATATAAGAGTAAATTTTACATGTGTCGAGGTGAAAAATCACTACACTATTGTGTAAAGAAATAAATTTCTTTTTAATTATTCGAACACCGTACCAATTGAACATGGAATCACAACTTCCACGAAGAATTATAGAGACTCATCTATTTCAAATCACTTGTTCCTTGTTAGTCTGTGTGATATTGTTTAAGTTATGCATGGTTGGATGGGGCTTTATTACTAGGTAGGTCTTGAACTGCATTTTATGAAGTGTATTTTTATGTATTTGTGCTCTTTCAGGTGCTTGGATGAACTTTACTTGAGCTGCATTCTATAGTACTTTTATTCAATAAATAGTTTGATTATAAAAGAAATAAATAATTAGGAGTTATAAGGTTGGTTTGGTAGTGAAGGAAGAATGGAGGGAGGGATAGGTTGGGGTTTGAATCCCCCGCTAACAAAAACTAACATATTAATAACTAATATTTGACTGATAAAAAAAAAAAATAAGATACCAAGGAAAGGAGCTATATATCAAGCATATGTACCAGTGGAGCACAAGTGTGAACACATGAACGAATATCCAATAATAAAAAATGAACAAAAAATATGATACCAAATAACAAGCACAATCAATAAGAACCAAAAGTACGTGGAGATCACCTCACATCCATATGTTCATTCTTGAAGGCTATATACATGATGGGTAATGGCCTCCTTAGCTGATCTTTAATCACTCTAAATTTTGTCCATGCTGTAATAATTAATTAATGAGAATGTGATGTTTAGATTCTCGATCATTAGCCAGCTGAGGCATTGAGGAAAGAAATGACTCACATTACAGAATCGCTCAACTATTGCCATATACGCAATCAAATCAGGACAAATTATGAGACCATTCAAAGTCATCTCCCTCATCAACTTCTCGGTTATTTCAATGACCCCCTTCTTGCAACATAACCTTAATTATATGAGATATGACAATGCATGTATATATATTGGCAAAAGGGAAGAAACCAAGTGGTAGAACTTCCAATATTCAAATATCAAATGATCATGGAATCACAAAAGCTTCCAAGAAGAATTATAGAGACACATATTCCATAGGGTTGAAAATTGAAATCACATGTTCCTTGTTAATTTGTTAATAACTGATTTTTAAAAGTATAATATTCAATGGTTATAACGAAAATTTCAATTTATTCCTTTAATAAAAAATTATTAAATTGAGCCTTATCAATTAACAAATTAAGTCTGTCAAATTCTAATATTTATAAATTAATTAACCTTTTAATCCAAAAGATGTCTTCAATTGATAGGATTCTGGTGTTAACAATTATGATTTGAAGACTTAAAATATGTAAAAATCGAATGATGTGATCTGAAAATTAATTTTTTTGATGGAAATGTTTTCATGTTTAAATTTTTTTTATTGATACGAAATGTATATTAATCTATTTTCAGAATAATTTTGAAACAATTAATTAAAATGTTTTCCATAGTATAACAAATATTAATACTTATATAAAATATCCTTGCTAAACAACCTATAATTGGAGTAAACATTATGACTTTGAGGATCTGAGCATATAATTGGTGACGCCGCATGTTTACATTGAAGAATTTCAAAAATAAAAAATAAAATGATAAGCTTTTTTTTTTTTTTTTTGACGAAAAATAAAATGATAAACTTGAACAACAATATTATGACTTAAATGTAGAAATTTAGATTTCATATCATTATATTAAGAAACATATATGCATGAATTATTTATTGAATCACTCTTGAGAAAATAGGAAAACTGATATCCTCAGCATACAAGGTACATGTTACATATTTCTAAAAGTTGAAAACCTCAAATTGTCCTAGATAAAGTAGTAACAATTTGTGCTGGCCAATTCTATATAGTAAAACCATGCTCGCCTCCAGTAAGGATTAATGTAGAGAGTTGCTGCAATTACCAACAATACTGATGTGTATGACACACCAAAACTTACACAAAAAACAAACATGTCAACTAAACTGTCATTGTCCCCATCAGTGTATGAGCTATTTGGTGAAATAGCATGTGGTTGTCCATATGGATTGCAACTTTTTGGGAGTGGAGGTCCACAAAGAAGAGGATTGCCCTCGTAGCTGCTTTCATCAAAGGTAATAAATTGACCTTTCCTTTCTAGTGTTTCACCTGATAAGTTGTTGTGTGCCACACTAAATACAGCAAGAAAGGTTAACTCACTCAGTTGAGGAGGAATGTGGCCACTCAACTTGTTAAAAGAAAGATCCAAACTCTCTGTTTGTACCAGATTGGAGAATGTAGCCGGAATTTGCCCAGTCAACTCATTGTGGGAAAGTTCAATGCTCGAATCCTTGTCAAGTTTCCAAGCTCAGATGGAATACTCCCATTTAGTTTATTGTTGGATAAGTCAATTCCATACATATAAACAAGGATATCTCCTTTATAAGTGTAGGATCTTTCCTTTGTAGTGAAGTTCACTTTTTCTTTTGCGTTTGGAAATTGAATTCCCCCTTTATATATAGGAAAGATGCCATCAACACTTAATGGGTCAGTGTTCTCATCCTCAAAAGGCATTTTACCCAAGCAATTGGGTATTTCACCAGAAAAATTGTTATAAGAAAGGTCTAGTATAAATACTTTTAGCAGTTTGCATAATTGTTCTAGTATATGCCCAGTAAAGTGATTACCCTTCAATATGAGAATCTTCAATGTTGGTTTTTCAAGGTCCAATATCATATCTTGAATGTTACTAGTTATTTCATTGTAGCTAAGGTCTAGCACCAACAAAGAATTGTTGAACATCGATTTGGACAAGCCACTAAACCCATTATTGCTCATGTGGATGGACCTCACAGAAGAATTGGCAAAAGATGGTACAAAACCAGTGAAATCATTTTCTGAGACATCTAGATACTCTAGAGATTTAAGTTCCACAAATCTTGTTGAAATAGATCCTTCAAGATAATTGTTGGACAATGAAAGCACTTTCAAGTTTGACAAATTTCCAACCAAACTTGATAGCTTTCCCACTAAATGATTATTGCTTATATCCAAGGTCAACAATGATGTGGCAGAAAACCTATTCATACTTCCAGAAAGACTATTGCCATCCAAATACAACTGCTCCAAGATGTTCACAGTTGACAAATTAGGAAACACAGGTCCATGTAGCTTATTGTTAGAAAGTTTCAAAAACCTGAGCTGGCTAGATATGTTCTTTGGTGTTTCTCCAGAAAAATTATTATCTGAGAGATCCAATGTATCCAATAAGTTCATTTGGCTGAATTCATGAGGAATTGAACCTTGGATGTCATTTCTAGACATGTTGAAAAATTGCAAATTTGGAAAGATTGAACTGATATTGTTGCTAAGCATCTGACCGGTTATGAGATTGTCAGACACATCAATCGTCTCTATCTTTAGAAGAGGATGTGATGGAAGCTTGAAAATACCAGTAAAAGAGCAATTTCTAACAAGAATTTCAGTCAATTGTGTATTATTTTTCAACAACCAGTTAGGAAACTCTCCTTCCAACTTACAACTGGTAAAATCCAAACTAGTTAAGTTATATTGGTAAAGAAGAAAATTGGGGAACGGAATAGAATTAGTCGTAGTCGTCCAAGACAAACTAAGCACTTGTAATTGAAATTTTGGAATCCAAGTTTGCAAACTAGGTTGTGAGTCCAAAATGAATTTGTTGCCTTCACCATAGATGAACTTGAGCTTTGAATGATTAGCAAATGGTGTGAAAGAAATAGGGACCTCAAATCGGTTTTCTGTAAAACCAAAATATTCAAGTGAATTAAGGCTTGCAAGGTTAGAGGCAAAATTTCCAATGAAGTGATTTTGAGATAGGTCCAACTTCCGAAGAGATGTCATGTTAACAAAAGATGAGGGAAGCGGTCCCTTAAATTCATTATCGATTAGATCTAACTCTTCTAGCTTCTTCAGCTTAAACCATTTTGAAAAATGAAATTTTGACACAAAAAAAATCATCTTATAAGGAACATAATGAAGATGATATAAATATTTCAAAAAATTAAGAAAAAATTGTATTGAATAACCTAAAAGGTAAATGAACAATTACCAGCAGCAGGAAGGGTGCCATTTATTCCACATTTCGAAAGAGACAAAACTTTCAAAGAGGTCAAATTTCCAATACTTTCGAAAAAAAATCATTTTCCAAGCTAGAACTGAGATCCAATATCAAGTGTTCTAGGTTACTTAAATCATGAAAATCTGCATAACATAGAAAATGATATGAAGCTTAATGTAACAAAAAGGAAGTTAATTTACCTAGAGAAATTAAGAAGTATTACTACCTTGAGCAACAATTGTTCCTTTAAATTCTTTTAATCTCATAGGAAGCTCCCTAATAGATGATAAAGCTCGCAACGACTTCCTTAGCTTGTTTCCATCTATCATGTTCCCATCTAAAGTAAGGACATCTAATCTGCATAGACTTTTTGAGCCTGAAAGATGTAATGTGAATTAATTAAAAAAATGTAAATAAGTTTTAATTTCGTAGAATGTGAGAGAGCATGTACTTCTCAATTAAGAAGGAGACAAATATATCTTGTTACAAATGTAAATATACGAACTTCGGCTAAATAATGGGATTCAACAGCTTGCAAGTATCATGAATTTATCTAATATACATCATGTTCATCACTAAACAACTGATTAAAACATTTTAATTTCATTTTCATAAATACCTTGATGGACCACAAAATTATTGATATTATTAGAAGTTAGATCAAGAATCTTCAACCTAGTCAAAGTCGATAATCCTGCAAGAGGTAAATAGAGAACTAATCATTCAACTATCATTCGTGTAGAGTAATGCTTTTCTTCACTCATAAAATAGAAGTGTTACTTAGGAAAACGTGTTTTTGATAGATACCACAACACCTTTTTTTTTTTGACAGAATGGATACCACAACATAAAATATGGTTGGCATGTAATAAATAATGGGTTGGAAACATTAGGTCATAAAAATTTAGATAAAGGAGGAGGAAAATAGAGAATAAATTAGAGAATGAATTGAAATTAATATTAATTTTATTTTGATGTAATATAAAAATAAAATTCGCATCTTCTCTTACGTAGGATATGATTCAGACCGAGAAATAATGATAATGAAGGATAATTTTTATTTTTTTTAAGAAAGGCATAATGAGGGATAATTTTTTTATTTATAAAATTCATTAATTAGTTAAATGTTCTTTCTTGTTTTTTCTCTCTTTTTATTTTGATTAGTTATAAAACTTATTAATTAATTAGTTATATGTTTTTTTTTCTCTCTCTCTCTCTCATTTTTTCCTCACATGTCTTCTCTTTCAAATTCAATAACAACCCTGTTTGAGATACTATCAAACTCTAAATGGAAACACCTCTTCCAATGGAGATTTGGACATCTCAGTTCGTCACATTGTGAAATACTAATATCTTTCACTAGACCCAACTCCCATTAGTTGTCTTTTCTCTCTTTAACAATACCATATCCTATTAGTCAATAGGAAAGGATCCAAATTCAAAAATTAAGATATTAGCGCCAGTAGAAAAAATACATTTAAAGTCATTTTACATAGTTTATATGAGAACCGATGTAAAAAATTGTGGTGGAAGTTTTTTAAATAAGTGGAATGTTCTTACACCGAGTGTAATTTAACCAATTATTACATAAGTTAAAATTAAAATCAATGTAAGAAACACTTTTTACATTGGGTTCTTTTTAACCAATTTAAAAAATTTTCAGTCCTTAGATCCTTAATCCACTTTCAAGTTGTGCCCTTCACTATGAGTTGAAACCCTAAAGTGTGTGTGAGAGAGAGAGAGAGGGCGATGAGAAATGCCTTCTTCACTTTGCCTCTTCAACTCATCCCTAACCTTATCTCTTCTCCTCTAATGAAACTCCCATTGGTTCCCCAAAACCCCAACGAAATTGACAATAAAGGTATCTATCTTTTTCTTCTCATTACAACATTCAAACGGCGGCATTGCCATTTCTCTTCAGAGTTGAAGACGCGAATCTATTTCAACCTCAAGGGCAACAAGCAAGTGCTTTCATCGAGGAAGCTTCACATGCGACTCATTGATGGTTGTGGATGGATGCTCTGCCGCCGCCACCACCACCACCTTTCCCTCCTCTACCTGATTCTGCCACCTCTCCCATCACCGCCTTCTTAACTTTCCATTCCTCACGCGTGCTTTTCTCAATGCCATGTGCCAGTTCATCGATAATAATAATTCCTTTTGCCCAAAACGGCATCGCTTCTAAGCCCTCGCCTCCCAAGTAGCTCAAGACTTTTGCTGCCAATAGTGAGTCTTCAGTAATCATTGTTCCATTCACAATTTTCCCTCTTTTTGAAAAATAAAATTTAAAATGTATCATTTGATAGATAATAATACATTCTAGGGTGTGGAGTTGAAATTGTACAATGTTAGGGATGCCTAAGTCTAAAATTATTGTGCAGTTTAATGTTCGAGCGGAAGAGGCGATTGAATTTGGTGTTCCACATTCCGATTATGGATGTAGCAATTCCAGCAATGAAGGTATCCCCACAAGCTTTGACCCTTTGGGCTGGTTATGGGACGAAATCCTCAATCCGAAGCTTAGTCACACTTAAAGCTCATCGCCCCTCCCCAAGGATGTATTCTGCTATCAAACCCAGGTCCTCCCCCACAAACTCAGCGTGTATTGCCAACTGAGCTACACCCATTGGGTCAAAACTTTTTTCCTTTGAAACTTGGATGCATAATGTATGATAATAATAGATAATTATGTTTTTTGTGTGGAAAAAGCTCAAGTGATTACACAACAAAATCGATATTTGATTATTGCAACAAATGGAACCTTGAATCAACAAAGAACTGAGGTAATTCTACACTGATTAAACATCAGTTATAAGTTTTTTTTTTCATGAAACATCGATTATAAGTTTAACTGATAGAAAAAGTGTTTTTTACATTGGTTCAATGTTTGATATAAAAAATTTCCTCATTCTCTACATGGTGGGATCAATATCAATCCTAAAACCAATGTAAAATCTCTATTTTAAGCTATGTTAAATGCCCCTATAGTTGTGTAACTTTCATAATCTTTTATTATTTTAATTATATTTTTAATCCATTTAGTTTAGATTGAATACAATGTTAGTTTCTGAAAATATTTTTTAGCTTAATTGAGTTATTCTATTTTTAAAATTGATTAAATTTGGTCTTATCACCAATTTTCTTTTTTTTTTTCTTCAAAACCCTCGTATAGTCATGTTCTCATTTTATATCAAAATATTCACAAATTGAATCAATATAATTGTTTTAATTTTTTTCCCAAAACTCTCAAATTTTCTCTAATTAAATTTTTAACCTCTAAACTTTTAAATTATTTCATATCCCAAATTAAATTCATCATAAACACACACAAATTTGGATAGAAAATAATTATTTGTGGGTTTAGATTTGGAGAAAATTGATGACATGAATAAAGTTGTTTAATGTTAAGAATAGAGAGATTTAATTAACTAAAAAGTTTAAGAGAGATGAAGTTACACATAATTTAAACTAAAAAACCAAGAGTTTAATTAAAACTTATTGATTAAAAAAATAAAACTTATTTATATTAATATTAAACTTATAATCTTAATTAAATAAGGATTGTTGAAAAAGACAAGTCTGAAATAATGCGGGAGTTATGGAATAGCTGATTGGAGCATTGCATGACTGAGAAATAAGAAACATCACCAAAACGATGCTCAATAGAAATTCCTCAGCAAACAATCATCTACAACAAGAACTAAAACCTCTCCCAACTCATTGAGAAAACATTTAGAAGCTTCAAACAACAAAATACGTAAAAGACCTCAAAATAAAATAATAAAAAAAATAAGGCTTAAATATGTTTTGGATCTCTCATAAATTAACGAATTTTGTTATGGGTCCTTAATAAATTTTTTCTTCACTATGAGTCCCTAATAAAATAAAAAATTTATTTTGAGTCCTTGTTATTTTGTCTTAGCTCTTCTAATATATTTATTTTTTTCATTTAAGTCCTTATAATATTTTGTTCATTCTGTATTAGTCCCTTTGAAAATTATTTGATAGAAACTAATAACAAATTATCTACATATTTTAGGGACTTAAACGAAAAAAATTGATATATTAGAAGGACTAAGACAAAATAACAAGAATTCAAATCAAATTTTTGGTTTTATTAGGAACTCAACACAAAGCAGAATTTTATTAGGGACTAAAAACAAAATTTTCTAATTTATAAGGGTCCTAAAACCTATTTAAGCCAAAAAATAAATTATATTTAAGATTATGCAAGACACAACTCAGTCCAACGACCACAAAAATGATGGACTTTCTACCACAATGGAATAGTTTACATTAAAATAACCAAAGTATACTTTTTAAATTTTTTTTACCATATTAAATAGTGTAAGTTGGATTTCTGAAAGTTGACTATGGAAGAAATTTTCTGGTGATTTTGTACCACTATTTTTTTTTTGGTGGCTGTTTATAATTGTTGGAAAAGAAAAAAAATGATAGTCGGAAATTATTGCCAATATGGACAATATCACACAAAAGAGTTCCAATTTTTTTTAATAACTTGGCAAAGAAAAATGATGGGACAATTGATAAATAAGAGTAAATAATTTATACACCGATTGTGTAAAGAATTATTACAATGTTAACTAATAATAAATTGTTGCATATGGTAAGTTTGTTAACTTTTACAATATAGACAATATCATACAAAAGGTTCCAATTTTTTAAGGACTTGACAAAGAAACAATGATGGGACAATTAATAAATAAGAGTAAATAGTTTATACACCGATCGTGTAAAGAATTATTACAATGTCAATTAATAATAAATTATTGAGTATAGTAAATTTGTTCACTTTTATAATAATTATTGTAAAAGTTGTACCAATCATGATTTTTAATTGGTTAACTATACTATTTTTGTTACACCGGTGATATTAAACTCAATGAATAAAAGTAAATAATCTATCTATTTCACACTATAAATAGTTATGTATAATAAGTTAATTAACTTTTACAATAATTATCTTAAAAGTAAAATCAATCATGATTTTCTGGTTTAAGATGAAAAGAGAATAAATAATTAAGATTGATATTAATTTAGTGTATATTTAATTAGAATTATTTTAAGAGAAATATTTGCTTTATTTTTTATTTTTTAAAATTAAAAAATATTATTTAAAGTAAATTAAATTTAACACGTAGAATATTGTGATATAGCATTAATCTCTATATAATTAAATAATTATTTCCAATAAATTGTTTAATACTATATTCTAAAATATTCGAATATAATATTGCAAATTATTTTTACAATATCCTAAATATAATCCATAAAAATACTAACCACTTATATCTAGCGATCCTTCTAACTCTGATTACAGCTTAAATTAAGAGATTTGAGAGATTCTAACCCACTTAGAGATGAAAGAAACTTGTTACGTAATCCATTTCCCGACAGTGTGAGGACCTGTAAACCGGCTGGCCATGTAAATCCATCATTCTCTGATGAAAAATTGAAAGAAAGAAAAAATCCACTCATTAGTATTCTCATAAGAATGAAAAGCATGTTTTCTTGGAGCCACATTTACACTAATATAGTGAGTAAATTCTAATTAATTTTAGTCTCTAGTCTTAACTGAATTTTTTTTATTTTAATTTCCTAATTTTATAAAAATAAGTTATTTATTTTAATCCTTTTCATCTTATTCTCCATTATCTTTTTGCATAAAAAAGGATTGAAGTAAATAATGTTTTGCAAAATCAAGAATAATTAAAATAAAAAAATTTTGAAGTTAGAAACTAAAACAAATGTTTACTCGTAATATAACTTTGGGATGATGTCAACAAACCTAAACTCCAGGGTATACTCTCATTCAACTGGTTTCCAGCTATGTCGAGCATCTCCAAAGAACTCAATTTTGATATATCTAACAATATACATACCGATTGCAGTTAGATATATTTTTCAACCAAAAACAAATGATGAAAATTTCTAATATGGAAAGTGTGTCGTACTATAAATTGATCTAGGAGTCAATTGAGTATATCCTAAATTTAAAGACTTGAGGAATGAAAGTCCACTAAGAGAAGATGCAATATCACTATCGTTGAAGTTGTTGAAGGACAAGTCAAGAACCTCAAGATTCCTTAATGATGAGCATAAACCTACAAGGGATATATAGTGTGTTACATTTAAGGTATATTTACCCTTTATCATCTAATTCCTCCATTAAGAAACCACTGCTTAGCTTTACTAATGAAATGGAAAAATTTTCCCACCTTGAATATGAAGATCTGAGTCCCAATTCCTTCAAAGATGTGAATCCCCCGAGGAATGGAAGGATGTCATTAGTCAAATAGTTGCCACTTATGTCAAGGACCTCTAGATTAGGCAACTTTGATGGCAGAGTTTCAAAAACTTATATAGGTATATATGCACATGTGTTCTGGAAGAAGCCAACAAATTGTGGAAAAATAGTACCAAAAATTAGGAGAGGCTTAAATCATTATCAAAATAATCAGAAATATTATTATTGTCATTTTTTAAAAATAAAAAAGACAAATGTAGCTAGCCTCACCGTGGAATGACGATGTATTATTGAACCTGTTATCTGGATATGTTAAATATAGAGACTTAAGAGATGGAAACCCATCCAAACAAGATAGAATGCCAGCAGCATCCAAATAGTTGTTACTTATGTCAATGACTTCCAGAGTTTCCAGCAGCGCTGTAAAGTATGTAAATTAAAGTTAATATAATGATTATGCCATATAACAAGGTTCATTTTTTATGTCCAGAGGTGGGTTTTTAATGTAAGGCCTGGACTTTTTGCTGGTTGGGGGGGTGTATATGGTTATACTAAATTTTCTTTTTTTTTTCTCTAGGACTTAGTTACGCAGAGAATGATATGTGCTTCTTTCTCTGTCTTGTAACTAAGCTTCCTTTTGTGTGTATTTGGGAGGGTATCCCTTGTACCCATTCTTAATACATCTTCTTTGGTTGACCAAAAAAAAAAATTCACTAAGTAGACAATGAATGATATATCAAGACATAGAATTTGTGCGAGATTAACCTTCATTCCCTACACAACCAACTATCCCATTATCTCTCAAGACCAGACTCTTCAAATTTTTGAAAACAAAAAAATTCGAGTAATTAGTATATAGTTTTGGCGCCCAATCACTCCACCGGCCCAGCAAATTGAGTTCGCCCAATTATATCATACAAATTAAAATTATTTATACCTTTTCAATAACTTAAGACCATTAATAATTATAGAACAAATAACTTTAAATAATATATAAAAATAGTACAAAAAAATCTCATTTATGGATACTCTCGTTTTATATATATATATAAAAAAAAATTGGTGGGAGCTTGACGAAGTTCCGCCAATCATCTCTTGTTATTGATTTTCTCAATACTATACAAAAAAGCAGCACCTTTTCCTCATCAAGGAAATTGCGATGCTCCAACTACCAACTTAGTGCTCCAACATCAAGGAAATTGCGTGCAACGTTCCCATTATGGTCATGACTTGCTTCATAATATATTTTTTAAGCCACAAATTGTACACATTCGAACCTGTGAAGTGCAACGACGTAGAAATAAATGAAGACGCGTCGACTTGAGGTCAACCCAAAGACTGTAATTAACTTCTGGAAACCATGACGAAGAAGATCCAATACGAATCTATGTTACCTTTGTTTGCTAATGAATAAAAAAAATAGAAAATTTATATGTAATTTTTTGTGAAATGGAAAAAATTTCCCACCTTGAATATGAACATCTGAACCCAATCCAGTTTCGGACAAATATAGTTCCTTCAAAGATATGAATCCCCAGGGATGACAGGATGTCATTTTACAATTTTTATACCTTTGTTTGCTATTGAATAAAAAAATAGAAAATTTATATGTAATTTTTGTGAAAAATTGTAATAAAAATCAAGTTTTTTTTACAAAAGAAAATGTATATGAAAAATATATAAAATAATTATTTTTCTATGAATTTTTTAATAAATTTAAAAGAATAATAATTTTTTTTCCAAATTTATAACAAAATTTGTAGAAAAGTTTTGTAGAGAAAATTCGAAAGAAAATCTCAAAATTCATGGAAAATTTTGCATGAAAAGTCCAAAAAAAAAATCACAGGTCAAGTCATATTACTTTTTCGTAGCAATACGTACACGAATATAAAAGATATAGAAATAATGAATTTGAGAAATTAAAAAAATAGTTTATTATTATAAAAGACAATTAATCAATGAAATAGTTAACCTATAAATTTTTTTATTAAATCAATCATAATGACTAAAGCTATAAAAAACAAGAACTTTCTTATTTATTAATCCTCTCTTTTTATATATAAAAATACTACAAAAAAATCTTATTTATTAATACTCTCTTTTTATATATAAAAATACTACAAAAAAATCTTATTTATTAATACTCTCTTTTTATATATAAAAATACTACAAAAAAATCTTATTTATTAATACTCTCTTTTTATATATAAATATAAAAAAAATTTGGGGGGCCCATGCCCCCTCAAGCTTAACTAAGTTCCGCCAATCATGTCTTGTTATTGATTTTCTCAATACTATACAGAAAGGCAGCACCTTTCCTCATCAAGGAAATTGCGTGCAATGTTCCCATTATGGTCATGACTTGCTTCATACGTAATATTTTTACTAAGCCCCAAATTGTACGCTTCATATCAGCTTTCCAATAGTTAATTGAACTATGGAATGAAGACGCGTCGACTTGACGTCAACCCAAAGACTGTAATTAACTTCTGGGAACCGTGAAGAAGATCCAATACGAATCAATGTTAGACATATCCATTTACCGGAATAAAAAAAAATAAAAAAAGACATCCATTTACAGTTTAGACTTGCCTTTTTATTCATAGAGAAATTACATTCTTACAATTCTTTTTATATAATTATTTCTACCATGATTAGAAAAAGAAAATAAAAAAAATAAAACTAAGGTCAGATAAAATATATAAAATAAGATAATTGATGCAATAAACAATAAAAAAGTATTATAAAAAAAGCATTATATATATATATATATATATATATATATATATATATATATATATAATACTAGATTTGTTACCCATGCAAAGCACCGGTAAATTTTTTTTAATATTTTCTAATATTTTTAAAAAAATTCATAATTTATACACTATTGTATATTTATATAAAGTATTTGCATATATTTTTTATAGTTGATTTTTATGTTAATATTGATAACACATAGTATATATAAATATAATTTTTAATGTTAATATTAATAATACTATAGTAAAATGATAACAAAGGCATACTATTTATTTTTATTAATAATACGAAGTGCGTGTTTGGTTTCACGGTGTATCAGAGTTCAGGATTAATTATTCTGAGCTTAAGCAACTTTGAGTAATTTTTGTGTTGGATCCAAAATTTTGTACTGAGTTTTACTCCTAACTTGCTTCCATAATAATAACATCCAAACATAAATCATATCACTTCAAAATCAATTTTAACCAAAATCAATTTTGTAAAATCAATTTCTTTCAAAATAAATTTGTCAACACTCATCCAAACACGCATTAAGTATTTATTTAAAAATGTGGTATTTTTAATTTCTGGGTATGTAATTTATTTTTAAGAATATTCTTTTATTTAAAATGCAAAAGATTACTTTTTTATAAGATAAAATAGGTTATATACTTAAAGTATCATTTAATCATAAATCAATATGTATAGTAAGTTTGTTAACTTTTACAAAAACTATCTTAAAAATCATATCAACAATAATTTCGGATTAGTTGACAGTATAAAATTTTTATATTGACCATGCATAGCTATGAACACACTTATTATTTGAACAATTAAAAATATATAAAGATATTAAACTATTGTCATTTTTTACAAAAGTACTTATATAAGAATATGTAAATGCGTGCTATTATAAATTTATGTAAAATATCTGCATAATTTTTTTATTATTTTTATAATTTATTTTATGTTAATTTTAATAATTTATAGTATATAAAAAGATAATTTATTTTTATGTTCATAATGATAATAGATAGTATAATAAAATTATTAATTTTTTATAATAATTATCTTTATTATATTTTTACTATCATGAATTTTCATTATTTTTAATAATAAAAATATTTATGAATGGTGAAAATAAAGATAATTTACTTAAATTATGTTTACCATTTAGTCAAATAATCACATTATTATCATATATTATAATATAATAATTAGAATAACTACACTAGTATTATTATAACATTTTATTTCAGTGTATAGTATGGTAAACATGTTTATTATAATATAATAATTGGTATTAATATTTATTTATTTATTATCTATTTTATAATAAGTTATTTTGTCTATTTTATAAGAATTGGTATTAACATTAATGGATATTACATTACTTTATTATTATCATTTTATCAATATAAATATTATATACTATTAGAACTTTAAATCATATTCTTAAAAAAAAAGTTAACTTTTTAAAAACTAATGAAAACACACTCATAAGTCATAATTAATTGAACATGCAAAGTCTAATGAAAAACAAAGAAGGATGACTTGACGTCAACCCAATGGATGACTTGTTTTAGCTGATGGTGCTTCTACATCCTTTCCTAGAGGTTTTTAGCCCCTTATTATACGCCAAAAAGAAAAACCCAATGGATGACTTGACGTCAACCCAAAGGCCACAATCAAGATAGACATGCCCCATAAAAAAAAATGTAATAATATATCTTGCTTTCTGCCCACGATAGTAATGGCAACCATTGAATGTTACATGTGAAGTTCATATTCGTACATCTAGGGGCGGAGGAAGGAAATGACTTGGTGGAGTCACTTTTGAATTTTTTTTTTAAGTGTATTTAAGTTATTATAAACAAAATTAGCCCCTAAAATATATAAAAATTAATATTTTATCTATCTAAATTATGAGTTTAATTTTTATGCATTATTAATATAATGATTTTTATAGTGTAAATTAATTAGAAATTACTACTATGAAAACATATGACTTTTAAAATAGTTGTTACAAAAATCAATAATTTTACTATTATGATAGTTTATTATTCAATGATAAAATAAGAATCATTTGCATTGTTAGCATATTTAAATTAAATTCCTAATTTATTTCTTTTTTATATATTATTTTTGCACTTAATATAATTATGTATTTTTTATTCATAAAAATATTAGTTTTATATTAAATTTTTTGTATATGTTATGCATGCAGTTTTTTTTCTACTAAGTGACTTTTTTTATTCTTGGCATCCTTAAGCAGAAGTTCTGGCTCCAACCTTATGTACTTTGGATGTTGTAAAAGGTTTAAATATGTTTTAATTGGTCTCATAAATTTGAGTTACTTTAATCCAAAGGGGTGGTGCACTGGTGTAAGGTCTCGCTACTTTCACATATGGGGGAACGATCTATTTAGCGGGAGAACTCGTTTTCGATTCCCTCCTTGTGCAAAATTCCCTTGGGCCAGCGGTAGCCACGTACCACGAGCGGGATTAGTCTCTGACCTAGTGGGTTTGGGGACACCCGTGGTCTCTGACCTAGGACCAAAAAAAAATTTGAGTTACTTTTATTTTTGGTCTCTCAAATTTAAATTTAATCTTTTAATCCTTTAATTTCGAAAAATGTTATTTTAATTCATCTTAAAAAAAAACATCTCAATCACTCCAAAATCATCTGAGAATGTTTTTTTTATGGAAAGAGACTAAAAGGAACATTTTTTGAAATTGAGCAACTAAAAAAACAAATTTAAATTTGGAGACAAAAATATAAGTGATTTAAATTTAAGAGACCAAAAACATATTTAAGTCTTTGTAAAATTATAATAAAATAAAGTACAATATCATATTTGCACCCAATATGGAGTCCTAAGAAATAGAATCAAACATTTATTTTTTTTTAAAAAAAAAAAACGATTTATAGACAACATCTAAAAAAAAGATAAAATAGAGAAAGTGTGGATATAATAAATAATATTATATGACAATATGAAATAAAAAAAATAGAGTTTAATAATAATGTACTAAAAGTGTAAAGTTATTTTACACTATCAGTGCATCACCTATTGTTTCAAAATAATATTTCAATAAGGTAAATATGTACTACACCAATATTCATACATTATTACTTTCCTTTTCCTTTTTTAGCAAAATTCTCAAGAAAGAAGAGACTCAACCCCTGCTCTTGTTGTCCATGGCATATAAAATCATGATCAAATTAGTCTGAGACGTGTATTAGACATACTATCCTCAAGGATTTATCTGCGTCAAGCACAAATCCCCTAGGATTTAACAGACTATTCCCCATAATTGATTGGGGTAGCAGAACTAACAAGTTTTTAGTGAGATTAACCCAGGAACTCACAAGGAGAAAAAGGAAAAGAAAGTTCTCTATAAAACCATATGAAACATAGGTATTTATGTTGAAAAGAATAGGGTTTCTAAAACCACCAAAGACCAAGTCAAAGATAAGGTGAGACCTAGTCTAACTGACCAAGTCAATAAGACCAAGTAAAACAAAATATTTGTTTTTAATAAACAATAAATTAATTTAAAAAAGATTTTCTATATTTAATTAAATAGACATGTTAACCTTTTGAAATATCAACAAAATATACAACAATCTCCCACATATTTCAAAAGGTTAAATATACATCATGGGTTCTATTTTCTTGGATGTAATGCATCGAACTAGTGTAGCAAGTTATTGAACCAAGTCTAGACTGATAAGACTTAACACACAGCGTAGTGGGTGTAGCAAGCTATTGAACCCAAAACACTTCACGTGTGTTAGCGGTCTATCAATCACATCACACCCCCACAATCCTTGTCGTTATCATTGTTTTGCGCTACTAGGCCATGCGCGCGCCTGGTATTCATGAGTGCTCTAAAGATCTTGCCAGGATCCCATTCAAGCGGCCCTACTTGACACTCATATAGGTGATTTCATCAAGTGTATGCTGCAAATCATACACCACCCATAAGGGATATGAAAATCATTAAAAACTTTATAAGCTATCAAGCTTTCTCACAACCATGTAAAGCTTAACTATAAAGTTGAACCTCTCATTAATGCAATGTCTAGCACTTTCTCACATCATAGGAATTGACTAAAAATGAATATTGATCAAAATCAATTTTAGTGCTAGCAGAACTAACAAATGACTTGTTTTTCCCATTGAACCTTCTTCATGGGATCTCCAATCACAAAGGTTGGGTTACCATCATTTGCTTGTTTTCAAGTGGCTTGATAAAGTCTCATTCCCCTCGATGTTTCATACAATAATCTCTTCCCTAGGGGTTTAAGTCTGAGGATTGGCCGAATCCATTATCGACTTCACATAAACAATAAATTTCTCTCTTAAGCAATTGCTTTATAACATTATTCTTCAATTTATATTCCAAAAGGAATATTTGATTAAGTGATTTTTTCAATCACTAAGCCTCTTAACCAACCATCTCAAGAGTAATAACTCTGATTCAATTATTATTTGTTTGGTTGATCTCTAAGTAACACACTACAACCAAGTTTAGTGACACAATCTCTGGTGGATTTTGTCTCATTTGGATCAAAGATCCATTTAACATCACTGTATTTTCATTATTCTAATACCATCATGTTCAATACCATAATTTATGGTACCTCTCCAGTATCTCATATTATGAAAAAATTATGTAATATGGAGAACTCACACTTGACACTACAGCCAAGTAAAATATTCCTAATATGGTTAACAGTTCACACAGTCCCTAGTATCTCATGTCACAAATAGTTATTTTCAAGAGTAAAAATTAGAGAACTCACATATCAAATATCCCATAGAAGTATTGTCTCATAATAAAATAAGAATTTACTCTATCGATAAATCAATAATAATATACAAATTATAATTACTTTTATCAATATTTTTTAATTAGTCTTCCTTTTGACTAAGATCTTGTAAGTCACACTTCTCCATTTATATATTTTTTTCATAACAGGAAATCACCGAATTAAAAAAAAGAGTCACCAAGACAATAACAATCACCATTCCGTTGAACTTTTTTCACCCCCTTGTACAACGGAATCGTGATTCCGTTGTATACTTTTCAACGGAATCGCGATTCCGTTGTACAAGGGTATTTTGAAAAATCAATAAAAAACCACCCATGTAGGTGATGAGAATAGAAAATTGTGGGGTGAGAATAGTAATTCCCCAATCCTTTCCGTCCCAGTGATCCAAAGACAAAGGGACGCCCAAACGGAAATTTAGGCCCAAAAGAGCTTCTCTCTCTTCCTTCCAACACCCTTCACACCACATCACTTCCAGTAAAACAAAAAACAACAAAAACACGCTCACTTTCTTCATTTTCATCTTCATATTTCCTAATAGAGTGAATTTGGCCATATAAATAAGAATGTAGTGTGGAAATTTGGCCATATTTCTTAATATTCAAATTTGGTGCAGTTTTACGCCATTCGCCATAGTTATTATTGCTTTTCTCAACACTTTCAAAAAGCAGCACCTTAATTAGTGGAGGTAGTGGAAATTGCATTTACATGCAGTGTTCCATTATGGTGATTGCATTATAATATCACTTCTAAGCCCCAAATTTCACGCTGTAATTCATATCAGTTGTGCAATATTATTCGCTATTATTATTTGTTTGCATTCTAGCATGAACCAGTCACTTCCAACGTCAAATAATGGAGGAACAGTGTTGGACAACGACACCTTCTTTTATATTTTAGGCAAATGCAGCATTGGTTAAAGAACTAAATGGAGAAATTTTTTTATTGAAAGGTGAAAAATTACGTTGTTTATAATTTTTTTTTGCATTTCTCCTATGAATTTCACAATAAATATTTTTTCCTTTTAATTCTTTAATTAGTGCCCTTATGGCACTACTTAGCAAGATCCTATATTTTATTATATTGTTCTTTAACATTTTCGTTAAAATTGTTTATAGGCATGGAAGATAAATTACACCAACATTTTTAATCCGGAGCGAATTTACACAGGAAATTTGTTAAATTCTTCCAGAAATATAATTAATTGTATTTGTAAAGTCCAATGTGGTAGCAACAAATGAAGACGACTTGACTTGACTTGGCGTCAACCCAAAGGAGTTCGTTTCGTTTCTAGACTTGCTTTCTTACTCAGGGAGTTCTTACAGCTTTATTTTTCATAACTATTTCTAGAATGAAGAGAAAAAAAAAAAAAACAAAGGTGAGCTAAAATAAGTAAACTAAGTAATTGATATGAATAGAAAAAAATTATAAATAGTATTATATGTATAAATACAGTATGTGCAGAAATAATATATAACTCTTGTCATCAACATCGTTTAAATATCAAGACTAACCCACCATATTGAATGTCAAGTTAACATATCCTAATATCTTGGTATTCATTTTATAAAACTCATTCCTATACTATAATTTAGTATTCATTTTTGAACGAGAAAATTTTCAAAACCTCTTTTAGACTGTTCTTTTTCATTAAGGTACATTATTTTTCTTACACTTTATATATATTTTATATAATTTAATTTTTATATATTTTTTATTTTCTGAAATATTATTATTTTTATTTAAATAATTTAAATTAATATTTAAACTTTAAATCTTAACATATCACATCATATTGATAAACATAGAAATTATGTGTCTTAATTAAATAATATTACTTTCTTAATTTTCTTCTCACTAAAAAAAAACCTTATCCATTTAGTTTAACCTTAATTTAATTTAATATACAATCCTAATTATTTCAAAATATTTTTTAGACAACTGATTTTTCATTATTTAATAATGATGATATTTTATATATATTTTATTTAAATTTTAAAGTATCTGTTAGTGTGTGGGTATATATATATATATATGTGTGTGTGTGTGTGTGTGTGTGTGCTCTACAAAATTTAAATCATAATTTTTAACAAATTGATACTAGTATTTATTTTATTTTATTGCTGTCATTTCACTAGGTGGAGGACCTCAGCGTAACAAAAGCGTCTTTGACTTTAGCATCTGTCGTGATAAATGGTTCCAATACTCATCATACTTATCCTATTGATTTTCATTCTATTATAAAGTAAGTCCTCATTTTTGTTATTAAAATATATAAGCCAGCAGTGATAATGTTGATTTTTTGACGTAAATATATCAAAAAATAAAATAAAATACCCAATTAACTCATTCCATAAATTATTTATGTAATTAATCCAAATTACTGTGCATGTTGAAAAATCGATTGGCCCGTAACCGATTTTTCAATGCAAAATGCACTTAGTAAACTTTTAGATTTAGCAACCAAAGATTTTATTGTTCAATAAGAAAAAGAAAATTACACATATAGTTCAAAAAACAAACACAAACTGGGAATATTTAGTGGCCTTGTACCCACCAGTTTCACACCTTGGAGCTTGCCTGTTTCGTCTTGGATTTTGACGTATTCGTGGATGTTGTTGTGGTTCAACTTGCACCTCATGAACAACAGGTTGATCGTCCTGCATTACCTCGTTTGGATTTTCATTTAAATTTGTTCCAGCTACTGGTTGGTAATTCATAAAATTGTCAACGACGGGTGTTGAAGATCTTCCAGCAACAGCTTGGTGAAAGGATGCAAATGAAGGAATGGAAATACTTTGCATGTAAGCATAAGCTGATTCTGGCGTTCTAAGGTTAGTACCTATGAGGTTGGTCATGAAGTCATCTCTGCTAACTCCAAAAGTGTGAGGACTGTACCCAAGATGTTGTTGAGGTTGACTTTGTTGTTGTTGTAATGGAGTGAATTCAAATGAATGGGGAGGTGGTTCCAGGTCTTCATCCAGGAAGTTTTCATCAAGTGGTGGGCTTTGTGGGGGAGGTACACTGGCCTGGCCTAAGCATTGTTGTGTTGGCATTTGTGGAGTTGCACGAGATGTCTCGCCAACACAGGAGTTACTTGAAACCCGTGTTTGTTGCATATGTTGATGGAGTGAGAGGTAAATCTTTGAATTTGCACAATACCATTCCATGTATTCACGGGTTTGCTCTAGATGTCGTTGAATTGGTTGGCCAACTAGCACGTATTTTCGTCGTTCCCTCCAAATTGCAATCCACTGTGTGTGCTCCTCTCGCCAGTTTGTGTCATTATGTCCTCTTATATCAGTTTGATGCAGTTTATCAAGATTCTGCGGTGGGTTTGGTATATCTTGCCATAGTCCAAATTGTAGTTTGACCCTATCGGTTTGATGCCAAATTACAACTGCAAATGAAGTTAAAACAACACTAGCACTCCACAATTGGGAATCCTTGTATGCATGTCTTGGCAAAAATGACTCAAACCCTCTATACGACATCCACAAGAAATGCAAAAAAAGGGTTAGTACTTTCAATCATAGTTTGCCACATGTTTAAAAAATTAATATAACAAGTTAATATAATTATTTAAGATAATCTTACCTAATCATTAATCATGTTATCGAATCTTAATCTATAGCCTATGACATCACCACAAGGGGTTCCAATAAAACGTAGCCCTCTCCCACTCCATCTGTTAAAAAAAATACGTTAGTGACAAAAAATTATCCAATGCTTTCGTTTGAATGATGAATAGCACTCTTACTGTTAAAATATTTATTTACCTGATGGCAAGTGGATATGATGGTTGACGCTCGACCTTTGGTTGAATAAATGGCATGCGATACCATGCCCAAGATTGCAACAACAATGCACATCCACCCATTTTTTTTTATTTTGGATAAATTGCTCTGCACATTTCTCTGTACATATGTGCTAAACAAGCAGAACCCTAGTTGTAGTGTCCAGCACGTTCCAAATCTACCAACAAAGGTAGATACATAAGGTGAACTCTGTTACCTGACTTGTCGGGCATCAACATCCCACCAATCAAACCTAGAATGTATGCTCTGCAGTGAGCTTCTAATTGATGTTGTGTTGGTTCTTCTGGCAAAGACAACATGTTTTCTCTTAACCATTTAAGTTTTAGCGTTGAGCCGATAAGTGCATCCCCTTTTGGAGGAAGCATACCCAAATATTGTGAGCACATTTCTTCCCAGTCAAAGTAAGTTGGGCCGGTAACTGCTTTTCCATCGACTCGTAAAACTAGTTGGAGGGGAACATCTTCCAAAGTTATTGTGCATTCTCCAATTGGAAGATGAAATGTGTGTGACTCGGGTCTCCACCTCTCCACCAAAGCTGTAACCAAAGTGTCATCGATGATGAAATGTCTAATTTTTGCGACTTCAGCAAATCCAGCCTGATACAACAATGATTCAATTCCGTCATCTGGGGTTGGCATCAAATGATAATACGATTGAATAATCGCATCATTTGTTATCTGCAAAATCAAAATTCACATTAAGATATCAGATATAATATTTTCACAATTGCGTTGAAGAATAACGTAAAAATACCTTAATGAGGCTTACTGCATTAGATACTTGACCAAATCTATGAAGATGTTGTTTCCAAAGCAAAGGAGCATTTTGGTGTTCGATGGTTGGTAAATGATAATTACATAATTTTTATGTTAAATAGGAATATATGTTAACAAAATGGATTCCGTCTATGTATGTATTTGGGATCATTGCATGCGTTGTATATATAGTGAAAAAATATGGGAATAGTAACAACCTTTAAATAAAAATGATATTCACTATTCAATTTCTCTGTTGGTGGGATCATGACTGTCGATTTTGAAATCGAATGCGACAGGTCATTCAAAGATTCTGTAAAGCAAAAAAATTGGGGCTGACACATTAGCTGGCATCCACAACACTGGCATCGAGAGTTTTGTTTTTCATCTATGTGATATGCACCATTCATTCATCAATTAAGTGTATACAAATACTTTGGTCTTGCATTGTCATCTACATTCAGTCAGTTTGAAACATCACCTCAATTAGCAATACTTTGTAGTATAGACATGTATCATGTGAAAAAAGGAGTTGATTACGGTACCGAGAAATCTACCACAATCGTACTGGTTGGTAAATGTCCTCACAATCAATGTGCTTGGAGGTGCAAGGCTGCGTTCATAAAAGCAATCAAGCAATGGGAGATACGAATGCTTTGTGAACCACACACATGTACAAGTGCTATCATTTCCCAGGATCATAGAAGGCTCCGATATATGGTCATCAGTAAAATTATCCAACCAATAATTGAGAATGATCCATCCACATCAGTGCCTTCCTTGATAGCACATATAAAAGCAAGTGAAAGGTACATTACCACCTACAGGAAAGCCTGGATGGCAAGGCAAAAGGCTATTGAAGAAGTCTATGGCAACTAGGAACAATCATACTTTGATTTACCCATATTGCTGGTAGGTATGAAGGCATATGTCAATGGTTTTATCTTTGAAAAGGTAACAAAGCCAAAATACAACCAGCATGGTGAAGTAGTTGAGGGTGTCGTTCAATTCCATCGTCTGTTTTGGACATTCAAAGCATGTATCGATGGGTTTCAATACTGCAAACCCATTGTTCAAGTCGATGGAACTTGGTTATATGGAAAGTACAAGGGGACTCTCCTTTTGGCAATTGCACAAGATGGAAACAGCAAAATCATTCTGATAGCCTTTGCCATTGTTGAGGGCGAAACAACGGGAGCATGGTACTTCTTCTTGAAAAATTTAAGAAGACGTGTGACACCTCAAGAAGGTCTGTGCTTGATCTCAGACAGGCACGAAGCAATTAAAAGTGCTTACTTAAGAGCAGGTAGTGGGTGGACACCACAAAACTCTGTGCATGTGTTTTGTATTCAACACATTGCACAAAATTTTATGAGGCAATTCAAGAATGCAGACAGGAAAAAACAAATAATTAGCATGGGTAAGTACCACATTAATTTCTCTTACGAACACATTTATTACATTGTAAATTGATGACATTAATGAAATTCTATACTTATAATTCCTCAGCATATGCCATGACGGAGCCCAGATTCAACTACTACTACAACAATTTTAAGGCAGAGCCAGAAAGCGAAGAGCTGTTCATTGGCTTGAACAAATACCACGAGAAAAATGGACATTAGCATGGGATAGAGGCCAACGCTGGGGACACTTGACCACCAATCTTGCTGAGGCAATCAACTCAGTATTAAGAAAAATAAGAAACCTTCCGATATGTGCGTTGATCAAGGCAACTTACGAAAAGTGTAACAACTTATTCAACCAACGAGGAAGGGAGGTTGCAGCTCTAATTAGATCTGGCAAAAAATACACAGAAGTGCTAAACAAGGCCATTGAAGGCGCTAAAAGAAAGGCCAACTCTCACCACGTTCTTCAGTTCGACCGACACGATATGCGATTCTTAGTGGGGGAGCAAATTAACCCAAGAGAAGGTCGACCTGCTGGAAATTTCACAGATAGGCTAGATGAATGGTGGTGTGATTGCGGTAAATTCCAAAAAGTACACATGCCTTGTTCTCATGTCATTGCTACTTGTAAGCGTGCTCACCATGACTACAGGGCCTACATACATCCTGTGTACAAGTTGGAAAGCATCTCAAACGTGTACAATGGATTGTTTGGCGAATTGCGCAACGAAGCATATTGGCCACAATGTGACGATCCACGAATGTGCCCCGACCCGGAAAAGCTAAGAAACAAAAAAGGCTGTCCAAGATCATCTCGTATACGCACTGAAATGGATATGAGGGAACCTGGTCAGCCAAAAAGATATTCCATGTGTCGAACTCCAGGTCATTCAAAAAATAGATGTCCATTTGGGTTAGTTACGTAAATAATTTATGGGATGAGTTAGTTGGGCATTTTTTTTTGTATATTTACGTCAAAAAGTCTGATAATGTGGTCTCTAAAATATTTTTATAGGTAAAATAATTCTTGAAAGTTATTTCTATTCAATATATTAGTCCTTCTGTCAGTCTATTCAATTATATTAACAAATTAGTCAAAAGCAGTACATAAATTATAAGCTATTTATTTCCCAGAAGAATTATACATTTAGCTAAATTAACCTAAAAAAATATTATAACTCTTTTCAAAAATAGTTATAGACATAGTCCAAATATCAAGACTAATAATTAACCTATCAATTAGTATTCATTTTAAATAAGAATATTTATAAAAAAAAATTATCGTTAAATCATTTTAAAAGTTATTAGCTTTATCATTAAAGACATGATTTCTCTTAAAATAAATATAATGTTTGTTATTTCTCTTAAATATTATTATTTATATTTAATTTCAATTAATTTTAAATTAAATTTTAAGTTTTAAATCTTAATGTTTATTTGCAAATGAGATAAAATTGAAGGAACTTGAAAACTGTTCCGGAATAGGATTTTCCTAGGGTTTAGGTCTGCTTATCCAGAGCATAAAAGTGTATTTTGCCCATAAAAGTGTATTTTGCCCTACTCGTGGGTTAAACGTGGGTTATATAGTGTTTATGATTATGAGATCTGATTATATCTATATATCTATATTTTCAGAGATATGATATAATTAGGTAAGATATGATATATGGTATGGTTAGGTAAGATATGACATAATTAAGATATGATTAAGTGTGATTAGATATGACTAGGTTATAATAGATTTGGTCTACAATTAATGTTAGGTCGGTCGGATTCGAGTCGGCCCATTGGGCAAGGCCCAAAGGAGACCGAAGGGTACATAGCCCTCTAGTCTCGAGTGCGATAGCACGAAGAGACTAAAGCATGAAGTTCTTAACCATTGGGCCCGGCCTATTGAAGATTGGAGATACCACTACTTGATTTTAGTCTGACAGCTGGGCTCGGCCTAAAGGAGACCAGAGGGTACACAACCCCCTAGTCTCAAGTGCGATAGCACGAAGAGACTAAAGTATGAAGTTCTTAACCATTGGGCTCAGCCCATTGGAGATCGGAGACACCACTCCTCAAATCTAGTCTGATAGCACCTTTTTAGTTTCATGTTGTTTCGAACCGAAGTGGCCCAAGGTTTTTCCTTATGTCACTTGGTGTTGCTTCCTATTTCCAATAGTGCACGTTTGTATTAAATGGTCCGTTTGAACTTTTTCGTTTCCCAATGCCCTTGTCCACGTGTCAATCAACGTCTCGCGAGTTTTCTTCGCACGTGAAGAAACGTGACGGTCATAATGATTACGACCCTTCTTCTTCACACTCCCTTGTGCCTATAAATATAGGTTCTCAGGGAAGTCTTGTCACTTTCGAAACCTTTGTCACTTCCTTTCGAAAGCTTTGGGTTTTCCTGTGAGCTTTTTCCTTCTGTTGTGGTGTTGCGCGGTGGCAGCAGTTGATTTTAAGGCACATCCATTTTCTTTTTAGGAGGTCGAGTGTCTCCCTCTTGAAGGTACTCCTCTTCTCCCTTCCTTCTTTGTTTGTTGTCTTTGAGCGGTGTTTGTCAAGGAGGGATAGTTGTGGGAGGCGATGGCATATTCCGATTTGTACTTGTGGGTACATGTAGATGTGTTGACGCAGTTCTCCATCTACACTTAGTGGCCAGAAATAAATGAGTTGAGAAGTAAGCAGGCCTTTACAACAAATGGTATAGAGGCCAACGTAGTTGTGGAGGCGTGTTTGATCGGAGAACCCGTTTGTCTATCTCATCAAGGAAATGACAGCAAATTTTGTTTTTTCTATAAGACCCTTTTTACTAAGTTAGGGATTAGGTTTCCTTTGATGACTTTGCAAAAGGGGGTGTTATTTGCTTTAAATGCGAAGTCAAGTTAGTTGAATCCTAACAATTGGGCATTTATTAGGGGTTTTGAAATTCTATGTGGTGTGTTCAGTGTTATGCCGACAGTAGACAAATACTTTTATTTCTTCAAACTTAAATCTGTTAAGAAAATGGGTTGGCTCTCTCTTAATAGCATTCCAGGGAGTGGTTTATTAACATTATTTACCACTTCTTATAAGTCGTTCAAGAGGAGATATCTGAAGATTCGGGCCCCTCTACATAATGTCGATCTGTTGTCGGCTTTTCCCTTACATTGGACCCGGAATCCTCGACCTTATGGGGGTTTAGATGAGTCTGTTCTCTCGAAGTCCAACTTGAAAAAGGTTAAGATGATGGACCAGTTGAACACGATTTTTCAGACCATTGAAGTTATAGAATTGGCTTATTGTTTGGTGGATTTAAAATTATACATAGGTATATATTTTTGCTTTAATTGTTGCGTGTGTTGGTATGTAGTGTTAATTTGACTAGTGTTTGATTTTTTGTAGAGAACCGAATGGCGATGTCTAAGAAGGAAATGCAGCAATTATTGAAAGAGAAGAAAGACAAAGAGGCTGTGGCGATGAAAGGGAAGGGTTTTGTGGAGAGTTCCACTGTTGCTGAAGAGAAGGATTCTCTTGATGGAGACTTGCGTGCTAGGCGCAAGCGCGTACAAAAAAGTAGCGATATAGGTCAAGATGCTGACACTGCTGGTTAACCCTCCTTTACAAACTGCTCCGCCGGCTCGGTCGACGAATTCTTGGGATCAGGCGTTGAATGAATGCATGGGTGATAACTAGGATTCTTTTGATCAAGGAAGGGAGAGCCCTAGGTCTTTGTGGGACTTCAACTTTCCCCACTCCTCTTTTATTCATGAAAGGTTAATGCTTGAAGCCGATATTGAGAAGTTTTCTAAACTGAGATTGATAACCACTTGCAAGGGTTTGCAAACTAAGGCCACTGCTCTTGCTGGTGCTATTGAAGATCAGTCTCTAGAGACGATGAAGGTTAGGGCTGATAAATCTAAAAAGATTAATGGGTTGAACGTCGAGGTGGAGAGATTGAAGAAGGAGTTGGCCAAGGCATCCATTGAGAAGGAAAATGTTAAATGTTTAACGGTCGAGTTGGAAAAGGATTGAAAACTAGTAGCGGACAAAGAGAAAGAATTTGTTGTTGAATTAGGAAACTTGAGAAAAGCTCGGGATGATGCTTTGGGAAAGGTTGATACTTTAATGCTCAGGTGGAGACTGGCAATGTGGAGATCGATCGCCTTACTTCCAAGCTTACTGCTGCGAAGACTGTCAACGCCGAGCAATTTGTGGCCAGTTTCCAAGCTGCTATTGAACAAGCTGCAGTTCTTTGCCCTAATATTGATTTGGGTTCTATGGATCCTTTCAAGGAAGTCAAAAATGGGGAGATTTTTTAGGCCTTTAATAAGGATTGAGCCTATTTACCTATGTTTTTTGTTCATGTTTTCCCTTTTTGTTATGTAATAATGACTATAAATCATTTTTTGTCTTCGACCAATATCCAAGTTTTTATATCTGAGTTATAAAACTGTGTCATTCGAAGTAATCTTTCATGTTGCAAGTGGACTTTGGCACTCGTTAAATTTCTTATTTATTTTTCTAAGTTAGAACACTCGTCTATATGTAGATCTCATTATTAGTAGTAAACATTCGTTCCATTGAATATCGTCTATCATTAGGTTGTATATTAATAGGCCATGTCGAGGTTACCGAGATGAACTTTGACTAAGGTCATAAGCCCTACCAAAGCTTCTTATACCCTTGGATTCTGACCTAGCATTTAGCTCGAGTCGGATCCAACTTGAATTATATAGGGATGAACTTTGCCTAAGGTTTTGGGCATTGCCAAAGCTTCTTATACCCTCTGATTCTGACCTAGCGTTTAGCCCGAGTCGGATCCAACTTGAATTATGTAGGGATGAACTGCCAAAGCTTCTTATACCCTCGGATTCTGACCTAGCATTTAGCTCGAGTCGGATCCAACTTCAATTATATAGGGATGAACTTTGACTAAGGTTTTGGGCCTTGCTAAAGCTTCTTATAACCTCGGATTCCGACCTAGAGTTTAGTACAAGTCGGATCCAACTTGAATTATATAGGGATGAACTTTGACTAAGGTTTTGGGCCCTATCAAAGCTTCTTATACCCTCGAATTCCGACCTAGTGTTTAGCCCAAGTTGGATCCAACTTGAATTATATAGGGATGAACTTTGACTAAGGTTTTGGGCCCTACCAAAGCGTCTTATACCCTCGGAAGAATGTAGGGACTAAATTGGTGATTAGGTCAGCAATATGCCACCTTCTCATTTTATTGATTTCGAATAAAATTTAAGCCTAAACTTTACTTGCTATAATAAGAATATGAAATGATAAAGTCCTAAGAATTTAAAAGCGATAATAAGCATAAACAAAAAATTTAACTGAAGTAATAGAACAAACTAGTTGCATTCCATGTGCGTCGGATTTTTCCTCCGTCTAGGGTCTCGAGTCGGTATGCGCCCTTTTCAACAGCCTCTAGTATTCAGTATGGGCCAACCCATTTGGGGGATAACTTATTCTGAACTTGATTCATCTACGCCTTTTTCAAAACTAGATCCCTTTTTTTTAATTCTCGTGGAAGGACCTTAGTGTTATACTTGCACTCGGGTCTGTGTTTGGCGGCTATCTCTCTGACATGAGAAATTTCTCAAATTTCATTTAACATATCAAGATTCGCTCGAAGACCGTCTTCTAATGCTTCCTTAGAATATGATTTGGTATGGATGGTTCGTTCATTTAGCTCGATTGATATCATGGCGTCCGATCCATATATTAGGAAGAAAGGTGTTTCTCGAGTTGTAGAGTGCGGCGTTGTGTGGTATGACCATAAGACTCGGCATAACTCCTCTATCCACAGTGTTTTGGCCACATCTAGCCTCCTTTTCAGAGCTGTCAATGTCACCTTGTTCGTTGCCTCGGCTTGTCCGTTTGTTTGCGGGTGTTCTACTGAGGCATAGATCAATTGAATGCCCAACTTTTTGCAAAAAATTTCACTTGACTGCTTGTAAATTGGGTGCCATTATCGACATCTATTGTCCGAGGTATTCCGAATCGGCATACGATTGATCTCCACATAAATTTTTTTATTTTTTCTACAGAGATGGTAGCCAAAGGTTCGGCCTCGATCCATTTGCTGAAGTAGTCAACTGCAACTACCAAATACTTCATTTTCCTTACCACCATCAGAAATGGGCCAAGTATGTCAATTCCTCATTTGTTGAATGGCCACGGTGATACTACGGAGTGCAACTGTTCTGCCGGGGCACTATGAACGTTAGCATGATGCTGGCATTTGTCACATTTGCGCAGAAAATCTATGTTGTCTGTTCATAGGGTTGACCAAGCCCTAAGAATCTTGCTTGTGAGAGATTGGCCATCGATATGACTTCCGCATATTCCTTCATGTATATGAGTCATCACATGCTCAGCCTGAGTAGGGCCAAACACCTCAGTAGGGGGTACTAAAACCTCGACGGTATAATTTATCAACGATGACGGTGTAGTGTGCCGCATCCTTGGTGAGTTTTTCTGCCTCTGATCGTTCGATCGGTATTTCCCCATCGAAAATAAATGCTATAATTGGCCCCATCCAAGACTGATGCTCGGCTTGCTAGAACATAATCTCTCTTTCTTCCCTTGTGATGCTCGGTGTTGATAAAGTTTCTTGAATGACTGATCTGTTGCACCCTGGCTTTTTAGTGCTTGCTAATTTTGATAGGATGTCAGCTCTGTTGTTCTACTCCCTCAGTACATACCTGATGCTGAAACCGTTGAATGCGGTCTGAAGGCTTCTCACTTTATCTAGGTACCGCACCAGTTGGGGGTCTTTGGCTTGAAAATTTTCGAGCACTTTTCCTATGACCAATGTCGAGTCGCACCAAACTATCATTGCTTTTACACTTGTTTCCTTAGCAAGATTCATACCAGCTATTAGGACTTCGTATTCGGCTTGATTATTGTTTGCCTTGAAGTTGAACTTGAGGGATTGTTCGATCAACACACCATCGGGTCCTTCCAGAATGACTCCTGCTCCGCTTCCTTTTATATTGGAGGATCCATCTATCGATAGGATCCATGTCGTCCATTCTTCTTTGTCTTGTTTTAGGGATGATAGCTCGACTACATTGTCTTTTAAAATTTAAATAAATTATGTTTATTATTTAAGAGTTATAAAACATAAGAGTAATGATTACAAATAAATAACTAATTTAGTTTAAGTTTCGGAAAACTTCTTAATACACCACATTTGACAATAAAAAATACTTAAAGAAATAATAAGTCCTAATTTTTTGTGTTAAAATAAAAAAATATAAGTCCCAAAGTTATTTACCATACAATGATTTGAAATAATTAATGACATCTGGTTAGCAAGTCAACTATTAGACATTGAAACTAATTAGAACTTCAAAATAGTAATTATTAATTAAATTAGTGAAATCTCAAAAAGTTTTCATCATTAAATATATAATTAATAAAAGACTTAACTTCTGGTATTAGTGTATTTTTAAGTGGCATACACTGTTATCTCATGCCTTTTTTTCCATTAACCAAAATTTTTATGATGAATTTTTTCCTTTCTTCATATGCATTTAAATTACATTTTTTAATTTCAAAATTATACTTTTAAAAAAATATATGTTACATTTTAATCTATTCAAATGTAGTAATAATAAAAAATACTATTATGTGTGAATTTTTTCCATCTTTAAGTTATTGTGACATAAACAGTATAATTTTAAATATCCTATTTTTATTTAAGATTTTGTAAGATAAAATGATTTTTTAAATACACTACTTATCACATATACAAATGCTAGTCAAAATTCATGTCCATTAAACTCCAATTTTCATAGTGGTTATAATATTTAAAAATATCTTTGGCCATGGATTTGTGACATTTAAACTAATCAGAATTTCAAAATACTTATTATTAAATTAGTGAAGTCCCAAAAAGTTTTTAGCACTAATTATATTTTTTATTTTTTGAATTCTCTATGTTGAATGCGGTTATAGACAACTACTATAAAAATAAAATGAGTAAATTAAATAGAAGAAAACTACAGTAATTATTTTAGTAAATTTAAAATTATATCTTATTATAAAATAATTATAATTACCTTAATTAAAACATATATATGTTGATAATAATTAATTTAATTATTTCAAATTAGAAGATATACTTGTTCTAATTACCTTAATTACTATATTTATGTAATTTTATGAATTAAAAAATAGATAAACAAATTTCTCTAAAAGTTTTTTGCTCAATTGCATTAGATTTCTCACTTAGACTTGTTTACTTTAAAAATATATAAAAAAATTTCTCTAAAAGTTTCCCGCTCAATTGCATAAGATTTCCCGCTTAGACTTGTTTACTTTTATTATAATAAATATAAATATATTTATATATTTTTTTGAATTAAAAATAGATAAAAAATTTCTCTAAAAATTTATGTGTTGATAATAGTTAATTTAATTATTCAGAATTTCAAATCAGAATACATAGACTTATCATAATTACCTTAGTCACTATATTTATATAAATTTATGAATTAAAAAGTAGATAAAAATTTTCTCTAAAAATTTCCCACTCAAATATATAAGAATTCTCTCCAAGACTTCTTTACTTTTATTAATATAAAGATTATAATAAGACAAGGATATAGTTTTATGAATTAAAAATAGATAAAAGATTTCTCTAAAAATTTATGTGTTGATAATAATTAATTTAATTATTCAGAATTTCAAATCATAATATATATACTTATTATAATTACCCTAGTTACTATATTTATATAAATTTATGAGTTAAAAAATGGATAAAAATTTTCTCTAAAAATTTCCTGCTCAAATGTAAAAGAATTTCCACCAAGACTTCTTTACTTTTATGAATGTAAAGATATAATTTTATGAATTAAATAGAAAATTTATATTGCAGTGATCAAATTGAAGTGAAGGTAGGTCACGTGAGTCAGCTTAGTGATTTTATGACAAGTATTGGATTAAATTAAAATGAAGGCTAAAATGTAATTTTGGTCCATCTATTTTTTATAATCCGTAATTTTAGTCTCTCTATTTCAAAATAGAGTAATTTTAGTCCTCCAATTTTAAAAAATAAGCAATTTTAGTCCCATTATCCAAATTAAGATGTTGGACTGTTAAAATTAACCTTGACTGTTAAATTAACTCAACTAGTTCAAGATTGTCTCCGTTGAGCTCTCCAAAACTGGAATCCGCTAGTTCCCTTCGGTTTTCTTAGCAACGCTAACTCAGCAACTGGACTAGGAGAGAAAATCGACGATTTTTCTTGCAACCAATTTTCTCAGCAATACTATCTTGAACTCCTCCAACAAATCTGGCATCTGATATATTTTTTTACTTTTTTTTTATCATCCAAAGAACACTTATTATTATAATCGGAAAGAAAAACCCACATCAACCAAAACCTCTTGGCTATGTTTTTGATCCTCCAATTAGAACGCCCCACAACATCACCCAAACCACTAACAGCAGACACTCAAGCAACTTACACTGCATTTTAATTTCCCCACCTAAATCTATCACGCTGCAGCAAATAAAAGCTATGAACTACAAGAATCAACGGGTCATATTAAGAGAACTCACGCCCCTTTGAGCACAATAACAAAAACAAAGTTCAATTGCTACAACTTAGAAGTATTTGACTAATTAATAAAAACAAATTTGCTTGTGAAATTGCTTTGAGACCAATTCTTTCCTTCAGTGAATCTGGCATCTCTAATATCAAAATATCGCACTTACAAAAATAAGTTGAAAGCCGAAATTAGATTTAATAAAATATGCAGAATTGATTATGGAAGAATCAACACAAAAATCATTTGGTATCGTAATTGAAATTCTTCTTCTCGTAGGTATGCGTTTGTTAAGGCCAAGGATGAAGATGTTTATGGAGGCTTGGAGAGAGGGAGGAGTTAAGCCAAGAAATAAGAGGAGTAATGTAATGGGAAGAGAGAAAAAGAGATTGAACTCAGGGAGACACAAAACGATGAAGAGAAGAGGAAGGTAGGTTGGGTGTGGAGCAATCACCGTTCCTGAGACGACGACAATGGCTTTGTCAGAGACTGGTTTGGAGGTGGCTGTAAGTGGGTTTGAGAAGAAAGTCAACGTCAATTCTTAACTGTCAACGTTTTAATTTAGACTATGGAACTAAAATTGATGATTTTTAAAAATTGAGGGACTAAATGTCTCAATTTTTAAATGGGGGACCAAAATTGCAGATTGCAAAGAATAGAGGGACTAAAATTGTATTTTAACCTAAAATGAACGGGTGAGATTTGGTGTAACTCTTCTAAAGTTACACTGGTATAATTTGATCCCTCATAAATTTGAGGAGGGATCAAATTACACTAGTGTAACTTTGAACAATTATTACACCATTCAATAACTTTCAATTGGATGATGTTTTCTTAAAACCCACCATTGGATTGAAAGTTCCTTTCACATAGATCATATATACAAAATTTCATATTAATCCGAAATTATTTGTTACCTGATTCATATAGATTAAAATCGACGTAGTATAAAGTTTTCAAAATATACTAAAATATGGATCATTTGATTACCTTCTTATTGTTCAATTTTGACAAAAATTGACACAAACAATCTTGGTAATATGTAGATACAATTCAACGGTTGGATCAATCAAATTTTCATTATGTATCAAGTTATTGAATGGTGTAATAGTTGTTCAAGTTACACAGGTGTAATTTGAACCCTCCTATATATATATATATATATATATATATATATATATATATATATATATATATATATATATATATATATGGAAAATGATGAACGTATTGTTGGAAAACATTCACCTAGTGTCCACCTAGTCCTCGTTGGCATAATTAGCTCAATCAGCAAGGGCATAAAGGGAAAGGAAATTACATGGTGACGTAGAGAGAGGGAAACAAAAATATAGGCAAAAAAAACCTGTGAAAAGAAAAACAAGTTTAAGGCTTTCCTTTTATATTTTGTTTCTGAAATTGAAAACAAATCAACAAAATAATTGAAGGCAGGACACAAAGATTGAAGGTGATGTGAACAACGATCGAAGGAGAAATATAAAGGAGAAGAAGAGGTAGAAGGAAACTGATAATGAGAAGTAAATGTTATGCTTTTGAAATTATACCAAATAAAAGGTAGTTGAGAAGTGCGTGAAACAAATAGGAGATACAAAGGAATAAAGACACAATCCCAAACATTGAAAACTTAACAAAGGTGAGATTATAGATGGAAACAAAGGTATTTTGCATTTTTTTTTAAGTTTTGATTTTTTTGATTTGTTTTCGTTTCTAGATTTGGTGGAATAGGTGAATAATAGATTTATTGTCTGTGCTTTATTTCTTTTCCTTTCATTGTCTAAGTTGTTAGTTTTGTATGAATGGGTTGATGTTTGAAAAAGGATAGTGTATGTGTGATTATCAACAAATAGTCTAGGAGCACAAAGTGACCTATTTGTATGAAAGGTGAAAGTGAGTTGAAGGGTACAAATTAAGTGATAACTTAGCTTTTTGTATAAGATGTCGTGTATAGAATATAAGATGTCTAGTGAAGGATAGGTGGAGCATAGCAGATTCTCTATCAAAATTAATAAAAAAAGGTCAGTGATTGACCACAACTATACTCATAATTATCCACATGAAATTTTTGTCATAATTGTTCAAACTCTATAATTAGATGTTAGGAAAAAGTATATCAACATGGAGAAGTGATAAGAAGCCCATACATGTTAAGTTGAAGAAAATGATGAATATGTTTTTATAAAGACATTGGAAAACATTAGTGTTGACATTTAGTGTCTATCACATATTAATCAAAATAGGATAACGATTCACCACAATTTTAGTCATGGTTAACTACATAAAATTTCTATCAATGTTGTTTACACTCTTATATTAGATAAAAGGAACAAATTTAGTGTTACCTTGGTTGTTTGAAAAGGATAGTGTGTACAAACTCTGAGATGTCTAATAAAAATGAGGAAATGAAGGATAACATATTATCTGTTACAAATTAACAAAAAAGGGTAGTGGTTGTCCACAATTTTATTTATGATTAACCACAAAATTTATGTTAGTGATATTTAAACTAGATGATCTTATTGCATGATGTGTGTAAAAGATGCAGGTGAATTACATATTCAACTTCACTCAAGAGAGACACAAACATGAAATATCAAACATATAAACACATGACTTAAAGACTTTCTTAGGAAGCGGTTGAAAGTGTGATAACCCAAATATCTCGGATTACATATCATCAAGAAAAAGGCTCAGATGTGATGAAAACCAATTAATTTTGTTTAGCATAAATGATGTTCAAAGCCCTTGTACTAACGATAGAAATTATGTTGTTTAAATATTGAATAAACTACTTTGATAAAGGCGATGTTAAATATTTTCAATATTGATTGTATCTCTTTGGAAGGACTTGAATCTATATGAATGTTGTATATGCATTTATATTGGAGTAACTCAAGGTTTAATATGCACTTATGGCATTCAATAAGCTCAAGACACTGTTAACCACTTATGAGACAAAGTTAACCATATTTTCACATGTAGTTGACCACTTATGGCATTCAATAAGCTTAGACCACTGTTAACCATTTCTAATACATTATTAACCTTATATTTTCATGTAGTTAACCAATAGTACAAGTCAATCACTTAATGCTTCTATTAATCACTTATGATACAAAGTTAATCATATTTTCACATGTAGCTGACCACTTATGGTATTTAATAAGCTTAAGACATTGTTAATTGTAACATCCTCATTTTATTTTACTATTTGTACGTGTTTATATATGAATATTATGAACAATTATGTACTGTATTTTATAGAAACTTTCTGTATGTATTTTCTTAATGAAATTAATATAGTTCTACTCAGAAGAATTTTCAGAATCTTTGGATGTCTTTGTTTTTGCCTGAATTGCTTGTTGACTGGACAACTATGTTAGACAACTGTCTAGGATAAATTTTCCAGTGTAAGATTTTGGATTAAAATGTACTCTAATAAATAAATAATTTAATGTAGATTTAAAATATATACAGTTGAGAAATGAATTACTTGTTGACTGGACCGTTGTGTTAGACAGCTGTCCAGGATAAATTCTCAAGTGTGAAATTTTGGACTAATCTGTAACTTAATAAAAAGGTAATTGAATATAGATTAAAATTATATACAATTGAAGAATTAAAATGCTAATTTCGAATTGTTAGAATTTTCTGAAAGTTAGAACTCTGAGAATTTTTTACGATAAAATTCTAAGGCAGAAAATTAAGAGAAAATTTGTATGACATCTATGGAATTATCTAATGATTGTAATATACTTAGAATGATTATTAAAAATGTTTAACCAAGAAAAATTAAATTTAGAGTATTAACCAATCAAAGTGTGACAACTCAAATTTTCTAATGTCACTAAATTAAGCTAATTAGACTTGGATTAAGAGATAAGTAAGACACTATCCCAAGGTTTTTTAAAGTAAGGAATCCAATGGTGGTGTTAATTTCTTCAAATTCTAATTAGTTTGTAAGATAATTAGGAGCCCTAAAAATATTCTAGAATTTTCTACAACTTTCTCAAAATGTTGACTTTTGATCAATTAGTGAGCAAGTCACTCAAGCAAGCTTCTTTGGCTGTCCAAGTGGCTGGAGAGGCTTGCCTAACTGATCTCCTTTGGCCAATGGGGCTGCTGGACGTGTGGGAGGCTGCTGGACTTGAAGAGAAAATTCAATTTGGTGGATAAATTGTTTAATGAAGTATTAAAACTTAACACAAAAATAAAAGTCACCAAAGCTAGGTTTTCTAAAAACAGAACCGTGAGTGAGTGCAGCTGCAGCCTCCATTTTCTTTTCATCTTAGCTTCATCTTTTCTTCTCAAATTAAGAAAGTAAACCATCCAAACTTCATAAACCCTAAGCTATTTTCGGCTAAAAAGAAAGGAAATGGGAGAAAACCTCAAAAATTTCAAGAAGACCAGGGAGTGAGGGAAAAAGGGATTCAAGGGCTTTTCATCAAATTAAGAGTTCAAGGTAAGGATCTTGGCATTTAATTTCAAATTAGAACCCTTGGAATTAGGAGAAAACATGTTGTAGGATTAAAATCAATATGGGACCTAGAACTATGAAAAGTTGAAATTGATTTAGGGGTTTTGTGTATTTGATGCTAGTAATTGGAAATTATTGATTGGAATTATGTTTGATTGAATTCTTGGTGTGTTGTGATGGTTGGAACTTTGGTTTGTTTAGTTTTGATTGAAGTGTGATTTGGTTGATTTTGCTTGGAATTTGGCTTTGTTGCTTTGGAAAAGATGTTGGAAATTGCTTGTAGGCCATTCAGCCATGATGAATTTACAAGGGATACTATGTGGAAATTTTTGTAAAACCAAGGGCAAAATGGTCATTTCACATGTAGGGACACATTGGGAATTTTGGAAAAAGATTAAGGGAAATTTCGGAAATAATAGAAATGTGTAAGGGTAAAATGGTAATTCCACATATGCTAGAAAGTTTAAGGATAAGTTTGGAATTTTGAGAAAAGATCAAGGGCAAAATTGGAAATAATGGAAAATACTAGGGGTAATTTGGTAAATTTTACCTCTTAAGGATATAATTGAAATTTCTAAAAAGATTAAGGTTAATTTATAAATTTTACATAATGATGACCTAATAGGTATTTTAGTAAAATATTACTGTATACGGTTAATTGTTTAAATTTTTATATTTCTTGATCTAATTGTTAATGATTATTATTTAATTATGATTTTAGCATATTGCATGTGCATGAGTCTTTTTGGGGATTTTCAAAGATTTCAAGTGAAAAGTGAATTATACTGGCTAACCGGGATTTCGGTAGCCATGAATTTTAAAAGATCAGTAATATTGACTAATCAGGACAACGGTAGTCATGAGAAATGATTTGACAAATGAGAAGTGATCTTTTTGGGTGAGCATAATAAGTTAGACAGGGCTGTATAGTCTGTGATTATATAGTCTGTGGGGTGAAGGATATTGGCAATTCCACAGGTGGCTGTAATCTAGACAGAGATGCGGTCGTGGTGGCCTTCCTGGATATCCTGATCTCCTAATTCTGTTTAGTTTATTAGCGTTTAGTAGGGGCTGATAGCTGAATTATAGTACGTAATGGTAGGCCAATTTCTTACTAAACACTCAAAGGGGAAGTCTCCATGGAGCAGGGTCAAAAATGATTTTGAGTCAACAAACTGCATTTGCATAAATCATACTGCATTTGCTTATGTATGTGATTGATTAATTATTATACGAAATGTACATGGTTGATATGGATTCTAACTGTATGAGAAATTAAATGCCTAATCCTGTAAAATTTTGTCCCTAGATTCTAGGGAAGTTTGATTTGCAGGTGTCTAAAGATATAGTTAAAAGATGAAGATGCGGAAATTCCAGAGCATATAGGATGAGACTATTTTGGGTAGACAATAATTGTATGACTTATAATTATTTTGTACTAGTGTTTCTGAAAATTTTAATGATGTAAATTACAGAACATATTTTGGATTGTAAGAGAAAGTATCAGAACTTTTAAATAAATATATAATATAAATTAAATAGTTAAATTATGTTTAAAAAGAAAGGGGGGTTACATTAATTACTTCTAATACACTTCTAACCATATATTTACATGTAGTTAACCAAGAGTACAAGTCAATCACGTCATGCTTCTATTAATCATTTATGATACAAAGTTAACCATATTTTCACATATAGTTGACAATTTGTGATATTCAATAAGCTCGAGACATTGTTAATCACTTCTGATACACTACTAATCATATATTTAGATATAGTTAACCAATAGTACAAGTTAATCACCCTATGCTTCTGTTAATCATGACACAAAGTTAATCATATTTAGGGATGACAAAGTGTACTTGGACCCTACGGGTACTAGTAAAAATATCTGCAAGTGGGTAGGTAAATACCTGCTTATTGGGATTGGGCCTAGGGCTGGGTATTTACATGCAATTTTTCGCAGGTGCAAGTACAAGTACTATAGTACCCGCCCTACCCCGCCCTGTACCTGCCATATATATATACATATATATATAATTAAAATAACTTAAATAAATAATTATGTTATATATATACTTTTCTGTACATAAATTTTTTTTCCATAAATTAACACTAACAGTAAAAGAGACTTTTGAATTATGGAGAAGTTAATTATGATGATGAGGTTAAATATCCTATCTATTTGTGTATTTTTTTAATTTATAATATATAAATATAAGGTAATTAGTTTCAATTTATTATTTTTTGGCAAGTATTGAAGAGTACCATCACCACATGATGTCCAAGTTTAATTAGAGTTTTTGTTAAGCGATTAGATTTAAGAATCGCTATGTTAGATGACTATCTTTATAATGTTGTTTAGTTATGACTTAAGTTTGGACGAATCAATGTTATGTTTGCTTGTTTTTAATATTATGTGTGGATGCTTTTAATGTTAAGTTTGAATTATTTAAGCGTGAATTTTCAATTTACTTATAGTAATTTTTTTAATTAATATTTTTTATTGATTTATTAACTTCATACATAAGTAAAGTGCGGGTATGGGTATATAGGTACCCAGTGGGTACGGGGATGAGAGATTAAAGTTGCTACCCTCATGAGTATGGGGCAGGGTATAGGCATTTTTTTAATGGGACTATGAGGACGAGTACTATAAGACCCTAACCAGACCCTAGCCATTCTCATCCCTAATCATATTTTCACATGTAGCTGACCACTTATGGTATTCAATAAGCTCGAGACACAGTTAATTACTTCTGATACACTACTAACCATATATTTACATATAGTTAACCGAGAGTACAAGTCCATCACCCCATGCTTTTATTAATCACTTATGATACAAAGTTAACCATATTTTCACATTTAGTGGACAATTTGTGGCAATCAATAAGCTTGGAACATTGTTAACCACTTCTTATACACTATTAACCATATATTTGCATGTAGTTAACCAAGGGTACAAGTCAATCACCTCATGCTTCTATTAATCACTTATGATACAAAGTTAACCATATTTCCACATGTAGTTGACAATTTGTGGCATTCAATAATCTTGGAACACTGTTAATCACTTATGATACAAAGTTAACCATATTTCCACATGTAGTTGACAATTTGTGGCATTCAATAATCTTGGAACACTGTTAATCACTTTTGATACATTATTAACCATATATTTTCATGTAGTTAAGCAAGAGTACAAGTCAATTACCTTATACTTCTATTAACCACTTAAGATACAAAGTTAACAATATTATCACTTATAGTTAACCATTGTTGATACAACATTAACCATATTTTTATGCATAGTTAATCAAATGTATTAGTCAATAATCTCATTCTTATATTAAGCACTTATGATTAGAAGTGTCAAATGGGTCGGCCCGGCCTGGCCCATCGGGCCAAGTGATGAAAATGGGTTGGCTCGATCTAGGCCGTTTAGCCCGTTAGGCCGGGCCAAATTGGCCTATTTATTTTTTGTTTAAATTTATAGTAATTTTAAAAGAAAAAAATAAAAAATAAAAAAATAATGTTGGGCCAAGAATTTATAGGCCTGGCCTGGCCCGTTAGGCTAGGCCAAATTAGCTTGATTCTTTTTAGGCCAATTTTTTTCAACATAGCCCTGCCTGGCCTGAGGGCCATCGGGCCAGGCCAATTTTGACAGCTCTACTTATGATACATTCATTAACACTTAACCATGTGTGAAACACAACTAATCATAAATATATTTGTGATAACCACACAATATGGTCACTGATACCCATTGGTTGTTTTACTAGTAAAAACCTAATATATATTATTGATCAAATTAACCACTTGCGAGGAACATTTATACAATGATAATTTTTACACTACACAAACCTACTAAAGTCGACAAAGTTACAATATAGATATTAAATATTGATAAAAGTGTTAAGTGTATAGAATATCAATGCACTCGGCACTCACTTATAAGATTGCATCTGACATTTACATGTGCAACAATATGTCATCCAAAATGTGTTAGGTTCTAAGACCTTGGACGATGTCCAACCCCTCGTATTTCGGTTTTGATGATAACAACTAAAGGATAAATCTTGAAGTATCTAATGATCTAGTTTGAGTGTTATAGGATTTACGTCGTCCAATTCCGCAATGGTATTGTATCTCTCAAACCTGGACTTTATGCTTTTAATAAGAAAAGCGTCCAAAATGTATTTTGTAAGAACTCTACAGGCAGCGTCCAATGCTCCTGTGAGAGCAAGCGTCCAACGCTTGAATAACAGTCTCTGTAATTTCTATCTTAAAAATACGTTTTCAATGTTGACTCAATATAAGGCAACGATCACTCTCTCATATTTTAACATGCCATTCTATTTGATTTTTTCGAATAGTACTAAACAGGAATAGAAGAAGCTTCTCTCTGCAGAAAAAGTACAAGTAGGAGAGGCGCTACAAGTACGGCTGTCACTTCCATCTCCTCACCCTAAGTCAAAAAGTGACAACGGCCATATGCTACAGAAAGAATCGCTCTTGGAAAAGGAACAGATCCCTCAACGGACATCTTTCAACAAGCTTCCTATATATAGAAGAATGAGCTCAAATATCAGACTGACGGAAAATTGATAAAGAGCTGAATCTCTACCAAAACGACTGGACGATCTTAAGCAAAAAGAGCATTCATCTTAGCTTTGCTAAGCGAGACTGTATATTCATACTTACTGTAATATCCTCTCAGTGAGAGTTAAGTATTACTTACAATCTCAAACAATTCTGTTTGGAAAGCCAGGAGTGGCTTAGTGTTAAAGAATACTTGGGTGTTGTGTTCAATCTCAAGGGGAGATTAAGGGTGTGCCAGAAGTGGCCTAGAGAATACTTGTAGCCAGAAGTGGCAAGGTTAGAATACTTGAGAGTAATCAGATTTTGATTAGTAGAACCCTTCAAAAGTTTTTGAAGGAGAACTGGACGTAGCTCAGTTGAGTGAACCAGTATAAAACTAAGTATTCTACTCTTTCGCCTTCTAGCTTACTTGCATTTCTTTTAAAACTATCTCTTCAACATACTACGAAAGGGTTTCTATACACATTTTTTCTAAGATTATCTATTACGTGTATTCTAACGAAAAGGAAGAAGAGTAGTTTCTTTGGACTGTTGTTTTTAATCTGCTGGACGATAGCTTGTTTTTCTGTTTTACTAAGTTCCTGTAAAACGTAAAGATACACTATCTTCACATTAGCTAAAGTTTTCCAAAGAAATTTTAAATACACTATTCAACTCCCCTTCTAGTGTATTTCTCTATATTTCAAAATGTTTGAACACAAAAGGCTATACCTAATGCTTGTACTAATCAAAATAAGTATTTCCCACATAAGTCATATGGTGCCCCCAATTTGTGGTTTGTATTATAAGTGATTGACAAAAAAAAATTACACAATAACATATGATTGTTGTGTTGTGTAGTAAAGACAACCCAAAAGTAACATAGCTTCTTACATCAAGATATATGTACACAAAAGGTGTTGAACTATTCCTCGAATGGTTTCTTTCAACATAGCAAAAAAATAGTCTTGTGTTGTGAGACAAGATCTTCGATAGATATTATAGCATTCAACAATTCCCCAAAGCCACTCCCAATAAGCTATGCAAAATTAAATTTGTGCAAAATATATTACCGAGTCATAAGAAAATATAATCATCCTGCATCATAGACAACAATTTATTAGTAAGAATTGCAACATGAATGCCTTGTACATATCACATTAAATGAACATAAATAATATATCATAGTAAATCTTTAAACTACATTTTGTGTGCCTCCCACCTTCAATATGATGAAAGTGTGTCACATTTGAGTTCATACTAAAATTAGAGATTAGATTATGAGAGACTTGTTCCTAAGACAAAAACATTATTTGGTAAGGATAAACACATGAAATCATATTACTAGAATAACAAGTATTTCTAAAATGTGCCTTACGGAACGTTGATACATAATTGTCCACCGCTGCAAGCAGTGATACAAAACTAGTTGAATGCAAATGAGACAGTTGTTGAGGCCAACAATTGTTTGATAACTCATCAACATTGTTGTAGGCATTTGAAACCGTCAACTGTTAAAAAAAAAAAGAAATAAATCATCAACATTGTTGTGTTTCATCTTACACATGTAATCAAAGTTTCACATTCACATTGATCTAATAGTTACAACAACTCACTTAACTAAACCTAAAAAATGAAGAAAACACACACTACTTCAACTTAGAGTCGAATTTTAATTTTGGTGTATACATAAACCAGTGGAAGATGTTGTACACATGCTCCACCACTAGATAACTCCAAAGTTGACTCCACTTGCAATATGTTGCCACTTATCTGACTTATGGGTGCCTCAATACAATCTTGCATAATATTGCATATAAAATGTCAGAATTAAAAAAATAGCTCATGACATCTCATTAACCTCAAATATCAATGAATTACCATGAAATTGTAACAACATTAACCTAACACATGCATTAGAACATACATTTGAGTAAACTCTTACTACTCAACCATATATCATTAAGAATACATCTTTTCTGCATTATTATGTTTCACATGATGCACATTATTTCTATGTTTAAGTAGAAAAAAGAATACAATTATAACAAGAAGAGAAAGAAGTGAATTTGTATAATGAATTATGATCAACTTACATGTATTTTGGCAGTTTGTGACTTTTGTTTCTTTAAGGACCTCTTTTTACTCACTGATTGGTCAACAATTGACATTTTCCTTTTTGTTGGAGGTTGACCCTTAAGAGGCACCCTTAATGGGCTACGAATATTCTCTACACAACCATTGGGGTTAGATTGTGCATTTTTATTTGATGTACCTTCTTGTTGTTTATTAACATGACACAGTTCATCATGTTGTTGACTTGCAACAACTGCCTTCACTCCATCTTCAGAAGCAAGCACAACTTGGGATAATGACTTTGTGGCATTCTTATTCTTAGCAGCAATCTCTGCAATCCTATAAAAATCCCTGCAAAGTTTATCATACCTATTTTAGGCTGCAACTATTTTATGTGGTAACTACACTTGATGTAAGTGTGTTTCCTTCATATCTTTTTGCTCCATCTAGGCACACACATAGTAGGAACATTTTTCACTCTTTCATGAGCAAGAACAAGTAATGAATGTCTACACATTATCCCTTTAAATTGAAATAACAAACAACTGCACTGGATATCAACATCATCACAATTAAACATCAACTTAAAAATGCCTTCCTTTTCACAACCATAGAAATTCATCTTTTCCATGACTTCATAGGTTTGTAACGAATCATTAGAAGATGCGCTACATACAAAACAATTCATTTTTGCTCAAAATTCAGCCTGAACTTCATTAAATTTAGCAAGAGTATATTCATCTTGGAATTGTTTCTCAATGGACGAGTTTGACCCACAAGGTATTTTGGTGTTAAAAGATAAAAACTTAACCGCATATTCCACTTCAGCCTTGTGATGAAGTGCATTGTCATATTGTTTTACAAATTGTTGTATAGTAGTTGTTGCATTTATATATCCATCAAAGAAAGCATTCATACTTTCACTTCTTTGTGTGGTTGACATACCAGCCCAAAAATGTTTCTTTAAGAAACATGGAACCCATCTTGACCGCTCTGCATATAGGCCACTCAACCAATCATTGTCTGCTAAGCCATATTTGTCAATGAAAACAGCCCATAATCTTTCAAATTCAGCCTCTATTAATGAATCATAAATGGAAATCTTTATATCCTCCTTGATATTTTTATATTGAGAATAACCTTTCAATTTTTCAGGAATTTTCTTCATTATATGACACAAGCACCACCTATAGCGAGTATTAGGGAACCCATATTGGATGGCATTTTGCATAGCCTTACATTGGTCAGTAACAATACCATCTGGGGCCTTTCCAGACATACAATGGAGCCATGATTGAAACAGCCAAGCAAAAGACTCGGTGTCTTCTGCAGATAACAATCCATAACCTAGTAGAATTGATTGGCCATGATGATTGACTCCCACAAATGGGACAAATGGCATGTCATATTTATACGTTAAGTACATGGTGTCAAATGACACAATATCCCCAAAGTACTCATAACTAGCCCTACTTCTTGCGTCTGTCCAAAAGACATTCTTCACATGAAAATCATCATCCAAGCCAATTTCATAGAAGAAGTTACTATTTTTTTGCTGCTGTTGTGCAAAATATTTGAGTATTGCTTGACCATCTCCATTCTTCCCAAGTGTTCACCGTTCCTCGCCTACGAAGTTTCGAATTAATGTCTCTTTTAATGAAAGGCAAATTTTCATAGCCTCCAGCATCATAAATAAGTGAATGAAAGCATTTGTTCACCCTTACACCTGCTTTATCATTTATCTGAATTGTTCTTTGCATATGCATGCTCAATTTTCAATTCCCATGAAATAACTTGGATTTCCCGGGGCTTAAGTCATGAGAATGCTCCTCAACAAGAGTATGTATGTATCACAAACCATCATTATGCAGCAAAGCAGTAAGCTTGTCGGGAAATTTGTTCTTTGTGGTTGGGTATGTCTTCACAACTTTAGGGATTGCTGAAACTTATCTTCCCTCCCTTGCACATGCCAATATCAAGTATTTTAGCTTCCCATCACTTTCTTTTTCAAAGTTTTGGACCATAATAGAAAACCCCTTTCTAAAAGCGTATTCACAATATGCATTTTTAACAGCATCTGATGATGGAAATGACATGCCAATCACAATCCCACTAGGCTTATCCTGCATCTGTGATGGGTCCATGATTGTAGATGAAGTGTCCCCACCAAATTTTCTCAGATCTTGAACAACAACATTGTTATAAGGGTTGTCCTGATTTGCCAAACCTTCAGGTTCCATCATGCATACAAGATAAAGGTGGAAATTTCTGTACATGCATAACTTAAGATAGTATAAAACAAATAACAAGGATATTTTCACTAATTTGAATATATCCAATGACATATTTTGTATAACTGCATATCACATTTTGAATAACAAATAAAAATGCATGTATATAAAAGAATTTTTATAAGGATTCATGTTAAGGGATAAAAAATAGCCTAACCATCTTATGCTATTCGATCTTGTACACTTAACCATTGTTAGAGGTGAAAAAGAGAACACATACACTCTCAAGAGAAATGACAGGAATGAATTAGAAATGTTATTAATCATAAACTTGTTGTGTTCACTGTGTTGCATACAACTTATAGTAGGCATTTATACACGAGTCAATATCAGATACAACCCATTAATCAATTACACAACATAGTTAACAACTCTAACTAACAGTATTAACCAACTGTTAGTAATACTATACTAACCATATACATAAGACAGTTAACTACTTGCACACACAAGATTAACCATTACTTCAAATTACTCTACAACAACAATAGTTTTTACTTGGGTTATGGAAGTCACAATTAAAGGAAATTACTTGATTACAATCTGGAAGCATACAATAAAAAAATGGCATATACCTAATTTGTACAAGTCAAAGCCTTTCATCCCCAAAACCTATACATGATATATGCCAATAATAAATATTTTTCCAAAGCTACACCCCAAAAGAAGCAAACACCAAATTACTAACCAATTTCAAATATTACCCTTTTAGATTTTGCTGCTGCATACACAGATTTTCCCACTGGTCACAAATGGCAAGACATGCATCTTCATTGTATGATGTCGACAAAGGGGGGAAAAACAATTATTGGAACTACCATGAGATGGAGGAAGAGGTTGGGTACATCTTCTACGGAGATGAAGAAATGCGGAAGAATGGGCGTTGTTGTTTTGTGAGAGAACAAGTGTAGGTCTTTTCACTCTTTTGTTGGAGAACTTTCATTTTAAATTATTTTTAAGTATTTGCCATGTGGTTAATTTTTTTTTTTTGCTGACTCAATAAAAACCTTCCATAAAGGATAGGTGGTCACTGGGTATAAATTGCTAGCGGTACGATAATCGGAACTCTATATATATAGGGGATGTTTCAAATAAGAACACTCCTTATAATGAAAAATGAGAACATTTATTAATAGCCCTTAGATCATAATTAAAAAACAATTAACCGCTTAGATTAAAACTCACTTAAGACCAGTCGCAGTGCTTTTCTTTATTTCTCTTCCTATTTAGATTCCTGTATACATCTTCTTCCTTACACCAACGCTTGCTAGAGCAATTTTTACTTGTACAATTCTGCTGCATAAACTCGATGCATTTATGTGATGCACCATGATCATGGGCTTCAAGGACTAGTCAAACAAAAAAGGCCTAATTTCACATTCTCGTTCTTTTTGAAAATTTTGAGAAATTAGGTTCAATTACATTGGGGAAAGTAACTTGCAGCTTCCCTAATCTTGAATTTTAAAATCATTTATATGTTAGGAATTCTCTTATGCATGCATACGGTGAAGGACATTGAAACTGCACACCAACCATTGTGAACATGAATATGAATAGGAAGCGGAAGAATTATGCAAGTGATATTAAACAGAGGCTTCCGTTTACACAAGAATTTAGCAAAATGGATTATAGGTTTTATTTACTAGAATTGTGCAGCCTTCCCGTGAACGGAAAGGAGAACCAAGAATGCATGTACGTGATCAATCGTGGAAAAAAAAAATTAACAGGGAAGAAAGCAAGGCACGTGACTAGTTTTAAGTGAGTTTTAATATGAGCGGTTGATTATTTTTTAATTATAATCTAAGTTCTATTAATAAATGTTCTCATTTGAAATATCCCATATATATATATATATATATATATATATATATATATATACGCCTTATTAATTAAATCTTATTTGGATAGTTAAATACAATTAATACATGATATGTAACTTCCATTTATAATTTATTAATTATTAATTAATTATTACTAAGCTAAATTACACTTTCAATCCTTTATCTTTTAAAAAAAATCAATTTAGTCATATATCTTTTAATAAGCTTAATTATTAATAAGCTAAATTATGAAACACTACATGGTTAAAAATTGACACTATATTAATTATGCATGCGAAAACACGTTCAGGCCAGTAAGTATTATTTTGTATGTGGTTTTTAACTACCATTATGTTAAAATTATTAACAACATCAATTCTAAATTGATAGAAGAATCAAATTGAACCAAATTTAAAAGATAAAGAACTAAATTGAATTTTTTAAAAGATAAAGGGACCAAATTGAATATAAACAATAAGAAAAAAGACTAAAAATGTAATTTAGCCTAATTAATATAAGACAAACATGAGAAACACAAAACTAAATTAGAAAAATCTTTCTAAAGCTAATGAACGAAAGAAAATGTGAATATTAGAGAGAAAAGTACTCTTCATTTCAAATTGATTGATGTTTCAGTATTAGAATAATTTTATATTGATTGATGTTTTCAGTTTTTAATGAAATGTTAAAATATCTATTTCAATTTTGTCATCTAATAAATACTGTTGTCTTGAAATACTTAATACTACCTCTTGTCCTAATTATAAGCAACCAATTGACTTTTTCTGTGGTCCTAATTATAAGCAACAAACACTAGTTTTTAAAGTTACTTAAGGTTAAATTTCTTTTATACTCTTACTTTATTGTTAACTCTATTCCCTATGCATTAATTTATTCCTATGACAACCACTTAAAGCAAAAAGTGTTTTTGGAATAAAAATTGAATTTATGGTAGAATTAATTAAAAAAATCTATATTAACTACTTTCTTGGTATTGATGATTTGTCTTATATTACTTATAATTAGGACCAGAAGTAGTATTTTATTTTTATTTTTTTTTAATAAGACTAGGTGTGCAAAGCATCAAGTTAGCTCCCAAGATCCCAACTAGGTTGGCACCATAGAAACTAACAATCATATGCAGCAGACCCAAAATTTATTCATTAAAAGTAAAAGATAAACAAAGAGCATGGGGGGGCCAAACCAAACCCATGAAAAACAATCAACAAAACCTGTAAGCAGGTAAGCCTAGCCTATTTCGACCAAAATCCTTCCTAATAAAACTAGGAATAAAATCCCACCATATAAAGCCAACATTTGTGATACCATAATTTGCCAATTTATCAGCACACTCATTACCTTCCCTGTAAATATGAGTAGCAATAAAATGCATATTGCGAATTCGAACAAGACAATTGTCCCATTGAATACGCAGACGCCAAGGCACCAAATCAGGATTTTGAAGAGCAGCAAGAACCAAAGATGAGTCACTTTCCAGCCAAATGTCCTTCCAATTCCTTTCATGGGCAAGATCGATTGCCTTCCAGACTGCCATGAGTTCTGCAGAAAATGAAGAAGAGATCCCTAAGTGCATCGCAAAACCACCCAGAAAATTACAATTCTCATCTCTAAAAATTCCAGCGCATGCAGCAAGGCCTGGGGAGCCACGCGCAGCTCCATCTGTATTCACTTTGATCCAACCTGCAGAAGGAGGTTTCCAAAGTACCTCTATAATACGTGGAGCCTTAGAAACATGACCAGTCACGGAAAAATATTTTAGAATGCAAAATTCCTGCATGTTGGAGCGCATTACACCTTGAGACATATTCCCCGAAAGAGAGACAGCCGCACGAATGTTATACTGCAGGGCACTCTGAGAAGATGTAGCATTTTCAAAACGAATCAAATTTCTGCTTTGCCATAAGAACCACACAACATTGATAATACCAGCCACAATTATATCCATGACCTGTGAACTGAACTTTTGTCTACAAATAGACAGCAAACTAGTGGCTGAAGATAAGTCCAGACTAACTTGAAAAACACTACTTAACCACTGCCAGATTCCAATAGCAAACGTGCAACTTAAAATTAAATGTTCAGCAGTTTCATAATTCATACCACAATGAGGACACATTGAGACCATAACCATTCCTTTTTTTCGCAAGGCATCATCAGTTGGAAGTTTTCCCAGGAGGAATCTCCAGTAAAGGAAGGAACGAGAAGGAGGGATAGATGCCCTCCAAATCCACTTAAACCAGGAAACTGAAGTTTGGTTCGGCTCTAGAAATAAAAAAGCTTCCTTAAGAGAAAGTTCCCCTGAAGAGGCTGGAGCCCAAGTAGCTTTGTCTTCCGTAGGATCAAAAGGAATAACTGTTTGTTGAATTGCAGCACAAATAACCGGATAATGTGTTTCCAATAAGTGCGGGATGTTCTAAGATCCATTTAGTAGAAAATCACCAACTTTGGCACACAAAAGAGAGCTGACCGAAGCTGGAATGTTGGCTAATTCAACAATCGGACTTGTTAGCCACTTGTCCTTCCAGAATGAAATAGATTCCCCATTTCCAATTTGCCAAAATATATTGTCTTCAACAGTAGATAACCAGAGTCGAATACCAGGCCAAATTGAAGATTTTGTATAAGACTGAACAGGACTCCCATTTCGAAGATAACGCGCTCTAGAGAGTATAGCCCAAGATTCCTGAGATGTAACAAAGTGCCAACAAAGTTTGAGGATGGCAGCCTTGTTAACACTCTTTAGAGGACGAATGCCCAAGCCTCCAGAAGAAATCGGAGAACACATATTGCTCCAGGCCACCGTAACAAGCTTTTGCTTATTGATATCCCCTGTCCATATAAAATTCCTGATGCAGGAATCTAAATGTTTCAGAAGGGCCTGAGGCCAAGAATAAATGAAAAAGCTGTGCAGCAGCATGCCTTGTATTGTAGACTTAACCAGCTGAACACGTCCCATGTATGACAATAACAAACCTTTCCAAGACGCTAGTTTAGACTTTATTCTATCAGCTATGGGCTGCAAATGACATTTCTTGGGCTTACCTTGGAAGATAGGAACACCAAGGTAAATGGAGGGAATAGATCCTTCAGAAAAACCCAGAATTTGACGAATGCAAGCAGCTCTAGTGCGAGATAATCCTCCATGAAAAAAATGACATTTATGAGCACTAATTAGCTGACCCGAGGCCTCACCATATGCAGTTAAAAGTGCCATCAAATTATTCAGACTTCTCTTTTGACCCCTACAAAAGACCATAATGTCATCTGCGAAAAAGACATGACTAGGCACTGTTGCTCGTCTTGGACCATTCATCTGCAGCAGTAGACCCTTTCTAACTAGCAAAGTGATCCCCCTACTAAGGACTTCCTCAGCTAGGCAGAAAAGCAAAGGCGAAAGAGGATCACCTTGCCTCACTCCACGTTTACAAGCAAAAAAACCAGCTGGTTTACCATTCACAACAAATGACAATTTTGCTTAGTGAAGAATGATATTAATCCAATGGCGAAAGGTTTGATTAAAGCCAAAAGCCTCCAAAACACATAATAAGAAGTTCCAATCCAAAGTATCGAAAGCTTTACGAATGTCAATTTTCAGAGCCAAATTCCCATCAAATGCTCTATTATTAAGCAAATTTATAGCCTCCAAAGTAGTGGCTATACACTCTCGAATCTGCCTACCCTGCACAAAACCACATTGCTGCTTTGAGATTAACTTAGGAGCAATCTGTGCCAACCGGTCAGCTAAAACTTTGGAGATAATCTTAAATTGAAAATTAGCCAACGCTATTGGCCGAAAGTTATCAATGCTGTCAGCACCAGGAACCTTGGGAATAAGAATCACAAGGTTTGAATTCAGGTTGGGCAAGAGCCAACCCTGTGTAAAAAACTGATTCACAGAATTAAAGACATCCAAACCAACAATATCCCAATATTGCTGGAAAAAGCAAGCACCAAAGCCATCAGGACCAGGAGCTCCATCACCATTAGAATTAAAAACCGCAGACCGGACCTCATGAAAAGATGGGGCTTTTGTCAAAAACTCATTATCCACAGAATCTAACAAATTAGGAATCATCTCCTGGATCAAATTATTATGCGTACAAACATTATCCGAGGCATATATATTCGAGAAATAATCAACCACCACCTCTTCTAAATCATGCTGCTGAGATATAATCCGCTCATCATGTCTCAGATATGAAATCTGCTGAGTAGCTCGACGTACCTTAGTTAGCTTGTGGAAAAAGGCTGTGTTTCTGTCACCTTGGCAATGCCAATTAATCCTGGCTTTATCACGCCAAAAAGACTCTTGACGAAGAAGAGCCTGTTGTAGTTCAAGCTGAGCTCCAGCCTCCTCTTCATGCAGATCGTCAGAATATCCAGAAATCTGAACCTTCTTTTGAATCTCCTCCACCTTATCCATAGCATTACGGACCTTGAGATTAACATCACCAAAAACTACCTTATTCCAGCTTTTAAGCTCAGCCTTCAAAGCTTTAAGCTTTTGGCTTAACACATACATGGGACAGCCCACGAAAACTCCTTTCCAAACCTCCTCAACAAGCCGTTTACAATCAGGGTGCGTGGTCCACATCTTTAAGAATCTGAAAGGTGAAGCAAACACTTTTTGACCATGTTGAAAGTGAAGAGAAAGAGGACAATGATCCGATCTAAATCTTGGCAGCAGAGAGCATGAAACACTGGTCCAAAATTCAAAGCTCTCAGCATTACATAATGCTCGATCAAGGCGCATATCAATATGATCCCTACCTTTCCTGCCATTAGTCCACGTATAATCAGCACCCATAGAAGGAATATGAATAAGACTACAGCTGTCAATCCAACCTCTGAACTCATCACAAGAAATCCGGGAAGGAAGACGTCCACCCCTCTTTTCATGAGAGCCCAATACAACATTAAAATCACCTACATAACACCAAGGCCCAACCCAGTTCTGCTGTAGAGAAGCAAGTTCCGTCCATAACTGGCGCCGATGACAGTAACTAGTACTAGCATACACCGCTGATAAATATAGCTTAGTATTATCCAAATCAAGAGAAAATGAAATATGTTGATTAGAAGACATTAATAAAGAGGGAGATAAGTGTTCAGCACAAAGAACCCAAAGATTAGGTTCAAGATTCGCTCTATCATTAACAGCAAAAAGCTTGTAACGAAGTCTAGACCAAAAGCCTGAAAGCTTCTTAGCCTTAGTCCACGGTTTAGCCAGAAACAAAAAATCTGGTTTATGATCTCTACAAATCTGAGTTATATATGCCTGGGTAGCTTGATTGGCCACCCCTCTGGCATTCCAGAATATCACCTTCATCATGCAAAATTTTTTGGTCCAGCCCTTCCACGGGTTTTTGCACCATTTTGTTTTTTCAACTTTTTCTTCTTGGATCTTGTAACCACTGGTGTAAACTCTGCATCCTCAGAAAGAGTCTTTTCTACCACATCCTCTTCACCCTCATCATCACCCCACAAACGGGAGATGATTTGCAAATCTTTCTGCACTACAGGGTTCAAAGAATCCTGGACAATATCATTACCAGAACCTGTAACAGGAGAATCTTGAGCGCTTGTAACAACGTGCCCAATGTCTGCACCCAGAACAGGCGATTCCGGATGTAATGACTCATCACATGAGTCATCAGGCTGATCCAAAGAATTGTTCTGAGGACTATGCTCTGGGATAACAACATTCGCCACCAACATCTCAGCATTATTAGCCTGAACCACAACCGTTTCTGCCACTGCCTCTGCTTCGTGATTTGCATAACTAGGACCAGCTGCAATATCAGCATCATCTTGGACCACAACTTTCTTGTTTTTGGGGATATATTTAGCAACCACCTTCTTTTTCTCATCATCGCCCCCTTCTTTAGATCCCAAAGCCTTCCGTTTACATGCATCAAACGAATGACCAATTATTTTGCAAACATGACAAAATGCAGGAAGTCGTTCATAAACAATATCAACAAAAAAAGCATAACCTGATCGTTCCACCAAAATTTGATCACGAAGATGACTCGCCAGATCAACATCAACAAGTACCCTCGCAAAATGACCAAAGGAGAGATTAATTGTGGCATCATCTAAGGCAAGAGGAACCCCAACTCCCCGCGCAATAGAAAAAAGAATCTTAGGACGCCAATATTCTTGAGGGAGACCAAAGATCCGAATCCAGCATTGAGTATTGGTCTGCCTCACCTGATTTGGATTGAAATCAGGTGACCAAGAGAATAATCTTAACACACCTGGGTTTAGGTTCCAAGAACCTATTGCAAGAACACGCCTGAGGTCCTCAATAGAGGAAAAAGAAAATTCAAAAAAACCCTTTCCAATAGGAACCATACGCCATTGCGCAAGAGGTTGCCATTGTTTAGCCAATTTTGCACGTAAATCTGGATACTTCAAGGGTTGAGTGCCTTTCGGCAGAAGAAGACGCCCATGCAGATTCGTTTTACATCCTTCCAAGCCCGCTTGATATTCCTCTTCAGGAATTGTTACCGCTAGAGCATCCCCTTTCAAGCAAGGAATGGGTAGTTGACTAATAGGAATATCGCAGGCATTCTTCAAGGCTTGGGCAAAAGTCCTTTGTTTTGGAACCGAAACAGATTGTGGCTGTTGTCGCGAAACAGGAGGAGATGCATCAATATCTAGAAATCCCCAAGGGACAAACGCAGCAGTAGAAGAAGCCATGATCACATGCAACCCTAGGTGTTTACGTAGAAACCCTAGAGCAACCAAACCCTAGCAGAGAGAACCCTAGCAAGCCATGATCCACCCATAACCAATCACCTATTTTTTTTTATTAAAATTAGGAATGAAAATAAAAATATCATTCCCTCGGTTCCTAAACTATAGATGTTTAATGTTAGTGCACACATTAAGAAATGTTAATTGATATATTTATCAACTAAAATACCCTTATTTAATCATGTTGGAACCATCATTAGCCATTAATATTTGGATAGTGGAGAGTCTATAGACTATGTTAGTGGACATTCTCAATAATGGGTGGTTAGCTATTGACTTGGGTACTAGTGCCTAACTTGGATAACAATAAAAATTATATGCATTAATTAGTAATTATAAACAAGGGTATAGTTTGAAACAAAAAAGCTCCCTCTAGACTCATATATAAGCAAAAAAGTTATCTTATATATGGTGGACTTAAATATAAGCAAATCTAACTAATTTTGTCCTATTTAATGTTATCATTCCTAAAACACCCTTCATTTAATTGTAATTCTATTTTCAATTACCCTTTATCTATTCATGAGTGTAAGATAAATAAATAATTTACCAAAAATGGCACAATTTATATGAATTTAGAACACCGATAAAATTGATAAAAGTTTACTTACTTGTTGAAGACATGATCAAGAAGAGAATTGTCTGTGCGTAGAGAGACCTCTTGAAACCTAAGCCAAGCCTTCCTTTGCCTGATCACACGCTTCCAAATTCTAGAGTTCTCAATGGGGCAAATCCTAGTGAGCAGTTAAATGACATGATGGCAAAGGAGACCTAGCCTCGCTCTTTATTAACCCTGGGATCTCCCATTATGGGCCCAGTGATTCGGCCCACACTGTTTTCCATATTGATCAGAATTAGGTGTCCAAAGTCCGTAAAAATGAATAGCATTATTAGTGGGCTTAAGTATAATCAAATGGATCATAATATTAACCCATTTTTGGAAAAACTAAATATTACAATTAATTGTAGCCCACATAGAATAGGAAAATTCTAACAATGATATCAAGTCCCAATGAAGGATATTTTAGAAATAATCTTATTTTTTACTTGAGATTAGTAAAATTAAATGATATCAACTAACTTTCTTAATTAGTGTGAAATTAGTTATTTTTGCTTATATATGAATCCAAAGGAAGTATAAATTTAGTCTTAAATTTGTAAAACATCAATAGTTTTAAATGAAACTAAGATGCTACTTCCTCTATTCCATTTTATTTGACAGTTTAGCAAAATAAAAAAATGTTTCAAATTACCTGTCATTTTACAAAATTAGTGAAACATTAAATTTTTTTTTTCCATGGAATACCCTTTGTGGGAGTAGTTGTTAATGTGTAGTAAATGAGAAAAAAATCTAATTAACTAGAGAAATAAATGATGTATTAGAAATTTACATAATATATTTTATGAAATCAAAAATATTTATTACATTTTTTTAATATTTGTGCCAAAATCTTATAAAATGGAACGAAGGGAGTAAAACATCTCTGTCCCTATTTATAAAATGTTGACTAATTTATGTATATTAAGAAAATTGGTTAATTTAAGTATTAACATTTTTTTGACAGAAATTTAAGTATTAACATTAAATTTGTCTGTACTATAATATTTTTTTAAATTTGCCCTTTACATTAATGGGAGACTATTCATCTTCTTCTATCTGCATAGGAGAGAGAAAGAGACAATTTAGAGTAACATTCAATTATGGATTAAAGTAAATTAGAGTATTTTAGTCAAAAAAATAATTAATGCACAATATAGTTGAAATGAAGTCTTATAAAAAGGAACAAGAAAATTTCAAAACTATGTCTTATAAATAGGAATGGAGGTATTATTGTAACACTGTGATTTTCTAATATATGATGAAGTGATTGAAAATAATAACAAGAGATAATTAAATTTAATTTCATGAGAAAATATAATTAATAAACATGTGTGATTTTTCTATGTAAGTTTTAGTGGAAAATTTCACTGAAATCGGGACTGTGTTGCACACTGGCAGTGTAAGAATACACTGTGAAAGTGAGAAAATAGTCAAAAAATTAAAAGGATTTAATTATAATTAGTCTCTAATAATTATAATTATGTTCCTATAAATTTTTTATATTATTCTGTTACACTTGATTAAAATAATAATATTTTAACGTGGTTACAGATAGTGTGATTTTGAGAACTTTTTGAGAGTTAGAAAATTTCTAAGACATTCTAAATTTTATTAGATGTCCAAAATTAAAATTAGTAAGTCATACATTTACTAATTTAATTAGCTTGATTTGCATTTTATTACCTTACCTGCTAATTATTCTACCTAAAGCTACAAGTACAACTACTTCCATTAACTTCTACGTACTTGGTGGCAAAAATTTTCAAAGCTAGCCTTCTTATTTCAAGCTTCAAGATTTGCAACGATCTGTTCTCTTTGCATGTCAGGCAGTCGACAGTAACTATGTAAATTCAAAAAGAAAATTTAATTTTTTTTTGACTTACCGTGTGAATGAAAGAAAAATTACTTCGTGAACCTTGATTATATTGATATCAAGGAAAGCTACGTACGTCTATAAATTAGCTTTTTCACTTCTTCGAAAAACAACGTGAACGAGCCCTCCAATTCTTGACATTCTGTTTCAATTTCAAAAGATTTCTATTTGCATCCCCTTTTTTTCTCTATCTAACGTCATTTTTTTTTCGATAATCCTCACCGCTGAGTAATTATACTTCTCCAAAAGTTCTCCTTCAAATTTTCTAAGTCCCAAGTTTTTATACTATGATCTGTTGTTGATTTATAGTGATGGTTTAATATTCGTGCTCCAGAAAACTAAAAGTTCCTTCACTCCTCCATCATTCAAAGCTCTTATTTTAGCATCTTTTTGAGGTAAGGAAAGTTTACAATTTTCATGTATTCTTTGATGTATGAATATGTTGTGATGTGTATTGATTATAAAAGTAATGTATTGATAATTTGTTTGTGATATAAGTTGACTGATTGGAACTATATGATAGCTGAAAACAAAGTGTTTGCTGTCTGGTACGTTGTTTTCTGAACATGTATTAGTATTTTTGTGATAACTTTGGTTGTGATGAATGAAATTGAATTTCGTTTGTTGGAGATGAACATAGACATCCGGGGCTACAATTTCGACACAGGAACTGCTCAAAAATATTGAAAATCGAAGGAGTTATGGCCCTCGAAAGTTGAACATCCAGTCAGAAAAACGTGACTGAACATAGTATCTTGTTTTGCAATTATGTATTTCTACAAAAATCGTATTCAAAAACGAGTTATATGGTTAGAAAATATACATCTCAAGATTTCTAACGATATATGATATGATTTCTAATTCATTATATTTCTATTTTAAAAGTTTCATTGAAACTGACCCATGTGCAGTGGAGAAAATCTGTTTTCGAGATTTTTATATGTTTTTGGAAAATTTTGGTTATCTTTATATAAGATGACTTAGGAATTATTATTTTCTTTCTTGAAAATATATTTCCAATTAGTTACAACATGAAATCAAGTTTTCTACAATATGTTTGAGATGAGTTGAAATTCTAAATATAAAAGTGGACTATTTTTTATTAAAGACAGTTTTGACTTTTACTCACTAAAATGATTATTGATGTTTTTGTAAATCTTTGATTTGCTTATGGTTTTATTCTTTTGAAAACATACTTATTGGTATTTTGATTTCAAAACCCAAGAGATTATATTGTTATTTTATCTTTTAATTTCCTTTCAAAATCTTTCTAAAGTTTTAAAGATGATTCCTATAATTTATATTATTACAAATGTTTTAAAGAGATTTTAGAAAAAACTCCAAAGTGTTATAGACAGTTTTAAAAGTTAAAAATTGTAAGGTTTTGATCAGTGTCTAGTTAATTTCGATGTTTTCTTTAACTTTGAACCACAGTGGTTGATGACTGTAGATATATGTTGTTGACCACAGTGGATGATGACTGTGGATATGTTGTTGTTGACCACAGTGGACGATGACTGTGGATATGTTGTTGTGAATATGTTGTTGTTGACCATAGTGGACGATGACTGTGGATATGTTGTTGTATTGGATTGTACGTGCATACATGCATGAGTTCACAGTGGATCGTGACTGTGGATACGAATTGACACGTAAGTTAAGGGTGGGAGTGTAGCCCTCAACCTAGTGTTGGAAAGATTGGTGGGGTCATGTACATTGGCCCGGGGGATAGAATGGACGGGCGATTCTACATTGAGACCAAGATTTCTGCAGATCTTGTGTTGTGGTGAGCCACTACCCACGTACGCCTATCCTGACAAAGCCACTAATTAATTTTCAAGACCAGTATCGGCGTTTCCCCCAATGGTTGAATTGGACTATCTTAAGGGATTTGACTGTGTTGGTTGCTCGACTAGTGAAAATCTCCATGGAGTCGTGTCTACATATAGTGCATAACTAGGACATATTATTTGAGGATATGTTGGTGATTGACCTATTGAAATGGATTTTTCTATATATTGTTATTATTTACCTTTGTAAATATGTTAGTATAAATCAAATGTTTTATTGGAAATGTATGTTCTGTAAGATTATCCTTGCGCTGTTTGTTTGTATGTGTTTGACTGTGATGATCGCGATTCTTCGCGGGAGCAGACGGCGAACTACCGGCGGATCAAGCTATACGCGGCTGAAGTCACAGGAGACCTATTTCATCTATTCCTTATATTTTCTTATATCATCCTAGTTTCTAGCTAAGGGTAATATGTAGTTGTGACCAGCTAGTAGGAAATGGGCATTTTTGTACTGGTATATACGTATTCCGAACCTTTTGAGATATATCAGACTTTTGGTCTGTGGTTTGTATATGACCATATGGCTTGGTACTTATAGTTATGATATATATGTATTTATGTATGGATAATTTTCAGATGTAGTTATGTATGTGATGTATATTTATTAATGATGAATGTTATGAATGATTAGTGATCTTGCGCGAAAAATTTACACGTATTTTTATAAATAACTTATAATAAGTTTTTAATTACATCTTTTCGCAATATAGTAGTTAAGTTGTCTTGTGACGATAGCAGGTTGTTACAATTATAGTTTAAGAACGAAGGGAATACATTTTAATAAAATTGTCTCCTAATAATACTATTGTCTTGAAGTATTTTTTTTTAATATCTTTGGAAAATTTTTACAAATCAATAAAAATGGAATGGAAGGACTATAAAAAACCGAAGAGTAATTTTTTTTATTAGTATATTTTACAAAAAAAAACAAGAAGATAAACAAAAAAAAAAATGAAGAGTCAGCTTTTTCTTAATCTTATGCAAAAAAAATTGTCAGTCTCTTGGATAACGGTAAATTCATTGTTATTCGTTTCAAGTTTTAACTAATGAAGCAGCATGGCAACTAATATCCACCCTGTTCTCCGATGTATAGAAGGAAGCTGCAGACGCTCATAGAAACCCACAAAACCTTGAAAAGCCAAATTACTACACTTTTTACCAGTAATAAAGAAGAATGATTTTTTTATAACAAACTTTTATATTGTTTTTTCCAGAAAATAGGAAGAGAGAAAAGTATATAATACGTACTGTAAAAAGAAATTTTAATGTACAGAAAATTCCTATCACCCAGTCGAAACTTTCCTGTAGTATATACTTTTTTTTACTATAATAACAATGACACGCAAATTTATATTATCTTTTTAATTAATCTATTTAAAATAAAAACATCTAATTATTAACTGAAACAACATTATGCTAGCTGATTCATGTACTCAGTTATTTGTTAACATGCATTTTAAAAACTCTAGTTGATGACTAATTAAATATATTTTCTTATTTTGTTATTATTTAATATTTAATTATTTAAAAAGTAGAGAAAAAGGGTCATGCATTAACAGTATAAAATTATTTTACACTGTCATCCAATCACAATTCACAATTTATGGTAAGTTTGATTATCTTAAAAGTCATTTAAACGGTAATTTATGATTGGATGATATCAGTGCATTACCATTAAACTCTAAAAAGTAAACACTATATCATTTATGTATTTTATATGATGGATACTTTTTTTTTATAAAATACTTTAATTTTATTAACCTAGTAATTAGCATTGACCTTAGAATTCTTTTCTTTTAATTTTCTCAAGAACACCTTAAAGTAACTTTTTACTTTATCAATTTTATTTGGTCTGACGGTGCATTATCAAGATGAACTTTGAAAATAAATTGTTTTTACAATTTTTAGACTTATTTTTTGAAAGTATTTTTTCTAACTTCTGACAAAGATACCATGGCTAATTATTTTTTGTATTCTAGTATTTTTTTTAAAATGTTATTTAATTAGTAGTATCATACAAAGATTTTAACATATATTTAATTATTATTTTTCAATAATAAAAAGAAACGAAACGAGCAGCGTTGAAAAAGGTAAATAAATAAATAAAAGAAAGAAAGAAAGCATCCATTTCAAGAAGTTAACCCTTTTATAATTAAGGTGATTTAGACTTAGGTATTCTGCTATATATATTTTCTTATAGTGACTCGGTGTTCAGTGGGTTCTACAATGGCTGCAACAACAACTCCATCAGATGAACAGGTTTACAAAGCTTCCCTCAAAGTTTTGGTGGACAAAAAGAAAAACAAAGTTCTGTTTGCTGAGGCAAGGAAGGATTTCGTGGACGTTCTATTGAGTTTCTTAACATTGCCTTTAGGGACTATTGTTAGACTCGTGGCTAAGGAGTCAAATATTCCACTAGTGAAAGTTGGCAGCCTCAGCTCATTGTATGAAAGTGTGTCTCATCTTGAAGAAAAGTATCTATGGACACAAACGTGCAAAGAAATGCTACTGCGCCCAAGGAACTCTATGGAATCTTATTGCCAACAACTGAAGCTGAACATCGACGACACTGGCCCCACAGAGTATTTCCTCTGTGAGGACTTGGATTGTTGTAGAAAGGAAAGTGGGAACCTTTTAAGCATTTTCAGGAATCAAAGTTGCAATTGTGGAAAAGTAATGTACAGAGTTGTGTCCCCAGAAAATTTGACTCTAGAAAATGGCTTTGTTAAGGAAACTGCTACTTTTATAATTTGTGACGATATGACTGTGTTGCCTAATGTTCATGTAACAAGTGTGGATATTCTTCGGAAGCCTGGGATCAGAGACATGGATGCTATTGAGGAACAAACTGTACATATCAGCAAGAGGGAGGAGGTAAGCTTTTTGAGATGGAATGTTGATCTTCTCAAGTTGTCGTTGCTATCAAAGACCCCTTTGACAGATTTTATCTTTCAGAAGAAACCGTGTGTTGAAAATTTCAACCCAATATTCCAATCCCGGCTTGAGATATTAGGAGATGAAGAATCATCTGATGAAGTTAGAAGGATGGTTGTGAGAGTACTGGTAAGAATGTCAAATGAAAAGATTCTGTTTGCTGAAGCAGAAGAAGATTTTGCAAACTTGCTTTTCAGTTTTTTGACTTTACCTTTGGGTGGATTGTTGCACGTGCTGGAAGGATGTTCTTCATTGAGCTGCATAGATAAATTATACAAGAGCGTTTCTGAATTGAGTCCAGACAAATATTTAAGGTAACAGGGATTGAAAGAGGAACTAGCTAATCCTAAGTGTGCCCCGCAATTCAGCTTCGGTAACCAGATATTACCAATTGGCGAGGTATGCTTGCCAGTTTATTATTGCAATACTTACTATACCGGTAAGTGGCGTTTTGATCTTGCCACATCACCCAGGCTTTCTAATTCTAAAACTGAATAGAACAAGAGTGCTCGATTGGACATTGTTGATCCAAAGTCCTTTGCATCGAGCAATGGAGGATTTGCCAAAGGGCCATATATGTACATGGTGACAGATGACTTGGTTGTGACACCAATGTCATCCGTTTCTGGTGTTTTATATCTAAATAGATCAAAAACTTTCTTATAATACTGAGTCATTGATCACATACTATTCTATTAGTTGTATCTGATTACATAATCTCCTTACATATATATAAGTTCCTCCCCACTTTCTCTCACGTTCATTCTTATTTCAATACTCTCCTCTCATAAAGTGATATACTTCACTCTTCTAATACATCTTTGTTTACAACATTTCCTAAAATTTCTCTTATAAATTTTTGTAACTACTCACACTTAGTTCCTCTAATATTTCTGTAATTACCTTCGTTCACCACTTCTTTATCTGATGTTATTTTTTTTAATATTTCTTTTATTTAACTATGAAGATTTTTCTTTTTCATCAATAATTTCAAATTTCAATTTACTTTTTAAAGTTAATTTCTTAGGGATAGATTATCTCTTTTTTCAATTTTTTTTGTGTTATATAATTCTTTATTTTTTTTCTTCAAAATTTTGTTTATTGACTATATAAATAAGGTAGTAAAGATTTGAATAAGTCTGTACATTGCACGGACTAAAACTTACATTGCATTTGTTGATTTCATGGTGCAGGGATTGGCCATACTAAAAGCTTCCTTGACCTCAACATCTGCTTTAACAAACGGTCCCAAACAATTCATACAAATTAAGCATTAAGGAGGAGACTTATTGAATAATTATTTACATCTTGTTTAAGGTTATAGAATCATTGATGCTTCAGACTCTAGTTAATTATTTTAATGTGATAATCCAGTTTAGTTGATGAACACTATTTTATCATATTTTGTTGTGTTCTATGTAAAATATTCTGAATGCACCTGTGATTTCGTTTCCTCTGCTCATAATTTTATGTAGTTTTATATATCTAAGTAGGCGTGAATAACAATCACTCCTTGCAGTAATATTCTTTTTCTCAAATAACAAGTGGAAGTCTCTTAAAAATTGGAAATCATAAAATTAAAAGTTAAACTCCTCTTTGAAGTGGTTATATAAATTTTTAAAAACTGAATTAGTTTTCATCTATTATTAATTATTGAAATACTAGTAATCTTTTTTTTTTCCAGAGTTAATCCAAACATATACTTAAGTTTTTTTATTTTTGAATTTTTAGTTTTCAAACTTTAATAATACCAAACTTTAAACTTGAATTACAAAAATTAATTAATCTTTACTTTCTTTTATTAAAGTTTGAAAACTATAAATTCAAAAATAAAATAATCTTTACAATTTCTAGTGCTTGACTCGACTCAGTTACATCGCTAATAATTATGATAATAAGGTGTTAGCAATAATAATGGTGTGCTAATGACAATTGTGTTCATAATATGGTAGCAGTTGTAGCGATGATGGTGGTGATTGTTAGGATTAATAACGATGATAATGATAATAATTAGCATAAGCAACAATAGTTGTAACAATGATGACAACGACAACAATGTGCAAGGGTGGACCCAGACATGGATGCTGAGGGGGCAACACACTCAAGGCTAGAAAAATGATATAGCCTAAAAAACAATACTAAAAAATATAAAGATAAGAGGAGAAAAAAAAACATATACAAAGAATTGATTGAAGAAAGAAAATTTGTGTGTCCTAAACTTTAAAGTTTAAAATGTCAAACTCATACATATAGTGTTTGTAATTAAGCTTATTTCATTGACAAATGTTAATAAATAACTTTCAATTCTTAAATAATTTATAATCAAATCAATATACGAGGAAATTAATAAAATGATGTAAATGTAATCATTTATAAGCTTTAAAATATCAATATCAGATGACAAAAAGAAAATAAATAATATTCAAATATTTTTTTTTTTTACTAAAAAGTGAAAAGAACATAATTATCTCCAAAAAAAACTATAAAAAATAGAATATTTATCAAAAAAGTATAAATATTATTATCTTCGTAATAAAGACTATAATAGGAGAATGAAATATTTTATAAAAAATAAGAATAAAATAAAACTTAAATATCATTATTTAATATAAAATAAATAATTACCTTATATATAGAGAGAGAGTACGACTCCTGTGAGAACACTTTCTTATGTGAGAACATGAGAACAACTAATAACAACCATCAGATCAAGATTAAAAATAATAAATGGTTGAGATTAAAATATTTAAAATTCAAATTATATTTTAGGAAGTGATAATTAAGATCTTTTATAGATTTATTTTTTATTATATTATATATTAGATCATAATTTGAATTTTAAATATTTTGATCTCAACCATTTATTATTTTTAATTTTAATCTGATGGTTATTATTAGTTGTTCTCATGTTGTCACATAAGAAAGTCGTACTATATATATATATATATATATATATATATATATATATATATATATTGGCCGGTGTATTATGACACGGCGTATATCTCTTACGAGTTTAATAGCGATGTATTGATAATGTAAAATAGTTTTACACTGTCATTCAATCACAAATCAAATTATCGTTGGTATATATATATATATATATATATATATATATATATATATATATATATATATATATATTGGCCGGCGTATTATGACACGGCGTATATCTCTTACGAGTTTAATAGCGATGTATTGATAATGTAAAATAGTTTTACACTGTCATTCAATCACAAATCAAATTATCGTTGGTATGACTTTTAAGATAATTTTGTAAAAATTAATAAATTTATCATAAATGATAATTTGTGATTAGATAACAATGTAAAACTATTTTACAATGGAGAAAATCTTGTCTGCGCACACACCTAACACGTCACTTTTGCACACACCCAATCTTAACATGACACATATATTAAAAAACATTTAAAAAAAAAAACTCAATTAAATTGGCATCGGCATTTTGCTTTCGTTCTCTTCTGCTCCGTCTCCCTGGACCCTGCCTCCGGCCCTCCACCAACAAAACTAGCGTCAAATTGTGACACTGGCGGACATCAAAATAAAATAAAAATTAAAAAATCCAACAAAATCGGCTCAAGATTTACCAGTATATATGGGCAACTAGTGGGAAGCACCGACAACCACCGCCCACTGCATATCGCCGTCTTGAAGGCCAATATTTTGATGCTTTGCAACAGAATCCAAGTTAAGACCAATCATGGTCGAGGTTGTAACAGATCTGAGGCTTACTTTCTTTTATCCAACAAAATCTAATATGCATTTCTTACTTCCTGCTATGGAAATGCGGAAGCTTTAATTTTTTATTTTTTTTATTCAAATTTGGAGCTTGGAGTTATTTCTCAATATATTGATCTTGAAATTAATTGGAGATGCGAAGCATTAGAATTATGATATTTTTGTCACTTGAATAATAAATAAATATGTAGTTTTCTTATTTTTTGGAGGACGACATATGTTCTAAACTCTCAAGCATTCTCATGATTAGTTTGAAGCAGAAAACATAATGTCACCGGTGGGGATGTTTTTTGTTTTCTTATTTTTTTTGGGTGTTTTCTTTGCTTTGTGGGTATGATTGTGCCCGTGAACACATGTTAATAGCAGATTCCATGTCTGTGGGGAGCCTTGAGAGGGAGGAGATGTCAATGTTTTTCGCTGTGATGAAAAACGCCCATATATATATATATATATATATATATATATTAGTGAACGTGTAGGGTGTCGAGGTTGATAGTGGTTTGGGATTTGGGGTTGTCACCATTGACAGCAGTGGGAGGATGTCCGCCGGTGTCACAATTTGGGATTCAAATCACCTGTCTCAATTCCTGTCCTCCATTCCTGTCCCACCAATAAAATTATGACACGTCAATTAAAAATTCCATCTCATGTTTAATTGGGTTTGATGGAACACCAACGATGTTTGTGTGAGTCATCAGTTTCTTTCTTCCCTCAAACACTTTAATGGTGTTATCTCTGAATCAGTGAAGATCGTAGGTGGGGAACCTGAAATCCAGTCATAGCCCGATGTCGATCGTAATCAACGAGATGTCAAAGTGAAAATCGCTAGTGTTGGTGTCCTTCTATGACGCCGACCACCTCCTCACCTCGTCGCTCGCTGTCTGCACAAGGTGTATTCCCAAATGCGCAGCCTTGTGGCAAAATCTTTGAGGAGAAAATTTTGGACTCAATGTCCCTGTCGTTTGAGATGAAAGAAGATTTCGGAGGCGGCATGGGTTTCATCGCGGAGGGAAACAATGTCTTTTACTCGCCTAAGGACCTTGTGGCCATGGTGTTGGGTTACACAGCGATGCAGTGCCATCATATTTGGGGCGGCGCAGTTTGCAGAAATTAACGATCTCTCTAGTTGATAAACGAGGATTTCAGTGCGACTTTGCGCTATGGGACTATTTAATTAAACACGCAAATGAACATTGAGGGGAGAAACAGAGAACGTGAACATAGAAGGAAGAAAGAAAGGCATTAGCAAACGAACGTCTAAGTGTTCCATCAAACCCAAATAAACATGAGCTGGAATTTTTAATTGACGTGTCATAAATTCATTAGCGAGACAGGATTTGGGACAGGTGATTTGAGTCCCACAATTTGAAGCCAATTTTGTTGGTGGAGGTATGGTGAAGGAAGATGAAGCAGAAGAGAACAAAAGGAGAATGACAATTTGATTGAGTTTTTTAATTTTTAATTTTTAATATAGTGTCATGTTAATATTGGATGTGTGCAAAAGTGACGTGTTAGTTGTATGTGCACACAAGATTTTTTCAATGCATAATCCTTTTTCTCATCTCTTAGAGTTTATAGTCTCTTATTTATAATTTAAAGATATATATAAATCTTATCCTGATAATTGTTCTATCCAATCACCCACGAATTACCGGACAAGATCAAATATTGCAACTTATGCTTTGTTTGCTTCGGTAAATTTTGAGTATAGGCTAGGGTGAACAGTGAACTATCTACTGGGTGGTTTATAGTGAATCACCTTAAGTGACCTATTATAATAAGTCATTTTGACATGTTCCTCTTTCTCTCCAAAATGTACAAGTCAATATCCCTCAAAATAGGAATTAAAAAAAATAAATGATTAAATATTATTTTTGATCTTTTATGTTTTAGTATTTTTTCATTTTACTATATTAAGTTTTAAAAGTCTCATTTTTATCCTTTATGTTTTCGAAAGTTTCATTTTAGTCATTTCTTTCATTTTTTTTTAAAAACGTTAGTATTTCATTAACTTTTAAATTTTAAAATAATTAATTTAAAATAGTGGTGGTTTTTAACCACCACTCTCTTTATTTTATTAAATTTTGGTAATTTTTTTTGAAAAATTACCCTATAATGTAGAAAAGCTGTGATTCAAGGTATATGAACTAGAATGTAAAGATTGTGCAGGTATAAGAACGAAATAAATGATTAAACCTAACGTAAATTAAGTAACTGATGTAGAGATGATACCTTGAGTTCTCCTCTTTTCACTTCTTCAATCACCTCTACCAGCCTTTCCTCAAACTCCCTGGTATATTTCGTACCAGCAACAAGGGTGTTGCTATTCTCACCCGAAAATTGCTATTCCCACCATCCACATGGGTGGCTTTTTATTAATTTCCAAAAAAGTCCTTCCCATGGAAACACAATTCCGTTATACACTTGTACAACGGAATCGTGTTTCCGTTGTAATATATGGGGTGAAAAAAATTAATTCAACGGAATCATGATTCCGTTGTACATTTGTACAACGGAATCGTGTTTCCATTGTAGTTAATGAGTGCAAAAAAAAATAAAACAATGGAATCATGATTCCATTGTACAAATGTATAACAGAATCATGTTTCTATTGTAGTTAATGGGTGCAAAAAAAATTAACAACGGAATTCATGATTATGTTGTACATTTGTACAAAGGAATCGTGTTTCCGTTGTAGTTAATGGGTACAAAAAAAACTAAATAATGGAATCATGATTCCGTTGTACATTTGTACAACGGAATCATGTTTTCGTTGTAGTTAATGGGGGCGGAAAAAAATTAAACAACGGAATCACGATTTTTTTAACTGTATTTACTTAAACGGAAGTATGATTTCGTGGAGAAGATGGAATTTGATATTTCTGAAATTCAATTCTATTTTTTTTTTCAATCGAAAGAGGATCTACAAACAACTACACTACACAAGTACGGGATAAAGCTACCTTAGATAAATCCTTCCAAAGCAAGGAAATACAAGGTGAAGGAGGATGTGGGTTGTGCGCAGTGCTGTTAGAACTTGACGGGTGTGGGTTGCATGCGGTGCTTCTAGATCTTGACGGGGGAGGGGTGGCACGACGCGGTGCTGCGGGGATAGCGCAGAATTGTGTGGACGTGGCCCGAGGTGGCGCAGGACTGCATAAGGATGGCGCAGGGTGGCAAGGCGCGTAGAGGCATGGGGCGGCGTGGGACGGCACGGAACTGCGCTGCCGCAGCTTGAGGTGGCACGGGGTGGCACGGCGCCCAGCGACTTGGGGTGGCGCGGGGCGACGCAAGGATGCTAAGATCTCATCGGTGGGGGGAGTTGCTTGGTATAGGTTAGGGGTAGTGGGGAAAGTCTGAGGGAAAGGGGTGTAGCGATTTAGTGAGTGGGCAAAAGAGAGATTTCACAAATGTGTGGGGTGAGAATAGCAAAACACAGGGTGAGAATAGCAACCCCCAAGACGTTTCATGTCAAGGGAAAACACCTAAACGATCATATCTATGACGCTGGCTATTTTGGGGGACCTTGTAATATCCCCCGCCATGGGAAAGTAATTTTAGCCATAGGATATGTTCATTTTTTGAGATTGATGTGGGACTACCATACAGCTGCTTACACTATATTTTTTTTTATTTTAAAAAAAGGGACCCATCTTCTTCTGTTTAAGTTTTTTTTTTTAAAAAAAAAAGCGATTCTTCTCCGTTGTTGCTTATTGATGTGGGACTACCATACAACTGCTTACACTAGATTTTCTTTTTTTTTTTAAAAAAAAAAAGGGACCCTTCTTCTTCTGTTTAAGTTTCTTGTGATTTTTAACTACTGCAAATTTTTTGACAAACTAAAACTGTCAGAAATGTTAAAAAATAAAATAAAAAATCAAAATCTCGAACACTAGATTTTATGAGATCACAAAAAATGTTACAAAAGTAAACATTTCTGACCTCCAAAAAATTTGCAGCGGTTAAAAGTCACTAGAAACTTAATTAGGAAATTTTCACATATACAGTTTATGTCTGTCATGTCATCACTTAACAATTGAAATTAATGTCAGTGACTAAAAACAGAACAAAACAATTTACGAGGGACTAAAAATAGAACAGAACAATTTATGAGGGACTAAAAACAGAAAAAAAAATTATAAGGGACTAAAAATAGAAATCAAGATAAAATGAGGGACAAAAAAATGGGAAGAGGGGCAGAAGCAAAGCAACAACGGAGAAGAAGGGTAGCTTTTTTTAAAAAAAAAAAAAAAAACTTAAACAAAAGAAGAAGGGTTCCTTTTTTTTTTTTTAAAAAAAATCTAGTGTAAGCAGTTGTACAATGTAGCTCAAATTGAATTTGTTAGCAGATTATCGAACTTTGCAACCTTCGAGAAGACATAAAGAAAAAGGATCATTCCATCATTGATAAATTTGTTGATTGTGGTCTTTGTTCCCTTGCTGTTACCAAACAAGTGAGTTGAACTTGTGATTGTTTATATGCCCACCCCCTCTTCAAATGATGGCTTTTGTGGCAAATTAGTTTGATGCAGGAAGTGCAAGAAAATGCAAGAAGAGTGCAGTGGCAATTTGTGGGTCTGTTGCCTTTATTTGACCCACCAAGGCATGACATTGTTAGGACCATAAGACATGTTATTATGACTTTTGTCTTCTAGGCACTGCTCTTTCATCGAATTTCTTCACTGTAAGATAAACATATTTTCTTTAAAATTGCAAAATTATTTCAGGCTTAACCTCTCTATACATGAAAATATTGTCAGGACATATTTGGCGTGGGAGATCTATCAAGAACAACCACCGTGAGCTCATAGCAGTTGTTTATCTTCAAGTAAGTATTGTAAGTCAGGCTCTCATCTTTGCTACACAGTCAAGGAGCTGGACTTATGTTGAATGTCTTGCCCTCTTGCTGTTGCTTTTATTATCGCACAACTGGTAATTGTAATGAAATGGGTTTGTTTTTCTAATTTTGTTACTCTTGCATAGAAGCAACACATTAATGACTGTTGATATGTTGTTTTATGGATTATTTCTTAGATTGCCATGGTCATAGTTGTGTTTGTGAATTGAGGCTTTGCAAGGATTGGACGGGATTGGGCAAGTGTCATTTGGCTCTATAGCATCATTTAATTTCTACATACCATATATAAGTTCATCATCCAATATGGATTAATAGACAAGGCATGGAATAATATAATTGAGATCAAGGCAACATCTTAATCTCAATGCCAAATTTGTTGCTCATTCTAACTGTGTTTTTCCAGTGTTGTGATGCAGGTTGCTGTCACCTCAAAGAAGGATTATGGAAAAGGAGAGAGAAACACAAGGGGCTCCAGCTCAACACACTTTACATGGTCTGAATCCTCTTGAAATGGAGAAAATCTCGAATGAAGAAAACAACTATAGAGAATTGTTTGAACATGGAGAACAGGCTAGGAAATGTGCTGAAGTTGCAAGGTAATGTCCATTCTCCATGATATCTTTATCTTTGTTTTTCCCCCTTAATTAAAGCCGAATCCAATCCATAGTGTAGTCTATTTGGTTTGCAGGTTAAGGGAGCTTCACAGTTCACACACTAAAAGGCAATATCGAGTCTGTTGTGAAACCCAAGGGACTTGACATTGAGACATTTCAGCAATACTACACTGTTTGAGTGACATAAGTTCTACTGGAAAGATAGATTTAGAAGACAAGATAAAAGCAACACTTATTCTTTATAAATTTTGTCATCATTATTTTTTCATCCCATGAATCATGATGACAATGTACTGTGATCTTATGATTCCTTTTAGAATTTGTCTTCAATATTTTGTTATATATCCTTCTTCAATATTTTTCCTGGCAAGAGAGATAAGACTTTAGTTACTGCAAATAAATAAATACCAAATCTCAGTTTTCTTGACTAAGCTTCATGAAAATGTGGCTTCCTTAATTAATTACCCATTTAGTTTGCTGAACTTGAAGTGAGATTTACTCAATCAATGAAGCAGAATTTAATTTATGCCCCCGGCCCCCAAATCTTATCAGATATTAAGTTGTAGAAATAATATGTTTTAAACTGGTCATTTCTTCATGCTTTATACATATTTCATACAGAAACATGTCCTAAAATTACTATTCAACATAAAGACATTTCATTTTCAATTTTAATTAATGGAAAAATACATTTATACATACCTGCTACCCTGAACTGGATGTTGTGTATATTTGATATGAAGAGAATCACAAGATGATTCAATGTGTTAGGATGACTTTTTTTTAATTTAAGAATGAAAATATGGAGTCCATATTATGGGTGAACTTTTTGAAATGTGATAACATATTATACCCGTAACTTCATCTTTATATGGACCTATGTGGGTTACCTTATCTAAAAGCACTTCTAGAAGAAGAAAATAAGAAGAAAAAAAAGAAATGAGCTTCTCCATAAGCTAAAATTAGCTTTTACATAAGCTAATTTGTAAAAAGTCTCACATCTTCTAGAGAAGCTGTATGAGAGAGCTTCTACAACTTAGCTTATAAAAAGTCTCACATCTTCTAATTTTAGCTTATGGAGAAGCTCATTTCATGTTTTTCTCTTCTTATTTTATTCTCATAGAAGTGCTTCTGGATAAGCGTAACCAAACTGGCCCTATATATGTGACTTTATTTTTATTCTTATCAAGGTTTGGAGTTTTCGATAATTATATGTAATTAGTACTGTAATTTTGGTGTTAGGGAGTTGTGATTTAATTTTAAAAATTATTATAAAAATTTAAGTGATGATCTTATGTAGACAAAAGAGTTCAAATATTTTTTTTTAAAGCAGTTCAAATATTGTTAAAATTGTCTAAATATTATAAAAACAGTATTGGCATTGTTATTACTAATATCGTTATTAATATTTTTATTGAAAATGAAAACGGTTGACAAATTTATTTGGTATGAGAATTTGTAGCAATTAATAGGTGTGATTCTTAATTGTTTTCTATATACAAGTACTTTTTAAAGATAAAATAGACAATCATTTAATAATTTATTTACATCATTTAATATATTTTTTTTATCAGTACATCATTTAATATATGAAAAGATATTACTTTTTCTGTAACTTCTGATTTAACTGTAACGAAAATATTAAATTGTTAGTCTTTTATTATGTTAAGTTTAAAATATTAATTATTTTTTAGAATAGAAAATATTACTCTTACACATAAAAGTATCATCACTACGCATACTCAGAAGTCAGACCTCAGTTGGCCTTACAAGTGTTGAGTGTGGACAAAGTTTCTGGAGTTTTTGTCAAATGATTTCAGAAAGGTATTTAAGAGAGACTACTACACGAGAAAAAAAAAACCGAAAAAGACAATACATTCTATAGATAGAAAGAAAAAAATAATATTTGCATATAATTGCATTAAATGATGAATATGTTACGAATTTACCACATATTTTATGTATCAACCATTAATTTACTTATTGATTTTATTTAACTTTGATTGAACTTATTTAAATTTTCAATGTATTCCTATTTTTATAGATTTTACAATTTTTAATTTATAGATGTAATTTTAAATATTTTAAGTTAATTTGAAAAAAATTCAAAATACAATAATCTACTCAATAAAGTCTTATTGACTTAAATAGAAAATATTGTTGTTTAAATTTAAAATTAAGATAAATTAATATTAAATGTTTAAAATGTACACTTTTATTATGATTTAAAATATTAACTTTAAAATTTATTTTATTTTGTATTATATTATTTTTTACATTTTAAAATTAAAAAAAAAATGATAGACCCGGAATCGCCGGGTTAGGAAACTAGTAATTAACACACCATGTTAGATACAATATCACTGCAAACTTTCAATCTAAGTACTGTATCAAAGATTTGAGCTGACCTTGTTCCCTTGGAGTTTTAATGGAACAGTTTCATTCACTATGCCCTGAGCAAGCCCTTCAGCAATTACGATCTTCCCTACTCTTGGATCGCCTAGAAGACACGCGTTATTTTTCCTCCTATTGCATAATATTTGTTGGACCCTCTCAATTTCTTTACGCCTTCCTATTACTGGATCTAACTTCCCCTACATATACACAAGGGAATGTTCATCATTAACATAAAAAATTGCTTAGCAAACTCCCAAATATTGATTTTTCTAAGTATAATTATATAGTTACAGTTTATAGACAATAGGCACCTGTTCTGCCATTTGAGTTAAGTCAGTCCGGTACTTGAGAAGCGCTTTGGTCATAAAATTATTCTTCTCAAGCTTCTCCATTGCAAATTCGAGCTTCTGGGGCCTTCACAAACCAACTTTCGCACCACGATAGTGTACATTATTTATACCAAATATCCTCTGTACATCAACATTTGAACAAAACTACTCAACCCCTTATCTATGTTGTATATTTTGATTAGATATTTCAAATGATTATAATACTTCTTGTCAATTATTTTAGAAAAGATTAACATGAAAACATAGGAATTTCAAGTTACCATTTTTAACTTTGATTTTTTTTTTTACCCTGACATTAGTGCGAGTATTCATCAATTTTATTAATTGTTGATGACTATTATTATTATTATTATTACTAGTGTGGTGATCCGTGCGATGCACGAGCCTGTATTATGTTTTAAAATTTTGATAAGTTATGTTTATTACATATTATTTAAGAGATATAAACATAAAATTTAGCACTCGCTGATATCTTTTTTATTGCTGTTCAAGACTTCAACCATTTAAGATTAGATGCAAAGGTCTTGGATGCAGACTCTGTAATGTGGTATAAAAAACACCTACAAAGAAGAAATAGAAACACAAAAAAAGTATAAATTAAAAAAAATAAAAATAAAAACACGAAGAAGAAGAAAAATGTGTGTAAGCAAGAACAATTTTGTATGTAACGTTTAGGTTCTCATCTATATTTATATTAAAATTTGATGAAAAATGATTTTATTAAGAGTAACAAATAATTAGGAGATTATGCTCAATAAATAGAAATAATAATAATAATAAATTGAAATATAGAACATATTACGTTAGAATAAATATAAAGAATAAATAGAAAGATATAACATATTATGTGACATTTTAATAGGTCAAAATAAATGTTGAATTTTAAATTCAAATACACAATAAATAAAAAGAATAAATAGAAAAATGTAACATATTATGTGACAGATTACATCTCAATCCTCTATTGTAGAAGATAATTTGACTATTTACTCTAAATTTAAGAAGTAAATTAAATAGAAGAAAATTACTGTTCAAAAATTGTGCTCAATTATATAAGAGTTTCCCTTTTTTTTGGAAAGCGGTATCTTTATAATAATAAAAGTATATGGCAAGGGTAACAATGTAATTTTATGTTTCCCGCTTTTTTTAAGGCTATATAGGTAATTACATTATACATTTTAATGAATCAATTAATATAAATAAAAATCTTTATAAAAATATTATTTGTTTAGAAAATTTAATGATAATTAATATTTTGGCTCCATTTTAACATAACATGCATCAATATGAAGCTTAATTTCAGTCATTATTTAATATGAATCGTAATTATAATAAATTTTATTTTATTTATAATTATGATTCAAATAGGTAATTATTAAATATTTAAATATTACTAATTAACGTAAATGACAAACAAAAATAAAATACAGCTAATTAAAATATTTATACAAATAATATAATTAGAATAAATGTCAAAATCCTAACAAATAATTTCGTATTTTATTATGATTGACATTTTAATAAATTAATGAAATAATTAAATTAAAAAATTTGGACCTACATGACTGTCCTATAGGAAAAACATTTATTAAGATTTTTGAATTTAAATTGTCATATACTATCAGAGGAATAACATTTATTAAGATTTTTTAAATATAATTATCAATGACTGAAATGCTCATATAACTTAATCAAAGGAATCAACTTAATTAAGACATTTAAAGTTGATATTGGTAATTGGTAACATTAAAAATTTCAATTAATTATTAAATATTTTAAAATTCAATATTAAATATTATTGTGTAAATTTAATATAATCTTAATTTAAAAATTAAAACAATTTTAATTTAATGATATAATTAATTTACACAAATTTAGACCTAGCTGGCTGACCTAACAAGAAAAACATTTATTAAGATTTTTGAATTTAAATTGTCATATACTATCATAGGAATAACATTTATTAAGATTTTTGAAATATAATTAACAATCATTAAGATGGTAATTATATTAATCAATTTAAAATTAGGAATTTTTGTTTTAATTTGCTAAAAATTTAAATGTGATTGACATTTGTTGCTAAAAGTTAAATGTATTTACGTGAATTTAATAATTGCACCTGTTTACATAATGTGAGGTATAATAGTGTGATATCTGAAGTTTGAAACATTTTCATGAATCAATTAATATAAATACAAATCTTTATATAAAATATTATTTTTTTAGAAAATTTAATTATAATTAATTTTGGCTCCATTTTAATCATAGCATGCATCAATATGGAGCTTAATTTTAGTCATCATTTAATATGAATTATATTATAATAAATTTTAATATATTTATTATGATTCAAATTTATTTATAATTTAATTTTGGTACTGAATTTTAATTATCAGTATTCTTAATTTTATGATTAAAATTATTTGAATCAAAATAATTAGTAAATGAATATTACCTTTTTTTAGTGTTAATATATTAATTTTAATATTAGTTATGAAATTATGTATACAATCAAGTACGATATAAAATAATCTTTATATATATAAAAGTCATAGTGTTGGGGTCTCAAAAAAGAAATAATTTCTTGCCCAAAATAGAGGCATTTTTGTATTTTTCGTTGGGATCTCAAAAGAAAATATTTTTTCACTCAAAACAGCAGCGTATTTGTATATTTTTAATGTCAATTACAGTTTTACTAAATTCATGAGATGAACTCTTATACTAAACATTTTTAATCAAAATTAAAATTTGTTTTACATAATTAATATATATATATATATATATATATAAAAGTACATAACAAAAATCAAATTAAATCAACATAATCACTATAATTTTCTCCATGCAAAATTAGTGTCTAAAATTAATTTTTAAGCAAATATTTATTCATTTTTTATTTATTATTTTCATACTTAAATAAATTATTTATGATTTTCTTCTACATAGACAAATTTTAAGTTTCTTTTATACATTGATATGTACATGTCAATATTTTAAAATAAAAATTATATATAAAATATGGTAGATAGGGGATGAATATTTTTTTCTCATAAAATCAAGTAGGAATTTTCACTTAATTCACAGGGATGATCAATTTACCTGAAGTCACTTAAATTATTATGGTGAATTTATATTTTTTATATTATAATATTTTTAATTATAATGAATTTTTTTTATGACAGTCTATTTCTTGGTTTAAATAATTTTTTGAATGTTTTATTTTACGAACATAGAAAATATAAAAAAAATATAACAAATGAGGATGAATATTTTCCATTAAAGTATCAAGACAAATTTAGACTTAACTAAATATATAAAATATAACACACGGGATGAACATTTTTTTTTTTTTTATAAAAACAAGTAGAAAACTTTACACTAAGTTCACGGCGATATAATTTTTTACTAAAGATTTTTGTTCAATCAAAATTAAAATTTATTTTACATAATTAATATATATTTAATTACATAACAAAAACCAAATTAAAATCAACATAATCGCTATTATTTTCTCTACGCAAAATTAGTGTCAAAAATTAATCTTTATGCAAATAGTTATTTATTTTTTATTTATTATATTCTCAATTAAATAAATTATTCATGATTTTCTTCTAGCCGGATAAATTTTAATTTCCTTTTATACTTTGATATGTATATGCCAAAATATTAAAATAAAAGTTATATATAAAATTTAACATGAAGGGATTAATTTGTGTTTTTTTTTTATAAAAGCAAGTAAACAATTTACACTTAATTCACGAGAATGAAGAATTTACGAGAAATCACATTAATATTTAAATTATAATGGTGAAATTATATTATTTTATTGTTGTCTTTTTCCTTATTTGAATAATTTATTGAATGTTTTACTTTATGAACATAGAAAGTATGAAAAAACATAACAAACAGGGATGAATATTTTTCATAAAAGTATGAAGAAAATTTAGACTTAACTTATCATATAAAATATGCAAAATATAATACACGGGAATTGACATTTTTTTATAAAAATAAATAGGAAAATTTAAACTAAATTCATGGGGTAAACTTTTTTTACTAAAGATTTTTTTCAATCAAAATTAAATTTTCTTTTACATAATTAATATATATTTAGTCACATATCAAAAATAAAATTAAATAAAACATAATTACTAATATTTTCTCCACGAAAAATTAGCATCTAAAATTAATCTTAAGCAAATGATTATTCATTTTTTATTTATTATCTTCTTACTAAATAAATTATTCGTGTTTTTCTTCTACTTGGAAAAAATTTAATTTTCTTTTATACATTATTTGTATATGTCATATATTAAAATAAAAATTATATATAAAATATAACACATAGGGATGCGTATTTTCTTTTCTTATAAAAACACATAGAATTTTTCACTTAATTCAAAGGGATGAATAATTTACCTAAAGTTACCATAATATTTAAATTATTAAGGTGAATTTTGTTTATATTAATTTAAATTTTAATACATTTTTTATGGTTGTTTCTTTACTTATTTAATAATTTTTTGAATGTTTTATTTTATGAACATAGAAAGTATGAAAAATTATAACAAACGGGGATGAATATTTTTCATGAAAGTATCAAAAGAAATTTACATTTAACTTACCATATAAAATATAACACACAGGAATGAATCTTTTTTTTTTTATATATAAAAATAAGTATAAAAATTTACATTGAATTCATAGGGATAAACTTTTTTACTAAAGATTTTTTTCCAATGAAAGTTAAAATTTCTTTTTCACAATTAATATATATTTAATTACATAATAAAAATCAAATTAAATAAACATAATCAATATTATTTTCTCAACACAAAATTAGTGTCTAAAATTAATTTTTAATCAAATAATTATTCATTTATTTATTATCTTCTCACTTAAATAAATTATTCATGATTTTGTTCTACTTGGACAAATTTGTATTTTCTTTTAGACATTGATATGTATGTGCCAATATATTAAAATAAAAATTATATATAAAATATATCACATAGTGATTTTTTTTTATATAAAAGCAAGTAGAAAATTTCACTTAATTTACGGGATGAACAATTTACCTGAAGCCACATTAATATCTAAATTATTATGGTGAAATAATATTTTTTTTGTTATAACAAGTTTAATTTGAATATTTTTTTTTATGACTGCCTTTTTCCTGATTTAAATAATTTATTGAATATTTTATTTGATGACATGAAAAGTATGAAAAATATAACAAATGAGAATGAATATTTTTTTTTATTAAAATATGATGTAAAAATATAACAAATTACATTACATATAATACAAAATTTAAATAAAAGTTTTAATCATCCTGTTTATTCCGTGCAACGCACAGGTCAAAAATCTAGTTTATTAAAAATCAAGATCCCAACATCATTACATCCTTATTCAAATCCTTTTGGATCTGATATGGGAAATCCTCTATCCAGACATTATCCTGCAAATCAAATGCCATCGTTGCCAATTTATGAGTAACATTATTTCCTGTTCTACCGATATGCTTTATGGAAAAAATAGAAAAACTATTATACTACCTTTTAATATAAAGATCAAGATAAAGATTATACTACCTTTTAAAATTAATCTAAATTCAAATAGACAATTGTGCACTGTAGTTATTTTAGTTAATTTAAAATTATATCTTATTATAAAATAATCTTAATTACCTTAATTAAAACATATATATTGATAATAATTAATTTAATTATTTCAAATTAGAAGATATACTTGTTCTAATTGCCTAAATTATTATTATATATATATATATATATATATATATAGAATTTCAAATCAAAATATATATACTTATCATAATTACTTTAATTACTATATTTATATAGTTTTATGGATTAAAAATAGATAAAAATTTTCTCTAAAATTTATATGTGTTGATAATAATTAATTTAATTATTCAGAATTTCAAATTAGAATATATACTTCGCATAATTACCTTAATTACTATATTTATATAGTTTTATGAATTAAAAATAGATAAAAAATTTCTCTAAAAATTTATGTGCTGATAATAATTAATTTAATTATTCAGAATTTCAAATAAAAATACATAGACTTATCATAATTACCTTAGTCACTATATTTATACAAATTTATGAATTAAAAACTAAATAAAAATTTTCTCTAAAAATTTTCCACTCAAATGTATAAGAATTCCCTCCAAGACTTCTTTACTTTTATTAATATAAATGTTATTATTATTATAAAAGAAAGGTTTGCAACATAGGCAAATGTCATATGACATCATTATATTTATTATTTTCCTATCTAAATTTTATCATTTTTCTTTTTTTAATTTATAAAAATATATTATTATATTTATTTATACTAACAAAGGCGTTTATAATAAGTTTATATTTTTATTAAATTAATTAATTAAATCGTTAAATCTTAAGTGAATCTTGATTTTATAATTATGGTAATTTTTTTATTATTAGGATTTTATAATATCTTACTGTAATATTATTGTAACGAATAATGATCATTTTATTATTACCTTTAATACTAATTGATTACGTGTTAATAAATCAATAACAATCATTTTATTATTCTATAATATTACCTTAATTACATGTTTCCTTAAATTTTACATGTTTCCTATAACACATTCTATTATTCTATATATACACGTTTAGTTAAATATTATACAATAATATTACTTTAAATATTTTTAAACAAGTATCGTGGACCCATGTGATGCACGGAAATTCAATTTTAAGAAAATCAATAATTAGATATGTTTTATGTCATAATCCATTTATAATAATCAATAAAATAATAAATATCAAAGAATATAAATAAAAATATATTAAACTTTACTATCAATATGTATGAAAATAATTTGTAAAAGGAATAAAAGTAGTTAAATTGGTTAATTTTAATTATTAATGTCATAAATCTTAATTTTAGTACAAAACTATCAATAGCATTAAATAGTTTAATTGGTGGTTATATTTCAAAACACAATTTTTTCAACCAATGAGAATATCTTGATTTGTAGCTCAATAAATGCATTCATTTGGATGAGAAATGAGTATATATCATTAATAAACCTCATAATTAATTAAGTGAGGCCGAAGCCGTTGAGGGGATGAGACCGTGTTAAAGAAAAATTATATTGGCAAAAGGCAAAAACCAAGTCGTAGAACTCGGAAAATAAAAACATCAAATGATCATGGAATCACAAAAGCTTCCAAGAAAAATTAAAGAGATCACACATCTATTCCATTCGTTGAAATCACGTGTTTCTTGTTAGTTTATTAGTAACTAATTTTTAAAGTATAATATTTCTTAGAAGTGTGAGTTTAGACTTAATTCAACTCTACAAAACAAACTTGTAATGTGAGGTTTGCTCCCCCACTTATATATACTATTTTGGTCTCATCACTAGTCGATGTAGGATCTCCAACACACTAGGCTCTCATACCGGCCATCTTAAAATTGTGAGTTTCTGCCTAACTCAATCCTACAAAACCAGCTTGTAAGGTGAAGGTTGTCCTACACTTATATACACTATTTTGATGTGGGATATCCAACAATATTCAATGGTTATAACGGATTTTTCAATTTGTTCCTTTAACAAAAAAAATATATTAAATTGATCATTATCAATTAAGAAGGTCCGTCAAATTCTAATTCTAATATTTATAAAAATAACCTTTTAAACGAAAAGAGGTCTTAAATTGATATGGTGTTAACATATTAAAGTAATTTGAAGATTTCAAATATGAAAAATACGAGTGATGTGTTCTGAAATTATTTTTATTGATGGAAATGTTTTCATATTTAATTTTTTTATTCATACGAAATGTATATTTATCAATATTTTCAGAATAATTTTGAAACCATTAATTTAAATGTTGTCAATATATAACAAATATTAATACATATATAAAATCTCTCCTTGCGAAACAACCTATAATTGGAGTATATAATTGGTGACACACTGGCACCGCATGTTTACAGTGAAGAATTTCAAAACTAAAAAATAAAATAATAATCCTTGAACAACAACATTATGACTTACTAAATGAGAAATTTAAATTCCATATATATCATTATATTAAGCAACACATGCATGACTTATTTATTGAATCACTCTTGAGCAAACAGCAAAATCGATATCCTAGGCATACAAGGTAAATGTTACATAATTTCTAAAATTTGAAAACCTTCTCAAATAGTCAAATTGTCCTGGATAAAGTAGTAGCCTCCAGTAAGGATTAATATAGAGAGTTGCTGCAATTACCAACAATGTTGATGTGTATGACACACCAAAACTTACACAAAAAACAAACATGTCAACTACACTACCATTGTCTCCATCAGTGTATGAGTTAATTTCATCTGGTTGTCCATAAGGATAGCAACTTTTTGGCAATGGAGGTCCACAAAGAAAAGGATTGCCCTTGTAGCTGCTTTCATCAAAGGTAATAAATTGGCCTTTTCTTTCAGGTGTTTCACTTGATAAGTTGTTGTGCGCCACACTGAATACTTCAAGCGAAGTTAATGTACTCAATTGAGGAGGGATTTGGCCACTCAACATATTAAAAGAAAGATCTAAACTTTCTGTTTGCACCAAATTGGAGAATGTAGCTGGAATTTGCCCAATCAAATCATTGTGGGACAAGTTTAATGCTCGGATACTACTCATGTATCCAAGCTTGAATGGAATATTCCCATTTAGTTTATTGTTGGATAAGTCAATTCCAGCCAAATAAGCAAGGATATCCCCTTTATACGTGTAGGGTATTTTCTTTGTAGTGAAGTTTGCTTTCTCGTGTACATTTGGTATTAGAACTCTTGAACCGGTATTCTTTATATCCAGAACAAATCCATTAATTGCAGCCTTTAATGAGTCACGGTCCAAATTCCAAAAAGGCATTTCACCCAAGCAATTGGGTATTCTACCAGAAAAATTGCTACAAGAAAGGTCTAGCATAATTAAATCTTCCAATTGGCATAACTGCTTCGGTAAATGCCCTGTAAAGTGGTTACCTTTCACAATGAGTATGTTCAACGATGAATGATGATCAGCAAGGTCTTGTATCATATCTTGAATGCTATTCGTTATTTCATTATAGCCAAGGTCTAGCATCACTATGGTAGAGAAATCATTGAACATTCTCCACTTAACCTATTGTTGCTCAAATGGATGTAACGCACAGAAGAACTGACAAAAGATGGTACAAAGCCCATCAAATTATTGTATGAGATATCTAGGTAAACACTACAAGAATGCACTGAATTAGCGTTGGCCACACGGGCGACGCAAATAGAGTTGGCTAAACCGACTCTAGGCCGACAACAAATTATTTTTTTAATTTTTTATTTTATTGTTTAATTTTTGGGACTTTCGTTGGCCTAAACCGACGCTAGAGATGAATATTATTTTTAAAAAATTGATTTGAGGCGTGCGAGGTGTGGCCAACGCCAGAGAAATTAAAAAATAAATAAAATTACAATTTTATAGAATAAATCGGAGCTTAACTAAATCTCTCTCACCTCAGTGGCCCTTTGCAAGATCGAGCCCCCTACTTTTACTTCTCAAATTGTTGAACCCTATACCCCAAATGTGACTCAAATTTGAGCCCTCCACTGAACCCAACCACCACCGCATCAGAACCTCCAACACCGCCACACTTCGTCCTCCACCGCTCAAACCCTATGCATGTAGCTTGTCGTCCACTGCGCAAAGTGTTTGAAGAAGTTCACAGTTTAGATTTCAACGACCTACGAGGAGCCTCAAATTTGTTATCACACTCAGGTTTGTGCTTGTACATGATGGGATTCAAAGGGTTTGTGCTTGTACTTGAAGGGATTCAAAGGGTTCGTTCTTGTACCTGAAGGATTCAAAGGCCTCACGCATGTCTTTGGCAATTTATTCCCTCTCAGTACTATTTCTCATCTTCAGTCTTTGTTTCATTTCTTCTGTTGGATTCCGATTGAACATGTGTGGAGTAGGTGATTTGTACCGACCTCGGTATAGATGGTGTGGGGAATGAAGGTGACGCTTGTGATTTCTATACGGCTTCAAGTTCTTTAGAAAAAAAATAATGCTATGCAATTATGAAATGGTGTCTTATATGGGGTTTACTTCTCATTGCTTCAACATTGTTATGGTTATTCTTTTTCAACTCACGAACATGCCAAAATTTTGATTAGAGATCAGGGCATAAGTTTCAGTGTCTAGTTCAGAAGGCAAATTCAAATCAAGTAGTTATGGTCAATCAAGAAAGAACGGTGACCTTTCTCAGAAATTTTGGAGGTTACCTAATTACCTTACCCCCACCATTACCATTTCTCTACTTTTATTTATTAACTCATTTATTTATCCAAATTCACCTTTTCTTACACTTATAGCACAAACTATCCTGGCCAGAACACTTTCACATTCAAAATTGGCCAAGTTTCTGTGATCAAATTCAAAGGTGCGCCAATAATAATAGCTACCTGTTTGCATCTTGTGTTTTGTTAGCCTACAATGCAAATTCATATTTATAGACAACTAATAATTGTACTTGTACCTTTGGTGGTATTGTCCCCTATTACATTTCTAGTTAACAAATCCACTTCCATTGTCATTTTGGAATTTGGATCTTAGTTTTTCTATGAAAATTTACTAATATTTACTTATGTTTCAGATTTGTTTTCACATCAAGCTCTAGGTAGAATTGGGGATGTTCTCACAGTTGTTGTTGCAGGTATGTCGTCTTTCCACTCTATCCATCATCCTTTCTTCTTACTATGATAATGTGCAATAAACTCATTTCTTAGTATGAGAATGTACATCTTGAGTTATTTTCAGTACCTGATTTAGTGATGGCATTTAGCGATTCAGTGCAAGGTTCCAACTTTGTGCTTAATGTAAACACTATCAAGTAATTGATATGGTGATATAATCTATTTGGAAGCCGAGAAAATGTGGTAAAGAAACAAAATCATGCATTTCCTTTGCTGTTATTTTTTGTTTCTGTTAGTTCTGCTCATTTCTAATGTTTATGAATATCATCTAATATGTAATTTTGTGACTTTAAACCTATTTGATTTAGTTTTAGCACATGTCTAGTAACTAGTGTCATGTATATAGGAAGATATCTCTAAATTATGCAAAGCAGTTATGTGCCAATCATGTTTTCACATAACTAAATTTTATAATTTTAGAGATCCAACACTTTTCACTCAAAAACATTTCTAAAAATTGATGATTAAGTCCTTCTTGATATACAACCAAACTTTATTATAAGAGAATTTAAATCAACCCATTGAAATTTTGGTTTTGCTTTTATGGTCCATAATTTTGGTTACATGATTCAGAACTTTAATTTTGTGAGTTCACTTTTATGAGCAAATTAGAAGCAAGATGTTACAGATACAACTTTTAGGTAGGTAAATGGCACCCCAAAACATTGAGTAGTTCTCTCAAAGACAAATGAGACTCCAAGCACACTGTCTCTGCCTAGAGAGATACTTAGCTCTTCATTCAATCTGTAGTATATGTTGTGCAAGTTGTTTGACTTACAGAACACTGTTATGAAGTTTTATGTGGACATTAATTTCCTAGTATTCAAAGCAGAGCATCTGCTGCCTATGAGACCGAGACACTTTCTCTTGCACTAAAACTATTATTTGGTTGTGCCAATAGCAAAAGAGAAGACTTCATTAATACATTATTTGCTCTCAAAGTGAACAATGTGCTAAAAACCTCTTGTTTTCCCTGATATACAATTCATATATGTTACTTTGATTCTTGTTTTTGACAGTTTTTACATGACCGCCATAAACAGCCACAACCAATTTGAGTTTGAAGTGGAGGTACACTTGCAGCAGTTGGCAAAAGTGGAGGTACAATTTGAGTTTAAAGGTATAAATTTATAATATTAGTCACTTTTATTAGATACCTTGTATTAATTTTTCAAACACTTTAAAATAATTCATTTCCCACTATACTATCTACTCAACGTTGTTTGTTGAATTTTCTGGCAACCACATTTGTAAACATTCTCTTGGTTATTTACTTGTCATGATCATGGTTACAGTCCATGGATTCTTGTTGTCTTGACAGTAGTTTTTTTTTTTTTTTAACAAGACAAGATGACCCTCCTGTGTTTTGTCTATTCCTTTATGACAAACCAATAATTAGTTTTTTTAAATGGTAAATCTACTCATCACATCATAACGAGATTTAAATCTTAAGAGTATTCATAAAGTATAAAATATTGTCCAAGTAGTGATTCCTGGAATATAGGTTTACAAAGGACATATTTGAAAAGGAACTCTTGGAAATACAATCTATTTCGTGATTTCAAATTATCAACTTAAGTAATTTTGGTTAGTTATTGTATACTCGATTTAGATAGTTAATCATTTTTTTATATATTTATTTTATTTTTGCTAATTATTGATGCTTGTCTTGGATTCCCCTCTCTTAACAATAACATTAGGTCACCTACTACTTATTTGTTCTTCTTCTCATTCTCCTTTGATATTACTGTAATAATATGGAATTTTAATTTTGCTTTTATATTTTATTAATTATGCAGGGGAATTGTTGTTCTTATGCATGCACTTACAAACAAACAAAGGTTTGTAATTTCCTCCCCTGTACTGTAACTCTCCCTTGCCAACTCAGTCAGTTATTATTATTATTTTATTCCTGATCATGAGCATTATTTTTATATTTGGGTTCTCAGTCTGCTTTATGTGGCTTTCTAAGAGTTCTGTTACTTCATTACGTTATATTTTTAATAGAAGAGTCTATTTTGAGCTATGCCAATATAAAAAAAGTATGTATTATTGTTTATTAACCAAAATATATGCTTGCAGGGATCATTTCTTTCACCTCAAATGGTTGGAGAGCCATCAAGGTAAGGCTTTGATTCAATTTTTGGAAAAAAATTTAATAGAACAAATTGGTCCCAACTATATATCTTAGTCCTTAGATTGTCTTTTGTTTGTGGATATAGGTCTTCCAGTTTGCTGATAAATACAGGGGATCCTACAATAATGCATTGAAACCCTTTGTGTGCCCCTTCTGTTGCTCTTGCTCTGGTAATCTGGTAAAATTTCAATTGTTCCACATGCCTAATCGATGTTGTTTAGTTTAGTTAGAGGAGACTTTTATGCTTTCAGTGTTAACATGTGTATACTCTAGTTACAAATACCACGATGATAATTTATTCTCTTTCTATTTTTAAATTTATTATTATATTGGGATTTGTGGTTTCAGTTTGGTAATTTTTAATTAATCATGAAGTACTTTATGTCAAGTGGTTATATATTGATTAATTGATCCCTTACATGCTGATTAGGTTCAGTGGTTATATGGTTCCAGTAGCTTAATGCTTTTGACGTTCCAGTATGATCTCCAAAAAAAAAAAAAGGGTAGGTGGACGCAAGTTAAACAGAAACTAGAAAATATTTAAAGTTAGAGTCGCCTAAGTTGACACTAATTAAAAAATAATAAAATTTTTAAAAAAGCAATGTTAGTGTCGGCTTGTACAGTGCGACGGTGTGAGTGTCAGCTCAGCTGACACTAAGTAGCTCGCCATTCAAAACCGACACAAGCATGATTAGCTTCCAGGGTTTTAGAGTCCATGTGTGTTCCGGCGCAGGTTTTTTGTTGTTAGAGTCCAGTTTTGGTCGACTCTATGGGCCTATTTTCTTGTAGTGACACTAGAGATTTGAGTTCCACAAGTCTTGTTGGAATAGATCCTTCAAGATGATTGTTGGACAATGAAAGCGACTCCAAGTATGTCCATTGTCCTACCACGCATGGTAGGTTCCCCACTAAATGATTATTGCTTATATCCAAGTTTTTTAGAGACGCTACTTGGTATGCTACCATAAAGGTCATTGCCATCCAAATACAGTTGCTCCAAGTACTTCAAAGTTGGAAATACATGTCCATCCAGCTTATTGTTTGAAAGGTTCAAGAATTTGAGCAGAGACCTATCCCCGGATATGTTCTTTGGAATTTCTCCAGACAAATGATTATCGGAAGAAGTTCATTTGGCCAAACTCACAAGGAATTGAACCTTGCAAGTGGTTTCTAGACAAGTTTAGAAATTGCAAATTTGGTAAAATTGAACTGATATTGTTGTCAGGGATTTGGCCAATTATGTTATTGTTTGACACATCAATTCTCCTTAAGTTAGGAAGGGGATGCAATGGTAGCTGGAAAGTACCCGTAAAAGAGCAATTTCTAACAAGAAGTTCTGCCATTTTTGTGTTGTTTTCCAACAACCAGTGAGGAAACTCTCCTTCCAACCTACAATTAGTGAAATCAAGACTAGTCAACTTGTTTTGGTAGAGAAGAAAATTAGGGAGTGGGAGAGAATTAGTCTCTGTCCTTGAAGATAGACTAAGCACTTGTAATTGAAATTTTGGAATCCAAATTTGCACACTAGGAGGTGAGTCTAGTATAACTTTGTTGCCTTTACCGTAGATGAATTTGAGGTCTGAATGATTGGAAAATGGTGTGAAAGAAATCGGGACCTCAAATTGGTTTCCTATAAAATCAAAATATTCAAGTGATATAAGGCTAGCAAGATTAGAATCAAAATTTCCGTGAAGTGATTTTGAGAAAGGTTCAGCATCCGAAGAGATGTCATGTTAACAAAAAATGAGGGAAGTGGTCCCTCAAATTCATTATAGCTTAGATCTAACTCTTCCAGCTTCTTTAGCTTAAACCAATCTGAAAAATGAATTTTTTAAACAAAAAAAAAAAACCATCATATAGGAGACTTATTGAAAAGTGGATATAAATATTTCAACAACAAAAAATGTGTATAGAATAAATTTGTGATGAATAACATAAAAGGCAATTTAATAACCTAAACGATAAATATAATTACCAGCAGAAGGAAGGGTGCCATTTATAACACACTCCGAAAGAGACATAACTTTCAAAGAGGTCAATTCCCCAATACTTTTGAAAAACTCATTTTTCAAGTAATTGTTGTCCAATGTCAAGTGTTCTAGGTTCTTAAATCACGAAAATCTGCACAATAGAAAAATATGATATATATGAACCTTAAGCCCTTAATATAACATACGAAACTAATTTAGCTAGAGTAAATTAAAATGTATTACTACCTCCAGCAATAACTGTTCCTATAAATTCATTATTACTCATAGAAAGCATCCTAATAGATGAGAAAGATTGTAATGATTCCCTTAGTTTGCTTCCATCTATCATATTGTCAACTAAAGCTAGGACATCCAATCTGCTTAGACTTTTTGAGCCTGAAACAGCTTAAAAATGGAAATAAATTTAAATTTGGCAGAATATGACAAAGCAAGTACGATAACTTTACACAATAAGGAGATAAGTATGTTTTCTTACAAATATAAATATAGAAAATTCAGCAAAATATCATGATTTTGCAACTGGATTAAAACTGTATCATGAAGACTACTGATTAAAACTTTTTTATATCAATTGCTTAGATACCTTGATGGACACCAAAACTGTTGATTTGGTTATGACTTAGATCGAGAATCTTCAAACTGGTTAAAGCCAATAGTCCTGTTACAATTAAATAAAGAATGAACTATTATACTGTCATTCATAGAGTAATAGTTTTTCTTCACTCATAAATTGGAAGTATTACATTGGAAAATTTGTACGTCTTTGTTTCACAGTTACCATAGCGTGAAAATGGTTGGCAGGTAATAAAATTGCGTTGAAAAATAGAGAATAAATTAGAAAATAATTTGAAATTCATATTAATGTTATTTAATTTAATGTGATATGAAAAATGAGGATTTAATTCTTATAATATACACGCATGCATGCATGATCCGGTTAGAAAGAAAAATATATAAAGGATCTAATCACTGGAACGATAATTAACAGATTTTTTTCTTCTATCAAGCGAGTATATATAATGAGAACCCTGAAACCTCTTCAAAGTTAACACACGACAAATTAGTACTTAGGAGACCCACACCATCGATGCGAGTCACCTCTATGTCCAATCACCATAAAAAATTACTATCAGAAGCCATTGCCAATGTGATCAAGGCAATTTCTTAAGGCACCTCATTCTTTTCCCGGTGCACCCCATAAGTCTATATATTCCTATTATACCCCTATTTATTATAAAGACTTCTATATGTCGCTGTCTCTCCTTCGCACCCCATTCGAATCAAGCAACCGTAATGTAATTCATTGAACAATGTCACGGAATGATGGATCCGTAAGAGAATATACATTACGGAATGTTCAATCCATAATTGTATAAGAATTATTACGGAATGACTAATCCGTAATTATTGTAATAGAATTACGGATTGAGCAATCCGTAATGTATATTGTATTACGGAATGTTCTATCCATAATTGTATTATAACAATTACAGATTATACAATCCGTATTAATACAATTACGGATTGTATAATCCATAAATGAATATTGATTGTCAGCTACGGATTGCTTGCTGGATCCGTCTATTATAAAGCTAGCAATTTAATAACTATATTATAAAGCTATGGATTGCTTGATCCGTGTATTATAAAGCTATGGATTGTCTAATCCGTAAGCCTTCGTGGAGTCTAATCCATAAGCCTTCGCGACGCCGGGGGGGGGGGGGGGGTTATTTTCGCTAGAGACTTTAGGAAAATGAAGATTCTGTCTGTGCAGCAAAAGAATATGTACACAGTAAATCTTCGGTATGTGGACAAAAGAAAACTTATACATGAAAATAGTGAATATGGTGTTGTGCTTTCCAGCTTGGTTTTATTTTCGAATAATTAGTCTATATTCACACCTATGCTGTAGAATGTGGATGGTGTCTTCGGCAATCATTGTATGAATGAAAATGGTTAAAAAGTTGACAAAGTGAAAATCACACAATTGAAAATTGCCTACGTACTGTTTTTTACCCTTGTAACATAATGCAAGGAGGGTGGAGGGAGATATGGCTATGCAAGGACGTACCTCCATTGTTCACTTGAATCCTAATTAAACCTTAGCTAATTTTATTTTTTTTAAGAACGCATCACACCCCTCTTTAATTTTCTCCTATAAAATTACAAATTAAATTATGTTAAATATCATGTTATACAATTAGAAATTAAATTATACAATTTTTATTTCTTATGGATGATCAAATCTGGAATGTTTAGGGTATTTCAAAAATGTATTACGGAATACCCATTCCGTAATATATTGTTATATTACGGAATGGGTATTCCATAATACATTTCCGGAATACCCTAAACATTCTGGATTGTATAATCCGTAATTTCAGTTGTACTACGGAATAGGCATTCTGTAACATAACAACATATATTACGGATTACTCATTCCATAATATATGTTATGTTATGGAATGCCATAGTACAACTATGGATTGCATAATCCGTCAATCCTAAAATAAAAATTGGGGTGCGCTGCATATAGGGAATAAAGGAAGGAAAAGGGCAAAATAGTCTCTACAAGGGATTTTTTATTTTCAATGGGGTGCCCCAGGAAAAAATTGAGGTGCCTTAAACAATTGCATGTGATCAACCATAATGATAGGATAGATCATGAACGATGAAATTAAAGCACTGAATAGTGATACTGTAATGGAATTGGTGAAATTCTGGTCTTGGGCTTGGTTATCATGTAGATTAAAAGGCTTTTTGTTCTCTTATTATGAGCGGTAGTATTACCCATAGAATGTTTAAAATGTCTATAAAATACTGGGGTAGTATATGTCATATTCTTTGAACAGAAGTAGTTAAAGGAGTATATATAGCATTGATGTTGGTATTGGGTATGTACATAGGCATGGAGAGTTCTCTATGGGAGGTTCATACAGCTTTTGGATAAAGTGTTATTTTAAGGGGAGTATAATTGCTGTTGCTGTACGTATGGAGATTATATATAAATAGGTATGCAGGGAAAGGTTACGTTATTGTGTATTTGGGTTGTGGTACCCCTGTACCATATCTAATATATTTTGTTTCCTGATAAAAAAAAATAAGGATGAGACCATTCTAATATCATGATTTGAGATAAATAAATAGAGAATAATTAACAGGGCTGATCCTGGGTAGGTAAATGGATGTGACTGCTTAGGGCCCAAAACAAAAAGAGGCAAAAAAAAAAAATAGTTGTATGATCATTTTTTTTTAACATTGTTTGTATTATTTTTATAATTAGATTAAAATTATTATTTTTATAATATCTTTTATCATATCTAAATTAAAATATGAGATGTGATTATAAAGTACTAATATCTTAGTTATTAGTTTTTTTTCTAATATGTTTCATTTATAAATCTATATTAAATGAATTTTTATTTTAATGTGAGATATCAACATGTAGTGGATATATAGGGCCTATTTGTTTAAGTTTTTTAAAATAAAAAATACTCTTTTTAGTAAAATAAGTAGTTTTATGCTTTTTTTTATGTGTTTGTCTATTTGTTTTTAAAAGTAATTTTTTACTTTTTTTTTTAAGTAACAACCTCTGTATCTTCTTAATTGTTTTTTAAAAATCACTATTTTTAGAATCATTTTTATTTTATTTTGCAGGTACACCCCTCACCATTCATGAAGGAGATCCCAACAGAGCCACCACACCAGAAACCTACCAAATCTGGTAAGAACATTTGGCGCCCATTGTGGGGCTCGGTGAAACTCTTCCCAGCCACACCAATCAATGCGAAACTATCGCGACGGTAACAAACCTAAGACAAAATAGCGAATCTTGAAAAGTGACCACAAGTGGTGGAACCTGTAACTCAGGGAACACCGGCACAGGGGGATATCTATCAGGGTAACCCCCACAATGTGGTGCCCATCTCGCGTCAGGCACTTGAGAATCACTCGTTGATCCAAGTCCTGCAAGGGAGGTGAACACGCTGAAACAGAACAACACAAAGGAGATAGAGGATCTCTGTAAGGAGAACACTAATCTCTGAGAGCAGTACCAGAAATTGCAAGCGGACCGAAATGATCACTCGATTGCTAATGCGACTGATCACGAACAATCTGGTCAGACAGAACGAGATGACACTACCTGGAGCGAGGCAGACCGAACAATAACTCAAACTGAACCCAAATTCATATATGCTACGCACACGACCCCAAGACGGAATACAATACTGGAGACAACGAGACGACACCCATTTGTAGATGGCATTATGGAAACACTACTACCAACCGGGTGGAAGCCCCTGTCCATGGAAAGTTGCGATAAACCTTAAACCCTAAAATAAAATAAAAATTCAGAAATTAAACAAACAAAAACAAAACAAAACAAAAAAAATTAAAATAAAATAGATAAAACAGAAAATTAAAAAGGAACCAAAACTATGCACAATATGAACAAGAATTGCTTAATTTTCAAAAAATAAGTTATCTAGGAACTACACAACTAGTCCCTGGCAATGGTGCTAGAAATTTGATGCGTAAAATGCATTCGTAAAGGGCAAGCGTACACTATGTAGTAGTAATAGTGGACTCTAGGAGTCCGGATATTGAACCCAAAGGACCAGTTGCATTCCCAAATAGTTAATTTCACAAATAATTAAGCAATCCAAAATTTAAAATCAAATTGAGAGGAATGGTATTCAATTATTCTTTTCAAAAGAAAGAGAATCGGAGTAGAAAGATTAATGTGAGAACAATTATAATAAAGAATCCTAGGATTGTGATTACCTCCCCACACTTGACCATTGCTTGCCCTCAAGCAATTATTCTGAGTCAAATATCAAAACCAATTCCCTCTAGTTAAGAACTTGTAACAGAACCCCAATATATTAAGAATGGAAAATGAAACATAAGCAACAATAAAAACAACAAAATGCAGCAGAATTTTTCCAAAGAATCCATTAGGCTTAAAGCACCCACATAAATGACCAATTTCCAATGAGCCCAGTTCACTCATCTCTCGTTCTCTCAATGTTTCAAGGTCAACAAAAATTCTCTCAAATCACACTTAATTGAGCATGTTCACAAATCTATTCATCAATCAACTCAACTCAATCAACTTTTCACAAACAAAACAAATGAGGCATGACAAGGTGTAATGGGGCCAAGTTTTTAGTGATAGGTAGATGCTGAAAGGAAAGGACAACAAAGGGCTCTAATGGTAGTTCACACTCAGTGATCTAAAATCAAAGGGAGCCAATGCCGTCTTTCATCTACTTTTTCACTACCCATATTTCAACTCTCACTTCTTCTCCCATTATTCTATTTTTCTTCTTTTTCTCCTTTTTTTTCTCTTTTTTTTGAAGGTTTTTGACCTTATTTTATTCAATCCACAAGAGAGGAAATTGAGAGACACTGAATTCTTTTTTTTTTACTTGGATGCTCTGCATTACATTGACTTTTCCCTCATCCTTCAGATCATCAAGCATAAACAAATCTACACAATTTCACAAAGCAAGGTGACAAATGAATATTCAATCAGGCTCAAAACAGGCAACTAGATGGGGATGTAACACAAAATTTGAATCCAGAAAAATGCCTAACCAATGCCTCAACAGTTTCAGAAAATAAAAGCCAATCAAGGATATGTATTTCAAGATAGAAAATAGAACATGCCACCTAAGGTGGATCAGAATCACACATTGAAAGAATCAAAAGCTCAAAACTCACATTTTTATGGCTAAGCTCAAGGGAAAACAATTTATTCAATTATGTTCTGTGCTAATGTTCATTTCCTTGAAAAAATCCCACTGCTATACTGTAAATTTTTTTTTTAATTTTTTTTTCAAAGGGGTTTCTGAAAACAAAATTTCATAACTATCAAGAATTCAAAAATAACACAGAACAATGCACTGGCATAATCACAAATCACAGCATCTCAAAGATGGGGAGAAAAACCGTGACCCCCTCCCCACACTTAAAGTATGCAATGTCCTCAATGCATCCAAAAGCATAAATCAACAAGATATGAAAACAAAATGTACTAAAAGGGAAACATAAAATAAAGTACTGAAACAATAAAACTAAAAAATAGAAAAAGAAACAGAAAAACCTCCTCAAAAGTGGGCCGCTAAGGTATCTGGTAATGCTTCTGGTGAGGAGGGACCGTGAACCTGAAAAAGAAAAGAAAGAATTTTTTTTCAGTTTTTTTTAACTGGGGCGGTGGTAAAATTTACCACGGCCGTGGTCGGAAAATTTTGAAGCTGATTTTCACAAAAATTGCAAAATTTCCACTTCTAAGGTCCATTTACCACACCCGTAGTCATTGACCGCGGCCATGGTCAATTTAGCACGGCCGTGGTCGTAAATGACGTTGTTTGGGGATGCTGGGAGCATAGCTGTGGTCAAACATAACCACAACCTTGCTTCTACCACCATGGTTGTGCTTAATTTAGCACGACCGTGGTCCCCACATACGAGAATAACAAAAAATAAAAACAATTCCTAAGCTCTAGAATGCAAAATAAAATAATTAAAAGGATACAGTGGGTTCATGAACCCACTCTTCATAGGTTGCCTCCTGAGCAGCGCTTGTTTAACATCCCCAGCTTGACGGATGAAAGGGAAATCAACCTCCCTCAAACAGGGTGGTATTCCCTTCTTGCAGTAAACCCTCAGCATGCTCATCTACTCTATAGCCAGGAGCTTCCTTTCCCACACTTGGGTGAAGCTCAGCATAAATCATCTCCACCTTGTCAATGGCTTGCACAAAATTACAGGAAGGGGAAAAGGAGGAGCTTTTTGCAGTATCATACACTTTAATGACTTCTTCCTCATCACCTAGCCTCCAAGTTAATCTCCCTTTTCGGACCTCAATCACGGCATCTCCTGTGTTGAGGAAGGGTCATCCCAAAATAATTGGGATTTCCTCATCCTCTTCAATGTCCAGAATCACAAAGTCAGCAGGAAAAATAAATTTCCCAACCTTAACCAACAAGTTCTCCACTATTCCTCGGGGATAGGTAAGAGTCTTGTCTGCAAGCAAAATAGAGATGTTAGTGGGTTGGGGTTCTTGTAACCCCAATTTCTTGTAAACAGAATAAGGCATCAGATTAATGCTAGCACCTAAATCACATAACACTATATCAAATTGCAAATTTCCAATAGTACAAGGAATTGAAAAACTCCCTGGATCCTTAAGCTTAGGAGGCAATTTCTTTAAAATCACAACAAAGCATACTTCGTTGAGGCCAATTATAGCAATGTCCGCCAACTTTCCTTTATTTGAAAGAATTTCTTTTAAATACTTGGCGTACTTTGGCATTTGAGCAATTGCCTCAGCGAAGGGGATATTAATATGCAAACTTTTCAGCATCTCTACAAAACTAGCAAAATACTTATCCTCACTCTTTTCTTTCAACCTTTGGGGGAAAAGGAACACTTACATGAGGAGGTGTCAGTACCTTCTTTAACTTTTCTTTCTTAACAGTTGGATTCTCTTCAGTAAGAACCTCCTCTTCTGGAGTTGGAGCTGACTCTTCCTTCTTCTTCTACTCCCCTTTAGCCTTCTTGCTCCTAGTCATCACAACATCTGCCTCCTCCTTCTTGGGATTAGTTTCAGTTTGAGAAGGAAGAGTACCAGGAGCTCTCTAGGATAGCAAAGCTTGCATGCTAGAAAGCTGAGACTCCATAGTCTTCATGCGCTCATCACTCTTGGCTATATATTGCATCATGACATCCTCCAGTGATGGTGTTCTCTCTTCTTGTCTTGACCTCTGATTTTGCATATGTGGAGGCTTATACACATTTTGATTCTGCTTCTGCCTGAGGCCTTGGTCCCTCTGCTCTCTCCAAGAAAGGTGAGGATGACCCCTCCATCCTTGGTTGAATGTGCTGGAGTAAGGATCATATTCTGCACTCTTCCCATCGGCATAATTTACCTCCTCCATAGCTTGAGCAAGTGCATTACTCATAGGGCATTCTCCTATATGGGCTTCCCCACACTTATCACAAGTGGGTGGTGGAAGAGCTACAGTCAGAAGTTGTACTTGTGCTTTCATCATGGTCTCCATTTGCTTAGACAACTTCTCCAGCTTTTGATCAATGCTTGAACTAGATGTTTCAGCTTCCACTTGGGTCACAGGCCTCATCAGAATACGCCTATCTGCAATGTGGTTGTAGGCATTGGAGGCCATGGCTTCAATGATTCTATTTGCCTCTGTTGGTGATTTAGCCATCAAGGAACCTCCACAAGTAGCATCGAGGCTAATCCTGTTATGGTTGGACACAGCTCCATAGAAAATCTGGATGATTCTCTGCTAGCTAAACCCATGATATGGGCAACTTCGAAGCAGCGCCTGGAATCTGTCCCAGGCTTTTGACAGGCTCTCCTGCTCCTTCTGAGTAAAATTGCCTATCTCTCTCTGCATCTGGTCTATCTTCACCACATAATAGTACTTCCGAAGGAATTTGTTGGTGCACATCTCCCAAGTGGTGATGTTGTTGGCCGGAAGTGAGCACAACCAACTGAGAGCTTTCCCGTTGAGCGAGAAGGGGAAAGCAGCCAGTCTGATATATTCAGCAGACACCCAAGGATATTTTACAATGCTTGCCATCCTCAGGAATCTTCTCAGATGCTCCACCGGGTCCTCAGTAGCTAGCCCATTGAACTGGTTACTCTCTATCATCTGGAGGAAGCCATGTTTCAATTCAAAATTGACATCTCCTAGTGTTGGCAATAGGATGTTGTTAGCTACCCCAACTTGAGGAGTAAGATAGTCTAACAGATACTACTCCGTTGGTGGGTCATTTTCTTCAGCCATTACTCTTCTTATTTGTTCCGCTCTGTTCTTTTGAGTAAGTTTTTCGATTTCAGGTTTGTTCAGAAGCTCTGACCTCTGGGACCTGGTTAGCATAAACTGTCAACACAGAAAAAAGGATTAAAACGCAACTGGTAAAAGAGAATGAATAATTAAAATAAATAGAGTTTTTTTAAATAAAATAAAATAAAAATTTAGAAATTAAACAAACAAAACAAAACAAAACAAAAAAAATTAAAATAAAATAGATAAAACAGAAAATTAAAAGGAACCAAAACTATGCACAATATGAATAAGAATTGCTTATTTTTCACAAAATAAGTTATCTAGGAACTACACAACTAGTCCCCGGCAACGACGCCAGAAACTTGATGCGTAAAATGCGTTCGCAAAGGGCAAGTGTACCCTACGCAGTAGTAACAGTGGACTCTAGGAGTCCAGATATCGAACCCAAAGGACCAGTCACGTTCCTAAATAATTAATTTCACAAAAAGCAATCCAGAATTTAAAATCAAATTGAGAGGATTGGTATTCAATTATTCTTTTCAAAAGAAAGAGAATCGGAGTAGAAATATTAATGTGACAACAATTATAATAAAGAAGCCTAGGATTGTGATTTCAAATATACCTTTTTTTCCCCCAATTCTAATCTCAATAAAATCCCTAAATGCGTTACTTGCCAACGACCTCTTAAATTCGTTAATTAACAATTGATCATAGTTAATAATGCTATTTCCCCTAATTTAATTCCCAATTGATGATATGTGAATTAATTTAGAGCAAACGATGAGTCTCAGAGAGGTTGATTAACAGGGTTAATCTATTAGAAATTTATACAATAGGTTTGGTCATGCAAATTGTACAAATCCAATCACTTCACAGTTTAGTTAATCGCAAGCAATTGATCATAGATAAGAGATTAAATTATGTTTAGACTGTTCGGTCCTAAAAAGCAATAAAAGCAGTGAAGAGTTACAAATAACTGAATAACATCAGGTTTTATTAAAATCAGAACCGGGGTACAAAGGTACAGTTACATCACAATCCGGGGCTAAGAGAAACTAGCCACTCATGTTCATAATTAAGCCAGAAAACTCAAAATAAGACATAAAGATTACAAAAGGGAAGAAACTTTACAGTGGTGGTCCCCAATGGTGCTCTTTACGTCCTCCCAAAGCTCAGAGTCTCTCACAGGACCTCTGTCTCACTTAGAACCCTCAGTTTTCAAAATAGAATAAAAGATAAAAATAAAAGGGTTTCTCAGGTTGTATTTATAATAATTCAAAATTCAAATGGATTGACAGCGCAACTTACCATGACCCTGGTAAGATGACCACGACCATGGTCCTTGCATGGTACTCAAGGTCCAATTCTGCTACGCAATCAGCAAGGCCATGGTAAATTTATCATGGCCATGGTCCTTGCGTTACTTCAATTCTGGCCTTTTTTTCTTGGTCCTCTAGACAGTGGCATTTTTGCTCCAAAAAGTGCAATTTTCAACTCTTTTCCTCATGAAGCCTCTTAAGTACATGTCTTGCACCAACTAACACCAAGCAGTGAGTTTTGCCAATAAAATATATTCAAAGTGATATCTAAACTCACATCAAAATACAATGAAAATCCGGTTTATCAGCCTGACCGACCCAGACGAGCACATCAACACGTTCGTCATGCAGGTCAACCTCTACACAAATGACGACGCCATCATGTGCCGTATTTTCCCAACCATGTTGAAGGGGGCAGTGTTGAACTGATACACACGCCTTCAACCGCATTAGATTGACTCTTTCCCCACCATGGTCGCTCGTTTCAGTGCCCAATACGCCATTAGCCGACCTCATCACTTGACAGTAGTGGCCTTGGCCAACATTTGGCAAGAGGACAACAAGTCCCTTAGAGACTTCATGGAAAGATTCGCCGAAGTCTTAGTTAAAATCCGAGACTTGAATCCTAAGTGGCATTGATCGCCATGCTAATGGCCCTGAAGTCTGGACCCTTCTCGGACAGCCTCTACAAGAAGCCGCCACATGACTGGATTAGCTCAGAGCGAGAGTAGTAGGGTACATTCAGATGGAAGAAATGACGAAGTTCTGAGAACGCATCAGAGGGGAATCCTGTAAGGAGCATAAGGAACGAGAGAAAACAGGAACAAGCCGAGAGCCAACTTCGAGCAGTAGATCCAAGGCTGAGAAGCCGCCTCGAGCCAGATTCGCTCATTACACTCCCTTGATAGAAAGTAGAAGTTGAGTCTTGGAAGAAGCCTGCAATGCCGAACTGATCAGTCTACCCACTTGGAACCGGTCCTCGAAAAAGTGGACAGGTCCAAGTATTACAGATACTATTGTGTGCATGGACACACCACTGAAGACTGTACCACACTAAAGGATAAGATTGAAAAACTTGTCCAAGAAGGCAAGCTGTGACGTTTTGTCCAAGATGACAACTGAAAATCTGAGCAAGACCGAACCCGGGATAAGGAGGAAGATCGCGACAGAAAATCCTAACGAATAGAAAAGAATCGACAAGAGGGACTAAGTAATCCCCCCAAGACTCGGCTCAGAGGCGTTATCAACACGATCGTAGGAGGATTCGTAGGAGGAAGGAGCTCAAGCTCGGTAAGGAAGAGACACTTATGCGGTATCTAGTCAATCAACTCAGCTTCCGTGAGACCGATAGCACTAAGAAGCCTACCACCCATAACATTCACTGAAGCGAACTTCGAAGGGATAGAACCCAACCACGATGACCCAGTGGTGGTCAAGGTTGAGGTCGCCAACTTCCTATTATGCAAGATCCTTGTGGACCAGGGCAGTTCGGCTGACATTTTGTACTGGTCCACCTTCAAACAATTGGACATCCCCCGAAAGCAAGATACAGCCGTACGCCGAACAACTAGTCGAATTTTTAGGTGAAAAAGTGCATACCAGAGGCTACATAGACCTCCTTACCACTTTCGGAGACGACAAGGGATCCAAGACCATTACAGTCAGGTACCTCTTAGTCAACACCCTTACTCCATATAATATCCTTATAGGCAGACCTGCACTCAACGAGTTAGGGGCAATGATCTCAACCCCTCACTTGGCGATGAAGTTCCCCGACTCAGAAGGAGAAATAATAACAGTAAAGGTTGATCAAGAAACAGCCCGTGAGTACTACTTGACAAGTCTGAAGATAGCCAGCGGCAAAAAAGTTCCATAACCAAAAGCGAAGCATGTAGCATGCACCTCGTTCATGGTACAACCAATAAAGGAGGCCGAACTCGATCCTAGGGAGGGTGAGCTGAGAGCAGAACCCACCGAGGAGATAAAATCCTTCCAGTTAGGAAGAGAAGCATGTCAATGCACAAAGCTCGGGACTCAGCTAACCAGTGAAATGTGTCATCGGTAATGTAAGAGACGGACTTCTTGTTGAGTTTGAGTCTATATTTTTTTTAGTTTTCTCACTATACCTTTGGGTGGAGTGTTAAACATGCTTGAAGGATGCTCTTCTTTGAGCAGCATAGATAAATTGTATAAGAGCATTTCTGAGTTGAGTCCAGAGAGATACTTAAGGTCATAGGGACTCAAAGAGGAACTAGTTAATCCTAAATGTGCCCCACAATTCAGCTTCGTTACCCAGATATTGCCAATTGAAGAGGCATGCTTGCCTATTTATTATTGCAACACTTAGGTCACTACAACATTTTTGGCCTATGTCTACATGCAAAAATTGTTGCCTAATGCAAAAAAACTGTTCTTGATTCTTTAGAGAACGGTTTTCAAACTGTGGTAATCTAAGGCGTTGCCTTTTCTTTTGGCAACGGTTTTACTGGATAAAGGCAACGCTATCAAAAAACCGTTCTTGTTGGTAGGGTATAGAGAATGGTTTTAATGATATGCTACAAGAACGGTTTTACACCGTTGCTAGTAATGGCAACAGGAAAAAACCATTGCCTATGAGTATTAGAGAATGATTTTTAAAGATATCTTACGAGAACACTTTTATAACCGTTGTTGTTGATCTTAGAACACAATTTAACCTTTTACAACATATTTACCTATAAAGAAATAGATTTTATTTAAAGGAAATGATTTCATTATAGGTATATTGAACAATTTTTTGATAAGGCAATAACATAATCAATTAAAATAACAAATATTATTTTTATTGAGACGAACCATTCATTTAAATTTAATACAAAAATATAATAACATGTATATATTAAGTAAAGACAAGAAATAATTATTAATTAACTATCACTATTAACATTTATCTCCAATAACATTGTGCATAATCTCCAAAAAAATAAAACTTCATGTTTCTAGTGAACCATCAAGATGTGTTTCCATCTTCTACTTCTAAATTGTCAAGCAATTGACCTTCATCCATAACACCATTATTTCCCTACAAAAATAAAATAACATGATCATTAATTAATAACAAAAAAATATTAGTAGCATATACATTTCTAGGCAATCATATCACAAATAATAGTTTTAAAAATATCATTGGGATAGAAAGTGTTTCATAGAATACAAGTTTCCAAAAAAAGTTTATACAATATTAACTTCTAATATCAGGGGATGACCTTTATATTATCATCTTGAGACATCAAGTCCTTGTAGTTCTCGTTACTTAATCACCTTTATATATTTCAACAGCTATGTGACATCCACCATTTGGCTGCAATGTATCTGCTATTTAACATGGCAGATTTTTTGGCTTTCTGTCATTATCCACTATTGATAATACAGATGAAAAATTATGCATTGTATTTTAAATTTAAATACAAATTGAATATCAGAACTCACCATCCTTTCTCATTAATGGAACCATACTGAAAAACCACCATGTAACAGCCATTGCTTCCACTCAAGAAAGTACCCAGACCCTAAAAAAGTAGTTTGCAGTTACTATCACTGATCTTATGACTTCAAATGTTTATAAAACAGATAAGAAGGCACACAATACACTTGATTAAGAATAATTTATAATATAAGAATTGTTACCTAGAAATACTTAAGTGACCTTAATTCCTAAAAAATATAAAAAGAGCAAATAAGCACCAAAAATCATTAAAGCATCTTTCAAAGATAAAATCCTACCTCCTGTTACTCCTCTTTCAATTCATCTACCTTTGCCTTAGGTTTCACTAATACTTGTTTATCATTTATTGATAGATAGATTTGAGAGTTTTGACTTCTTAATTGAAGAGTGTAAGAAGTCAATCTTATCTAGCTTCTAGTGGTATCTTAACGGACAGTATAGATGGCCAACCCATGAACATAAGACAAGAACCAGAAAAATAAAAAAAAGTCCAGAAGGAAACATGACTCCTGATTACAAAACCAGAAACTATAACAGTAGCAGATAATGACAGCACAATTATCTCTGCATATCAGAGGCACCTGATCAATATATATTTTATACCAACTATGAGATTAGTTTCCCTAGCATTTGCCTACTCTGTTATATATTGCACTTTATAACCTTCCCAACTAGTGTGTCCTTCACTATTAGCACATTGTTATTCACAATGCATTGAATAATCTATCTATGAAAGAACAAATTTTCACACAGTGGTAAACCACAGGATTCCATTATCCTAACAATTACAACACGTTCCAAATTCAGAAACCTTGAAACTCAAAACAAATCATAAACAATAAAGAAACAATGTACAAATCTCCCATTTAAGATTCAATGTTTTTTTTTTATATAAGATTCATTTTTTCTTTTTTTCTAGAAAGTGTATCTTCAGAGTTAAAACAAAAGGGTTTTGTGATTGAATCACAAACTTATCTTGATGACGATCTTGTCAGAATCAAGAATTGATCCCCTTCTTTTGGATTAGCGGTATTGTACTTTCCGACACCCATCGCATTGGTCATTTCCTCTAATATGCACTTGGTGTGACCTGATTATATCTTGAACCGCATCGAATTCACGAGGTCTGCGCATTAATGCTAGGGTGAGAAGTGCAAGAGGATGAACCGAATATGAAATTGTAGCAATGGGGTGTTCTCAATTTGGGATTTGAGGGGTAGATCAGGGATTGAATAGGAACAAAGAAGGGAACCCATGTATCACTTATCCCAAAACCTAAATCCCATTATCCTTAACCCCGTACATACTTTCCTTTATGTAAACAATGGTACCCATGTCTCACTCATCCGTCCATTACCTATGACCTGTGGTTGTGGCTCAATGTGAAAACGAAACCCAATCAACAAGATGCAAAACACGTACTTACTCAACCTGAAAAAGAAAAAGCAATTTCCCAAACCCAACTGTTGAACCCCTTTTGTCTCCGTACTTACGCTCACGCCACACCTCCTTCCTTCTTTCCAATCCCCCCAAACCCTCATGATAGTAAAACAGAACATTGAAATCAAAGATAAAAAACTTACAAATAGTGGTGGCAATAAGAAGGTTGCGAGAGTGCGGAGCTATTTGCAATGTTGAAACGTCGAATGTGAATGCTACGGAGAATGTTGCCGTGAGTGCAGAGACACGTGAGTGCGCCGAAAGCCGTGACAGTGAGTAGGGTGAGTTGTGATGAGAAGAACGAGTACCGTGAGAAGGGGTTTGGAATTGAGAGTAACGTGAGAGACTGAGAGTGTTTGCAGAAACTAAGAGACGCACCGGAGATGAAATTAGAAAAGGAACAAATCTTAATTAAGCACGCAATTTATTTTTTTTACTCTTATAGAACGGTTTAGTGCTTTAATTTATGGATTATTATAAACAACATTTTTATAATTGTTTCTAAAACCTAGCAGAATGGTTTTTTAATATTAATTTGCAAATAAATATACAACGGTTTTTAACAATGGTTTTAAGATGTTGCCTAAGATATTAAAAAATTTCCTCACCTACACCAACAATATATAAAACCGTTCTCTATTGTTACCAAATACAACGGTTTTTTTGCTATCGTTAGGACAGGCGTTGCCATAGGCACAAAATGTTGTAGTGGGTTGACAACAAAAAGTACCATTTGGCTCTTACTACTTCAGCTAGGCCTACTATTTTCATGTATGACAAGAATGCTAGATTGGAGATTTTTTATCCAAAGTCACCTACAAGGGATTCACGGAGTTGTGGAGGATTTGCCAAAGGACCATCAATGTTCATGGTGACAGATGACTTAGTTGCGACTCCAATGTCATCCATTTTTGGTGTTTCATATCTACATAGATCACAAGTCCCCCCCTCTGTCTCGGGTCATTAGCATTGATGTGAAGGAGGTAAGACACTATGATACACACTGAGTCATTCTTTGCACACTATTCTGTTCAGTGGCGGATCTAGGACCTGGGGCCAGCGGAGACAATCAATTTAGAAAAATAAATCTAATAATAATTATCATATAAGAAGAGTGAGTGCATGTTTGGATGCCCTGTAGAATCGATTCAATCAACCAAAATCGTGGTGGATAATTGAAAAAGTAGAAGCAACAAAGGGTTGCTTCAGCACAACTATGAAAAAAAAATTGATTTCATATTACCGCACCACATATCCAAACATACACTAAGAAAATGAGATAATGGGTTCAAACACATAAACATAAGAGGTGTAAATATAAAATTTTAAGATAAATACTTATAATTTTATTAAAATAAAGGGGAGCATTTATTTGTCCTCACATAAAAATAAGTCAGGAGGTTCAAACATACAAAATTGGGGGTACAAAATATAAAATTTTAAGATAAATACATGCGACTTTATTAAAATGAGGGGGTGGTGCATTTGCCCACCCTCAAATGTATATAGGCCTGCCTATGATTCTGTTAGTTGTATCATATCACATTACATTTTTTTTATCGGTCAATGTTAGTTTGTTAAGTCTTAGTTTTTGTTAGTGAAGAAAATTTGAACTCACGATCTCTCCCTCCTCCCTTCACCACCAAACGAACCTAATAACCTCATATTACATTACATTTGTTGATTTCATGATGCAGGGATTGGGCATACTAAAAGCTTCCTTGACCTCAACATCTGCTTTGACAAACGGTCTCAAACAATTTACAAAAGGTATTAAGTTGGAGACTTGACCAGTTATTTCCATCTTGTTAAGGTTATATAGATTGATGTTACAATATAAATATTTACATATATATGAGCCTTAGCTATTCTAATTAATGTACTTGCTTGAGATTATTTAATTTGATGGACACTATTCTATCAGATTTTTAGTTGTGCTTCAAGTAAAATATTCTGAATGCATGCACATGTGGTTTCGTTTCCTTTGCCGATATTTTTTTTGAGGTTCTGCCTAAGCAGGCGAGAATAGTAATCCCTCCCGTTAGTAATATTCTTTTTCTCAAATATCAAGTGGAATTCTCTTTAGTGACTTGCTTTGTATGACAAAGAAAATCATAAATTACACTTTGAAGTGGAATATGTTATATGTTTTGGTTTTAAAATTTTTAAAAATTAAATTAGTTTTCCTCTATTATGAATTAGTGAAATAGACTTTTTTTTTTCCCTGAGTTAACCATACACTTATGTTTCAATTTTTTTAAAATATTTAGTTTTCAAATTTTTTTTTGCCATATTTTAAACTTCAATTCCGTAAATTACACTTTACTTTTTCTTTTATTGCAATAAATTATAATGTTATTATTATAATGATGTTATGATAATGACAATTGTAGTGTTAATAATGATGAGTAGAGGTATAAATAGGTTAGGCCAGTTAGGCCTAAAAGACTTTTTGAATAACTTAGAACTTGACTTTTTTTAACTAAATACTTGGCTTTAACAAAAGGCTTGGCTTAATTTATTTTTTGAAAAAGTCTGGCCTGGCATGGGGTCTGATGTAGGCTAGATCATAGACTCATGTCTTAGCCTATTTTCACCCCTAGTGATGAGAAATGTTAGCAACACATTCTCTCACATACTATTTTAAACACACCTTCTATTATTGGTTGAAATTTTTTGAAAATAAGATAAATTGTGGGTCTCATATATTATTTAATACTCTCTCCGGTCCTTTTTATAAGAAACAAAAGAGTGTTCTTTTTTGGTCCTAATTATAAGAAACATAGACTCACTTTAAGATGTATTAATCGCTAGTTTTCATTTTTACCCTTCATCTTGTGAAATCCATTAATGAGACACCTACTCATTTTTCATGCATTTATTGGTCTATTAACAATAGAAGTTACACTTATTGGTGAAGGTGCAGTGTCATTAATGTAACCATTACTTAAACCAATTAATTTAAGGGGTACTTTTGGAATAAAATTAAAATTTATGACATTATTAATTATAACTAACTAACTAAACTATTTTTATTGGTATTGATGATTTAGTTATTTGTTTCTTATATAAAGGACCGGAGGGAGTACTACCTTCGGTCCTATATATAAGAAACAAATACCTAATTCATTAAAATCAATCAAAGTGGTTAGATTAATTAATTTGTCATTAATTTTAATTTTATTCCAAAACTACCCATGAATTAAATGATTTAAAAGGTGGTTATTTTTCAAAAGATAGTTTTTTCAACCAATGAGTGTATCTTGTTTTGTTGATAGCTCAATAAGTGCATCCACTTTCATGGAAAAATGAGTCTATATCATTATTAGACCTTAATAAATTAGGGGTAAAAAGGAAATTTTGCAATAAATACACTTAAAAGTAGTCCTATGTTTCTTATAATTAGGACCAAGAAAATGTTGCTTTTTGTTTCTTATATATAAGACCGGAGGTAGTAACTCTCATGATTTTGTAATTGTCAATAAATTTCAACCAATAATAAAGTGTGTTTTAGGAAGAATGTGTTGCTAGCACTCATTTAATAGTGATAGTGTCATCTGATTTGAAGGATAGTAGATTGATGACAATAGTAGTAGTGATAGTAACTATAACAACAATAATAAGTTATTGTATTAATAGTTGTAGACACTGATAATAGTATACCCTCCTTGAAAAAAGAAAATTTAATTTGTTTTAAATTAAAATCAAAATTTAAAACTATTTTTTATTTTAATAATAAGTTAAGAATAATTTAAAACTGAATTCAAAATTAATCCAACTCCATTTTAGCTAAATATATTTTATTTTAAAATTTCTATTTAAAAATAAAAAAAAATGTGTAATCACCCAAAATAACCGACTGGAATACTCCCTTAAGTAAGGTCTCAGGTTTGAGTCTTGTGGATGGAAAAAATGTGGTTGGGAGGGGAGAACCCTACTAAAGGTGGCCAATCAGGTTCTCCGACAGAGATTAGTCATCAGCAAAGCTGGTGGATACTCCATACCAATAACATGGTAACAAAAAAAAATATGAAAAACAAAATCACTCAAAATAAGACCTTTAAATGAATTTGATTTTGGCTGCTATGCCAATTAACAGATAATCAACGACTAACATTTTTCAGTATATCTGACCTCAGCAATCTACTGGTCATCCACTTATTGTTCGACTTCATTTTCCTTTAAAATTCATGCACGATGTGCATGTTCTAACCAACCTGCTTCATCTATCTATCTATCTATCTATCTATATATTATATAAAACACAGTTGCTGACTAGGACTGATTGTCCACGTGTCACATTCTGGTGACATTTTTAATTTTAGTATCAATCAATATAATCAATTAATTATTTATTGATTAGCACAATCGTAATCTTAATATTTGTAATATATTTAATACATTATTAATTTTATTTCCATATTTAAATAGAAATATTAAAATAATATATATTTTAATATTTTAATTAAAGCCATTTTTATTCGATTTTATTATTATTATTATTTGATATTTGATTCGATTTTATATTATATATTCAATTTTATGTGCAATATATGATAATTGTGAATTATTTTCCTGACATATAAACAATAATTTTTTTAGTGTCTATATATTAAATAAAGAAATTTTTAAAGGAGCGTTAGAATTTTTGAGTAATTTTAAAATAATATCTAGAACATGATAATTTGATACTGTAAACAACATTAAAAATTAAGATCATGATAATTTATTATAAAAAAAAATAAAAGGTTAAGTGAATTATTTTTTTGACATATAAACAATAATTATTTTAGTGTCCATAAATAAAGAAATTTTTAAAGTAGCATCAAAATTTTTGAGTAATTTTAAAATAATATCTAGAACATGATAATTTTATACTGTAAATAATATTAGAAATTAAGATCATGATAATTTATTATAAAAACATAAAACGTTAAAAAAATAAATGCTAAATCAATTAGCATTTGTTTGTAGCGGTATCATCTACGGACAAATAAGACAAAATCAATTAGGATCATGCTCCAATTTTAAATATTAAGCATATTACTTGCCAAATTTAATTGCAAAACCCTTCAGTTTAAATACCCATACTTCTTATTTTTTAACGTTTTGGCATCCTATGCAAATTCTTCTAGTTGAAGCTATGAATTATTTCGATAGTGCCTTTTTGCATCCTGTCATCAATTTAAATACCCATACTTCTTCATATCAGAGTTTTTAACATTTTGGCATCTTCTTTTGAAAATTCTTCGTGTTGAAGGTATGAATTATTTTGATAGTATCTTTTTGCATCCTGTCATATTTATTTTATACATTTTTTTTTCTATTTGAACAAATTCTGGTGTATGATTTTCCCCTATTTGAATGCATTATACTAGATTTTTTTTTAAAATATTTCTTCATGAATGTACACGATATTGGTAATGAATATGTGGACATGAATGTATTCGTCTGAAGTTTGAAAAAGCATGAAGATCATGATTTGTCTATATATCATTAGTCACACTAAAGATTTTGAAGAATCTTACAAAGCTATTAATCTCTTGGTAACTGCTTTAAAAACTTGACGTTGTGATTTAGTTATCAGTGGATGTTTTACTAAATCCTGAATTATATGATTTGATCTATAACTATTAGTCCAATTTGTATTTTTTTTATCAGGTTGATACTGATGAAAATACTTAATGCACTAAAAAGTAGAAGAAGAATCTTGAAGATGTAAATTCTATAAGTATCTTTGAAGCCTACGGGAATTAGACATCAACCCAAAAATGGCAAAATTATTAGACATTAAGAACAAGTTATATGAATGAATAGTGGAAATTTCTAGCTTTGATTTATGTAATTTTTTGTACTTTGTGGGTTGCAATCGGACACATATTGGCTTTTCTTTTTAATTTAATGATTGTTCATTTTTTAAAAGATGTTATAACCATGGTAAAGACTTAATAGTCAATTGGATTGTCAATTTTAATGATGTTATATTGATATCGTGAAATCTATTTTGTTTTATAATTAAGTAAATTTTACTCAATTCTACTTTTTTATCTCGAGAAGGAAATAATCAAATTTTAAAAATTATTTTTTTATATTTTTTATTAATTTTTATATAAAACATTGAAAAAATAAAGTAGAAATAGAAAACATTTTCTCAAAACCAAGTGATCCTTATTTCTTAAGATTTTAAAACCTTTTGAATTAAAGTAATATTTTAATACTTTTCTATATAAAATAAATAGTAAAAAAATAAAGAAGGTGATGACTTTTCAAAAAATCATAGATTAATTGAGAATTTTTAAAATCTCAAAATTAAAAATATATGTTAATCATTTTAAATTACTCCGTAATAGAATTACTTTAAAAAATATATATTAATCATATCACTCTGTAATGATATACCAAGTAGCATTATATATATATATATAAAAAAAAAAAAAGCTTACATTTTGAAATAATTTTGTATCTTCATAAAACTTGAGATTTCTACTATTTGATATTTTATTGCAAGCATCAAGTAAAAATGGCAAGCTCAATTATCTAATATACCAAGTAATGATAGATGATTTCCTATATTATAAATAAAGAATCTATATCGTTAGTATTTAAATAAGAAAAACATATAATTAAAGTAAATATGCTCAATTCTTATTTTAATTCAATATCAAATTTTTTTAATTTGACTTATTAATTTGTATTACTTTGTATTCATTTCCGAAAATAAAAGAAGTAAGAATGCTAAAAATATATACTTATTAATTGCATTAGTGGCTAAATATAAATTAGTGAACTGTAAATATAAAACTAAATAATATATTCTATCATTTATTTATTGAGTTTAAAAAATATTGAATTGGAAAAATAAATGTAAATTTAATCAATGAAAAGATGAAAAGAAGTAAGAATGCTAAAAATATATATGGATTAATTGCATTAATGGTTGATTATAAATTAGTATTTGTAAATTTGTAAATTCTATTCTTTATTATTTGTTGCAAGCACCAAGTAAGAAGAGCAAGCTCAACTATCTGATATACCATAAGTCAATTTTTCTTATATTATAAAAAAAAAAAAGTCACTATTATTTAAATAAGAAAAATGAGAAATAAAAGTAAACATGTTTAATTCTTATTTTAGTTGAATATCATATTAAAATAAGAATTTGGTAGTCAACTCTAATTTTACTAAAAGAATATAAATATTTCTTTTTGACAACATAAATAATTTATTTTAATACATATTAATTTTTTATATCAATTTTTTAATATTATAAATAAGTTTTTAGGTTCACTAATTGCTAGGATTGAATTAATAGTTAGCACTAATTCTTCGTCTGCTATAGGACTTTTAAATTAAACATATATTTAAGTAAATTACATCCCCCTCCTTAAGAGATGCTAATATTACATTGTCCTCTCTTCTTATGTTGAAGTATACAGTTTAGTCCATCTTAGAATGCGAGTGTTGTACGGTGGTAAAATTGCACTAACTTTTAATCATTTTTATGTTATTAAATTAAAAATTTTTATTCATTCACTTAATTTTGTTTCCATTATTTTTTTACAGTATGCTGTCCATAAAGGTGATTATAATATATACAATAACCTATGAGTTATTTTCAATAAAAATAATTTTATTATTATTTTTATTTGAGTTTTATTATGTAATTTCATTTGCTTATACAAACTTCTTTAACTTGAGGAGCAATATTGTCAAAATTAAATTTATAGTTGTATTGAATAATAGTCACATTCAATTATCTTCTATTATTTCTTAATTATTAATAAATAAGTTCTATATTGCGGACATTTGAATTGATTTTAAATTTTTTCAATAATATAATAAATTAATAAAATTATCATTATAGTTTTTTATATAATTCAAAAAATTTCTCCCTCCAAATTTACAAGTGCATCGCACGGGTACTATCTAGTTATGTATAAAGCAGTGACTTGACATTTATTATTACTCCTCCAAATAGCAAAGTAGGATTTACCCAAGTCCCAAAATTTAATATAAATTTAGCTAAATTATCTTTTTATCCCTTTATTTATTTAATTATTTTGTTCAATTTTAATCTTTTATTATTCAAAAGTCCAATTTGATCAACCAACAAGTCGTTGGTCCGAGTGGTATTGGTGGACTCAATCCCCTTAAGCAAGGTTTTGAGTTCGAGTCTTGTGGATGGAAAAAACGTGCTTGGGAGGGGAGAACTCCACTAAAGGTGGCCAATCAGGTTCCCCGACGGAGATTAGTCATCAGCAAAGCTGGTGCATACTCCGTACCAATAACATGATAACCAAAAAAACAAAAAAAAAGTGTTAATTTTATTAATTTGTAACCAAAAAGCCGGTGAATACTCCGTACCAATAACATTGTACCAATAATTTAGTGGCGGTTTAAAACCTTGACTATGTAAATTTTAATTTGTTAAATTTAAAAAATTATAAAAAAATTATGAAATAAAAATATTAAAAAAATAAAATGGCAGTTAAAAAAGTGTCACTATGATAAAAAAATTACAAAATAATAAAAAATTATAAAATAATAAAAATACTTTGAAAATAATTCAAAATTAATTTACACTATAATTAAAACATTAATTAAAAAATATAGTATTATAATATAATAAAATAGTATTTACTATATTAAATAAAATAATATTCTATAAAAATATTAAACTGAATATTTATAATAGTATTTATATAATAGTATTTATTTGATAATATTTTATACTATATTATAGTTATTATTAAAAAAATAACTATATTTATTTTTAATTTTAAAAAATTTAAATAATAAATCTAAAATAATATATAACATAATATTTAAATATAAAATTTAAAATATAAATATTAATAATAAAAAACATAGTAAAAATAATTAATAGTCAATATTTTACAATATTAATACTATATCAAAATTATATAATAATATAAAAATTTTTAATTTAATAATTTTTAAAAATATGTTAAAAATTATCAATTATAATTGAAATTATATTATCTTATATTACAATAATTATAATTTAATTTAATTTATATAATATTATAAATATTCATTTTTATTATTTTAGAATATAATATTTTGAAATATAGTAAAATTATAAGTAATTATTATTAAATTTTATTGATATTTAATTGTATAATATAATATAATATATCAATCATTTTAATGGTAGTTTAAAATCATTGGAAATTGCAGGGCTATCCTAATAGTGTCAATTTGAATTGAACGAAAAGGAAAATATTTTCATCCATTTTGAAAATTAAGAAACCAAATTGAACCTTTTAGTAATAAAGAAACTTAATTGAACCAAATAAATAAATAGAGAGATAAAAAATATATATTAGCCTATAAAATTAATTTTATACCTCGACTTTATTTATATATATGAATTACTTGTTTTTAAGGTTAATTACCTGTCTTGAAACATGGGCAATTTCTTTTTCAGGGAAATGAACCGCTCTGCTAGGGTTTTCATTTAGCCCCACCGTACCTTGCTGCCTCCGTCTCTATGGCTGAATCCCCAGTCTTTTGCCCTTGGGGTTTTCTATGCCCCTCTACTTCCTCTACCCCGACCATGCCTAAACCAGAAACAAAGCTCAAATCGTTCGCACAGGCTTTGAGCAATTCCTGTGACATCCCGATCAGCCAGCTTCCTAAGCCTTGTCTAAAAGGTGATACCTTGTCTATCAAAATCTCAGAAGATGAGTATCAACTAAGCTTATGAAATTGCAAAAACAACCTGCATGGTAGGTTAATCCTGCCAAAGGGCTCCTCCCTTATCAAATCGACATATCTTAAAGAGAAACTCACAAAACTCTGGCACCCAATCAGTCAATGGAAACTCAGTCCTCTTGGGACAAGTTTTTTCGAGTTCTCTTTCGCTTCTCTGGAAGACCTTAGGAACGTATGGACTGTAGGAACTTGGGACTTGCAACGTAGCCTATTACGCCTTGCTCAATGGATGCCAGATTTTAATCCCAACAACATAAGACAAACTCATGCCCAGTGCTGGATCAGAATCCTTGATTTACCACAAGAGTACTGGCGGCCAAAACTTCTATTTGAGATTGCAGGAGGCATTGGCACACCCAAAAATAGGACCTTCGGGCATTATGCACGCATCCTTGTTGACATTGATCTGATGAGTAATTTGCACTCAGAAATCATGGTGGAGAGGGATTCTTTTGCCTTCTTTGTAAGAATTGAATATGAAAAAAATCCCACCCTTTTGTGACTTTTGTAAAACAGTTGGTCATTCCCTTTCACAGTGCAAAAGGAAGGAAATGCGAGATCAACATGGCGAGAAACAGCGGTTGGCTTCTCATCCCAAAGGCAAGATGGTGTCAGATAAGGCCATCGTTGGCAATGATGTGGATACTGCTCAACAAAGCACCCAACCTGCTCGACCAAAGTCCCTAATAGCGCCCAACAAGGAAAATGAGGTTGAATGTTTCGATGCACAGGTCCCTCCAGATAATAACAATCTTATTATTGCTGAAACAGTTGAAAGTCCTTCCTTCCCGTCTAGGATCGAAGAATCACCAGACTACTCCAAACAGCTAGATGGAAGTCAAAATGGAATTGATTTTTTCCCTCAGAATGTGGCACATCAAAATGCTTCGGAGAATCTTCACAATGATTGCCAGGTTACTGCCTCAGACACAGAACTATGGACAGTGGAAGTACAACAAGATCTCAGGCTTGTGTCGAAATTTTGGGCCGACGAAGTTGAAGATGATATTGAGGGAGTAAACATTCTGGAAGATCATCAGGATGGATCTCAGCTTCCGTTTACACCGGTAATATCAAAGGCTAACAAGAAAAAATTAAAGAACAAAAGTAATGGTTCTACCTCTAAAAATCAAGGAAAAAACCGCAAAGCGGCAGACAAAAAGAAGCAGTCATCATGAAGGCTATTTTTTAGAATATTAGAGGTATAGCAAACCTGGATTCCAAGTTAGTTCTAAAGAAGCTCTATGATGAAAATCAACCAGATTTGTTGTTCATTGCTGAACCCATGATGGACATCCAATATTTCCCTCCCTCTTACTGGAAAGCTTTGAATATGAAGCTCTTTGCTATCAATCAAAGAATTAACAAACCTCCCAACTTGTGGTGCCTGTGCAACCCTCTCCCGGAGCCCCAAATTTTATCTGCAACTGACCAGCAGGTTGCTTTCTCTCTTCCTTTAAATAATCACTTAGCTTTCTTGGTGACTTCCTTGGTGCTCATGAAAAAAGAGGAGGCAAACTTCCCTCTAACCTTACCTGTGAAGAATTCAAGTCTTGGATGAACCTTAATATCCTCACTCATGTCCCCACCAATGGAGTAGCCTACACATGGACAAATGCTAGAAGAGGAAATGCTAGTATTGACCTTCGTCTTGATCGGGCCATATGCAATGATAACTGCCTTTTCTCTTGGAATATAGTAGCTTGTTGCACCCTTGTTAGAAGTAAATCAGACCATCATCCTTTGCTCCTAATGCTGGAAAAATGTCGTTAACCGAAGTCCCAAGAACTTCAAGTTTATGAAAATGTGGTCAGCTCATCATGATTGTCAGCGTTTAGTTATAGAGGTCTGGTCAAACAAAGTTGTTGAATGCCCTATGTTTGTGCTAGCACAGAAATTGAGAAATTTAAAAAAAAACCTTTGAAAGAATGGAATAAAAGCACCTTCGGTAACATCAATCAAAGGGTAGACGAAGCATCCAAATCTCATAATCTTATTCAACAAATCATCAGCTCTCAAGGCCCTGATGAGGAAAAGATTGCTCTAGAGATTCAAGCTCAAACCAACCTTCAGCAAGCTATTATTTTTCAAGAGGAATTTTGGAAAGAGAAGTCCAGGGTGAATTGGCACATGAATGACGACAGAAATACTTCCTTCTTCGACAAGTCTGCTCGTATCCGAAACTCTTTGAAAAAAATTTCCACTCTAAAGAAGGATAGCCTTATTCTAAAGGATTCTAATGACATAGAGCAACATGTGTTAGATTTCTACTCTAATCTTTTCACTATTGATAACAACACATAGGAGAATGATCTTGTTGAGAATGTCATCCCCTATCTCGTCACTATTGAGGATAACAGCTTATTGACTAACCTGCCATCTTTGGAGGAAGTTAAACAAGTTGTCTTTGATATGAATGCTAATGGCGCCCCGTGACCAGATGGGTTTGGAGGGCATTTTTTCCAGTGTTATTGGGACATAATCAAGCATGATGTTTTTGTTGCAACTCTGCAATTCTTCAAGGATGGTTGGCTACTCCCCAACCTAAACTCTAATGTTGTAGTGTTAATTCCTAAGTCTCCAAATGCGGAAAAAATTGAGCAATACAGGCCAATAACCCTTGCCAACTTTCAATTCAAGATTATCACCAAGGTGCTCGCTAATAGGTTATCCATTGTCGCTCCCAAAATCATCTTAGCTAATCAAAGAGGCTTCATGAAAAATAGACAGATTTATGATTGTACTGCTGTTACTTCTGAGGCAATAAATATGTTGGAGAACAGGTGTTTTGGAGGAAATTTGGCTATCAAGGTAGACATAAAAAAGGCATTTGACACAATGGACTGGAAGTTTCTGCTTAAGGTGCTTCGTTCATTTGGCTTCTACAAAACCTTCTGCAATTGGGTTAGCACTATTCTTGCCTCAGCAAAACTATCCATTTCTGTGAATGGAAAGTCAGTGGGCTACTTCTCTTGTAAGAGAGGGGTTCGACAAGGTGATCCCTTGTCCCCCTGCTCTTATGCACTGCAGAGGAAGCCCTGAGTCGTGGTATTACGGCTCTTGTGCTAGCTAGAGATCTGCTGCCTATGGCTAGTCCTAAATATTATCCCTCTCCAAGTCATGTAATGTATGTCGATGACATCATAGTCTTTTGTCAAGGCATAGTTAAAAATATTAGAGCTTTGAATTCCTTGTTTCTTTCTTATGGTCAAGTTTCTGGGCAGCTTATAAGCATGAACAAGTCATTTTTCTTTCATGGTGCTATTAACAGAAATTGTGTCTCTAGAATTGCTCAACTTTTGGGATTTAAAGCTGGAACTTTACCTTTTGAGTACCTTGGAGTACCTATTTTCAGAGGTAAGCCAAAAAAGATTTACTTTCAGCCGATACTGGATAAAATCAAGTGCAAATTAGCAACCTGGAAGGGGAGCCTCCTGTCGCTCATGGGATGAGTGCAACACATGAAATATGTTATAGAGGGAATTCTTTCAGAATTTACAGTTGGCCTGTGGCAACTTTAAACGCTTTGGAGAGATTTATTAGAAATTTTGTTTGGTCTGGTGATCAGGAACAAAGGAAGTTAGTTACAGTAGCTTGAAAAAAGGTCTGTTCCTCGTTTGAAGAGGGTGGTTTGGGCATCCGGTCTACCAAACAAATCAACAAGGCTGTAATCTTGAACTTGGCTTGGAATCTTATTACTTCCGATGATTCGGCTCACCTCACTAGAGCCAGAATTTTCAGCAAGGGTAAGTCCATTCGGTCCTACATAAAATCCTCTATTTGGCCTAGTATCAAATTGTATTGGCAAACAGTTTTCCAGCACACTCAATGGGTTCTTGGAAATGGCAACCAAATTAATTTTTGGCTTGATCAATGGTTATCACAACTAATTGTCAACATCCTGAACATTCCTGAAAGCTGTCATAACCTTCTTTGTGCTCCGGTTGCTAACTTCATACAAAATGATTCTTGGAATATACCTCCATCCTTGAAACAGAGGTTCCTTAATCTAGTAGCTAAAATTGATGGAACTATAATCCCCTCTTTTCAAGCGGAGGATCATGTAATTTGAGAATAGCGATTTGGGAGAATTTAGCTTTAAAGAAGCTTTTTCTTTTGTGTCAAATAGCAATAACTCTTTGTCTTGGGCCAAAACCATTCGGCGAAAATGTATCCCTCCATCTAAGACTATGGTGTTGTGGTGTTATATACATCAAAAGCTCCCAACTGACAAGAATCTCTCTAAGAGAGGCTGCTGCATAGTCTCCAAATGTGTCCTCTGTCATAATGCATCTAAAACTCAAGACCACCTCTTCCTCCATTGTCATTTTGCATCCCGCTTATGGGCTTGGATGGAAAGCAAGCTCAACTGCCAGCTAGACAAATGCTCCATTTTAAACATCTTAGCTTTGGTCACTAAGAAATGCTCAACCCAATTAAATGATGTTCGTATGGCTGCCATCACCTATCTTATTTGGGCTATTTGGGACTGCCGTAATAAATACATCTTTCAAGGCATTGCTACCTCTTTTCACAGAGTCATTGCTACAATTTTCCGCTAATGTTAAATTAGCTAGTGACTGTTCTCCAAACACCATGTTCCCTTCGGTTGATGAGCTTATGTTACTCAAAGCCTTCTCTGTCTTAGGTCATCCTAGAAAGGCACCAATCATTAAGCAAGTTAATTGGTATCCTCCTCTCCCCAGATGGACTAAATGCAATACTGACAGGTCTGTCAAGGGATGCCCCGGAAGAGCTGGTTGTGGAGGTATTTTCAAGAACTATTGTACTGAATTAATGGGTTGTTTTATTTTAAATCTAGGAATTCAGAAATCTTTATTTGCTGAGAGTATGGGAGTAATCACTGCTATTGAAATTGCTCATGAGAAAGGGTGGACTAACTTATGGATAGAATGTGACTCTAATTTGGCTGTTGAAGCAGTCAACAATCCCGATTTAGTCCCTTGGAGTATCCGCAACAGGTGGAAAAATGCCATCCAACTGGCTTCTAGCATGAATTTCTTAATTGGTCATATTTATCGCAAGGGGAATACTTGTGCAAATACCTTGGCCTCTCACAGTAGTGACATACATGGGTTTTGTTGGTGGGATTTTGTCCCTCCTTTTATATACCGTCTTTTTGTAAAGGATAGACTAGCTCTACCTAGTTTTCGATTTCAGTAGAACTTTGTTGTTTGTTTCATGGGTTTGGCTCATATCCCCCCATGCTCTTGTCTTTTTTTTTTGGCTTCTCCTTTAATATATCAGAGAGTTTGCTACTGTGTTTGATGTTTGTTGGGGTGCCAACCTAGTTGGGATCACTTCAACCATTTTAACCTTGCAAGCTCTCCTTTTTGCTTAAAAAAAATGGGCTTTCTGGATACAAAAGATGCACCCAGGCCCGTTGGGAAATTAAGAAGCGGGAGTAATAGAGTATGAACCTACCTATATAGCGGGGTAAAAGGGCACCATAGTATTTTTCGAAATTGAGATTGTGCTGGCACCGGTGAGCACTAGATCCTAATCCTATATATGCCTGCTTCACAGTACAAATTAAAACAACTAGCTACTACCAATTCATTGCAATCAGCACACATGTCACAAAACATATGTTATCTAACTTGTACACATAAGTAAGTTGACAGCAGCTTGGGACTCTCTGTACTGCTTCAAAGTTTGTTGATTCGATCTCTGAGACAGGCTGAAGGACCGGCACTGTACATGGCATCAGATGATTTGGTTGTGACACTGTGTCGTCCATTATTTCTGTTATATCTTTAATCAACAGTATGAGCATTCCTGTTAGTGATTTGGAAGAGAAAGTGGTTAGCATTGGCATCAAGGAGGTAAGGAAGAGTAAAAAATGCATCATGATCTCTTCTAAAGTTTTTGTTTTCACAATTTCACTTGAAATTTGTATTACCTTAATTAGCTTGATTTGCCAGAAGGTAGTGGACTTACTGTAAAGTTTGCTGTGTTGGTGCATCTTTGACCTCTACATCAGCCCTAACAACTGGCCTCAACCACTTGTTGACCCAAGTTAAGGAGGAGTACTGAGTAATATTGTTCTGCATTTAGGATACATTGTGTGCAAAGTAAAAGCTATATAATCAGCAAGGAAGTTTTTTTTTCTATGGTATTGATATGGATTATTTATCGCTGCTCCGTAGAGACTGTGAGCGCACACAAGGTGATATTTCCCTCTCAACATAGTAGTCATTTTAATAGTTAATAGTTGTAGTCATTTTAATTGTTTTTTCTACATTTTAATATTGTGAAATCTTATTACTTGCCTTGATAATTGCCTTGTTTTAATTTTTGTCGTTATATTTATTGGTAAGATAATATTTCCTCAATATACAATTTGCAAGTTATAATAAAATAAGTTTTTATTATATCAACTTTATTTTATTCAATTAAAATATATCAATTTCAATTAAGATTAAGAAAATTTATTTCACAAATGTTGAAAGTATAATTTTGTTGAACAATTTAAATTAATTTTAAAATATTAAATTCTTACAGATTTTAAAATTTTTAAACTTATAATATCCACTATAATTATGTTCCAACATTATTTATCTTTATATTGTTGTGCACGGACCAAGGGGTATATAGTTCGGTTGGTTGAGCATAGTGCGTGAGTGTTATAAATCTCTAGCACTGTCTTCAATTCTTACCAATCAAAAAAACATTCTTATAATATCCTTATAAATTAATTAATAATTATTAATTAATTCATTTCAGTTATATTTATTGGAAAGATAATATTTCCGCATTACCTAATTTAAAATTTATAATAAAATTTTTTTGGGACAATCTATTAATAATGTTTGATTCAGATTTAAAATTATTTTATGAGACAATCAATTAAAATTGAATAATGAAAAAGTCAATTTTTTTTTTTGGTTTGGATTTTAAATTAAGATGAATGCTTCCTTTTTTTTATATTAGGGGAGTAGAATAGTGTTCTAGAATACATTGCATAAGAAGAAGACATGGCAAAAGTTTCAGTGAGTGAGAAATGTATAGTATATAAAATAGAATATAAAATATAGATATAGATATAGATTTTTTTGGATTTGGATTTTAAATTAGAAATTTAAATTAAGATGAATGTTTCCTTTTTTTTTATTAGGAGAATAGAAAAGCGTTCCAGAATGCATTGTACCATAAGTTGACACGTGACAAAAGAAAAGTATTGTGAAATGCATTGCACCAGAAGTTGACATGTGTCAAAAGCTTCTCAAAAGTGAGTGGAAATTAATATATATATATATAGAAGGGGTCCACTTACTCCAAGAGTAAGATAAGAGACTTACTCTTCATCCTCATTATTCATTTTCTTGAAATCGAATGGTTGTAATGACTAACTAATCTTAACCATTAGATTTAAAAAAAAATGAATGGTGAGGATGAAGAGTAAGTCTCTTATACTTACTCTTGTAGTAAGTAGATCCCTCCTCATACATACATACATATATATATATATATATATATATATATATATAAGAAAAGGAAAAAAAACATATCATAGATGGCAAACTTTCTAAACTCTATTGTATCCATTGCATCACTTAAACAAAGAGAAGTGATAGCAGTAGGACAAGAGTGAAAAAAAAAAACAAGGATTTTCTTGAGTTGAAGCTCCCAACATTGCAAACCAATCAGCACATTTATTTGCTTCCCTATAAGTATGTCTGGACTATCAACTAATATAGATAAATATAGATATTAGTACTATCAGAGTATATATTTGTATTGTTAGTTTGGATGTTCAAATTATAAAAATCATATTGATTATAATTTCCTTAATTATGTATTAGAATAGATATTAGTTCTATCAATTTAATTATTTGAATCTTAATATATATATATATATATATATATATATATATATATATATATATATACACTTGTATTATTAGTTTGAATCTTCAAATCATAAAAATTATATTGATTTTTTTTAATTTCCTCAATTACTATAATTATGTAATTTATGAATTAAAAACTAAAATAAAATTTTGATAGCATTTAAGGGAAAAAAAGAATAAATATGGTGATTTCATGTAGCATTTGTCTGTGTGACAAAATCTTCTTTTATATAATAGATAATAATAGAATAATAGATAATAGATAATAGGTAGATTAATAGATAATATATAATAGATTCTGCACTAATGTCATGTCTTTTCTAAAATAATTAACAAGTATTATAATATTTTGAAATATCTAATCAAAATATAGAACGTAGATAAGGTGTCGAGTAGTTTTGTTCAAATGCTAATGGGCAGAGGATTTTTGGTATAAATAATGTACACTGTGGTTCTTTCCAATAGAATACTTTCAAAATTGAAGCAAGTTAACTAGAAAGGTAGAGTTACTGTGGTGTGAAAGTTGGTTTTCTGAAGGCCCGAGAAGCTCGAATTAGCAATGGCAAAGCTTGTGAAGAATAATTTTTTGACCAGAGCGCTTCTCAGATACGGGACTGACTTGACACAAATGGCAAAACAGGTGACTATTGTCTATAAAATGTAACTGTATAATTATAATTATACTTAGAGAAAGCAATATTTGGGAATTTGGTAGGCAATTTTTTATGTTAATGATGAGCATTCCCTTGTGTTTATGCAGGGCAAGTTAGATCCAGTAATAGGAAGGCGTAAAGAAATTGAGAGGGTCCAACAAATATTATGCAACAGGAGGAAAAATAACCCGTGCCTACTGGGTGATCCAGGTGTAGGGAAGACTGTAATTGCTGAAGGGCTTGCTCAGAGCATAGTGAATGAAACTGTTCCATTAAAACTTCAAGGGAACAAGGTCAGCTCAAATCTTTGATATATACTGTTAGATTGAAAGTTTGCAGTGATATTTGTATCTAACATGGTGTGTTAATATGATCGTTTAGGTGTTTTTCCTTGACATGGGACGTCTTGTTGCTGGTAGCAATATAGAGGGGAGTTTGAGGAAAGGCTGTTAGGGGTGATTGAAGAACTGAAACAAAGTGATGGGGCAATAATTCTCTTCATTGATGAGCTTCACACTCTAATTGGAGCTGGTGCTTGTTCAAGCGGACCTCTTGATGAAGCTAATATATTGAAACCTGCTCTTGCAAGAGGAGAACTCAAGGTATCATCTGCATCCAATTACTTAATTTATTTTAGATTTAATTACTCATTTGATCCTTATACCTGCACATTCTTTATGTTTTAATCCCTACACCTATAATTATTTTAGTTCCTACACATACACCATTAATCCATAGTCTCTGTTGTATAAACAAGGGTAAATCACCTTTTTGCTCCCTAAAATGTTAAGGGTTGTCAAATAGGTCCTTGAAACTAATTAAATTCTAAATAAGTTCTTGAAATTTTCAATTTTTTCATCTAAGTCTCTAAACTATACCATTTACATTCATTTTAGTCTCTAAATTAATATTATCATTTAAGTCCACGTTGCATGTATCTGTTAGACTAATGTGATTGACAAATTGTAATTTCAAGTATTTTTTTTTAATTTTCCTAAATTAAAAAATTAATGTGACGTGCTTATCATAATAACCTGTGCAGTGCCTCGGAGCAACTACTCTTGATGAATACCGAATGTACATAGAGAGTGATTCGGCATTGAAGAGGCGTTTCCAACCAGTGGATGTGCCTGAACCAACTGTGGACGAGGCCGTTGAAATGCTGAAAGGGTTAAGCATGAAATATGAAGAGTTTCATGGTGTTCAGTATGAACGTGATGCAATTGATTTTAGTAAGCAATGCATTAATTAATACACCGTTTACTGTGATGTTTTTGCTTAATGTGATACAGTGATGCCTTCCTTCCTGATAAGGCAATAGATGTAATAGATGAAGCTGGTGCAAGAGTTCAGCTAACCCAAATGCAGAATTCACCTAAGAAAGGAACTGTCACAGCTTCAGACATACACCATATCATCTCTATGAGAACAGGAATACCTGTTGAGAAAGTTTCACAGGTGGAAGCTGAGAGACTAATGAAATTGGAGGAAGCACTGCATAAGAGAATTGCGGGACAACATGAAGCTGTAGAAGCAATTAGTCGTGCTACAAGAAGGGCACGTGCAGGGGTGAGGGACCCTGGAAAACTTGTTGCAGGTTTCTTATTTACTGGCCCAACTGGGGTTGGTAAGACTGAACGGGCCAAGGCTCTGGCTGCGGAATATTATGGCTCTAAGGAAGCTATGGTGAGGTTCTATGATGCACAGATACGATACGTATCCGATACGGCGATACGATTATTTTAAAAATATATAGGATACGATACGTGTAAGATAAATATTTAGAAATATATAAAAATTCATAAAACATGGTAAATATATAATTGTAATTATGCAAATCTTAATTAAAAACATACTTCTTTGACATTACTAAAAATAAAATTATAAATCATTGTCATCATAAATTATTTTCTATTAATTACATATAGGAACAGTACTATCAATCTCATCTTTTCTTGAAATCATTCACATAAAGAGAACAATTTCCAGTTTTGGTTCATTAAGGGACAGTGTTTCTATATTAGACATATTCATGTAGTTGCATTGGATTTTCATAAAATGTTTTAAAAGCTTAGATACTTCACAGATACGGTGAAGTATCTAAAGTGTATCGGTATGGGATACGTGAAGCAAATTGAAGTTATCGGTGCTTCATAGATTTGGATACTTCACCGATACGTATCGGTGAAGTATCCAAGAGTATCCGTATCGGATACGGATACGTGAAGCAAATTGAAGTATCGGTGTTTCATAGGTGAGGTTTGACATGAGTGAGTACATGGAGAATCACACTGTTTCAAAGCTTATTGGAGCACCACCAGGCTATGTTGGTTACAAAAATGGTGGCCAGCTCACCGAAGCTGTTCGTCGTCACCCTCATTCGTTGCTTCTGTTTGATGAGATTGAAAAGGCTCATGAAGATGTTTTTGATGTGTTTCTTCAGACTCTGGATGATAGTAGACTGACAGATGGCGAAGGCAAAGTTGTGGACTTCAGGAACACTGTCATTATAATGACTTCAAATATTGGGTTTGGTAATCAGGCCAACCTTAAAGTGGCAGAGGAGCTGAAGAAGAAATTTAGGCCTGAGTTTTTTAATAGGATTTGATGAAGTGGTGGTGTTCAAAACACTTTCAGGGCCTGAGTTGAATAAGATAGTGGACATAATGCTTGCTGAGGTTTGTAAACGACTTGAGGGAAAGAAAATAGAGCTGAATATAACTGACAGATTTGGAAGTGTATTAAAAGGAATAGAAGCATTGCTTTGTATTAAAGTCAATGTTATCATATTCGGACCGGTCATCTACTCGGTCGAGATACTGGGTCACTGAGTCACGGATTGACCCAGTGAGTCATTTATTGACCCGCGTGGCCTGGCCTATATTAAAAATAATTTATAGCCTACAAACTTTTATATTATAAATAATACATATACTACTATTATGTGTCCTTTTATATGAAATTATTATTATTATTATTATTATTATTATTATACTATATTATGTTAATATAGATACATATATTATATTAAATATATATTATTGCCTCTCCTTTCTTTTAATGTATATTATACTTATAATAATAAATACTTCCTTCTTCCCTAAATATAAGATTCTTTTAACTAATTCTCACCCTTTAAGAAAGTTGGTTAATTTAGTTAATAACATTAAATTTGTTAACAATTTATATTATTTTTCCAAAATTACCCTTATAATTATTGGAACTCATCATCTCTCTTTCCACTTGATTACTTTCTACCTAATTAATTAATGAGTGCTACTCATTTTCTCCAATCCTCACATGAGAGAGAATGTACTTATCTTATTAATTTATAGCATTCATTGTAAAGTGGTAAAGGGTATGTTGGTAAAAAAATAATTAATGCAAGAGACAAATTGAAAAGAGTCTTATAAAAAGAGACAATTTTTTTTTAGAAAAAAGTCTTATATTTAGGGACAGAGGTAGTACATAGTATATCCGTAATCTATATAATATACATTTATATTTATATATACTATAATAAATATATATTATAATATTATATCATTGGGAATCAGGAACCTTTATTGAAAATTTGAAATTGGAGATGGGGTAGTGTGCTCGTGCAACACCACATATGTCCTTTCATTTTTCAATTTTAAACTTCAAAACTCAAAAGTAAAGCAAAACTTAAAAATGACTGAGAATTATGTTTAACTTTGTTTCTTCTTCCCTCCCTTCGTTCACGTCTTCGTTCCACACAATTCTCTAACACCATCGTTATCTTCTTTCCCTCTTTGAAACTTCAGTTTTTCTTTTCTTCCTTGCCGGATTCTGAAACGCGTCGCAATTTCAGGGCCATAGAGGTGCATGATTGCACGATTTTTAGGAGCTGGCACTGGCGTTGCCGGTGACGGAGGTTGCGCTGGTGAGGGAGGCTACCGCGATGAGGTGGGGTGGTTTCGAGTGAGTGAGGGTTCATTTTGTTTTGGCATTTTTTTTAATATGCATGACCCAATCGGGTCATTGTGACCCGCCGAGTCACTGATTTAATCAACAAACTCGCTGAGTCCAACCGGTTCTTACCGAGTTAGATGCATGTTCGATCCAACTAGCGGTTAGGACTGGCTGGTGTCCAGTTCCCGGGTTAATGGGTTGACCCGGCCAGTCCGAGCCGAGCCGGGTCTGATAACATTGATTAAAGTAAAAGGATACATGTTTAATTATTGGCTGAGTTAAGGATGACAATAAAAAATCAAACATGTGGGTACCTGTACGACTCTACACCGACTTTAATGGAAAAATTCGTTTTGACTGAGGACAAGATGGGTGTGAGATAGGTTTTCCATGGGTTTCTTTGTACCCAAATTACATTGACTTTATTACTGACATTTATTGAATTAATTAAATTGTATTTACTTTATAATGCAAGAAACTGTTAGTAAAAAATTTGCCTTTTTGTTTACACCGTATTACTAGAAGAACGCAAAAGCTATTTTAAATTACTTTTATAGTATCAACAAACCATGAATACATTATGCATCATTGTTATCAATACAATCATACATATTCGGAGTATCAAGTTTACATGACGTGAAAAAAATGTTCTTCTTTATTCAAAATAAAGAACTCCTTAAACAAATTATTAAACCTTCCCTTGCAATTTACAATGTGGATTCTATACAACAATATTAATGGTAATGCATGCTAGTCACCCATGAGGCACTGAAATAACTAGTAATAAAAAGGTTATTAGCCGAAAGAATAAAAATATAAAAATTATATTAGGATTATTAAATTTTTTTTTTTGGAACGGTCTCTCTCCTTTTTCTCTACTCCCACCACTCCCATCCAATTCCATATAATCAAGACGTGTCTAGCACCGCCTTCAAGCCCTGATTAAGGGTGCCGGGGAGAGATGGACCTATGCCATATTCCAATAGTCCACCTCCCCCGCAAAGCATGACTGTCGCAAGAAGGTCCTTAGTGAACGCAACCCCTCATTTTCAGTTTCTCCATTGATGCCTACGGGCATCGACACAACCCCTGACCCATCTTTGGCTCCTTCACCGCCTCGGAGTAAGACCATTGCAAGAAGAACCTCTATTAACCCAACCCTTCATCTTCGGTTTCTTCACCACCGTTGCCGACTCAACCCCCTCATCTCCATCCTTTGCCACCTTTGACAACAATGTTGACCAAGAGCAGTCTGGTTACCTTTGTCCCTTTCCACCTTCTAACTTCCCTTACTCATGTTGAGGTTTTTTTTTTATCAGGGTTAGAGACTAATCCCACTAGCAGTGTGTGGTTGTCACTGACATAAGAAAATGTTGCACATAGAGATAATCGAACACGAGTTCTCCCGCTAAATAGATTGTTTTCCCACAAGTGAAGCGTAGCAAAACCTTACACTATTGTGCCAACCGTATGCGTTTCTCATGTTGAGGTGTTTGGTTACCTTTTTCAATATTAAAATTTTAATAAAAATTAATTATTATAATTAATTTACATGTAATGATGATTTTTAACAGTCATTATATTAAATTAATTATTTTAAAATTTAAAACATTAATCATGTTAAGATTAAACTGATGAAATAACCAAAATGAAAATTTTTGAAAATATAAAAAATCAAATCAAAACTTTTAAGACATAAAGGATCGATATTAAAAAAAACATGAAAACATAAAGGACAACAATAATAATTTAGCCTAATTTCATCCCAATAATCCGCCGTGTGCGCTGCAATTCAACCTCCACAACCAGGTATTACCAATTGGCGCGGCGTGCATTCTTGCGTATCGTTGTGAAACCTACTATGACAACGGTAAGTGGTGTTTGGGTCTTAGTCCTTCACCTGTTCATGGAGGATTTTTTATCAAGGGTTCGTCGAGTCATGGAGGATTTGCCAAAGGGCCATCAATGTTCATGGTGACAGATGACTTGGTTGTGACTCCAATGTCATCCATTTCTACTGTTTCTTATCTAAATAGATAAGAAGTCCCCCTCTTTGACTTGGAGGGAAAGGGTTAATAGCATTGGTGTGAAGGAGTTAAGACACTTTATGAGACATACTTTCTTATGCTAACTTGTAATGGTGTTAATATGCGAGGATTTAATAATTGCAATTTTTTTAAAAAAAAAATTATAAGGACCTTTTTAAATTGCTTTTAACTATAAGGACTTATCCTAAAAAAGAACTAAATTAAAATTTTTAAAAAACTATAGGAATTTAACCTTTTAATAATGAGTTAAAAAATTTTAAAATTTAATTAAAAATCAATTCAATTTTATTTTAACTAAAGGATTATGCTAACAAGTGTCAGGACACTTGTTAAAGAATCAATAAATAGAAAGTTTTTAAATTGACATTGAATTGAAAATCTCAATAGAATAATGCACTATTACAAATTTTTAATAAAAAAACTTGGCTTAATTGTATTTTTTACTCCAAACTTTTTAATTTTTGGTGCATTTTACTTCCAACAAATTAATTTGATGCATTTTACCCCTAATTTTTTAAAAAACTTGCAAATTTTACCTTCTACTAACATAAGCATAAAAGGTGGGGGTAACATTCACCAAAAAATAAAAAGTTAGGGGTAAAATTCACCAAAAAGTGAAAAAGTTAATGGTAAAATTCGCTAAAAAGTAAAAAGTTTGGGATAAAAAGCACAATTATTTTAGCATGTCACATCAACAAAATGGTGGAAGGTAAAATTTGCAAGTTTTTTAAAAAATTGGGGGTAAAATGCGCCAAATTAATTTGTTGGGGGTAAAATGCGTCAAAAAGTAAAAAGTTGGGGATAAAAATTGCAATTAAACAAAAAAACTTTCTACTATTTTTGGATAAGCAAAAGAAAAAACTTTCCACTTTTGATTTCTTAATCAATACATATAAATAAAATATATTACAAATTAATGAATAAGAAGTAAAGTTGCAACAATAAAGAGCTTCATCTTGGTCTTGTTAAACAAAATGAATAATTGTAAGTTAAAATACATAACGGAAATATATTTTTGTTGTGTATTTTGTTTGCACCCCTTTTACATTATAGAAACACATTTTTGTTATATATTTTAATCAATAAAATCGCATTTCCATCAGGGGCATTTTCAGAAATTGCACAAACCAAACAAAGTATGTGGTGAGAAGAGCGTAAACTGAGGTGGGAATAGCAAAGTCCCAAACCAAATCATAATAGAATTCGATGGAAAAATAAAATAAAATAAAATAAACATGATTTTCCCATTGGGCCTTGCTACACTAATTGGGTTGAAAGTTTCACCAAAAGAAAACATATTTGGGTCATATTAAAAGAAAAAATTACCTAAATTAACTGTAACTTTTAGTTTTTATATACAAATTTTAAAACACAATTAAAAAAGAATGAAGGTAGCAATATTAGCGGCGATGTAATAAAAGGAATTAAGAAAACTTATGGTCCATCTAGGAAAGAATTTGAGAAAGGGAAAATAATTAAAATTTGAATTGAAAAAAGAAAAGTCAAAAGAAAGATTTTTTTTTTTTTGGAAGTCAATCTTTGTCTTTTATTTTTACCCTCTTTCTCTCAAACAAAATAAAAAGAAAACACGTTATTATCCATGTCTTATTGTTCTCCCTATTTTCCTTCATACCATCCAAACACAACATTCAACCGGTCAAAATTTTTTCAATGAATTCCTATAGTATATACTTTTTTCACTATAATAGCAATGCCACCCAAATTTATATATATAAATAATTTTCTAAAATAAAAAATATGTTGGCAAATTCAAATTATTGACTGTAAAAAAATAGATACTAAAATACATGGAGGTAAAAAATAATTATTTAATTATTGTATTGAGATTTAAAAGTATTTTTAATTATTTTTTTTCTAGAAATAAAAAACAAACAAAAAGGGCAGTGTTGACTGTTGAAAAAAGTAAACAAGAAACAAAGCGCCCATTTCACGATGAAGTTAAGCCTTTTATAGATTTGGCTTAGGGGTTCTGTGATTGCTTAGTGACTCAGTGTTCTGTGGAAACAACAGCAACTCCATCAGATGAGAAAGTTCACAAAGTTCTCGTTCTGGTGGACAAATGAGCAAGTTCACAAAGTTCCCTTGAAAGTTCCCTTGAAAGTTTTGGTGGACAAAGAGAAAAACAAAGTTCTGTTCGCTGAGGCAGGGAAGGATTTTGTGGACGTTCTATTGAGTTTCTTAACTTTGCCTTTAGGAACTATTGCTCGATTAATGGCTAAAGAGTCAAATATTCCACCAGTTAAACTTGGCAGCCTCAGCTCATTCTATGAAAGTGTGTCTCATCTTGAAGAAGAGCATCTACGGACACATAGATGCAAAGAAATGTTACTGCAACCAAGGAACTCTATGGAAGATTATTGCCAACAACTGAAGCTGAATATCGACGACACTGACCCCACAAAGTATTTCCTTTGTGAGAACATCCCTTGTAGTACAAGGGAATGTGGGAACCTCATGAGCATATTCAGGGATCAAAGATGCAGTTGTGGAAAATTGATGAACAGAGAAGTGTCTCCAAAAGATTCGGTTCTAGAAAATGGCTTTGTTAATGAAACGGCTACCTTTATAATTTGTGACGATCTTTCTGTGTTGCCTAATGTTCTTGGAACAAGTGTGGGTCTGCTTCGGAAGTTTGGAATCAAAGACATGGAGGCTATTGAGGAACAAACTGTAGATATCAGCAAGACGGAGGTACGCTTTCTCGTCTAGAATATCAATTTTGCAGCTGATATTATTATTATTATTAGAGATAACCATGAATTCTAACATGCATGGTATCAGAGTCATACCACCCATCCTAGTTCTTATTTCCACTGCTTCTTCATCCTTTTTCTTTTTCCTTTCTATTTTCTCAAGAAAATCAAACAAATCTTTCGCTATGTTTTTTTTTATTAGATTTTCAGAGTTTCGTTAATCTTTATTCGGTTTTCAGAGCTTCATTCCTTTTTTTTTCATTTGCCCCAATCTCGCACCTAGGGTTTCTATCGCAAACCCTCTCTCCTCTTGCGGGGTTGCACACAAAGAGATTTTGATGCGTCAATTTCATATGGATGCTAGCATTGCTTTTGAGCGTGCTCCATGTGCTTCACTCCTTAGCCACTCAAATACCAACTAGCTAATCCTTGGTGTGCGCTGCAATTCGACCTCCACAACCAGATATTACCAATTCGCGCGCTGAGCTTTCCTAGTCATGAAGGATTTGCCAAAGGACCATCAATGTTCATGGTGACAGATGACTTGGTTGTGACTCCAATGTCATCCCTTTCTGGTGTTTCATATCTAAATAGATCACAAGTACCCCTTTCTGACTTGGAGGAAAGGGTCATTAGCATTGGTGTGAAGGAGGTAAGACACTGAGAAACAAACTTTCTTATACTGAGTCATTCATCACATACTATTTTATTAGTTGTATCTGATTACATAATTGCATTACATTTGTTGATTTCATGGTGCAGGGATTTAGCATACTAAAAGCTTCCTTGACCTCAACATCTGCTTTAACAAACAATCTCAAACAATTCATACAAAGCAATAAGGAGGAGACTTGAACAATTATTTACATCTTGTTTAAGGTTATAGAATCATTGGTGCTACAAAATACAGTACGTGTTTACATTTATTAGAGCCTTGGCAATTCTATTGTGATACTTGAGATTATTTGTTTGACACTATTTTATCCAATATTTTGTAGTGTTTCATGTAAAATATTCTGAATGCACCTGTGGTTCAGATTTCTTTGCCCATAATTTTCTGTGGTTCTGTCAGTGTAAGCAAGCGTGAATAGCAATCCCTCCTAGTAGTAATCTTCTTATTCTCAAATAACAAGTGGAAGTCTCTTGACTGACTTGCTTAGCATGACAAAGAAAATCACAAAACTAAAAATTGGAATTCCTCTTTAAAGTGGTTAAAGATTTCGGTTTTAAAATTTTAGATTAAATCTTATAAAAAGTATCAAGTAAAGCTTCTAATATGGGTTTTAAAGAATAGGAGGGAGTTTAAACTAAAGTTGATCGAGCACTATTTCTAATTGAAATTTGTTGACGTGAAACTAGATCCAATCCTAAAGGCGGTTGTTAATGAAGATATTTAAAATTAATTTTAACTATAAGAAGAAAATATAACGAAATTATATCATTGAGGAGAGCTATTCAATTATTAAAACACACAGTTGATACAGTTAAATAGGCTTTGTAAAAAAGCTCTACAAAATTTAAACTCAAGAGGCTAAACAGATTAACTTTGTTGCTTCTCCCACCTCATTCCACCACCCAACATTCGATTTCCTTTCCTAGAAACGACTTTCGATGCACATTCCTAACCAAACCGTTTCATTATACAAAGAGACTTCATAAAATTTTCAAAATTTTTAGGAATCAAAAAGCCAATGGACACAGTTGTAAATAAAGTGACCATCATATTTGACCAATCCCTGGCTCCCTGCTATAGTAATTCTCTCGGTTTCCTTTCCTTTCCTTGAATATCTCTCTTCACAATCCACATCTCAAGACAAAATGATTCATTAGAGTCAAAGTGACTTTACATTTTCAATATAAATACTTGAAATGCTTAGAAAAGCTCTTGACAGCAAAAGAAAACTATTTTCAACCTTTCAAAAAAAAAGATTGTACTCTCTTAGAAACGTGACTATTGTTTGCTACCATGGCTGCTGTTAAAACTGAGCAGCAATTTACCTTGAAGCTTGTGGTAATCAAAGAAAGAAACAAAGTTCTCTTTGCAGAGGCAGGGAAGGACTTTGTGGATGTTCTCTTTAGCTTTTTAACATTACCTTTGGGAACCATTGCAAGACTTGTGCGTAAGGAGCCAAATGTGCAGCCAATTGAAGTTGCATCACTGAGTTCACTCTACCAGAGTGTGGAGAATCTTGCCAAAGAGTGTCTATGCACAGAAGCATGCAGAGAAATGCTACTGAATCCAAGGAACTCAATGGAAGCTTATTGTAGGAGTCTGAAGCTAAACATTGATGACACAAAGCCCACAGAGTATTTTGTATGTAACAACTTGATCAATTGTCGATACAAAAGCCCGGTCTTATTAAGCACCTCCAGAAATAAAAGATGCAGATGTGGAGACATGTTGGCAAAACCGATTTATCCTGCAAGCTCTGATGTATTTGATGGTTTTATTAAGAGTAATGCCAGTTTTATGATCACGGACGATCTGAAAGTTTTGCCAAACTCATTTGATACTATTTTTTGTCTGCTCAAAAATAGTGGAATAGAAAACGGGTCTTCAGTGAATGAAATGACTGTGACTATAACTAAGAATCAGGTTTCTTTATATGCTGTTACTTGAATTCCCATGTCATATTGCTTCTGATTTTGTTTTCCAATGACTGATTTGAAGTTGTGATGATTATAGATTGATTTATCCTTTTTTACAGGTATTGGATCTGCTGAAGAGTTGTTTGCGCTCAAAGACAACTTTGACAGATTTGTTCTTAGAAAAACCGCCTTTTGAGAGATTATTTGAAAGGATAAAATTTCCTCCCTGTGATTTTAAAGCAAATGATGGTAGCAAAGTCAACGTGAAAATAATACAGAGAATATCGAATGGCAAGATACTGTTTGCTCAAGGGCAACAAGATTTTGCGGACTTTCTTTTCATTTTCCTCACTGTTCCTTTAGGCAGAATGCTACATATGATGGAAGGTGGTTCTTCTATGGGCAGCATTGAAGGATTGTATAAGAGTGTTGTTGATTTAGATGAAGATTATTGGACTTCAAAGGAAGTAAAGAATAAGCTTGTTGATCCTGTTCCTGCTCAAAATATTTTTGTTACACTGAGCACAGCTACACGTATCGTAGCCAGACATTTTCCAGCCACACAAATATCTTTAACCTTAGGTCTATGGGATGTGATCGCTTAAAGAACCTTTCTGCTTGCTATCTAACTTCTACACATAAGCAAGTTGACAGCAATTTGGGAAACTGTACGGCTGTGGAGTTTGTTGATCCTATATCTGAGACAGCTAATAGTAAAGGATATGCTAAAGGACCAACAATGTACATTGCAACAGATGATTTGGTTGTGACGCCATTGTCCTCCATTTCTGTCATATCTTTACTAAGCAGTATGTGCATTCCTGTTAACGACTTGGAAGAGAAAGTGGTTAGCTTTGGCATCAACGAGGTAAGAAGAGTAAAAAAAACCATCAAATCTCTTAATGTTTTTTATTTGCTTGAAATTTGTATTGCCTTATAGCTTGATTTGCCAGAAGATTATGGTTTTACTAGAATCACTGTGTTGGTGCAGGGTGTACACATGCTACAAGCATCCTTGACATCTACATCAGCCATAACAATTGGTCTCAGCCACTTATTAACCAAAGTTAAGGAGGAGAACTGAGTAATTAATAATATTGTTCTGTATTTAGGATACATCGTGGACAAATGCTATAATTAGCACGACAGTTACTTGTAGTCCTTTTAAATTGTGTTTTTTTTTTTTTTTTCATTTATGGTACATTCTCATTTTAGTTTTAATTGATATTGTGAAATCTAATTACTTGCCTTGAAAATTAAAAATGTTCTATTCTCCTACAATGATTTTGCAGATATGTAGAGATACTTAGGTGTATTATTTCCTAAAGAAATGGGAAAGAAAAAAGAAAATCCTAATATAGACAAAATGGTTCTAATTGAAGGTTGTCTTTGATTTACTAGAATCAGTAAATTAATCCCCCAAGAGCTGCTTAAAAGCAACTAAGAAAATTGTTTAAAAGCGATTAAGGAGTGCTTATGGAGAGTAGTTTATCATAAAATCAAATCATTGTGCAAGTTGATTTAAGGCAACATTAAGGAGTGCACCAAAAAAATTTTATTCATGGCTCAACATTGAAAATATGCTTCATTCAATTAAAACTCAGACAAAAAGAAATTGGTCAATATCCATTTTCAGTCCAACTCTACATATATATACACTAGATATTTTTTCAGATAAAAATTTTTCAGTGAAAATGATCAATTATCATTATGTACAGAACAATTGAATATGATCAATCAGTTAATTATGTGCAATTTTTAAGAGAGGGAGAGAAAGCATTAAATTATCTTCCCTGGTTGGGGAAGTAACTGTAGTTTCAGTTCTTGAATCTGAATGAGTCTAGACTTTTGGGATTGCTTGGTCAGATAATGGAGCATTCCCAACCTTCACTTATTAGTGAATTTCCTCTTGGAAATGATATTTATCCTTTGATGAGGAGATGCAGCGAGCCTAATTGCATTTTTTTCGCTGTTATTATCTGCTACAAGCACACTCTAGGACTACTGCATAGTGTAGCTCTGGTGGTTTAATGGTGAAGAGTTTGGTACAGGTTGTTTCCATTGAGGATTCGTTAAAGACACAAAGTATGTTGTGTTGGATCTTGATGACTATTGTAATGTTTGAGCCAGTGGGATACCTTTTTGGGTCTGATTATTGGGTAGTTATGTCTATTTTGCTCTTATTTTTGTGCATTTTGCTAGGAAACTTATGATCATGTATTTCTTTATCTGTTACACTTTTTTATTTTAAGATCATGTGAGACTCCATAAAAAATTAATGACTGATGAAGCATTCACTTATTATCTGTGTTTTTGCTTTTGCAACTAATGCATGATATGGTATTTATTTACATTTTGATTTGTAAAAGAAATAAATAAATTCTCGCTTTATGAAATAAAATTATTAACCTGTTTGAAATTTTAAAATTTAATCTATATAGACTTAGTTAAATATTTTTTAATGTGATGTCCCGCAAAAAGGGTGTCACATATTCCAAAATAGGAGATTGAGTAGGCTGAAGGATTTCGAGTTAGTGGAAAAGAGAAAAAGTTCTACTTGCTAAAGAAGGCCTCATATAAATGGTCTTAATATAAATAGGCTTTTAGAGCATGATATAACAACATTGATGAACATGTTCAATGTCTTGGATTCATTAAAAGTACAAGTGAAGCTACATTACATTATATGTAGAAAAAACATTCTTGTTTCTATGTATATTGTTGACCTTATGATAATATGCAATGGGAAGATGGTTTTCAATTAACAAAACATTTTTCTTTTTTCTGACATGTTTCAACTGTACAAAGAGGGAAAAATGCAGTGAATAGATATAATACTCATGATTCAAAATTGATTTCTTTTCTCTGTTTTGTTTCTTTATTTTTCTTATGACGTGTGAAGGGGTTAACATCACTATATTGCATTTGTTCTATTGTGCTAACACTTTTCAATTTGAATTAATTTTGTTTCAAATTTTTTTCATATAATTATATTTTTGTCGAACTTATTAGCAAAAATGGTTTTTTTATCGTAGTGTTTCTTGGATCATAAGATACTAGTTCTATGCTCTTCTGGACAAGGTGAGCTACCACCAAGTATGTCTGATCATAGTGACTGGGAGCTGAGGGTTTACAGTGGGGAGGTTCTTCAAAAATGACTCAATCCTTGAGTCGGTGTCAACAATTAACATAATATTAATATCATAGTTGAAACATATTATTACCCCTTAATTTGACTAATATTTGTAAGAGGTGTTAGCTAGTATACCTTCATTTCTCAGGAGTTGAAGGAGGAGCTTGAGCATCAAGTATTGTATCTCGATTGTTAGACAATAAAGGTGGTGTGTGTATTCTAGAGGATTTTTGTTATAACACTATTGCCCCCACAACTCATTATTTTACTACTACCAGCACAATTCATATTATTTTCATACAACATATATACATAACCTATATTCTATCAAACTTAGCAAACAAACATGCAATTCATTCTAGACATACAACATAATATGTTACATATTTCCAATTTTAAAAACCTTGCTCAAATTATCCTTGATATAGTAGTAGCAATTCATGCTGACCAATTCCATGTAGTAAAACCATGCTTGCCTCCAGTAAGGATTAATGTATAAAGTTGCTACAGTTACCAACAATGCTGATGTGTATGACACGGCAAAGCTCACACAGAAAACATACATGTCCACCAAACTATCATTGTCTCCATTAGTGTCTGAGTCATTTGGTATAATAGTAGGTGGAGGATTGCATCTCTTAGGCAGTGGAGGTCCACAAAGGAATGGGTTACCCTCATAGCTGCTTTCATCAAATGTGGAAAATTGTCCTTTCCATTCAGGTGTTGGGCCTGATAAGTTATTATGTGCCACACTGAATACTTCAAGCAAGGTTAACCTACCCAGTTGAGGAGGAATTTGACCGTTCAACTTGTTAAAAGAAAGATCCAAACTCTCTGTTTGTAGCAAATGGGAGAAGGTAGCTGGAATTTGCCCCGTCAAATCATTATGGGACAAGTTCAATACTTGAATTCTTGTCAAGTTTCCAAGCTCAGATGGGATATTCCCCTTCAGTTTGTTGTGGGATAAGTCAATTGCTGACATATAAACATGGATGCTCCCCATGTAAGTGTCAGTTCTTTTCTTTGAAGTGAATTTTGCTTTCTCTTGCACATTTGGTAATTCTCCGAATCTCGAATAGATATTAGAATACAGCACGCCAAAAAAATATGCCAATAATCTCTTAGGGTACTTATTCTCAAAAGCCATTTTACCCAAGCAATTGGGTATAGCACCAGAAAAATTGTTATAAGAAAGGTCTAGCATGTTTAAATCTATCAACTGGCATAGCTGCTTTGGTATATCCCCAATAAAATGATTACCTTTCAAAAGAAGAAATTTCAACCTTGTATAACTAAGGTCTTGTATCATATCTTGAATGTTATTAGATATTTCATTGTAACTAAGGTCTAGCATCACTAAAGAAGAGTTTCCATTGAACATTCTTTTGGACATTCCACTTAAACGATTGCTGTTCAAATGGATAAACATCACATAAGAATTTATAAATGATGGAACAAGACCAGTCAAATTATTTTGGGAGAGATCTAAATAAGTTAGATATTTAAGTTCTCCCAATTCTAATGGAATGGATCCTTCAAAATGGTTATTGGACAAATAAAGTTCCCCCAATCTTGACAAGTTTTTTATAAGGCTTGGAATCTTTCCCACCAAATGATTATTGCTTACATCCAATGAAATGATGGATGCGTTCAATAACAAGGTGTTCAAACCACTAGGGATTGTCAAAATAGGTCCCTCAAGCTTATTGTTTGAAAGTGTCAAGAATCTGAGTTGGTACCCAGCTCCAAATATGTTCTCAGGTATTTTTCCAAATAATTGGTTGTCAGAAAGATCCAATGTATCCAATAAGCTCATTTGGCCTAACTCTTGAGGAATTGAATCTTGGATGTTGTTTTTAGACAAGTCTAGAAATTGCAAATTTGGATAAATTGAACTGATATTGTTTCTAGGGATTTGGCCAATTATGATATTGTCAGACACATCAATTCTCCTTATATTAGGTAAGGGACGCAACGGTAGTTCGAAAGTACTAGTGAAAGAGCAATTTCTAAAAAGAGCTTCAGTCATTTTTGTGTTGTTTTCCAACAACCAGAGAGGAAACTCTCCTCCCAACTTCCAACTACTCAAATCTAGACTAGTCAAATTGTTTTGGTAACGAAGAAAATTAGGAAGCGAAAGAGATTTATTCTTAGTTGTTGAAGACAAGCTAAGCACTTGTAACTGAAATTTTGGAATCCAAGTTTGCAAACTATGTTGTGAGTCCAATATGACTTTGTTTCCTTCACCATAGATGAACTTTATCTTTGAAAGATTGGCAAATGGTTTGAAAGAAACAGGAACATCAAATCGGTTTTCTGTAAAACCCAAATATTCAAGTGATGTAAGGCTTGCAATGTTAGAATCAAAATTTCCAATGAAGTGATTATAAGAAATTTCCAACTTTTGGAGAGATGTCATGTTAACAAAAGATGAGGGAAGTGGTCCCTCAAATTCGTTTATGGATAGATCTAACTCCTCTAACTTCTTCAGCTTAGACCAATCTGAAAAATGAAATTTTGACAACAAAAAAAAAATCCACCTTATTAGTGACATAATGAAAAGGAAGATAATATTTGACCAAACAAAGAAAAAATTGTATAAAATAAATGTGATGAAAAACAAAAAAGAAAATCAAATAATACAATTACCGGCGGGAGGAAGGGTGCCATTTATATCACAATTCCGAAGAGAAAGAACTTTTAAAGATGTCAATTCCCCGATACTTTTGAAAAACTCATTTTCCAGGTTACTATTGTCGTCCAATATCAAATGTTCTAGGTTACTCAAATCATGAAAATCTGCACAAAAGAGAAAATGATATGAAGCTTAATGTAACAAAAAGGAAATTAATTTACCTAGAGAAATTAGAAAGTATTACTACCTTGAGCAACAAGTGTTCTTGAAACTTGAAGGGTATTTTTGAGATGATATCATTAAATAGGATAAAAATAGTTAAAATTTACTTATATTATAGTCTCGGGTAATATATATATGTGTGTGTGTGTGTGTGTATGTGTGTGTGTGTGTGTGTGTGTGTGTGTGTGTGTGTTACATTAGAGAATGATTTGAAATTAATATTAATTTTATTTTTATGTGATATAAAAATAAAGATTTGCATCCTCTCTTAGGTAGGATATGACTCAACCCTAGAAATAACAATAATTAAGGATTATTTTGATTATTTATAAAATTCATTAATTAGTTATATGTTGTTATTTTGTACCCTTTCTCTCTATATCTGTGTGTGTTTCTCATAATTCCTACTTCAGAAAAGATCCTAATTGACGTATAGTTGGACACTAAATGTGAACATCTCTCCTTGTCTCCTAATAGGGATTCGAACATTGATTCATCATGTTATGAGATTGGAGCCCCTTCTGCTAGACCCAATCCCATTTATTTTCTCTTCTCTCTTTAACAATATCATAACCTATTAGTCAAAATGAAAGGATCCAAATCCAAAAATTACGATATAGACTTTTATAATAATTTATCATTTTAATTATAATTTTAATCCCTTTATTTAAGTTTATATATAATACAATGTTAGTTTCTTTAAGTTAATTAAGTATTTTTTATTTTTAAAATTGATTAAGGCCAATTTGGTAAAACTTAAAAAAAGCCATTTAAAAAAAACATATTTTTAAGAAACAGATAGGATTTGCCTCTTAAAAAACATAAAACTGTTTTTTTAAGAAAAAAAAATAGTTCAGACAAACATATAAAAAAAACATAAAACTGTTTATTTTATAAAATAATTCTTCTTTTAAAAAAATAAGTTTAAACAAACGGGCCTAAATTTGGTCTTATCACCAATTTTCTTTTTTCTAAAACCCTCGTATAGTCATATTCTCATTATATATTCAAAATATTCACAAATTAAATCAATTAAATTGTTTTAAATTTTTACTCAAAACTCTCAATTTTTCTCTAATTAAATTTTTAACTTCTAAACTTTCAAATTATTGCATATCCCAAATTCATCATAAATACATGGATTTGGATAATAAATAATTTTTTTTTATCGGCAAATGTTAGTTGTTAATTGTTAGTTTTTGTTAGTGAGGGGATTCGAACTCACGACCTCTTCCCCCTTTCCTTCTCCCTTCACCACCAAGCCAACCTTATAACTCCAACAAATAGGGACGGCAATGGGTAGGGTCTGGGTAGGGTACTATATTACCCGTTCCAATACCCGCACTTTAAAAAAATCCCCGTACCCGGACCCTTACCCGCGTGGGCAGTAACTTTAATACATGTGCCCTTCCCTGTTGGATACCTAAATGCCCAAAACCGTACCTTTACCAGTTACCCGCACTTTAATTAATTATAAAAAATTGATAAATAAAATATTGATTAAAAATACAATAGGAATTTAAATCTCATTCAAAGATCTTAATATAATAAATAAGAAAAATTGAGAAAAGAAGCAAACAAGGAAGGTGATTTTTTTTTAATTAAAGAACGCAATATATCTTTAAATAAAGATCATGATTTATCTCAATGAGGAACATTTTTTTTTGTGAATTAAATAATGTGATCTATCTCTTAGCAATTAAAGAATGTGATCTTTTTTTTTTATGGATTAAGGAACGTGATTTTTCTCTTTACTATTATTATTATTATTATTATTATTATTATTATTATTATTATTATTATTATGGGTCTGGGTAAGGTTGGGTACTAAGGTACCCATACCTGCACCCGTACCTGTTAAATTTTGTGGTAATTACCTGTACCCGAGTTCATACCTATTAAATGGGTAATTACCCTATCCATCATGGGTAATTTTTGCGGATACCCATAGGATCTAGGTAGAATTGTCATCCCTACCAACAAATAATTATATGTGGATTTGGGATGGGAGGAAATTGATGACATGAATAAATTTGATAACTTAAATATGTTTTTAGCTTCTATAAAATAAGCAAGTTTTGATTTTGGTCCCTATAAAAATTTTCTTTGTTTCTTATTTGTCTTAAATTTAAAATTATTGTTTTTAGTCTATATAAAATAAACAAATTTTGATTTTGGTCCCTATAAAATATTCTTCTTTGATTTTCATCCCTCCAAAATTTGAAATCACTTTTTTTTCCTAAAGTTCTTTTAAGGTAGATAAATAACATTTATTTTAGGGGTCCATAAATTTTTTTGGAGATTGTACCATAGGCACTCAAGCAGGTGTTACCTAAAATTGTCAATTGACCTTTTATTAAACACATAAGCAGTTAATCAGTGTCATAATATACTATGGACCAAAATCAAGATTTTAACTTTTTGAGGGATGAAAAGCAAAAAAAAAAAAAAAAAAACAATTATAAGGACTAAATTTAAAACTCGCTAATTTTACAAGGATTATAAATATATTTAAGCCTAAATTTGTTTAATGTTAAAATTGGAGAGATTTAATTAAAAAAAACAAGAGACTAAAATTACACATAATTTAAACTAAAAAGGCCAAGAGTTTTTATGGGTCACCATAATATTGATGAGAAGTATCCATTGACTTTATCGATTATTAATCTCTTTCAAAATACTTAGTTGATCACCTTTACTAAGATCTTCTCTTTCAATCACGTTTTTTCTCATCTACAAGACTCGAACTTGAAACTTTATTTAAGGAATTTGAGTTCAGTGTTGCTCAAACCAACAACATGTTGGTGACCAAGAGTTTAATTAAGGCGGCTTCTAGGGTGGGAGACCCACCCAAGTCTCCCACTGTGGGAAAACTAGATTTTTGTCGTTAGATTTATTAACTTTTTAATCGAAGGGTTAAGATTTTTTGTTTTTTTGTTTTTCTTTTTTTTTTTCTTTGTCTTGCCCAAATTATCCTTGTCCCTTTCTCTCTCACTCCAGACTGCACCGCTACCTCAGTGACACTGAACGACGACACCTCCGCGACCATGGCAACAACGGCACCACATCCTCTTCCAGATCTTTCAAAACCCCTTCATCCTTGTCCCTTTTTTTTTCCACAACTACCAGATTGCCATCGCCATGGTCCCCACCGCCTTTTCTCCCTCGACCTCCTCCTCCCTCCTCGCCGCCTTCATCTCCTCCATAACCTCTCCCACCGCCTAACCCCGCTGCCGCTGGAGAACCGTAAAACAAACCTCCCACTGTCGTCAACAACCGCGGGTTCAGTTTGTTTGTGGTTGTAGGAGGGAGGAAGAGTCGACGTAGATAACTGCGGCGGTGTTTTGCGAGACCCAAGGCGAGGAAGTCGCCTTTGTGTTGTTTATGTGAGGAGGGTGTTGTCAGAAAAGATAGGGTCGAAGCCGTTGTTGGTGGTGCCGTTGTTTATGCGAGGAAGTCGCGTTTGCGGTGATGAAGGTGGTGGTGCCATTGTTGCCATGGTCATGACGTGACGGCGAAGTGGTGATGCCGTTACGGTTTGAGGACCAATGAAGGAGTTTGAGGGAGTAAGGAACGAAGGGGAAAATTGCAGGTGGGTGGGATGAGGTGGGGGGCGAAGGGCAAATTGGAAAAAACAGAGAAAAGATAAAAAATAAAAAATCTTTATCGTTGATTAAAAAACTTATTATATCTAATGGTCTTAATTTCTTTCCCATGGTGGGAGACTTGGGTGGGTCTCCAACCTAGAAGTCGCCCTAAAAACTAAAAACCTCTCCAAATTAACAAACTCAATAAGAAAACATTTAGAAGCTGGAAATAACAGAATACGTAAAAGAACTCAAAATAATACTAATAAAAAAAATCAAATTACATTTAAGGTTATGCAGGACACAACTTATTGCATGAATAATTGGCCACGCTGTATTGTTGCTTCAACACTACTGTGGAAACTTAATCAATTTTATAATAGCGCACCGCATACCCAAACGGAATTTTTATCAAAATGGAGTGGTTTACTTAAACGTTTAAATATATTTCTTGTCCTTGAAAATATATTTGAAATTTATTTTTAGTTCCTAAGAAGTATTTGCTTGACTTTTTGTTCCTGTAAAATTTCTTTTTTGGGTTTTAGTTTTTGCTATTTTGTTTTAGTCTTTCTAATATATTTATTTTTTCGTTTTAGTCCTTATAATATTTTGTTTGTTTTGAATTAGTTCCTTTAAAAAATATTGGATATATAGGGACTAAAAACAAATGATCTACATATATTATATAGAATAAAAACAAAATAGTAAATATATTGGAAGGACTAAAACAAAATAACAACCAAAACCAAAAAAAGTAAAAAATATTTACATAAACCAAAAGTCAAATATTTTTTTTTAAAGACCAAGAGCAAAATACAATTATATTTCATAAACCAAAAACATATGTAAGCTTTGCTTTCAAATTACCTAAGTAGTGTACCTTTTAAAATTCTTACTAAAATAATGTAAGTCAGACTTTAGAAAAATTACATTGGTTTTGTGGAAGAAATTTTATGGTGATTTTGCACCATTTGGTTATTTATTTATTTATTTATCGCAATTGATAACCGCTATAAAGTAATGAAAAAAAGGTAAAGCTCAACTCTCATAATAGTAATTTATAACCGCTAGAATTATTTTAAGTGAAATAATTGCTTTTTTATTTTTTTAAATTAAAAATTTACTTATTTAAAATAAATTAAATTAAACACGTAGAATAATGTGATATAAATACAAGGCATTAATCTCTATACACTATACATGTTAATACCATATACTAGACTCCTAATTAAATCATTAGTACTCCTCTAATAAACAGTTATATATATATATATATATATATATATATATATATATATATATATAATGAAATTTTGTATGTATGATTTATGTGAAAGGAACTTTCAATCCAAGGGTTTTAAGAAAATTATTATCCAATTGAAAGTTATTGAATGGTTGCAATGACTAACTAATCTTAACTATTAGATTTCAAGAAAATGAATAGTGAGGATGAAAAGTAAGTCTTTTGTACTTACTCTTAGAGTAAGTGGATCCCTCTTATATATATATATATGGAAATATATGTAGTGAGAGGACTTATCTTATATGAGCGTGAGACGATTAAATATTGATTATTAGATCTTATTTGAATGATCAAGATTAAAGCACATTAAATCATGTGAGTTTTTTAAAAAGTTACATGACTTTTTTAAGTAGTCACATAACATTAAATCTTAACCATTCATATATGGTCCATATTTAATTCTCTCACCCTCATATAAGATGTCTTTTTCTCATAAGATATGTCCTCATATATATAAGATTCCAAAATAATTTTTTAATATCCGAAACATAATCCATAAAATTACTGACCACTTATTTGTAGCGATCCTTCTAACTGATTGCTGCTTAAATCAAGAGATTTGAGATGTTCTAACTCACTTAGTGATGAAAGAAACTTGTTACTTAATCCGTTTCCTGACAGTCGAAGGGTATGTAAACTGGTTGGCCATGTAAATCCATCATTCTCTGAGAGAAAATTAAAAAAGAAAAAGAAAAATCCACTCATCATATTCACATAATTAAGAATGATAAAGCATGTTATCTTAGAGCCATATTTATGATGAGTAATTCATTAACTTTAGTCACTAATACTATAGATATCGATCATTTAGTCTTAACTTTGATTTTTATTTTATTTTAATTCCTAATTTTATAAAAAGTTATTTATTTTAATCCTTTTCATCTTATTCTCCATTATCATTTGGCATAAAAAAGATTAAAGTAAATAGTGTTTTGCAAAATCAAGAATTAAAGTAAAAATTTTATGAAGTTAGAAACTAAAACAAATGTTTAATCCTAATATAATTTTGGGATGATGTCAACAAACCTAGAAGCCCGGGGATACTCTCATTCAACTTGTTCCAAGATAAGTCGAGGTTCTCCAAAGAACTGAGTTTTGATATATCTAACAATATATATAACTATTGCAGTTAGAAATATTTTTCAACCAAAAACAAATGATGAAAATTTCTAATATGAAAAGTGTCGTGTACTAAAAATTGATCTCAGAGTCAATTGACTATATATTAAATATAAAGACTTGAGGGATGAAAGTCCAGTAAGAGCCGATGCAATATCACTGTCGTTGAAGTTGTTGTCGGACAAGTCAAGGACCTCAAGATTCCTTAATGATGAACATAAACCTGCAAGGAATTGAATATATAGTGTGTTACATATTTACCCTGAAGCTATCAACTAATTCCTCCATTAAAAAACCACTGCTTAGCTTTATTAATGAAATGATAAAATTGTCCTAGCTCGAATATGAAGATCTGAGTCCAATGCAGTTCTGGACCACAGATTACCAGACAAATACAGTTCCTTCAAATATGTGAATCCCCCAAGGGATGGCAGGATGTCATTAGTCAAATAGTTTTTACTTATGTCAAGGACCTCCAGATTATGCAACTTTGATGACAGAGTTTCAAAAACTTATATAGGTATATATGCACGTGTTGTGGAAGAAGCCAACAAATTGTGGAAAATTAGTACCAAAAATTAGAAGAGGCTTACATCATCATCATAATAATCAGAAATATTATTATTGTCATATTTTTTTAAAACAAAAAAAGACAAATATAGCTAGCCTTACTGTGGAATGAAGATGTATTGAACCCGTTATATGATAAATATAGAGACTTAAGAGATGAAAGCCCATCCAAACAAGATAGAATGCTGGCAGCATTATCCAGAATATTATCACTCATGTCAAGGACCTCCAGATTTTCCAACCCTGCAAAGTAAGTAAATTAAAGTTGAAATAATGATTATGCCATATAGTAGTAACAAAGGTTCATTTTCACTAAGTAGACAATGATATATCAAGACATAGAATTTGTACGAGATTAACCTTCATTCCCTACACAACCAACTATTCCATTATCTGACAAGTCGAGACTCTTCAAATCTTTGAAGACAACAAAATCCGAGTAATTTAGAGTCCTATATTGTTCCGAATTCCACATATAATTAAGATAGAGTTTGGCCACTCTCCCTGTGGTGTTGTTGCACTCAACTCCTTCCCAATGACAGCAATCTGTGCCGTCCCACTCCCTAGTGTGGTCGAAACGGGAATTTAGGCCCAAAAGAGAATCTCTCTCTTCCTTCCAACACCCTTCACAACACATCACTCCCAACAAAACAAAAATCAACAAACACACGCCTACCGTTCTCTTCATTTTCCTCTTCATAATCATATTCTGTAACAGATCATGGATTTCGTCACCTTTAAATAAGAAAACACCAACTAGTTTGTTTGTGCTCCTAAGCGTATTAACCAAGTCGTTCAAACGTGGTTGACACGCTTAATTAATTTTCGTCTCTTATTATTGCTTTTCTCAATACTATACAAAAAAGCAGCACCTTTCTCAGTCAAGGAAATTGCGTGCAGCTAGCGTTCCCATTACGGTGACTTGCTTCATAATATCTTTTCTAAGCCCCAAATTGTACGCTTCATATCAGCTATCCAATATATTGTTCCGTGTTTTTATTTGTTTGCATTCTAGCTAGCTAGAATAAACTGGTCACTTGCAAGTTGCAATGTCGAATGGAACAGTAGAGAAGGACAACTTATATTTTGTTTAGTTATTTTTAACATATTTATTAAAAAAAAATGTACTTAATATAGATGGAAGATAAATTACTCCAAGGGAGCATTTATTTCACGGGTTATTTGTTTATTTCCAGGAATATGGTATTATAGAAAATTTATTTTCACATTTGTTATGATGTAATAAAATAATTATTATTGGATATATTACAAATTTATTAATATTTTTTTAACTTAAAAGCTACTTAAAGTTAAAGTATAAAAAAATAACTTTTGAAATAAAGTAGGAATTATTTAGAAAATTTTATTTTTAATTTTAAAATTCTTTCTAAACAAAAAGTTGTATGAAAAATATTTTTTTTTGAAAATTTTAAATTTATTTAAAATTAATTTCTTCATGCTGTAGAAAATATATGGCTTAATTACCAATTTGGTCCCTAAATTGTTTAAAATGCATCAATTTGGTCCCCAAATTTAAAGTGCACCAACTAGATCCTCTAATTTTTAAAAATGCTTCAATTAGGTCATTGCTGTCAAATTGAGATTGACACTATTAAGATAAGAATTCTAGCAGTTTTCATTTGCAGATAGTGGCAGTTTTTAACCGCCAATATATTTATTATTAATTTAAAATTAAAAAATATAAAAAGATCCTTGTGTATGACTCCGCGACCACTGTAGCGGCATTGGAGGTATCCAGCGCGGCGGGGGCGTGCTTGCGGAGGAGCCCAATGCGACGGGGGTGTGCTTGCAGAGGAGCCCAATGCGACGGGGGCATGCTCGTGGAGGAGCTGCAGCTGAAGTTGGCACCCACGATGACGATGGCGTACTTGATCTTGGTCTGGCCGGGGTTGACAAAGAGCGTGGCGTAGGAGGCAGGGGCTACATCGCCGTTTGAATCGTGTCTAGAAAGGAGGCAACACACACAAGAAATAAGCGCTGTTTGGCAGTGTTGGCACATCACAAAATTGGCGCGTGTGACCACGTTAGACCTCCGATGGAGGTGCGGTGGCCGGATATTGGTAGATGGGCCCAAGACACACCCGATTCAGTGGTCATAGGTCGGAAAGGTCACGGGAGTTGTTTCGGTGACCGGCAACTATTTATTTTTTTATATTTTTAATTTAAAAAATAATAATAAATGTAGTGGAGGTTAAAAACAGCCACTATTCGTAAATGAAAACCGCTAGAATTTTCATCTTAACAACGTCAGTTTCAATTTGACAGAAATGACCTAATTGAGGCATTTTTAAAAATTAGAGGACCTAATTGTAGTGTTTTAAAATTTGGGGTCCAAATTGGTAATTAAGACAAAATATACTTATAAAAATAATATGAAAATTTTATTTAATAAACAAATTTATTTTAATGATAATAGAAATACATAAAAATATTTTTTATATATATACATACATACATACATACATACATACATACATACATATATATATATATATATATATATATATATATATATATACACATATATTATATTAAGTTGAGTTGAAATTTGAAGTGAGAAATATGTGAATAAGTTTGCATAAGTTGTGAAAAAGTTCTTCTTACTATGAAAATACGCTATACTTATTAATTTTTTTAAGAACATTTTGTGAATCACACACACACATATACTTAATTTAAAACATTCTATATATTTATATTCTATATGGGGTTATAAGGTCTGTAAAAAAAAATGGAGTTATAAGGTTGGTTTGGTGGTGAAGGAAGAAGGAATGATGGGAGAGGTGGTGAGTTCGAAAAAACTAGCAACTAACAACAAACATTGGTTGATAAAAAAATCTATATTCTATATAATACAATAAAAAAATATTCATAGAAACTAATTATGTGTCCATATAAACATCTAAAATGAAAACAAAAAATAAAACACGAAAAAATGTAGGGATAGCAAAAAAACTCATTCATATATACACATGGGTAAAATCTATCATGGATAGAAAAATAAATATCTAACTGAGTACCACGAATAATTAAAACGGATTTTTTTTGTAAAGGGAATGGGAACAGATATCATACTATTTGTACCCGTGAATACTCACTACCTACTAGCATATATTTACTAAAATACTCTTTTATTAAAATAGATATACCTATAAAGTATTTATACTTACGATATAGTAATTTTTAGATAATTTGAATAGTTTTATTTTTTTTAAATTTGACAAATCTTATTCATTTATATTATGAAAAAAGATGACGTAAATTTGTGGACTTTTTAACTATTTTTTTAGAAAAATTGACAATAATTAAATTGATTATTTTCTACTAATCTTTAATTTATAAATTCTTGCTGAAGATGCAAAGTCCAACGAAAAATAAAGAAGGATGACTTGACGTAAACCCAAAGACCACAACCACCACCAATTGTATTATTGTATAATCTAAGATACACATGCCAACTAGTTTGTGGTCCTAAGCATATTTAGCCAAGTCGTCCAAAATGGGTTGACGTGCTTAATTAATTTTCATCTCTTATTATTGCTTTTCTCAAAACTATACTAAAAAGTAGCACCTTACTTTCCCTATAAAGGAAATTGCGTGCAGTGTTCCCTTTATGGTGACTTGCTTCATAATATCTTTTCTAAGCCCCAAAATGCACGCTTCATATCAGCTATCCAACATATTGTTCACTATTATTATTTGTTTGCATTCTAGCTAGCATGAACTGGTCACTTGCAAGTTGCAATGTCGAATGGAACAGTGTTGGACAAGGATAACTTATATTTTATTAAGTTGTTTTTAATATATTTATTTAAAAATGTGCTTAATGTAGATGGAAGATAAATTATTCCAATATTCGTACTACAATCCCGAGCGAAATAGTATACATAGAAAAAAATTGTTAAATTCTTCGAGATATATAGTTAATTGAACTTGCCAAGTACCAAATAAGGTAGAAACGACGACTTGACTTGATATCAATCCAAAAGACCATAAGTTCCGCAACCTCCAATAATATCCAATGACGAATCCATAGACTGACCATTTCTAGACAAGCCTTTCTTCTATTACAGACAAACAAATCATATTCTTACAACTCTTTCTTACAACTATTTCTACAGTGAAGAAGAAATAAATTAAAATTATGTGAGATTAAACCTTCAATAAAATAATTGATGTGACACAGAAGAAAAAATTGAAGAAAGCATGTGCAGAAATAATACGTAACTCTTTAAAATAGTTGTTGACCTAGTCCAATTATCAAGACTAACCCATCATTGAATGTCAAGTTCATATGCATTTCATTTTCTCATCAAAGAAATTGCATGCAGTGGTCCCATTATTATTTGTTTGCAATCTAGCTAGCATGAACGTTAAGTTTACGTACGTAAATATCTTAGTATTCTTTTTATGGAGAAGAAAAAAGTATTCATTTTATAAACTCATTCCTATATTATAAATTAGTATTCATTTTTCAGAGAAAATTTTTTATTTTTTATTTTTCGTTAAATTATTTTATTAGCTATTATTATTTTTTATTAAGAGACATGGTTTCTCTTACATTGAAATCAGAGTGTATTTTAATTTATATCTTTTCATTTCTCTAAAATATTATTATTTGTATTTCACTAGTTATAAAATAAATTTTAAATTTTGAATCTCAACACATCACATCATATAAATAAACATAAAAATTATATCTCATTATTTAAATAATTTATTTTCAAAATTTTCTCTTCAATTCAAAAAGACTTATCCCTTTAATTTAACATTACACAATAAAATATAACCTAATTACTTAAAAAAAAATAGTCAAGTGGTTTTTCATTACTTAATAATGATGATATATTTTTACTTTTTTAATTTGTATTTAAATTTAAAAACATATGTCACTAGTATTTATATTATTATTATTTTATATATATATATATATATATATATATATTAAAATTAAAAGTTTAAATGATAAATTTTATAATAAAACTTACTAGTATTTTTTTTGTCATTTCACTATATATTGATAGAGGATCTCAGCGTAACAAAAACTTCTTATACTTTAGCTACTGACAAATGGTTCCAATCACCGTATACTTATCCTGTTTCATTTTCATTTAAGAGAAAGGTTATTTTTTTTTACCCATGGCCACCACTGACCATCTTTAGTAGGGTCTTTCCTCCCAATCACATTTTTTTCCATAAAGGTTCAAACTGAGACCTTACTTAAGGGAACCGAGCTTAGTACCACTCGGACCAATGACTTGTTAGTTAAGAGAAGGGTTAAAAATATTTGATATATGTTTTGAGCACATTTTTATTGTTGGTTAAAATTTATTACAAATCATAAAAAATTAAGGGTTAATTAAGTTTTTAGTCCCTATTCAAAATTCGATTTTTAGTCCCTAAACTTTTTAAAAATTTGATTTTTAGTCCCTGAACTTAATTTTGACTAGTCAAAGTTCCTAAACTTTTTAAAAATTTGATTTTTAGTCCCTAAACTTTTTAAAAATTTAGTTTTTAGTCCTTGAATTAATGAGATTTCAGGGACTAAAAATCGAATTTTTAAGAAGTTTAAGGACTAAAGACCAAATTTTTAAAAAGTTTAGGGACCTTGACCGGTCAAACTAAAGTTTAGGGACTAAAAACTGAATTTTAAACAAGTTTAGGGACTAAAAACTTAGTTAACCCAAAATTAAATCAAATTTTATAATATAAACTTACTAGTATTTCTATTTCCATTTAACTAACTTAATGGAGGATCTCGATCAGCGTAATAAAAACTCCTTTTACTTTAGCAGTTTAGCTAGCGTGACAAATGGTTCCAATCACTATATACTTATCCTTTCATTTAAGAGAAATGTTAAGAATTTATTTTGAACATATACCATTTTTTTTAGAGGAAACATATATCTTAGAATGTGAGATTTTGGCCTCACTCACCTCTACAAAATAGGTTTGTAATGTGAGGGTTGTCCCCACTTATATTCTCTATCTTGACATTATCTCTAGCCGATGTAGGACTTATGTTTTTCCCAGATGGTTAAAATTTATTGAAAAATATAAAAATTTCTAATTCTTACTTCTTATTTAATGAGTTCTACTCATAATTTATAGTTTATAATAAATTTTAACTAAGATTTTAATGGTCATGCACTGATTATTAGGAATTAGTTATAATTGTAATTAGCTATGTACACAGATAGCTAATTACAGTTGTAAATAATTCCTAATACTGATAGTGTAAAATAATTTTACATTACACTGATAGTTAATCACAAATTATTGTTGATATGACTTTTAAGGTAATTATTGTAAAAGTTAACAAACTTATCATATATGATAAGTTGTGATTGGATGACTTACACTGTAAGTGTATAGCCTTTTTTTCTCTTTAACTAATGAAAAAAATGCATTAGAAGAATATATTAGGGAAATTGTTGCTATCACTCTTTTTCCTTCTATTATATTTCAATAGTATATTAGTATTAAGACTTCAATATGTTTTAGGTCTTGCTAAATTAGCGAATTTTGTTTTAGGTTCCTAATAAAAAAAAAATTGTGTTGAGTCACTAATAAAATAAAATTTTTGTCTATGATCTTTGTTATTTTATTTTAATCCTTCTAATATATTTGTTTTTTCATTTTTGTCCCTAAAATATATAGATAATTTGTTATGAGTCCCTGTCAAATTACTATTTAATAATAAATATTTAAATATATTTAAATTCATAATTTTAAGAAAGATTTATGAATAAAATATTTTTAAAAATATTTCAATGGACAGATTGTGGCTCTACGGCTCTAGATGTATTAGCCCGATCTATATGTTTCGATAATCATTGATAAAATTGATTTTGAATGAAATTGATTTTACAAAAATTAATTTTAGTTGAAATTGATATTGAAGTGATATAATTCATTTATGTATATATTTTAAAAATAAATTAGTAACAAATTCAATATAATTTTTTTATCGAATGTAAAAGTTATATAAAATTACTACAACTCAATTAATTATAGAATCAAAATTAATTTTTCAACATAAAATCAAACATATTGAGGCTGACATGCTTCTCACTACATTCTAAAAAGGAGCAATTTCCCTTCGCAAAGAAATTGTAAGCAGTGTTTCCTTTACGGTGATCTGCATTATAATATCATTTCTGAGCCCCGAATTGCACACTTAATATCAGTTAGCCAATATATATGTTGTTGGCCATTATATATTTTTTGTTTGCATTCTATTACAGGATAAAATATGTTTTTAATTCCTATATTTTTATTAAAAATTGATTTTAGTCCTTTTACTTTCAAATAGACCATTTTAGTCCTCAAATTTTGAAAAATATGTGAATTTAATCCCTTAACAACACTAACATTTATAAAGGAGAGGGACTAAATTCACATATTTTTTAAAATTTGAGGACTAAAATAGTCTATTTGAAAGTAAAAGGACTAAAACCAATTTTTAGTGAAAGTATAGAAATAAAAACATATTTTATCCTTCTATTGCATAAATCACATCGGCCACTTTTAAGTTCTCAAATGAAATAGTGTTTTACATGGAAAACTATTTTATTAAGTTGTTCTCACATTTTCAATAAAAGGATTGTTCTTAATATGGATATGGAAGATAAATTACTCCGACGTTCTTATTTAAATCCGGAGTGAAATTATACAGTGAAATTATTAAATTCTTCTAAAAATATATTTAATCAAACTTGCCAATGAGGTGATAAAAAAAAAAGGAAGAGAGATATAGAGAAAAACATGAAGTAGAAGGGTGATGGAAGAGAAAATGGATAAATAAGAACTTCAATATTCAAACATCAAATGATCCTGGAATCACAAAAGCTTCCAAGAAGAATTATATTATTATAGAGACAGACAATAGCAGCGGATAGTCTAATGTTGTGGCGCCAATGTTATTATGCAGTTGATTAGTTCTGGACCGTCCAATTAATGTAGTGCACCGAATTTTGATGGTGGTGGCACAAGTTGGACGACCAATGCCTTTGCCTTGTAGGTTGAGACTTCCCATCTCAAAACCACACAGCAAGCTTCTGTACAAAGTTCATTCAGAATGGTGACATTTGGCATCGATCACTACAACATGTGCAATAATGTTCCCTTGGCATGCATGCCAACTGCCACTTATGCACAAACTCTTCATCATGTGGCTCAGCTCATTAAGCATCACTCCAATCTCCACTTCTTTCTGAAAACCTTTGTATCCTTTCATGTTTAAACTATACTAGAGGAATATGGAGGCATGGCCATTCCTACTACTGCCCATGATTGTGGCATCTCTAGAAGCAAGGTATTCTACATTCGTATTTCCTGGAAAAGCCTTGACATTCTCCAATCATTTATCTTCACTCCACATGGAAAAGCTCCTTGACATTCTCAAATACAATATAGTTTTCTGCACAGTTTCCTTTGTTACAGCAATCATTATTTTGTGCATAACTCTTGTACTTGTAATTAGATTTGAGCACTATTTGTTTTGTTGGAAACCTAACATAGAAGGCTTTGGAATGATATAGGTTTTGTTGTCTTTTTCTAATTCAATTGGCACATGCAATTTTGTGCTCAAGTACAATGCTATTTTCTGCATAATTTCCTTTCTGGGCAGCAGTAGTACCTCGTTGTTGGGTGCATATATAACTCTTGTGCTCAAATACAAAGGCTCAGGCACTGGTCAACCAACTTGTGCCGCCACGGTCATATCTTTATTCTTTACTAAGCAGTATGTGCATTCCTGTTAACGACTTGGAAGAGAAAGTGGTTAGCATTGGCATCAACAAGGTAAAAAGAGTAAAAAAACCATCTGATCTCTTTATGTTTTTTATTTGCTTGAAATTTGTATTGCATGAAATTGTTAGGGTGTCCGCATACTACAATTTTCTTTGACATGTACATCAGCCCTAACAATTGGTCTCAGCCACTTATTAACCAAAGTTAAGGAGGAGAACTGAGTAGCTAATAATATTGTTCTGTATTTAGGATACATCATGGATAAATGCTATAATTAGCAGGATAGTCACTTGTAGTCCTTTTAAATTGAGTTTTTTTTTTTTCTTTTTCATTTATCATACATTCTCATTTTAGTTTTAATTGATACTGTGAAATCTAATGACTTGGCTTGAGAATTAACAATGTTCTATATTCCTAGAATGATTTTGCAGATTTGTAAATACTTAGGTGTTTTATAATATCCTAAAGACATGGAAAAGAAAAAGAAAATACTAATAGAGACTTGTCTTTGGTTTACTAGAATCAGTAAATCAATCTCCATCAAGATGCTTATAAGCAATTAAGCAAAATGTTTAAAAGCATTTAAGGAGTGCTTATGGAGACCAATTTATCATAAAACCAAATCATTGTGCAAGTTGCTTAAAAGCAATTAAGGAGTGCACCAAATTTTTTTTATCATGTCTCAACACTGAAAATATGCTTCATTCAAGAAAAACTGAGAGATCGTAAGAAATTGTTCAATATCCATTTTCTGTCCAACTCTACCTGTACAAACACTAGATATTTTTCAGTTAAAATTTTTTCAGTGAAAATGAATGATTATCATTATGTACAGAACAATTGAGTATGATCAATTAGTCAATTATGTCTAAGAGCGGGAGAGAAACCATTTACTTATCTTCCCTATTTATGGAAGTAGTTGTAGCTTCAGTTCTTGAATCTCAATAAGTTAATACTTTTGGGACTGTTTGGTCTCCTATGAAGTCGATGTGTTGGTCAGATAATGGAGCATTCATAACCTTCACCTAGTTAATTTTCTCGTGGATGTGATATTTACCCTTTGATGAGTTGCGGCAAGCCTAATTGCAACCCATCTTTACTAACTCCTATTTCTTTCGCTGTTATATGCTACAACCACACTCTAGGACTGCTGCCTAGTATGTCTCTGGTGGTTGGATGGTGAACAGCTTGGCACGGGATGTTTCCATTGGTGTTGGATCATGATGATTAATTAGTGGTGTTTTCGCTGGTGGGGTACCTTTTTGAATCTGATTATGGATAGCTATGTCTATTATGCTCTTATTTTTGTGCATTTTGCTAGGAAAGCTATATGATCATTTACTTTTTTTCCCTTAAATAACCTTTTGGTCCCTATAAGATAAGATGTTTTCGATTTTATTCCTTTAAAGTTTTTTTTTTGTTTTAGTCTTTTAAACATTTAAATTTTTTTGTTTTAGTCTCTACGGTCAATTAACAGCGTTAACTGATATGTAAACGTTCGCAGTCCATTACTTATCATGTCATCAAGGAATCTAACAGGGTAGTCACATATAATTTTTTTTTTATAATCTATGTTTTTAAATCTCTCATCAAGTAGTATGATGTTATCAACTGTTTTGTTTTAAACAGGTGAAGATTTAAAAAAATAGTTTACTAAAAAAATATATGTGATTGTGCTGTCAGACTCCTTGATGACATGCTAAGTTAATGGACTATCAACGTTGCTCTTACGTCATCATTTAACATTGTTACTTGACAATAGGGACTAAAGCCAAAAAAATAATAATCTTTAAAGGACAAAAATCAAAAGAAAAACCTTTAAAAGACTAAAATCAAAAACCCTATTTTATAAGGATCAAAAGGTTATTTAAGCTTTACTTCTTTTATCTATTACACTTGGTTTTTTTTTTTTTTTTAATGTTAGGAGCATGTAAGACTCCAAAAATTAATGACTGATGATGCATTCACTTATTATTTTTTGTTTTTGCTTTTGCAACTAATACATGTTCTCGTATGATATTTATTTACATTTTTATTTGTAAGAAAAAAAATAATATCATGTTTTACGAAATCAAATTAATTAACCTGTTTGAAATTTTAAAATTAAATCTCTTTAGGTTGAGTCGAAGTATTTGTCAATGTGATGTCCCAGGAAGGGGTGTCACATTCCCAAATAGATTTATGTAAAAAACTATGCCAACAAATTTCTTAAAATACATTTAAGGTATAACTTGCTAACTTATTTCTTCTAAAAAAAAAGTAGGTATATGTTACCAAATGTGTATGGAGTTTGCTAACCTTCAACTACTTATTTTTTTTTAGAAGAAGTTAGTAAGCGATCACCATAAATTTCTTAAAATATATTCAAGGTGTAACTTATATATGTGTGTGTGAGCGCTCGCGTCTATGTGCGTGCATGATTTCTCAGTAGTTGAAGCAGGAACTTGAGCATTGAGTACTGTATATCTCAATTGTTAGACAATAAGGGTGATGTGCATGGTGTAATATCCCTAATTTACAGACTTAGAAATAAATAATAAAGAGACATCTTTTATGGAATAGCCTTTATATTTAATGGTTAAAAATAGTTACCTTTTTATTGGAGTTGTCAGGAATGAGATAATAGGATCTAGATGCGGAGCCAAGGCCCAAGGTGAGCTGAGGCCCACTTAGCCCTCACACACCACACACTTTATATAGATGAGAGAAGGGAGTGTTAGAGAGAGAAAGAAAGAAAGAAAGAAAGGGAAAGGTAGAGAGAAGGAGGAGAAAAGGAGAAGAAGAGGAAGAAGGAGATGGAGCATAGATATGAAGACCCAGTGCCCGAAGCTCATCTCTATGTGTCCCGGGAGGTGAGTGTTTTTCCCTAGTCCTTCCCTATCCCCTTGATTTGTATGTTTTCCCCCTTTTCTCTTTTGAACCTTAGGGTTGGAGATTTGGGGTTATTGGTAATTATGTTTGATTAAGGGGGTTTTCGGGTAAATCAATTGGTTGGAAATGTAATAGAAGTGTTTAGGGTTTGATTTGTATGCTTGGGTGAGTCTTTGCATAGGGTTAGGATGAGTGGGTATGTCATTGATGGCCATGGAACTCGCAGGTCACAACTAGTTTCGCTCTGGCCCAGCATGAATTTTGGTGCAGCTGGGCTAGAGGGCGTCAGAATGGAAAATTTAGTTCCAGGGTCTTTCTGGCCCAGCGGGACAGAGCTTGTGTGGCCGGGCCAAAGAGTGTCAGTAGCGAACATTCACTTCTAGAGGTGTTTTGGCCCAGCGTGAGGGTTTGCATGGCCGGGCCAGAGAGTGTCAGTAGAGAACATTCATTTCTAGAGGGGCTCTGGCCCAGCATGAGAGTTTGTGTGGCCAGGCTAGAGAGTGTCAGAATGGGTATTTAGCTACAGGGGGCTCTGGCCCAGCACGAGAGTTTGTGTGGTCAGGCTAGAGAGTATCAGAATGGGTATTTAGCTCCAGGGGGCTCTGGCCCAATATGAGAGCTTACGCGGCCGGACTAGAATTTGATTAATTGAAATTCTCTTAAAACTTTTCCCCTTTTGATTTATATGATTTTAAAATGTTTTTACAATGTAGTATGTTTAATTATAATATGATTGTGTTGTTCTTGAGGTGTTTATATTATGGTAAGGTATTTGCATTATTGTTGTAATAATTATGTTTTTATGAGGTGGATGTATTATTACAGGGATGTATATGAATTGTTGATGAGATGATGTTGATGATGAATGATAATCTTGTATTGTAATCATCCCTATATGTTAAAAAGGAGTTAGCTATGACCTTTGGGAAGATTTTTATAGAAAATGGTATACTTGGAAGGATGAGTTTCACGCCAGAACTCCGGCCCACTAAAGCAACCCGGGGGTCTCGCCTAGTGGGATATCTTCCCAAGTATCACCCCTATGTTTTGACTCCGAATAGCATGTTGGAGTGTTGATAACTAATTCCCAAGAGGTTGAGTGACCCTTTTAGTGTATAGGGGATGGATTGTTATCGTGGTTGATGATTTTGGATTGTTAAGATGTATTTGAATCCTTAAGTCAGGCCATAGAAGATGGCGGGTACAGAGGTGCCATATCTAAGACTATAAGGGACTCCAAATATGTTTTGCTGCTAGAATACGGTGGGTGCATAGTTGATGCACATAAATATTTTGAATGTTGTATTTGCATGCACAATTGGTGCATAGGTGTGCACAGACATATGAGTAGGCACGTAAGTTGAGAGTGCTTGGTTGGCTCTCAACCTAGTGCTGGGGATTTTCGTGGTGGCTAACGGGAATGGGCCTATAGAATAGAAGAGTGGGCGAATCCCTATAGATGTAAGGTCTTGCAAACCTACAGAGGTAAGCCACTATAGCACTTGTCTATTTTCGATAAAACCACACTTTTCCTGTAGGGTCAGGTCAAGGGACTCCCTGAATGGTCAGAATGTGCAGACTATGGTAGGGGATGGGGCCTATGAGGGACCGTTCATATGATGTTGAAACTCTATGGAGTAGAGTCGGTCTTGATGATTGAAGTTGTTTAGTGGTTTATGATATACTTCATTTTGATGATGGATGTTGGTGTTTGTATTATGTTGTTGATGTTAGTTGAGGATTTATATTATGTCTATAAGATGGGTGACTCATGATGTTGTTGTCTGTTGGTGGTTATTGATAAATAATATGAATTGGGTTTTTGTTATAAATTATGGTAATTATATACATTATTTTCAAAGTATATAAAGTTTAGTTTTCTTTCCTTTTCCTTGATTGAAATCTGTTTATATATATGTATAGATTGGTCCAACTTAGGGATAAATGAAGAGATGTTGAGATTATAGTTGTGAGTATGAGTATCAAGAAAAGAAATGAGAAGCCATGAGAGTTAAGAAAAGGGTCTCTAGAATAGAGACTCAACCTAGAATCTCTAGAGCACTCACTGAGACATTATGTCTCATCCCTTTAAGTTTTATGTTTTTACAGGCTAAGAAGATGGATGAGCTCAAGGAAAAAGCTTGGAGCTACTTGCATGAAGGAAAATAATTATAGTTTTGTGTCTCCCAATATATGGGAGTTAGTTTATGTTCAAGTACCCTTTTTTGTTATGTTTTGTACGGCACATAAGTGCCAAGAGCTTTGTATTATATTTGTTTATGTAAGATATGTTTTAAGTTTTATTTTTCCGCATAGTAAACTCTGATATCCTTATATTCTAAATTTTCAAAATTTAGTAGTATAAATAGGAAAAAGGTAACACACCCCCTTAGGGTGTTACACGTGGTAGTTGTTCTAGAAATTTTTTATCATAACATTGCTACCCCACAATACATATTATTTCCATACAACATATACGTAACCTTCATTTATCAAACTTAGAGCAAACAAACATGAAACTCATATTCTAGACATACAACTTAATATGTTACATATTTCTAATTTTAAAAACCCTTGCTCAAATTATCCTTGATAATGTAGTAGCAATTCATGCTCACCAATTCCATGTAGTAAAACCATGCTTGCCTCCAACAAAGATTAATGTATAAAACTACTGAAGTTACCAACAAAGCTGATGTGTATGACACGACAAAGCTCACATAGAAAACATACATGTCCACCGAACTATCATTGTCTCCATCAATGTTCGAGCCATTTGCTATAATAGTAGGTGGAGGATTGCAACTCTTAGGCAGTGGAGGTCCACAAAGGAACAGATTAGCCTCATAACTGCTTTCATCAAATGTGGAAAATTGTCTTGTCCATTCAGGTGTTGCGCTTGATAAGTTGTTGTGTGCCACACTAAATACTTCAAGTGAGGTTAGCTTACTCAGTTGAGAAGGAATTTGACCACTCAACTTGTTAAAAGAAACATCTAAACTCTCTGTTTGTACCAAATTGGAGAATGTAGCAGGAATTTGTCCAATCAAATCATTATGGGACAAGTTAAGTGCTCAGATTCTTGTCAAGTTTCCAAGCTCAGATGGGATATTCCCCTTCAGTTTATTGTAGGATAAATCAATTCCAGACATATAAGCAAGGATGCTCCCTGTGTAAGTGTCGGTTCTTTTCTTTGAAGTGAAACTTGCTTTCTCTTGCATAGGTGGTAATGGTATTGGAACTCTATATCCTCCAGCAAGGAAGCTACCCCAAGATAGTTTTGATAATTGATCAAGGTGCTTATTCTCAAAAGGCATTTTGCCCAAGCAATGGGGAATTGCACCAGAAAATTTATTATGAGAAAGGTCTAGTATGGTTAAATCTATCAACTGGCATAATTGCTTAGGTATATCTCCAGTAAAATGATTACCTTTCAAAAGGAGAACGTTCAACCTTGTATAACTAAGGTCCTGTATCATATCGTGGATGCTATTGGTTATTTCATTGTAGTTAAGATCTAACATCACTAAGGAAGATTTTTTGTTGAACATTCTTTTGGACAATCCACTTAAATGATTGTTGCTCAAATGGATGTATTTCACGGAAGAATTGACAAAAGATGGAACATGACCAATCAAATTAATTTGAGAGAGATCTAGATAAATTAGATCTTCAAGTTTCGCCAATTCTAATGGAATAGATCCTTCAAGATGATTATTAGACATAGAAAGTTCCATCAATCTGGACAAGTTTTTTATGAGTCTTGGAATTTTTCCCACAAAATGATTATTGCTTAGATCCAATGAAGTGATGGATGTGTTAAAAATGTTGATTGGGAGTGTACCAATAAGGCCATTGTCATTCAACAACAAAAACTCCAAATGATTGGGGATTGTCAAAATAGGTCCTTCAAGCTTATTGTTTGAAAGTTTCAAGAATATAAGTCGATGCTCAACTCCAAATATGTCCTCTGGTAACTCTCCAGACAATTGATTATCAGAAAGATCTAATGTATCCAATAAGTTCATTTGGCCTAACTCATGTGGAATTGAACCTTGGATGTGGTTTCTAGCCAAGTTTAGAAATTGAAAATTTGGATAAATTGAACTAATATTGATGTGAGGCATCTGACCAATTATGATATTGTAAGACACATCAATTATCCTCATTTTAGGAAGGGGACGCAATGGTAGCTTGAAAGTACCAGTAAAAGAGAAATTTCCAACAAGAAGTTCAGTCATTTTTGTGTTGTTTTCTAACAACCAATGAGGAAAATCTCCTTCCAACCTACAACTAGTGAAATCTACACTAGTCAAATTGTTTTGGTAGAGAAGAAAATTGGGGAGTGGAAGGGAATTAGTCTCGGTTGTTGATGACAAACTAAGCACTTGTAATTGAAATTTTGGAATCGCAGTTTGCAAACTATGTTGTGAGTCCAATATGACTTTGTTGCCTTTACCATAGATGAACTTGAGGTTTGAAAGATTGGCAAATGGTGTGAAAGAAATAGGGACCTCAAATTGGTTTCCTATAAAGCCAAAATGTTCAAGTGATGTAAGACTTGCAAGGTTAGAATCAAACTTTCCATTGAAGTGATTTTTAGAAAGTTCCAACAAACGAAGAGATGTCATGTTAACAAAAGATGAGGGTAGCGGTCCCTCAATTTCGTTATAGCTTAGGTCTAACTCTTCTAGCTTCTTCAACTTAAACCAATCTGAAAAATGAAATTTTGACCCAAAAAAATATCACATAGGAGACATAATGAAAAAAATATAAATATTTCAACAACAAAAAAAAAGTGTATAGAATAAATTTGTGGAGAATAACATAAAAAAATAATTTAATAACTGAAATGATAAATACAATTACCAGTGGAAGGAAGGGTGCCATTTATAGTACAATCCAAAAGAGATAGAACTTTTAAAGAGGTCAATTCTCCAATACTTCTAAAAAACTCGTTTTCCAGGTTCTTATTGTGGTCCAATGTCAAGTGTTCTAGGTTGGTTAAATCACGAAAATCTGCACAATAGATAAAAAAAAATTATATGAACCTTAATTTAACCGAAATGAAACGAATTTATAGCAAGAGTAAATTTAATAAATAATGTATTACTACCTCTAGCAATAACTGTTCCAATAATTTTATTATCACTCATAGAAAGCACCCTAATAGATGAGAAAGCTCGCAATGATTCCACCAGTTTGCTTCCATTTATCATATTATTATCTAAAGCAAGGACATCCAATTTGCTTAGATTTTTCGAGCCTGAAACTAAAAAATGGAAATAAATTTTAATTTGGGGGAATATGACAAAGAAAATACGAAAACTATAAACAATTTATAATTAGGAGATAAGTATGCTTTTTTACAAATATAAATACAGAAATTTAACAAAATATGATGATTATGCAACTAGCATGAAGACAACTGATTAGAATTTTTTTTTACATCAATTGCTTAAATACCTGGGTGGACAACAAAACTTTTGATTCGGTTATAACTTACATCGAGAATCTCCAAACTGGTTAAAGCCAATAATCCTAATAGAGAAAAATAGAGAATGACTTATTATATTGTCATTCATAGAGTAAAGTTTTTTTTTTCCAGAGTAATGGTTACATATTTTCAACTCATGTTATAAAAAAATATTAAATGAAAAAGTAAAGCATTTAATATCTTAAAAATATAACATGCATATATTTAATATTTACCATATAAAAGAAGTAGGAGAATATTATAGGAGAATTTAAAAATATTTTTTTAACTCATTCAATAGAAGTATTACATTGGAAAATGTGTCTTTGCTTCAGTGCTACCCCAGCATAAAAATGGTTGACAAGTACTTCCTCCATTTCTAAACTCTTGATATTTAAGATTAATACATACTCCCTCTAGACTGAAATATAAGCAAAAAAAAAAAAAAAACTGAATCACACCCTTTAAGAAAGTTAGTTAGCATCATTTAATTTTGATAATCTCAATAAAAATATTTACTCATTTCCTAAAGTACCCTTACATTTAATTGCATAGGACAAAAAAGAGAATGTGGTTGGAAATAAAACTTTAATTAAATGAAGGGTATTTTGGAGATGATATCATTAAATTGGAGAGAGTTAGTTAAAATTTGCTTATATTTTAGTCCAACACACATACAAATTTTTTTGCTTATATTTCAGTCCGGAGGGAGTACAACTTAAGAAACATTTAATACTACTCACACATAATATATCTAGTCTAAAATACCCTCATTTAATGATGGAACAAGTTGTGAAAATCTAGGTCATGTTAAATAGGGGTATATGTGAAAGAAAATAATTAATGAGCCTTGGAATATGTAAAACATCAAGAGTTTAGGAGCGGATGGAGCAATTAATAAAAATGCGTTGAAAACTGGAAAATAGATTAAAAAAATAAAGAATAATTAGAAAGACATGATCCTGTTAGAAACAAATATAGGAGTATATAATACGGATTTAATCACTGGAACAATAATAGATAGAAGTTTTAGAAAGCAAGTGTATATAATGAGAACCATAACATTTTCAAAATTAAAAGACGAATACTTAGGAGACCCACCATTGATGCGCACGAGTCACCTCTAAGTCCAACCACCATAAGAAAATATTATCATAAAGTCATTGTCAATGTGATCAACCACAAGAATATAGTACATCAAGTTAACAAGAGTTTCAAATCTTTTATGGAAATTGATAATGTAATAATGAACGATGAGACCATTCTAATATCATTATTCGAGATAAATAAAGAATTTTTTTTTATAAACAAAAGGATTTTATTGATAAGTTGTAGCCGAACTTAGCATATAAAGTGTGTCAAAGCTCGCAACAATAAGTGTGTTAAATGAACAGAAAAGAGCAAACCCAAAATCCAATCCATGCCATCTAGATACCGGTACGGGCATGTAGGAATACAAAACTCTTATCCAAAAGGAACTTTACATTTAATTAGCGCACAAATATGCACTGGAAACAGACATAAATAGCGAATAAGTTAATAATTAATCTAAAATTGATATTGGTTTATTGTGATATAATAGACACTAATGTCTATCTATTAGTACATACATATACAAATACTATACTATTCATTAAATTAAATAAACAAAACAAATCATGGAATGTAAAAATTACTTCTAATTAAGATATTGTTTAATATATTCTGAAATGATATAATAAATATTTAAAATATATTTTAGATATTCTAACATAGAGCATAACAATACTGACCACTTATATCTAGTGATCCTTCTAATTGATTTCGACTTTTTTTTTTTGGTGAATAAAAAAAAAAAGTCGAAATCAATTAGAAGAATCACTAGATATAAGTGGTCCAAACCAACTTAGAGATGAAATAATTTTGTTGCTGAAACAGTTTGAACTCAACTTTAGGACTTGTAAATTGGTTGGTCACGTAAATCCATCATGATAAAAAAATTGAAAGAATCTAGTTATCAGTACTCACTATATATATAAGAATAAGGAACATGCATATCTATGGAGCCATATCTACTTTAATATAAAATACTATCGAATAATGACAACTAACCTAAACGCCACAAGATACTCTCATTCAACTGGTTTCCAGCTAAGTCAAGGATCTCCAGAGACCTCAGTTTTGATATATCTAGCAATATATATACTGATTAAAATTACATATATTTTTCAACCAAAAGTAAATAATGGTGAAGATTTCTAATATGAAAAGTGTGACATACTAAAAATTGATCTTAGAGTCAATTGATTATATCCTAAATTTAAAGACTTGAGCGATGAAAGCCCACTAAGAGCAGATGCAATATCACTATCATTGAAGTTGTTGTCAGACAAGTCAAGGACCTCAAGATTCTTCAACATGGAGCATAAACCTGCAAGGTATAGTGTGTTACATTACAAGTATATTTACCTTGAAGCTATCAACATTCTTCCTATAAAATCCACTCCTTAACTTTATTAATGAAATGGGAAAAATTATCCTACCTTGAATATGAAGATCTGAGTCCAATCCAGTTCCAGACAAATATAGTTTTTTCAAAGATGTGAATCCTCCGAGGGATGACAAAATGTCATTAGTCAAAGAATTGTAACTTATGTCAAGGACCTCCAAATTACGCAACTTCGATGACAGAGTTTCAAAAACTAAGGTATACACATGTATTAGTGCAAAGGTTGTGGAAGAAGCCAACAAATTTTGGAAAAATTGTACCAAAAATTAAAAATAGGTTTATTACATCATCATAATAATAATAATAATCTGAAATATTATTATTGTCATTTCAAAAAGAAAAAAAGTAAAATAAGAAATCCATATCCTGCAGCCTCACCGTAGAATGTAGTTGCATTGAACCTGTTCAATCGTATATATAGGCGTCTAAGTGATGAAAGTCCATCCAAACAAGATAGAATGCTGGCAGCGTTATCCATATTATTGACACTCAAGTTAAGGACTTCCAGATTTTCCAGTCCTGCAAAGTATGTAAATTAAAGTGGAAATAATTATTAACAGATTCATTTTCACTAAGTAAACAATGTTCAAGACATAGAATTTGTATGAAAATAACCTTCATTGACTGTACAACCAACTATCCCATTAAATGACAAGTCAAGACTCTTCAAATATTTGAAGTCAAAAAAATCTGAGTAATTCAGAAACCCATGATCTGGCCGGAGGTAATAAAGATTGAGTTTGGTCACTCTCCTTGTGGAGGAGTCGCACTCGACTCCTGCCCATTGACAACAATCTGTGCCGTCCTGCTCCCAAGACAAATGGAAGCCGACACCAGAATTTAGGCCCCAAAGAGCTTCTCTCTCTTCCTTCCAACACCCTTCACAGTGCATCACTTCCAACAAAACAAAAATCAATAAAATTACGCCTACGTTCTTCATTTTCATCTTCATATTTTGTAGTAATAAAGGATTTGGCAGTTTAAATAAGAAACTAGATGAACGCCACAGTGGAAAAAAGTAGAGAGAAAGTAAAAAACTAGGTGGAAAAATGAAAAGAAAAAAAAAATTTGTGGATTCACAATGTATCATAAAATGACACTTAACCAGAGTTGGATAGATTTATAATAATATAGATTAGAATGCATCACCAATTAACCAGTTTGTGACTCTAGGCGAATCAGCCAAGTTTTAGTCAAACTTGGTGGCTAACGCGGTATACAACAGCAGGTTAGTCAAAATTTCTTGTCATAGACTTCCTTGCATTTGCATGTAATATACGGCCCCGTGACGGTGATCTGTTTGTACTCTTCATATTCAACTTGTTGGGAAATCTCATGTGACTTTCAAGATAGTGTATATAAGTTGGAGGCAATCAGCCAATTTAGTAAGGTTGAATCTATTACATTTATTCTATTACATGTGTATAAAACTCTTCTTTGGTTACTATTCATGTGTCACATGTTGCATTGTGGTTAAAAAAATTTCCACTCTTTTTTTATGTGCATTCAAGCCATTTATTTGTCTTTTGTTTGAATGGTCCAGATTGACTAATAAATATCTTTACTCAATATTTTTATTTTGAGTGTGTTGTGAATGTATCATGCTAATAATAATATGATTATAATATTCTTTCAAAAAGTAACTATATTATTTTGTTCATCCATTATTTTACAAAAAATAATTATTAAATATTACTAATACAATTTTAGATTTAAAATAGAATTCTATTAAAAAATGTAATTAATAGGATTATTCGATTTGGATGATTATTTTATTGCGTTTTAATATGATTAAAAAAATGTAATTATAGGATTATTTCATTATATTTTTTAATATGATTATTGTATTCTATAATACTTTTGGACTTAAAGATTCATAAATCAAAAGTTACACTATAATTATATGTTATCTATGAAATTTTGAGAACTCATTTTTTCAACAACATCCATGCCATTGATTTATCTTTTAGTTAAACGATCTAGATTGTACAGTGATTAACAAATATTTTTTGTCAAGATTTCTTCCATTGTGTTTGTTGTGGATATATTATGCTATATTATTTTTGTCTGAAAATATGATTATAATATTTTTTTTAAAAAAGTAATTATATTATTATAAATAAAATAATAAAATTCCATTAATATTTTGCTCATCTATTATTTTACACAAATAATTACTTTATTTTACAATAATCTATCAACCATATAAAATTATTTTTAACTTAGAAATCGTATAAAATTATTTTAAATAATATAAATAAATATTTTATTGATTAATATTATTAACATGCTTAATTAAATCGTAGTCGCTTGCATGCTTCATTAGCATAAATTTGCCTTAGAGGTTGAGTTGCACGAAGGATACAACTCACTACAGTCTAAAAGTTCAACATGTAAATTCGCCTTATGGATGGATGAACGCTACCACCCCTTAAACCAGCAAAGGTCACTCTAAGAATAGATAAAGGTTGTCATCTTTGAGATTGAGCTGCACGAAGGATGCAAGCAAGTACTGTATACAAGTCCGACAATATTTAAATAAACTTACAATGACTATTTAACTCTTTTAGTAAAAGTAATTTTATAAAAAAATATTTTAACTGAGTAATTAATATTTTTTATATAAGTGTATATTACATTTGCAAATTAAATAATATAAAGTTAAGAAAATACATAAAATTATTTCTATTACACTATTTAGGACACGGGATACTTTTTTTTATTTTTTAATTTGAGAATAACTTTGCATTATTAACGTATAAACTATGTGTATTTATGATTTTATTCATATAAGTTTTTTAAACTTAGTAGGTACGTTTTTATTCACCTATCTATGTATACAAACACGGGTAGCATTTTTACAAAATATTGTGAAGATATGTAAAGGATTTTTCCTTGAACATGATATAAATTAATTTTTTTACAAGAATTATGCAAAAGGTTTATTATATTTAATATTATTTAAAGCATATGTTAACATATGCTTTAAATAATATTAAATATAATAAACCTTTTGCATAACTATTGGAATACAATTATAATGACTATTTAACTCTTTGATAAAAGTAATTTTATAAAAACATTTCTATATTTTTTTTAAATATGTGTATATTATATTAAAAAATAACATAAAGTTAACGAAATATAGAAAGTAATTTCTAAAAATGATTGTTTTTAAGTTAAATAATATAAAAAACTTAATTAACAAATATTATTAAATTAATTAATTACAATATAATTGATGAAAACATTATAAAATAAATATTTATATAAATTATGATTAAATAACATAAAAAAGAATAATATGTAATAACTGGTGTGAACGCACGGGTAACGTACTAGTTAGGTCTAAATCCTAAATTCTAATATGGTATCAAAGTCTATTCTAATAAGTGTTGCTGGGGCTATTGAGCCATCCACTATAGGATCATTATCGGATCACCCACAAATGTCCAACCAAGCAAATTTCAAGCTCTAGATGTCTAGTCTTCAGTGTGGGGGTGTGTTGGAAATCCCATAAGTGGGAGGCAATGTTCACCTTATAAGTTGATTTTTTAAGATGGGTCTTGCTAACCAGTATGCTTAGGGTATTAGTTAAGGAATTAAAAGAGGAAAAGTTTTATTGGAAATCATATAGGAACACATTTAAAAGTTATAGGGAAATGTATTTTTTCGTATCCCAATAAAAACCTTTCTCTTTATACTACCTCAATTCCTTATCTTTTGATGTTTTAGCTTTTTGTTTTTGTTCCAAAACTCTTGATGTTTTACATATTCCAAGTCACATTAATTATTTTTTCACATGTACCCCTATTTAACATGGCCTTGATTTTCATAACTTCTTCCATCATAAATATTAAATGAGGGTATTTTAGACTAAATGTATTCTTTGTGAATAGTATTAAATGTTTCTTAAGTTGTGTTCATTAATCTCAAACATCAAGAGATAAGGAATGGAGGTAGTATTTCCTTAACCAGTACCCTTTAGGGCACTAGTTGGTATTTGTCTTGTAAGATTTTCTTTTTTTTATAGCAAAAAGCGACATGCAGAGACAAAGTAAGGACTAAGATCCCAACTAGGTTGGCACCGAAGCCTTACAAATCTACTACAATACACGAATATCATATAAAAAGGAAGAGAACAAAAGCATGGGTGGACATAAACCAAGACCCATGTACAATCATCTGAACTTATAATTAGGAAGTCCATATCTATTTTGGAAAAAAACAAATTCCCTAATAAAAGGAGGAATTAAATCCCCCCACAAAAAACCTTGTACAGTTATACCATAGGAGGCAACTTTATCTGCACAAGTGTTGCCTTCCCGGTAGATATGTGAGAACTTAAAGTTCATGCTTTTGAAATTTCCTCAATTTCCAAGGGACTAAACCTGGTGAGGTGAAAGCAGATATGACCAGAAGAGAATCGCATTCCAACCAGAGATTGTTCCAACCTTTTTCACTTGCTATTTCAATAGCAAACATGGCTGCAATTAATTATGCGTTAAGAGCATATGTATTACAAACGTTAGTTGAAAAACAACCCAAAATAGCTACATTGTGATCTCTAAAAATTCCTCCACAGGCTGCAAATCTAGGAGCACCTCTGGTAGATCCATCAGTGTTATACTTGATCCAAAAACAATTTGTAAGAATAAATTACACTCCCCTCCCAAATTATAATGTTAATATTACATCGTCTTATATACAATTTAGTCCATTTAACTTAAAATCATTAAAATTAGGGGTGTTCACGGGTCGGGTTGGACCAGATTTGGCCAAACCCATGACCTAACCCATTTGAATTTGAACGGGTTGGATTGGGTTGGTTTTTTGAAATTCTTTTATAAAACCCAACCCAAACCAACCCATTTAAAAAAAGTTAGTTTGGGTTGGGTTAACGAGTCAAAACATATTTTTTTTTATAAAAAAAAATCAGTATTTTTTATAAGGTAAAATTTAATTAAAATACACTTAAATTCAGTACAAAATTGATACCGTAAAGTAGGATAAGATTTATAATCTTTACCCAAATTTGTCATAGTGATATAAAAAGAATAAACAAAAGTAAATTCCTAAAATCCCATGACTCCATCCCTGTTACTCATGTGCCCTACCCTTAAGTATTTATTTTAGAATAAATTACAGTGACACTTTCTCAATTTTATTCTAATTACATATGCACCTCTCCTTTTTTAGACATTTCTTTCGCATCCCTTCTATGTAACAGTGTTAACTTCCGTAAAAAAATTTAAGTAAATTACGTATATACCCTGAAACTCAGAATTTGATCTCTTCACTCTCAATTTCCCTCAAGCAGGCTCTGAAAGAACTAAAGACCAAACCCATCATCAACCAACAAAGCAAAGAAGAGGGGAAAAAACGGTCATGAACAATCGAGAACAACAACAGAACACGAAAGCATTAACATGATAAATCAGTATTCACCATAAAAATTGAAGTTACAGAACCAATATTGACCAAACAAATAGAAGTTTCAGAACCAATACAACAACAAGAGGATAAAAAATATCAGAGCCAGATTTAAGAAAAAAATGCTAAGAAGAAGATTGAAGAACAATACATAACAGAACAATCAAGAACAATAGCAGAAAAATAGATCAAATTCACAACAAAAAAAAAAAAAAATCAAATCACCCCCATCCAAAACCCTCAGTCAACATTGAACCCACAAATCACAACCGATGACCCCTAAACAAAACCCTCTTTGAAGGCTGAACCAACAAATCACAAGCAACCAAAACCCTCAGTGAATTGTAGATCTCGCCGCCTACACGCGCACGATGGCGACGGGACGCGGCGACGAAGGGATGGAGGAGCGAAGAGAAGCGGGTTGATGGCGTCGACGGTGGTGCAATGGGGTGGCGTTGATGGTGCGACGGAACGGCGCTGGTGGCTCAACTGGGAAGGGAAGAGAGAAAATGCGAAGGTGACACAACGGTAGACCGTGAAGGGGTCAGATCTGAAAAGGCTGATGGTGGGGGAAGGTTCTGGAAAAAAAAAAAAAAAAGCTAATTAATATTTTAATTATGTTTAAATATTAGTTTGTTTATTCTGCATATTATTTATTTGGACGAGAAATTCTGCAAGTGTTTTTTTTATGGTAACTGGGTTTGATTTTGAAAAACACCTGAAACTCAGATTTTTTTAATAAGTGCCTGCAAAGAAGACAAGGGCATTATAGATTAAAAAAAAATCATTAAAAGATATGTGCTGGACACATAATCCATTAGAGTTAACGGATTAACAATGTTAAGAAATTAGGGGGTGTCAGTATAATAAATAAGAAAAAGTTAGAAGATTTTTTGTAAGATGAAAAAAGAAAAGGTGCATATATTTAGAGTAAACTTGAAAGGATGTCATCATAATCTGCTCTTCATTTTAATTGCAAGTTATAACATTCATTTGAAAGCTTTTACTTCCCACTTATGATATAATAATAATAATAATAATTTAATGTTAACGAACGAATTCACAGGTCAGGTCAATGCATTCAAAAATCAAAACCCATAATCCACGCATCAACGAGTTTGAATGCTTTGATTCGGATTCGATCCAAACACACAAAGTGAACACCCCTAATTAAAGTCAGCTACTTTGGCCTCCTCTAGGTTTAAACCAAACTGCAGTGCTGCACAATGGTCAATGCGTTTTCCAACACGCGCATCTCCCAAGTATCGATCCCAGCACCATAGACACACCACAACCAGGTTTACCACAAAACCAAATTTAGCATTTGATCTGTGACTCACAAATTTAATATATATAACTATTTATAATGGTTCAACTATATAATATACTAAATAATATATAATAATATGTTCCTATAATATTATTTTGATCTCGATAATAATATTTAACAACTAATTGTTATTATCTTATTCTTAATATGATTTAATATTTCTTACTTTATACATCTTCACTAGACTTATTTATGGTCCAACAAAATAATTTTTAGTAAGAGAAATGCTATGGTCACACTCTCTTAACCACACTCTCACTCATTGGTCCACATCATCTATTTTTTCCAACCTCTCACCTGGTAACCAACACGGGTGGACTTTAACCCTTTTTCTTATTTTATTTTATGGGATTTGAAGAGTTGGGCACACACCTCTGTTTTACTACTCCTCTCTATAATCTATTACGTATTTCATCTCCATGCTCCCTCTCTCTGGTACATTCTTGCCGCTCCCACTCTCCCATTGTGACCATCCATTTGAAAGTAATCAATCACTATTGCAAGCATTCTTAATAGTTGCCACCCACTGTTAAGTTTTTATTATCCAAAGGTTCTTGCCACCCATTGTTCGTGTGACACTCTTGCGAGGGGAGTAAAATTCACCGCCAGAACAAATCAGGTAATAAGAATACAATTTTTTATTAGCAAAATTTGTAAAAAAATTATTTTAATATTATTGGGTCTTAAACCCCTATCATCTTTTTGAGAGTTCATATGGTTCTCGGGGCAAAGAATTGTTATAAATTTCACTTTTTGATTTTTCTAAAGTGTTTTTTTATTTGAAATGTTAGGAATTGATTAATGGAACCTATTGATGGAAGCGGAGAGCATGTTGTCATCATTGAGACTGCGGAGAATAATTCACGTGTCAAGGATTCAGAGGCTAATCAAGAACCTTACATAGGAATGGGATTTGTTAATGGGAGTGGAGAGCATGTGGTCAATGAAACTGCAAAGAATGATTCATGTGTCAAGGATTCAATGACTAATAGTAGTCAAGAACCTTACATAGGAATGAAATTTGAGTCACAGGAAAGCACTTGTTCATTCTACATTCAGTATGCTAAATGCATTGGATTTGGTGTATCCATTAAAACTAGTCGTCATTCTAAAGCTTCTTCTAGACAATTTATTGATGTTACACATGCTTGCACAAAATATGGGAAGAAACGAGAATCCACTGCGCAAAACCCGCGTCCTTGTTTGAAGGTGGAATGTGATGCTAGCTTACATATCAAAAGAAGTTGCGATGGTAAATGGGTTGTCCACAGTTTCATAAAAGATCATAATCATGACCTTTTTCCAACACATGCGCACTATTTTCCTTGCCATAGAGGCATCAATAAATCTCAAAAGCAGTGTTTTGAAACTTTGCAACATGTTGGAGTGAGAACAAGTAAAATATATGCCACAATGGCCAAACAACATGGAGGATATGAGAACATTGGCTGCTTAGAGAAAGATATCAGAAATCATTTAGACAAGAGTCATCGTTTGGCTTTAGAATCCGGGGATGCAAATGCGATGATGGAGTGTTTTATGGTCATGCAAGAAGAAAATTCAAGATTTTTTTATGCTATTGATTTGGATGATGAAGATCGTGTTAAAAATGTATTTTGGGTGGATGCAAAAGGTAGAGATGATTATCAAGAGTTTGGAGATGTGATTTCGTTTGATACAACATATATCACAAATAGGTATAAAATGCCATTTGCTCCTTTCATTGGTGTGAACAATCACTTTCAATCAAGGCTACTTGGCTGTGCATTACTAGCAGATGAATCGTCCAATACTTTTGCATGGTTGATGAGAACATGGCTTAGAGCAATGGGTGGCAAGCCTCCAAATGCAATAATAACTGCTCAAGACAGAGCAATGAAAGTGGCTATTAGAGAGGTATTTCCAAATACTCGACATCGTTTTTGCCTTTGGCATATACTTAGGAAGGTACCTGAGAAGCTTAGTTATGTGTTTAGAAAGCATGAAGATTTCATGGGATATCTTAACACATGCATGTACAAGTCTTGGTCAAAGCAACAATTTGAAGATAAATGGCAAGAAATGGTCGAAAAGTTTCAAATATCAGGGGATGAGTGGATTCAATCTTTATATGAAGACCATGAACAATGGGTTCCTATTTACATGAAGGATACATTCTTTGGTGGTATGTCAACAACTCAAAGATTAGAGAGCATCAATTCTTTTTTTGACAAATATGTAAACAAGAAAACTTCATTGAAAGAATTTGTTGAAAAATATAAAGTTGCTTTAGAAGATAGAGAGGAGGCAGAAAAGCAAACTGATTTTAGTACAGGGCATAAACATCCTATTCTTAAGACTCCATCACCTTTTGAGAAGCAAATGTCAATGATTTACACACATGAAGTGTTCAAGAAATTCCAAGCTGAAATTTTGGGATTATCTGGATGTCATCTTATGAAAAGGAATGAAGAAAGTCATATGACCACTTTCATAATCTTAGACTTTCAGAAAAATGACGAATTTGTTGTAGAGTGGGATGCATGTAAAGAGGAAATTTCTTGCTTATGTCGTTTGTTTGAGTATAATGGATATCTTTGTAGACATTCATTAATGGCACTCCAAATTGTTGGTGTCTTTGTTGTCCCATCACGCTATATATTGAGAAGATGGACCAAAGAAATTAGAAGCGAGCATTATAGAAGGAAAGTGAAAGAAGATGTTTCTTCCAAAAAGAAAGATATGACCATTTATATCAAAAGGCTATTGAATTTTTTTAGGAAGGATCATTAAGTCATGAGAGTTATAATTTTGCAAGCCATGCACTTGAAGAAGGCTTGAAACGATGTGCAGCCATTAATAGATGTCTGAAAATTGACAAGGAACCTATGGGTAAGGGCATTTTAAATGAGAAGCCACTACTTGATCCTCAAGTGTCAAAAACAAAAAGGGGCACCAAGAAGAATAAAGAGTGGGATTGAGAAAGGTCGTAAGAGGACATACACTGGAAAAGTGAAAAAGGTTAGACATACTTATTATACTGTGAATTTGAATTTGATTTCTCATTGTCCTGTGTTTGTTGTCATGTTATTATTTGAATTTGAATTCTAGATTGGTTCAGAAAGAAGCAATGACCACCATTGATGCTCTCAATGATGAAGTGATGGCTACATCAACAAGAATGGTATGAAAACCTTATTTTACTTCTATTTATTTATTTTTCCTTTTGGTGATAATTTAGATTGAGTTAATTCATTGTTTAATTAATAGCTGTACTTTGAGTTACCACCTAACACTCTAGTTTTATTCTTTTTTGCAGGCACAATAATAATGCTGACATGAACATTATAGGGGCTTTTGCTTGCAGGCACAATGATAATGTTGATATAAACAATTGCTGATTTAGGAAAAGGATTATGATATGAACTTCTTTAGATATTTGTTTTTTCTGATTCTGATTTAATACAAGTGGATATGAACTTGTACATATCTTTTGGGTATTTTTTTTTTGTTAAAGACACGATGATTCAACTGGATGATTCTTTTTGGGTATCTTTTGGATGGATATAAACTATTGCTATTTTTTTGTCTATAGAATACCTATTTTCATTCCTTTTGTATTTATAATAACTGATATTATGATATTTATAAAAAGGATTCAGATATGTGTAGAAATGGATATTCAAATCAAAAGGATTCTGATATTCTGATAATTCGAAAAGGATTAGATATTCTGATAATTAGAAAAGGATTCTGATATTTAGAAAAGGATTCAGATTTGTATTTATATCTGATATTTATAATTTTGATTTTATATAGTGTATTTATATAGTTTTTTTTTTAAACATAAGCCAATGAAGTTAGTTTAATTAGAATAATAGACATTTGTAGTTGCATCCAGCAACAGGCAACTCTGTGCCAAGGACTGAACGACTAGTAGTCCATACAAGAACATGAACCATGTTCAAAATGGTTATCTCCATTTACAGTCACATTCATTTGAGATTAATTTCTTTTGATATTAAGTTCATTCAAGAATTGCAATCTTCACAGATTCCCATATTTCATATGACAATGCGAAGTGGTGTCTTTGGGGGTGTACTAATTAAGCCAAAAGCAACAATGATATTCCTTTTGCTTAGTAAAAAAAATTGACAAATTGTTAAAATGATAATCAAGTAGGATTGACTTGGGAACTAATAATCTCTATTCAATATTTTGTGATTACACTAGCATGCCTTTAAATGGCTTTACTTTACAAATCAAAAACATAAATTGTATTTATTAGCCTATAAATGGCTTTACAATTTGAAGCAAAAAAGATCACTAAAGCTGAATAAATCTCCATCTAAGTTTTTGCTCTTTAACCACTTTTATAAAAAAAATATCAAGCAAGTTCCCAAGCTTTTTCACTTCAAGCTACTGCTCTAGAATGTTGGTGGGTGAATGATATGGACTTCCACTTCAAGCTACAACTTCATATTGTGCAGATGCAAAATTGAAGGAAAATTATAGGCTTTCTCTCTCGTGACATTGTCGTGTAAAATAACAAATATCAGTATTCTCAAACACTTCTTGGTCCCAAAATGTAAAATTGACTGGCTCTGTTTATTGTGATCTGCACTATGGTTACTGACTATGATTGACCCAGTTAAATCTGTCTCGAAGCTTGTTGCTTGAACCTGCAAAAAAATTTCAACATGAATTCAAATATGCAAGGAAAGGACAATCTAAAGCAAGAACTAACTTCACTCAGTTTGATGAATCCTGGCTCCTCAGCGTCTATTATCATGCTATATCATATCCTGTAGGAAAATAAACAATTATATTTATTAAAGTTGAATGCATATTACTGCATAGCATAAGAGACTCGGGCATGAATCATGTAACATCTACACCAAATTTTTTATCAATCAGCCAATGGAATGGTCGTGAATGTGGTTCCTAGAGGCAGAGCCATAGGTCACATGAGCACTACCCTGAGCAAAATTGTTTACTGCAACAAAATCAAAAGGGCAAAACAATATGTGAGCATAGAACAGTAGAAGAGTGAACAGAGTGAAGACAGCAAAATAAAACATCAGAGATAGTGCCACAGAACAAATCAAGGCTGAAAAAACCAGAAAGGTGCCAGAAAAAATTAGAATTGGCCGGAGAAAGTGCCACACAATAGTGTTTCGTCATGTTTCAGAACATAAAAATGCACAAATAGGGTTTTGATTTTGAACCCCAAATAAGGTGAATGATGAATTCATGTTGTGGGTTAAAGAGGAATTTTCAACGAATTGATGTTGTGGGGTTATAAACGCAGAAAGGAGCCTCAATGGTCGAGGTCGGCGGCAGCGGCGTGCACCAAGCTGGTGCGGCGGATTGGGGGAAGGGAGGAGTGCGGGGGTGGAGATATGGGTGGTGGCGGGGAGGGAGGGCGATAGTGGTGCTGGCATAATGAGGCGGTAGTGCAAGGGTGGAGGCGAGGAGGGAGGGCGGCAGCGGTGCCGACACAATGAAGTGGTGAAGAAGGTGAAGGTGGCGGTAGCAGAGAGGATGGATTTGGATTGGGTGCAGGGGAAATTGGAGGATTTGCGTAGGTCGTGAATTTGTTTGATGGAAACGACATTGAAGTCTTGAGTTTTGTGATTCAATAAAAAAATTTAAAATTAAATTAAATAAAAGTTATCATAATTGATACAAACGGGGAGTGCCAGTTACCAAGTGAGAGGTTAGAAAAAACGGGGAGTGTGGTTAAGGGAGTGTATTAGAGTGTGACCATAGCATTTTTCTTTATAATAATAAATGATTATGTAAATAATTGATATTAATTTATGATGTGATTGTTTTTTGGCTTTTTTAAGACATGGTATAAATTTTTCAAATTTTTTAATACAGATCGGATCATACGATTTAATAAATGACACATTGGTTCGACCATTAACCCAATGACTAAGTTCCTTGACCGAGTTGATCATCTGTTTGGTTTTTAAAACTTTGTGTGTGTGTAAAGTTGTATATCTTATATTAAATTTTATAATAATTATATTTTATTTAATAATAGATATTTAATATAAACAAATTCATTTAAAAAGTTGTACGTTTAATATATATATGTATATATATATATATATATATATATTAGTATGATATTTATTAAATTCAATAAATATATTATATTTAAAAAATATAATATATATATATATATATATATTAAAATTAATTACATGTTATAGTTAATTAATATAAAGTAATACTATTTAAGAAACATACCAATTTATTTAAATATTTATAAAAATATTATATTAATAAAATCAGTTAAATCTATGTTAATACTTGTGTTTAATTTTATTTTACTTATATATATATATATATATATATATATAATTTTAAATTTGATTATTTTAAAATATTTTTGTGAAAATAATAATTCAAAACAGATATCTTTTAAATGTATATTTAAAGGTAAAATTAAGAGAAATTTTTTTATATATATAGAAAAATATGTATAATTGAATAAAATATTTAAGATAGATTTTATGAACCAGTTTTTAAATAATAATAAAAAGTAATATATATATACACTAAAGTGTAATATATTTGTCATTGTTAAGGGAGGAGAGTATTATTTTATCATAGGGAGGAAGGATGATAAAATATTTATATCTTTCAGGGGGTGATTGTATAAATAATGTTTTAGGAATAAAAATGTGTCTATTTGAATCTATCAGGAGAGGGAAGTGTAATTTTTAACTTAAAAAGAAAGAACAGTGTAACATTCATATTTTTCATGAAAGAATATTGTAATTTACTCTAGTTATAATATCATTGCTAAGCCCATTCAGCTACACAATATTGTAAGCTATTATCGTCTTGTGTATTGTAGCATGAACCGCAGTCACTAACAACTTCGAATTGAACAAGAACACCTTCTATCTTATTAAGTTATTCTTAACATATTCGTCAGAGAAATTGTCCTTAACATGGATGGAAGATTTTATCAAAAAAAAAAAAAAAACATGGATGGAAGATAAATTACTCCATTCTTAGTCGAACAGGGAATTAATTTAATAATATTTGGAAATTGTTAAAATCTTCTCGATATGCGGTCTACTTGCAGGCAATTTCTACTGTGGACCTGTCAAGTAGGTGGTCCACCGGTGAGTCAGCTTTTATGTATCATTGGATATAAAGCTGAAATAAATTAACATCGTTAAGGGTACTAAGATTTAGTAAAAGTACATGAATAGTGATTTGATGAAGTGAATAATGATTTAACAAATTTGATCTTTTGTTTTTTGTCAAAGTGGTATTTGACTCAAGTTCCTTAAACAAGATCCCATATCCGTGTCTTGTGAATAGAGAAAATATAGCTATAAAAAGAGAGACTCCGCCAAAGAAGATCCGTAAGGTTCCACCGTATTAATCATTAGCAACCAATAACATTCTAACAAAAAAGAAAAAATAGAGGACTGTGATACTCTTCGGCTCCCTTCTAAAACACTCGCAAATAAGACGGGTGCAACTTTGTCAAAGTCTCATGGTCTCTGCCTTCTTGGTCAATGGTCAGACTCACCTTCTTTGCCATCTCTCCATGCTCCTACACTCTCACACTCACCACAGCTTCTCTTTCTCTACCTCACGTTCTCTCTCTCTTCTGTGATTGAGCTCTCGGTGAAGTTAAAAGAAACTACAAATGAGAACAGAGCTTCTCACAAGTCACAACTGCCGGAACAAGATTATAGCTGAGGGATTTCATGGAAAGCTATGGACAAGGAAGAAAACAACAGAAAGAGAAAACATTTTTTTATCTATTTCTATTTTTTAGTTTTTAAAACACTTGTTTTAGAAACAACTTTCAAGATTTAATAGATTTTAAATAAGAAATTGATTAGTGAAAAGAGTAAAACTGTTCTAGAAAATCATTTAAAAAAATAAAAAAAAATAGAAAGAGAAAGAAACAGGCTCTAAATTTTTTAGCAAGCAAATATATAATGAGAATCAAAACCTCTTCAAATTTAACGACAAAGTACTTAGGAGACCCATCATTGATGCGAGTCACCTTTCAGTCCAACCACCATAAAATATGATTATAAAAAGTCATTACCAATGTGATCATCCACAAGAATAGAGTACATCAAATTAACATTAATACTGACCACTTATATCTAGTGATCCTTCTAATTGATTTTGACTTAAATCAAGGGATTTGAGACGTCCAAGCCCACTTAGGGATGAAAGAAATTTGTTGCTGAAACTGTTTGAACTCAACCTTAGGAATTGTAACTTGGCTGGCCATGTAAATCCATCATTCTCTAATAAAAAATTGAAAGCATCCAGAGTTATCAGTACACACTAAGATTAAGGACATGCATACCCCAATGTTGCCATATCTACTTTAATATAATATTAAATTATCGAATAAATGACAACTAACCTAGATGCCACAGGATACTCTCATCCAAATTATTCGAAGCCAAGTCCAGGATCTTCAGAGACCTCAGTTTTGATATATCTAGCAATATATATACTGATTACAATTAATTACATGTATTTTTCAACCAAAAGCAATTGATGAAGATTTCTAATATGGAAAGTGTGGCGTACTGAAAATTGATCTCGGAGTCGATGCACTACTTTCGAAATTTAAAGACTTGAGGGATGAAAGCCCGCTAAGAGCTGATGCAATATCACTGTCATTGAAGTTGTTATAGGACAAGTCAAGGGCCTCAAGATTCTTCAACATGGAGCATAAACCTGCAATATATATATATATATATCCTGAAGCTATCAACCATTAAATTATGATACCACTGCTTAGCTTTATTAATCAATGAAATGGAAAAATTATCCTACCTTGAATATGAAGATCTAAGTCCAATCCAGCTTCGTCCAAATATAGTTCCTTCAAAGATGTGAATCCCCCAAGAGATGGCAAGATGTCATTAGTCAAATAGTTGTATCTTATATCGAGGACCTCCAGATTATGCAACTTTGATGATAGAGTATCAAAAACTTATATATATATATATATATATATATATATATACACACACACATCTATTAGTGCAAGGTTCTGGAAGAAGCCAATAAATGGTGGAAAAATAGAAGCAAAAATTGAAAAAGCCTTATCATCATCGTATATTATAATAATCAGAAATATTATTATTGTCATGATTTCAAATAAAAAAAGACAAATATGTCTAGACTCACAGTTGAATGTAGTTTCATCGAGCTGGCTACCTGTTAAATATAGAGACTTAAGAGATGAATGCTCTTCCAAACAAGATAGAACGTTGGTAGCATTATACAGAAAATTATAACTCAAGTCAAGGACTTCCAGATTTTCCAACCCTGCAAAGTATGTAAATTAAAGTGGAAATAATGATACATATGCCATATAATAGATTCATTTTCAGTAACTAAACAATAATCAAGACATGGAATTTGTTCAAGATCGAATTAATGACCTTCATTGTCTGCAAAACCATGAATCTCATCATTACGTGATAAGTTGAGACTATTCAAATCTTTGAAGACAAAAAAATCTGAGTAATTTAGATACCCATCCGACAACAACAGATAATGAAGATTGAGTTTGGCCACTCTTCCTGTAGAGGAGTTGCACTCAACTCTTACCCATTGACAACAATCCGTTCCGTCCCACTCATCCAACCCTAAACGGGAATTTAGGCCCAAAAGAGCTTCTCTCTCTTCCTTCCAACACCCTTCACACCACATCACTTCCAGTAAAACAAAAATCAACAAAAACACACTCACGTTCTTCATTTTTATCTTCATATTTCCTAATAGAGTGACTTTGGCCATATAAATAAGAATGTTGTGTGGAAATTTTGGTCATATTTCTTAATAGTCAAACTTGGTGCAGTTTTTCGCCATTTGACATAGTTATTATTGCTTTTCTCAACACTTTCAAAAAGCAGCACCTTAATTAGTGGAGGTAGTGGAAATTGCGTTTGCATGCAGTGTTCCATTATGGTGATTGCATTATAATATCACTTCTAAGCCCCAAATTTCACGCTGTAATTCATATCAGTTGTGCAATATTATTCGCTATTATTATTTGTATGCATTCTAGCATGAACCAGTCACTTCCAACGCCAAATAATGGAGGACCAGTGTTGGACAACACACCTCCTATTATATTTTATTATATTGTTCTTAACATTTTCGTTAAAATAGTTTATAGGCATGGAAGATCAATTACTCCAACATTTTTACACAGGAAAATTGTTAAATTCTTCTAGAAATATAATTAATTGTATTTGTGAAGTCCAACGTGGTAGAAACAAATGAAGACGACTTGACTTGACTTCACGTCAACCCGAAGGCCATAACCAAGAAAATCCAAAGAGGAATCCATCCTAGACATATTCGTTTCTAGACTTGCTTTCTTACTCAGGGAGTTCTTACAGCTTTTTTTATCATAACTATTTATAGAATGAAGAGAAAAAAAAAAGGTGAGATAAAATAAGTAAACAAAGTAATTGATATGAAATAGAAAAAAAATATAAATAGTAGGTTTAAATAACTTTTACGTTCCTGGTAAATTTTCAAATTTTAAATTTTTTCGTTGTTTTGAGTCCTTGATATATCAAAACTTTTGTTTTGAATTCCTATTGTTCAATCAAGTGATTACGTGACACCATCCGAACAGATCTTCCCAATATATATCAATCATTGAGATAACGTAACGTCATCACTTAACTCACAGAAGGGACCTGAAACAAAAATTTTAATATACTAAATACTCAAAACAACGAAAAAATTTATCAGAATTCAAAGTAAAATTTGAAAATTTATCAGGGATCTAAAAGTTATTTAAGCCTAAATAGTATTATATGTATAAATACAGAATGTGCAGAAATAATATATAACTCTTGTCTAAAATAGTTATCAACATAGTTTATATATCAAGACTAACCCACCATATTGATTGTCAAGTTAACATATCCTAATATCTTGGCATTCATTTTATAAAATTCATTCCTATACTATAATTTAGTATTCATTTTTGAACGAGAAAATTTTCAAAAACTATTTTAGACGGTTCTTTTTCATTAAGATACACTATTTCTCTTACACTATATATTTTATATAATTTAATTTTTATATATTTTTTATTTTCTCAAATATTATTATTTTTATTTAACTGATTTAAATTAATTTTTAAACTTTAAATCTTAACATATCACATCATATTGATAAACATAGAAATTATGTGTCTTAATTAAATAATATTACTTTCATAATTTTTTTCTCATTAAAAAAAACTTATCCATTTAGTTTGACCTTAATTCAATTTAATATAAAATCCTAATTATTTCAAAATCTTTTTTAGACAAGTGATTTTTCATTATTTAATAATGATGGTATTTTATATATATTTTTATTTAAATTTAAAAGTATCTGTTGGTGTGTGTGTGTGTGTATATATATATATATATATATATATATATATATATATATATATTAAAAAATTTAAATAATAATTTTTAACAAACTTGATACTAGTATTTATTTTATTGTTGTCATTTCACTAGGTGGAGGACCTCAGCGTAACAAAAGTGTCTTTGACTTTAGCATATGTCGTGACAAATGGTTCCAATACTCATCATACTTATCCTATTGATTTTCATTCTATTATAAAGTAAACCCTCATTTTCGTTAATAAAATATATAAGAGGTGACAATTTGGTGCCTAAAAGATTTTTATAGGTAAAATAGTCCTTGAAAGTTTTTTCTATTGAGCATGTTAGTCCTTCTATCGCTCTCATTCCATTATATTGGCAAATTAATCCCAAACAGTACCTAATTATAGGCAATTTAGTTCCTTAAAGAATTATACATTTAGCTGAATTAGTCCTTCAAAGTTATGTATCACTGACAAATTAATTCCTAAAAAGACTAACATGCCCAACGGAGAAAACTTTCAAAAACCAAATTGTTAGCGCCTATATCTTCCAGAGATGAAAATGGAAAATTACTCTTCTATTATATTTTGATCGCATATCTTGTGTGTCTTGCTTTTCATTTGAGGAAAATACTCATCATCTATTCCTATTTTGCTTGGTTCATTACAAGAAAAACATAAATTTAAGTCAAAGCTGACGCTAATGATTAAAAGTCGATGCTAATTGTTATTTTATGTTGGTTAGGCATTGGTCTCGAGGCTGTCGTTAAAAAACTCGACACAAATGTGTTTGTGTCGAACAAAAAAAATCCATCACTTATGAGAATCATTTTTTGCTAGTTAGAGTCAGCTGAGCGAACACTAACAAGAAGGACAACACACAACAAAAAAAAAACATTTATCATTGTTGTAGCGGCTCCCTCTCGCTCTTCCTCCTATTCTTCTTTCTTTCTATCTCCTCCTCTCGCTCTCGCTACCTGCTGCTCAACCCTCAGCCAAACTCAATCCACTCACTATAGTTCCTCAACCCTCAACCACCTTGGTGTCTTATGATCTCTTTCTTCTTGCCGCCCAACCCTCATCTCAACCACCTACAACACATGAATACATAAAAAAAAAATGGAGATAACCATTCTAGATATCCAATGTCAAAGGTTCAAAAACATTACCCACAATAACAATGTCCTCTCCCTTTCTCACCAAAGCTTTTTCTCCCTCGCATCACCAAAGTTCCTCAAACAGACAAACCGTGGAGTCGTTCTCCCTGTGAGGTCCGACAAGACAGAGGGGGTTTCACCGCATCAGAGGTTCGGGTGCAAGTGGTAAGATCTAACCGCACCATGCACTGGGTCTTTAGACAGAGGGAAATAGAGTAAGGGAGAAGAGAATGAGGGAGAGGAAGAAACTAGGGGCCGCAGAAGAAGAGATTTTTCAAATTAATGAAGGAGACGAGGGAGGAGGACTTGCATTTTATTAAATTTTTCGGTCCAACTGACGCTAATTCTGACGCTAATAAGTGTCAACCTAGCCGACTCTAATATTTTTTGAAAATCATTAATTAGAGTCTCCCAAGCCAACACTATTAATTTTTTTTAAAATATTAGTAGTGTCGTACGTCTTGGTTGACCCAAATTGATCCCTATACATGTAGACATTATTGGTTTGTCTCTATCGTCATCGTTGACCATTAAGCCCTTACACATTCTTAATTTGGTCCCTATTTATAGGTACCAAAATAAGAATACACTACAAGTATAGGGACCAAATTAAGAAAACATTACATGTATAGATGTCAAATTCAGAATGCATAAGGTGTTCACACTCACAGGGACCAAACTGATAACCTTTACACATATAGAGACCAATTTGATAAGTTTTTAAATTAAATTTTAAAGTTTAAACATGAACATATCTCATCATATCGTTAGACATAGAAATTATGTGTCTTAATTAATTAATTTTCTTCTCATTTGAAAATTTTAACCTTATTCAATTTAAAACAAATTCCTAATTATTTCAAGTGTTTTTTCAGTGAAGTGATTCTTCATTAGTAGTGTTTATTTATATTTTATATATTTTTTTATTTAAATTCAAAAGTCTCATGTTTATTTATACTTTATATAAATTTATTAAAATTTTAAATCAATTTATAACAAACTTGATAATAGTATTTAATTTTTTGTCATTTTACTCATAGTTTTAAAAATCGAACCGGATCGGTTCGAGTCATTTATTATTGGATTGTACTTACTATTAGACCGGTGTAAACCAACCAGTTTTGTAATTAAACCAGTGAACCGGAACGAGTGTACACGCTGCCCAAGGCTACATGTGTAAAGCTTTGAAGAAATTAAATGCTTACTTTAAGAAAAATAATACAAAAACCACACTTGGTTTAATTTGAACCCAGACCATTGGGATTTACTTGAAGTGCAATAGCCACTAAGCCATCATAATTGATTGGTTTTCATATGCAAAATAATATATATATATATATATATATATATATATATATATATATATATATATATATATATATATATATATATACATTTATTATTATCTTCATATTAATTACAATTTACTTTTATTATTGGCTTAATATCCAATTTGGTCCCTTAATTTTTTAAATATGCTCAATTAGGTCCTCTTGTTTTTCGACTATGCAATTAGGTCCTCTTGTTTTTAAAATTGATTCAATTGGATCCTTTCCATCAACTCTGATAAATTGATTAACGGAAATGTCATATGTGGCACCTAGGGGTATATTTTTTATGGTCTTTAATGATGTATATAGTGGCAGTTTTTAGCCGTCACTATATTTATTATAATTTTAAAAAAAATCCAGAAAACTCATCATCCTCACTGCCCCATCATACCCAACCACCAACATGCACATCAAAATAAACCAGATCAGAAGAACAAAACGAAGGGAAAAAAAGTGACCAGATCCCATCCTAGCACCAAAATGGGTTTTGGGCTCGCATTTGAGTGTTGCGAGTCAGATCTGAGTGTGCGAGCCAGATCTGCTTGTCGATGAGGTGATGTAGGCGACGACGATGATGGAGGAGGACGACGTAGATCTAAAACTGTTACAAGGAGATGGGTTTCGGGTACAACACGACTATTGCGAGTGAGATGAGTTTTGGGTGCGATGCGGTGGTTGTGGGTGAGATGGGTTTTGGCTGCGAATGACATCACCATCAACCACCACGGTGAAAACTTCATTTGGAAAGGCATCGCCTAAGGATCTGCCTAGATCATCATGCGTGAGGCTCCGGCGACACGTGATGGGTGGAAGAGTGGATCAGGTTTTTCATCGAACACACCATGGGCATCAGATCTGAGTGGGAGCAGATTGGTGGGTTCGATTGTTTCTTGAGTTGCAAAGAGGAATAAGAGGAAGTGGTTGTGTGATTGCCAAAGGAGGTGGAATAGGAAGGTTTGGGGTTTTTCTAGTCATTTAGGGATTTGAGACGGTTGGTGAAATTGAAGTTGGAACTTGGAATTCATTTCTGAAATGCCGATAATGAATATGATGAAGGTCTTCTCCTTAGATCGATACCCATGACGGTCTTCTCTCTATTTTAGTATAATTTTAAAATAATAATAAATAAAGTGGCGGTTTTTAACCGCCACTATTCATAATTAATAGCCACCATAATTCATCATCTAACGTACGTCATCTCAATTGAACGAAATGGACCCAATTGAATCAATTTTGAAAATAAAAGGACCTAATTGCATAGTCAAAAAATAAGAGGACCTAATTGAACATATTTAAAAAACTAAGGGACCAAATTGGGTACTAAACCTTTTTTTTAGAAGAATTACAATTTACTTTTAGTTGTATGATATGTAAAAATATATCTATAATATTATAATTTTATCATAATGTATATACTATATTTATGACAGGGTATGAAAATTTTAATTTTTTCAATAGAGACTGGGTCATGCGGTTCAATTAGTGACTCATTGTTTCGACCAGTGACCCAGTGCCTTGACCGGGTCAATCACCGGTTCGATTTTTAAAACTATGATTTTACTATGTGGAGGATCTCAGCGTAACAAAAGTGACTTTGACTTTTGCCATCTTTCATGAAAAATGGTTCCATACTTGATACTTCCATTAATCACTCATTGTACTTATCGAATTTTAATTTCATTTTGTATTATACTTAGAGAGAAAGGACTATGCACTGACAATGTAAAAAGTTTTACACTGTCATCCAATCACAACCCACAATGTATGGTATGTTTGTTGACTTTTAAAAAATTATATTAAAAGTCATACCAACGGTGATTTGTGATTGAATGACTATATAAAATAGTTTTACATTGACAGTGCATCACCATTAAAGTCTTATACTTATAGCTTATTTTTAGACTAATTAGGTCACCCGTACAATATATGTGTTAATTTACATTGTATTAGGTTTCGTACTTCCATTAATCACTCATCGTACTTATCCTGTTGTTATAGGCTAAATTACTGTTTTGGTTCTCTAATTTATTTTCGATGTTCAATTTAGTCATCTAATTATTAAATGGTTCAATTTGGTCCTCTAATTTTTAAAATTGATTCAATTTGGTCCTGCCGTTTAAATTGACCTAACGATGTTAGGAAATGCATGTGTCATGCTTACATCAGCGCATCTTGTGGCGGTTTAAAACCGTCACTAAGTGATTTGCATATAGTGGCGGTTAAAATGAACACATAGTGGCAGTTTAAAAACCGTCATTATAATAATTTTAAAATTTTAATTTTAAATTTAAAAAAAATAAAATATATAATAAAATTTAATAATTTTACTTGTATAATATTTGTAATGTTATTAGTATTATTATTATGTTATATTAAATTAATATTAACAAATACTAATAATTATTAATATATTACATTAATATATTTTTTAAATTAATAATTTAATAAATTTTACAAATATAAAAAATATAATAAAATTATAATGATATATAATTTAATATCATATAACAATTGTTTCAAATGTGAAAAAACTAAATTAATATTAGTATTTAATATTATATTATCTTATATTTAAATTATATTATATTAAATTATTATGTTATAATATTAAATTAATATTAACTAATTATAATAATTATTAGTATATTATATTAATACATTTGACTAAAATAATAATTATTATTATTATTAATAAATTTCTTTATTAAGTATTAAATTAATTTAAAATAATAATAATTTAATATTTTTTACTTATGATATTTTAATAATTATTTATAATGATTTAATATTAATATTTTAAATTTTATAAAAAATTGAATTATTTTACATTGTAATTATTATTTATAAAATGTTTATTTTTTTTTAAATATTGATATTTAGGTATAAATATTTTAAAATGTATAATATAATATATTATATTTTTTAAATATAAATATTTTAAACTTTATATTAATTAATATATATATATATATTATAATTTTTCATAAAGTTTAATTTTTTAAATTAGAATTATTAAATTAATATAGTGGCAGCTACGAAACCGTCTCTAAGTGTAAATTTTTAAAAAATTATATTTTTTTAAAATAAATACAATTAAATTATTATAGTGGCAGTTTCAAAACCGTCACTATGTGCAAATCACTTACTGGTAGTTTTAAACCGTCACAAAGTGCGATGACGCATGCATTCTCTAACACCGTTAGGTCAATTTAAACGGGAGGAGCAAATTTAATCAATTTTAAAAATTAGAGAATCAAATTGGATCATTTAATAATTAGAGGACTAAATCTAACATCGAAAATAAATTAGAGGACCAAAACAGTAATTTAGCCTTCATTATATTATACGTACGGGTTGTTAATTTACATTTAATATTTCAAACAAATCCGTTTTTATTTAACACATAAATATTTTAATATATTTCAATCAATAAATTTACAAAATATTTATGAATAAAGTATTTATGAAAAATTTATTTCCACAGATCTTGGCTCTAGCTGTCATGCTGTATTATCCTTATCCAAGCTTTGGTCAAGCAAGGTTCAAACGTGGTTGACTCCCTTTTCATCTGTTAATGTATTACTTTCCCCGATACTGTAACACAATTGATTTGGTCGTTTGTTGCCCTTGGCGTATTACCCGAGTCGTTCAAAGTGTGTGACTTGCTTAGCCATATTCGTGGTTTTTCGTTTTTAATTTTAAATTTAAAAAAAATCGATTTTAGTTTTGAATTTTTAGTTTTAAAAAATTGTTACAAATTAAAGATGGATAAAATCAGTCAACTGTTCTTTCTTATCTCGTTCTACTATGTAATAATAGAATATAAAAAATATCAACACATAAAAATAATTCAAAATAAAAAATAATTAAGCTCCCGTTCGGAGTAATTTTCTGTTTTTAGTTTTGAAAATTTTAAAAACCGAAACCAGTTTTAATTTTGAGTTTTTGGTTTTAGTATTTTTTTTTGTTTTTAAAGAGTTGTTGCAAATTGAAGATAGATAAAATCAGTCAACCGCTCTATCTTATCTCGATCCACCATGAAATAATGCAATATACAAAAATATCAACACATAAAAATCATTAATGCCCCGTTCGGAGTGATTTTTCGTTTTTAGTTTTGAAATATTTAAAAACCAAAACCAGTTTTAATTTTTTTTGTTTTTAAAATTGCAAATTGAAGATAGATAAAATCAATAGACCATTTTATCTTATCTCGCTCCACTATAAAATAATGCAATATAAAAAATATCGACACATAAAAATAATTTAAAATATAAAATAATAAAACCTGCTAAAAATTAATAAAAAACAGTGTTTTAGCTTGTGCAATGCACGAACTTATTCAAATTTTTACTACCTTATTTATATAGTCAATAAAAAGAAATTTAAAAAAAGAAAGATTATACACCACATCGAAAGAAATTTGAAAAAAGAAATAATATATCCCTAAGAAATAAAAAACTATATATTTTTTTTTTAAAAAAAAGATAAGGAAAGATTGATAGCCATTACAAATAAACCCGAACCTGCAGGTACCACCCCGAACCTGCCCCGACTTTGACGAGGAATACCAGCTTTGACCGGGTACGGGTATTACCCGAATTTTTTAAATTGGGAGGGGTATCAAACTATACCCATACCTATACCTGTACCCGTCACCGTTACATTTTTTTTGTCACAACATATATATACATAATATATATATATATATATATATATATATATATATATATATAATAAAGATTTTATTGTTATAATTTTTAAAAATATAAATTAATTAACTTAATAGTTAAATAATTTAAATTATAAGTAAATTATACATTTAACTAAAAATAATATAATTCTTAATTCTTTGCCTTTAATTCCTTAGTTATTCATTATTTTTTATATATTGTTTGAATTAAAATATAACTAATAACTTGATATATAATTTATTTAAAATTATATAAGTAAATTAAAATTATAAAAAATAGTGTAACGAGTTAACCGCGGGTATACCCGAACCCGATAAAACCCGACGGGGAAGGGGATGGGTATTAAAATTTTAAACCTGCATCTTTTATACCTGAACCTGTACCCACCCCCCGCCTTTTGCGGGGACCGGGATAGGGACAGTCGTCCCCGACACGCCCCATTGTTATCCCTAAAGATGGATAAGCTATACAAAATATAAAGGAAAAAGAAGATAATGGGGAAGTTGTCAATGATATTATGACTTTTTCTGTAAATTTTAATGTCAATAACAACTAATTTTGAATATCTCGTAATTAAGTATATTATTCTAAAAACTAAAATGAAGTTTTAAATATTTTTATATTAACTTTAAAAAATAAATTGAAATAAGGATTTGAAATTATTGATGAAAGAGAGAAATCTTCGGAGTTAAAAAATAGTTACAAAAACTGATAAAAGAAATATTTGAAAAAAAAAAAGATAGCATGAGATAAAGAAGTGAACGAAAGTAGTTACAGAAGTATTAGAGGAAGAAGTGAGTGTGAGTAGTTACAAAGATTGATAAGAGAAATTTTAGGAAAAGTTGCAAACATAGATGCATGTTAGGTGAGTGGAAGTACACTACTTCATGAAACGAGAGTATTCAAATAAGAGTGAATGTGAGAGAGAGTGGGGAGAGTGGAGTTGTAACACCCTAAAAATTTCAACTCAGTTATATATATATATATATATAGAGAGAGAGAGAGAGAGAGAGAGAGGAGGGATCCACTTACTCAATAAGAGACTTACTTTTCATCCTCACCATTCATTTTCTTGAAATCTAATGGTTAAGATTAGTTAGTCATTACAACCATTAGATTTCAAGAAAATGAATGGTAAGGATGAAGAGTAAGTCTCTTATACTTATTCTTGGAGTAAGTGAATCCCTCTTCATATATATATACATATATATATATATATATATATATATATATATATATATATATATATATATATATGTGTGTGTGTGTGTGTGTGTGTGTGTGTGTGTGTGTGTGTGTCTATATAATTCTCTGTAAGTAACTCACTGAAATTAATTCTCTGCAATTAATTCTCTGTAGTTACTTTCTTGTGTATTTGTCTGTAAGTTTGCCTATAAAATTCTATGTAATTAAATTGCCTGTGTATTTCATTTATTTTAGTTATGTACAATGTGATACGTACTTAATATTCAAGTACTCAAAATTGTCTGTGAATGATTATCTGATATGCCTGCTAGTAATTAATTGAGCTAAGATTAATTACAAGTAGTAAATATTTAAAATAATTATTGTTATGTACTAATTAATTTATTGGTTGCAAATTGGTTTTAATTATTTTAATTAAATTAGATTCTAGTAACTTGCACCTCAAGTTACCTCGTATAAAATTTATCTGTGAACAATTTCTTTACAGAGAAAATTTTATTTGAACAACTAGAAAAGTTTTCATTAGAAGAGGTTTTATAAAATTAATTAGATGTTTAAATTTAAGTTTTGAAAATTTTAAAACACATTACATTACGATTACACAGTGTAAAATTACACTGTATAAACTAAACTTGGTAATTAAAATTACTAATCCTAAGTACATGACACCACACACCCATGCAAGCCACAACCTTGTGACACCTATCCCCTCCCCCACCTAACCTCCACGGCCACACACACACACTCACTCACTAAACCTCATTTCTCTCACTAAACCCATCAACTTAATCACCAGGTAACTCCCAAAAGCTCTCTTCTCTCTCTTGATTCCCCTTCTGGCCGAGACACACCATAGAGAAGGAGAAACCATTGATGAGCTTTGAAGCTTGCATGCTAGCCACACCTCAATCTCATCATTCTCTCAACCAAGTTTCCTCTTCCTCTTCACCTTCCCTCCCTCTCTCTCTCTGAAACTCATCTAAGGTGAGGGGAAACTCTTTGTGAACTCACCTATTTTCTGTTGTAATGTGGTTGAGGGTTGGGGTCGGGGTCTCAACTACAACATGCATGCATGCCTCCCTTGAGCTTGGTTGTGTTGTGTTTGATTTTGTTTAAGTTTGAAATTGACAAAATGGGTTGAAACCCTCTTGGCAGTGGCTGTGCAGATTTGCATGGATTGATTTGCTTTGTTTTTTACCCTTTAAATCAATTGGGAAGGCTCCTAAAACAAAGGAGACCATGCCCAAATTTTCTCAAAATTGTTTGATAAGGTTTCCATTGTGAAATTCAACCCACAAACTAAGTGGCAGTCGCTGTTGGGTTCGTCTAGCCCTGGATGGCTCCCACTCTTTTGTGATTTTTGAAAGATCTAAGCGTTGGTTTTTTGTGAAACTTGTTTTAAATGAAAATAGTCATAAAATGTGACAACTTTCATTTTGGCATCTTGGAGAGAAAACCTTATTTCGGGGTTCATCCATGACCTATAAGGTGGCAGTTCTGTTTTTGATTCCTGCATGAACATGGCTCGGTTTTTAGTGATTTTACACTTGTGTACTTATCTTTTCTTTTTCGTGTTTACACCTTTAAAAACTAGACAAAACAAGATTTTTAACCATATAAATTAAAAAAATTATCATTTTCATTTACTAAATTAAATTTTTGGATTGAGACAGGGCAAAGGTTTTAAGCCCTGTTTTGAGTCTGAAACTTAGGCTGTTAGAAAGAATTTTACTGGGAATGATAGGGAAGGAGTTAGAATGCAAGTTTTACCTTTTTAGAAAGATAAATGTATTACCTTTCTACTGTAAAAACTCCAGCTCAAAAAAAGTTTGGGAAGTGTTAGAAAAATAAATTTCTTTGAACCATGTTCACTGTGAAGCAATTTCGGTACTGCCAACTTGTAGAATTTTTATTAATTTTTATAGATTTTTTATAATTAAGTGGAATACCATTATGAGAAATAGACTTCAAGGGATTTCTATCCATATAAAAAGTTTCTAATTCTGAGGTAATTTAATACAATCAATTTGATCTTACATTCAGTACTGCAAAAAGGGAATTTCCCCTATTTTGTCAATTTTATAAATTGACTGTGGAACGTGTGTTGTGGCATATGTATATCTAGAATTGTGAATTTGAGGGGCAATGGATACCTTATATCCCCTGTACCCTTTTTGTTTGTGTTAAGTCCCAGAGGGTGAAATTCTTGGGCAATTACAATATTGAGTGCCTTTGTGATACGATCCTTGATAGTAGAGTGAACATTTTGATAATGTTGTCCGTCTCTGTGAAGTGCTCACAAGACTCGGGTGCGAGTACTTGTGAAAGCTGAGACTTTGTTCTAGTGTCCATGGCAAGGTCTGCCATTTAAAGATAGGTGAAATTTTAACAGAGAGTACCACTAATTAGATTACAAGATTTTATTTGATTGTTTTATTTTATTAAATAGAAATTAATTAATTAATTAACTCTTTATTTTTATGCATTGGACATAGAAATAAACTTAGGACCTTTGCATGGAGGAATACATGGTAAATAATTTACTCATAAAAATAATATAATTGAGAGAGTGAGGGACGCATAAAACATAATAATTGGGTACGCGCTGTGAATTGTGTTCAGTGAGAGTCGTACAATGAAGAGACGAGTGGACGGTAGATTGCTAAGGATGCAAGACGATGAGAAGTCGCGTGGGATATTCTAACTGGAAGTTACCTATATCAGAAGGCGGAGTGCGAATAACACAGTCACCACGGTGTGGTGAAGGAGGCAATGTCCTCATATACTTTTATGTTGTGAGCAAAGGTGATGTCCCAAGGCTCAGCATCAATTCGTCCGTCCAGTACCGTGTATAGCGGAAACCCACGGCGACAAGGAAATAAAATCCCTATAAGGAGAGTTGTTGAGGATTCAATCCTCAGAGTATTTGATGACCACAGTTGGTACCTGGGAAATGATCATAAGGTTGTGAGACCTTGGGGGTATTGGCGTTGAGTTGTGACGATAGATCACATAGCCGACTTGGCAACCCTGACAAAAATACGAGTCATCATCGGTTAGTGAGAGCCCGCCATTGTACCATGGTGAAGGGTGTACTCCCAATAGTCATCTAGCTAAATTTGTGTAAGACCACTGAGTTCTGGGAGTTCCAGTGGCAGCTGACCAGTAAGAAAGAATTTACAGAAATAGTGATGGAAATGATTAGGTTACGAGTGTGATCATTAAATAACCATATCAAAATGGTTAGTAGAATTTGTCTGTGACTTTTTAAGTCGTTCAGTGTGTACTGTTTGACGAAGCAGAGAGTTTACCCTTCTGTTTATTTTTCTTTTAGGATCAGATGGTGGACGGGGAGCCAGCCCTATACTGGGAAGTTGACTGCCTTTTGGGCAAGTGGATATTCGACGTGGTCAGGGCCGTTGACCATTTTACTGGATACATACAGTTTACCATGACGCCCATAGACGAGCCTCCGGAAGTATACCCCGTCATCACAAAGTACTTCGCATGGTGGATGCAGCCTATGTCACCATACTACGTAGAGCCAGTGGAAGTCGTTATGATCTCTTCATCTTCGTCATCATCGAAGTGTTCTCTGACTGCCTTGTACTCTCCCGCATCAATGCTCCATCTGGCATAGCTTGGCAACTCTGATACCGAGGAGATGATCCCTCAGGGAGAGGGGGCAGCTATAGAGATGGAGGAGGTTCCCACTGAGGGTGACCAAGCAGAGGTGCCAAATTATGAGCCACAGCTAGCATATGAGGCCAAGGGCCTTTAGGCAGTAGCAACGACGATGGAGGAGGATTATGAGGTACCAGATATGGCAGCAATGGTGGGTGTAGAGGTCCCGACAGGAGGAGCGGGATGGTTGGTGGAGAATGTTGTTGATGACTCCGAGGGGGATCCAGAGGAGGATTCGGATGAGGACTTTGAGGAGGACTCACCCGGGGATTCCTTCGAGGTCTCATCTCGAGAGTCACGTTGTTAGTTCTCCACTGGCTAGTACCTGCACTTGGCTCCCAAGATCCCTACATGGGGTAGATGTCTATGGTGACTGCTCTGAATGCTAGGATCTTCTTTTGCATTTCATGTATTTTGTTAGGGGTAGATCTAGGCATTCATATGTTTTGATGTATATATTTAGTCATCCTGCGTACCTTGTATATGCATATATTTGCACTTAGGTTTCGGGGGTACTTCTGCTACACTTTCAGACTCATTTATATATGTACTTGTTTATATTTTCAGTCATGATTATCGTCTTTATTTATATCTGCTCTTTCAAAAATTTAAAATCATTCTTTTATAATCAAAATAACACTAAGACCTTTTTCTGCCAAATTAAATTGACGTGTCATAACTACGAAAATAAATGTTGATTTTCGAAATTAAAATGGAAATAAAAAGTTTTTAAAATTTCACTAAAATCCCAATCAAGTTTTCTTAATCTCACTAGATTTTCGTAATTAAATTAACTAAAGTGCTTTATAAGAATAATCAAATGAGTTAAATATCGCATATTTATCATTATAGAGATTAGGGTGTCACAGGAGCAATGAGAGCACAGATAGACTTATATATATATATATATATATATATATATATATATATATATATATATATATATATAGGATATAAGGATATAAGGATGGTAAAAAGTTTGAAAAAATATAAATTTTTACAACAAAAATAAATATATTAAAAAAATGACACAACCATGACATCAATAATAAAAAAAAAGATATATAACACTAATGGTGGTGGCGGTGGCGGCGGCGGTGGCGGTGAGTGGTGGGTGGTGGTGGACATAGTAGTAGTAGTGGGGGTGGCGGTTGTTGTTGTGGCGATGGAGGTGAGGGTAAGTGTGGTGGTGGGGGTGGTGGAATGGTGGCGGCAGTGGTGGGGATGGTGGTAACGAGAGTGTGTTTTTTAAAACTAAAATTCAAATTCACAAATCCTTCTCTCTTGATTTTGAAAATGAATGTAAAAGTCTTTCGAAATTGAGTTAAAAACCATATTTCAGCTCCAACCTGGTCAAACGCGTTTTGTCTTGAAAATTGCATTTGAAAACCAAAATTCAAAAACTCACAACCACCTCAAACGATCCCTTTTTCATCCCTTGATATTGTTTTTTTCAATATTATATCAAAATGCAGCACCTTTCCCCATCAAAGAAATTGCATGTTGTGTTCTCATTATATATGGTTAAAAGGAGTGGAAATAGGTTAGGTTAAGCTATATTTTATTAGGTCTGAGACTGACTTTGATTAAAAATAGATAGTCTGAGCTTAAGTATGTTCATTAGGAGACATGATTACTCTTACATTGAATATCTGAATGTATTTTTATTTATGTTTTAATTTATCTCAATTATTATTATTATTATTATTATTATTATTATTATTATTATTATTATTATTATTATTATTATTAGCAACAATAAAAATCTCATCCAAGAAATAATTATAATATAATATCATATATAGGTTAAATTGATTGCATTGCAATAATAAATTAAGGCCTAAATCTTTTTATTTCAATTATAACATGTTGTTTATGTCAACAACAAAAAAGCATGTTGTTGTTCTTGTAATGGCAGGCTTCATGAAAATAAGTGAGAGAGAGGAAACTCAACAAAAAGAAATTTGAATGTGTTATGATCAGGGTGTTTTTCAATTTTTGTTATTCACTAATATTTGAATTTTTTGTAATTTAATATATATATATATATATAATAATAATAATAATTTTAATAAAATGACATGTCAACAGGTTGAGTTCATGCATGAGTTCATGAGTTCAAAAATCAAAACTCGTTAGCCAACTCGTATATGAGTAGATTTGAACAGGTTGGGTTGGGTTGGGTTTGACCTAAACACTAAAAAAACTCAATCCAAAGTGATTGGATCAATTTTGGTTCACAGGTTACCCATGCCTGTGAACATGCCCCTACTTCCTAGCTATATTATCGAGCACGTGTGGATCAACTGACGTTAGATTGTTCTAGCTTCAATAGTAGTTTCAAGTTCAAGTCTTGAGTATGCAGTTGGATTAAATATTCAGAGGAAGAGTTTTGCCGCTTAGGGGGCGTTTGGTAGAGGGGAAATTTTTAGATTCCCAAGAATATTAGGTTGGGAATGTTAGTTTCCCATGTTTGGTTTCTATTTTAAAAAAATAAGACTCCTGGGGAAGGATGTTTCCTGGGAATGTTTTTAAATCAGTTTTCCACAGAAATTTTCTCACAGGGGGAGGTGGAAATCTAACTTTTCTGACTAGGGGGAAAGTTTTAATAATATGAAAAGACTACATTACCCCTTTTTTAAAGTACAAAATATCCTCACCTAGGATTCATCTTTATCTGTAAGCTTATCTCCATTGTCGAACGTTGCACTTATCCACGTGATTCTATCTTCTTTAATTTTGAAAAAAATATTAATTTTAAAATTTGTAATTTTTTATCTTTATCTTTTTTTTAAACCTAGATCCCAACTACTTTATTATCTAAGTTTATCTCAATATTTATTATTTCATCTTTTGTATTATTATATTATAATATTATAATTCAACCTCTAATATGATAGTAATTCATAATAATATTATTATATGAATGAAGTTATTTTAATAAAGGGTATATTTGTAAAAATTTCTTATATACCCAGGAAAGTTCTACTATAACCAAACATAGGAAACTTTAATTCCTAAGAAACATACTATGATTAACCAAACATATTTTAACCATTCCGAGGAATCATGATTCCCAGGAATTGACTTTCCCAGGAATCATCATTCCCGGGTATGAAAAAGCTTCTCCCCTACCAAATGCCCCCTTATAGTAGTCATATCCGGCTCGTGCATGATTTGACTCCAATGGAAAATACTTGTGTTTTATGCAAAAAAGAAAAAAAAAACCAAACTTTTTTGGAGAAATTATATTTTTGCAACTCTTTTTAATAATTATTTCTACACTAAAGAGAAAAAAAATAAAAGTATAAGACATAATAAGTGAAATAAAATAATAGAGAAAAAAATTAAAACTAGTAGTATTAAAAAAGTACAGTATGTCTAAAATTAATAAGGAAAAGAGTATTTTGCTGTTAAAAGAAAACAAATAGGGAAAAGAGTATTTAACCCCCTAAAGTTTATGTCTTTTGTAAATAGACACCCTAAATATTAGTTTCATCCCAATAGTTATAAAATTAAAGTTTATAGTGTTTATTTGCAATTGAGATGAAATTTAGTTGAACTTGAATACTCTTTTCCTAAAATAATATTATAACTCTTTTAAAAAATAGTTATCAAGACTAATAATTAACCTATCAATTAGTATTCATTTTTAATCAGAAAAAAATCATTCATTTTTAAATAAGAATATTTATAAAAAAATTCTCGTTAAATCATTTTAGAAGTTATTAGCTTTATCATTAAAGATATGATTTCTCTTAAATTAAATATAATGTTTTTTTTATTTCTCTGAAATATTATTATTTATATTTTATTAATTTTAAATTAAATTTGAAGTTTTAAATCTTAACATATCACATGATATTGATAGATATAAAAATTGCATGTCTTAAATAGTTTATTTTCATAATTTTCTTCAGAATTTAAAAAGACTTATCCATTAATCAATTTAATCTTATACAGTAAAATATATAGTTCTATTAATTATTTCAAAATTTTTTTTATCCAAGTGAATTTTCATTATATAATAATGATCATATTTTTTATTTAAATTTAAAAATACATATTAGTCTCCTAAAAAAATACATATTAGTGGTATTTATATTTTATTAAAAATTTAAATCATAATTTAATAAACTTGCTAGTAGTATTTAATTGTTTTGTCAACAATTTAATTGTTTTGTCATTTGAATAAGTTGGTGGAGGATCTCAGTGTAAAAAGCTTCTTTGACTTTAGCATATATCTTCCGTGGTAAATGCTTCCAATCAGGGGTCTAGCTCAGTTGGTTAAGCAGAGTGTGTGAGTATTGTAAACCCCTTGGTACCTGTCTTCGATTCTTATGGATAAAAAAAAATTGCTTCCGATCACTTATCATATTGATCGTGTACTGCATTAGAAACATATATACTGGATGCTGTGGTTCGATATCTGGAGGGACAGCCACAGTTTTCAATTATGCTTATAAGTTATAACAATGAGATCCATAGCAAACGAATTTGAGGGTGCATGCATGAATACACTGAAATTAAATGGGTGCATTTTAGTATCCTATACCCAAAGAATGAATTTTGAAGTCAAACATGACAGATATAATTAAACCTAAGCTAACATGATTTCAAGTCCCTTACACCCTTTGAGACCCAAACTAGATGACAACCTGCTTGCAACACCTTCAAACTTGGTGTTTGTGATTGAGATATGAGATTCCTATAAGACAATGTATATTCCTAATTAGTTTTATTTTAATTAATAGTTGGTCTGAGTAGAACTGGGCTCGGTCTTCTTAAACATAATCTCAGTGGGTTCAAGCCTTATGGATGGAAAACGTAGTTGGGAGAGGAGACCCACTAAAGGTTCTTTGATAGAGATTAGTCATCAACAAAGTTGGTGAATACTTCGCATCAATGTCGTGATGATAAAAAAAATATTTATTTATTTTTATTGATATGAAATGTTGTCTGATACTTATATTAAATCTCCTTGCTAAACAACCTATAATTGCAGTAAATATTATGATTTCGACAATCTAAACATATAACCGGTGACACAACGTGTTTTACAATGAAGAACTTAATTAAAAAAATGAAATAATAATCCTTTTTTTATAGAAGCAAATGAAATAATAATTCTTAAACAAATCATTGTGACTTTCAGAATATATTATTTATTGAATCACTTAAAGCAAACAACAAAATTGATATCCTAGGCATACAAGGTACATGTTACATATTTCTAGAATTTGAAAATCTATGTAAACTGTCCACAATAAAGTAGTAGCAACTTGAGCTGACAAATTCCATGTAGTAAAACCATGCTCGCCTCCAGTAAGGATTAATGTATAAAGCTACTGCAGTTGCCAACAATGCTATTGCATATGACACGGCAAAACTCACACAAAAAACATACATGTCCACCAAACTACTATTATCTTTGTTGTATGCGTCATTTGGTATAATAGTAGGTGGAGGATTGCAACTCTTTGGAAGTGGAGGTCCACAAAGGAAGGGATTACCTTCATAGCTGCTTTCATCAAATGTTGAAAATTGTCCTTTCCATTCAGGTGTTGCGTCCGATAAGTTGTTGTGTGCCACACTAAATACTTCAAGTGAGGTTAGACTACTCAATTGAGAAGGAATTCGACCACTCAACTTGTTAAAAGAAAGATCTAAACTCTCTGTTTGTATCAAATTGGAGAATGTAGCTGGAATTTGCCCAAGCAAATCATTATGGGACAAGTTCAATGCTCTAATTGTTTTCAAGTTTCCAAGCTCGGATGGGATATTCCCCTTTAGTTTATTGTGGGATAAGTCAATTCCAGACATATAAGCAAGGATGCTCCCTGTGTAAGTGTCAATTCTTTTCTTTGAAGTGAAATTTGCTTTCTCTTGCACATTTGGTAATTGTTTGATTGGTTCACTTAAGCTTGGTAAGATATGTGGTTCAACATTAGCTAAAGGGAATGGTACAAGATCAACAAAGCCATCAAATAGTTTCAATAATTTCTCAGGGTTATTCTTAAAAGGCATCTTACCCAAACAATTGGGTATTGCACCAGTAAAGTAGTTATGAGAAAGGTCTAGTATGTTTAAATATCTCAAGTGGCATAACTGCTTTGGTATATCCCCAGTAAAGTGATTACCTTTCAAAAGGAGAAAGTTCAACCCACTATAACTAAAGCCCTGTATCAAATCTTTAATGCTATTGGTTATTTCATTGTAACTAAGGTCTAGCATCACTAACATATCATTACCATTGAACATTCTTTTGGACAATCCACTTAAATGATTGTTGTTCAAATGGATAATTCTCAAGGAAGAATTTATAAAAGATGGAACAAGACCAATCAAATTATTTTGCGACAAATCTAGATAAATTAGACTTTCAAGTTCTGCCAATTCTAATGGAATGGTACCTTCGAAATGATTATTGGACATAGAAAGTTCCATCAATCCTGACAAGTTTTTTATGAGGCTCGGAATCTTTCCCACCAAATGATTATTCCTTATATCCAATGAAATGATGCATGTGTTAAAAATGCTGATTGGGAGTGTACCAGAAAGGCTATTATCGTTCAATAATAAAGACTGCAAATAATTGGGGATTGTAAAAATAGGTCCCTCAAGCTTATTGTTTGAAAGTTTCAAGAATTGTAGTTGGTGCCCAACTCCAAATATGTCCTTTGGTATTTCTCCAGACAATTGATTATTAGAAAGATCCAATGTATCCAATGAATTTATTTGGCCTAACTCACGAGGAATTGTACCTTGGATGTTGTTTCTAGACAAGTCTAGATGTTGCAAATTTGGATAAATTGAACTGATATTGTTGCTCGGGAATTGGCCATTTATGATATTGTCAGACACATCAATTTTCCTCATGTTAGGAAGGGGACGCGATGGTAGATGGAAAGCACCAGTGAAAGAGCAATTTCTAACAAGAAGTTCATTCATATTTGTGTTGTTTTCCAACAACCAGTGAGGAAACTCTCCTTCCAACCTACAACTAGTGAAGTCTAGAATAGTCAAATTGTTTTGGTAAAAAAGAAAATTGGGGAGCTGAAGAGAATCACTCTCAGTTGTTGAAGACAAACTAAGCACTTGTAATTGAAATTTTGGAATCCAAGTTTGCAAACTAGGTTGTGAGTCCGGTACAACTTTGTTGCCTTCACCATAGATGAATTTGAGGTTTGAATGGTTGGCAAATGGTGTGAAAGAAATAGGGACCTCAAATTGGTTTCCTCCAAAATCAAAATATTCAAGTGATGTAAGGCTTGCAAGGGTAGAATCCAATTGGCCAGTGAAGTGATTTTGAGAAAGTTCCAATATTCGAAGAGATGTCATGTCAACAAAAGATGAGGGAAGTTGTCCCTCAAATTTGTTATTGCTTAGATTTAACTCTTCCAACTTCTTCAATTTAGACCAATCTGAAAAATCAAAATTTGACAAAAAAAAAAAAAAATCCATCATATAAGGGACATAATGAAAAGGATATACATATTTCAACAAACTATAAAAAAAAGCTAAATTATTTTGTTGGTCCTTATCTTTTTTTTTTTGCAATTTAGTTTTTTATTTTTTTTAAAAGTTGAAAAATGGTCCCTTAAGTAAATTTTTTTATAGCATGTTTACCCTTGAAATAATGTCTTTTTCAGTTTTTTTGGGATAAACATGCTATAAAAAAATTACTTAAGGGACCATTTTACAACTTTTAATAAATAGAATATCAAATTGCAACCTAAAATAAAAATAAGGAACCATGTGAATAATTTAGAAAATAAAATTGCTTGTGTAGGATAAATATGTGATGAATAACATAAAAGGTAATCTACTAATTCAAAATAACATAAAAGGTTATCTAATAGTAATTCAATTACCAGCAACAGAAAGTGTGCCATTTAATCCACAATTCGAAAGAGACAACACTTTTAAAGAGATCAATTCCCCAATACTTTTGAGAAACTCATTTCCCAGGTTATAATTGTCGTCCAATGCCAAGTGTTCAAGATTACTCAGATTATGAAAATCTGCACAATAGAAAACAATTTATATGAACCTTAATATAATAGTAACAAAAATGAAACTGATTTAACTAGAGTAAACTAAGAAGTATTACTACCTCTAGCAATAATTGTTCCTATAAATTCATTCTAACTCATAGAAAACTCCCTATTAGATTATAAAACTCATTTGTAAGAATGACTGTGTAGGAACAAAATGAAAATAAGTTTTAATTAGGCAGAATGTGACAGAGTAAATGCGTCCAAACTAAGGAGACAAGTATATTTGGTTACAAATATGTAAATATATGAACTCTGGCTAAATAATGAGATTTAATTAGCAGCTAGTAATGAATTTATCTGATATATGTCTTGTTCAATGCTACACAACTGATTAAAACTTTTTAATTTCATTTGCTTAAATAGCTTGATGGACCACAAAATTATTGATATTATTACAACTTTGATCGAGAATCTTGAAGCTGGTCAAAGCCGATAATCCTGCTAGAGATAATGAAAACTAACCTTGACGCCACAAGATACTTTCATTCAACTGGTTGTCAGCTAAGTCAAGGATCTCCAAAGACCTCAATTTTGATATACCTAGCAATATATATAATTGATTAAAGTTACACAAATTTTTCAACCAAAAAAAAATAATGAAGATTCTAATATGGAAAGTGTGGCATACTAAAAATTGATCTTGGAGTCAATCGACAAGATCCTAATTTTAAAGATTTGAGTGAAGAAATCCCACTAAGAGCAGAGGCAATATCACTGTCACTGAAGCTGTTGTCGGACAAGTCAAGGACCTCAAGATTCTTCAACTTGGAGCAAAAACCTGCAAGGGACTAAAGCTATTAACATTCCTCCATTAATTAAGAAGTAAAAACCACTGCTTAGCTTTATAAATGAAATGTAAAAATGATCCTACCTTGAATATGAAGATCTGAGTTCAATTCATTTGAGGACAAATACAGTTCCTTCAAAGATGTGAATCCCCCAAGAGATGGCAGGATGTCATTAGTCAAATGGTTGTCACTTATGTCAAGGACCTCTAGATTACGCAACTTTGATGACAGAGTTTCAAAAACTTATATAGGTATACACACATACATGTATTAGTAAGATGTTTGTGGAAAAATAGAAGCAAAAATTGAAAGAGGCTTAAATCATCATCATCATATATAATAATAATAATAATAATCAGAAATACTATTATTGTCATGATTTCAAAATAATAAAAAGATAAATATATCTGGCCTCACCGTTGAATGTAGTTTCATCGAGCTGGTTCCATCTTAAATATAGAGACTTAAGAGAAGAAAACCCATCCAAACAAGATAGAACGTTGGCGACATTATACATGTCAGTACCATTATGACTCAAGTCAAGGACTTCCAGATTTTCTAAGCCTGCAAAGTATATATGTAAATTAAAGTACTGGAAATAATGATTATGCCATATAACAGATTCATTGTCACAAAATAAACAATGATCAAGACATAGGATTTGTACTAGAGTAACCTTCATTGTGTGCACAACCAACTTTCACATAATTATTATTTGACAAGTTGAGACTCTTCAAATCTTTGAAGACAAAAAAATCAGAGTAATTTAGAAAGTTGTCATTACTACTGATCTGCAGGTTATTAAGATTGAGTTTGGCCACTCTCCCTGTGGAGGAGTTGCATTCAACTCTATCCCATTGACAACAATTTGTTCCGTCCCACTCCCAAGACAAAGGGAAGCCGAAACGGGAATTTAGTCCCAAAAGTGCTTCTCTCTCTTCCTTCCAACACCCTTCACACCACATCACTCCCAATAAAACAAAAAACAATAAAACCACGCTTACCCTCTTCATTTTCATCTTCATGTATACATGTTTTGTTACAAAGGATATTTGCCGTTTAAATAAGAATGCACCAACTAACTCGTTTGTGTCTCAATGCGTATTGGGTATGTTTTTGTCAAACTTGGTGGCTATTGCTTTTCTCAACAATTTCAAACAGCAGCACGTTATTTCACATTTCTTGTCATAGACTTAGTTCCTTTGTGTTACACGTTGGGCTTTTTGCATTTGCATGTAATATGGTCCCATGATGGTGATCCCTTTATACTTTCTACTCTATTATAATTATAATTATATCTATAATCCTTAATTATGTTTTTAGTTCTTTAAATTTGGAGTGAATCAAGATTTGGTCTCTCAAATTTAAAAAAAAAAAATTGACAATAAAAAAAATTGAAAAAAATTATTTTAGTCCCTTAAGTTAAAAATAAAAACGATTTTAGTTCCTAAATACTAATTTTGAAGGGCTAAAATATTTTTTTTCCAAAAATGTTTTTAGCCCCTAAGAACTAAAATTGAAGGACTATAGACTAAAATGTCTTCTAAAATTTTAAAAGCCAATATCGAATTCATCACAAATGTCGGAACTAAAAACAAAGCATAATTAAACTTAATTATAATATCCTTGTTAAGCCCAGAATTAATTGAACACTTCCTGTTCATCTCTATACAATATTGTGGGATATTATTTTTATTTTATTTTTGCATTCTAGCATGAGAACCTCGGTCCTTTACAAGTTCGAATGGAATAGTCACAAGAATACCTTCCATGTTATTAAGTAATTCTTAACATCTCCATAAAAAAAAATGTCCTTAACATGATGGAAGATAAATTACTATACTCTTAGTAGAACAAGGAACGAATTTAATAATATTATGGGAAAATTGTTAAAATGTTTGACAGATATAGACTGTGGCCAAGGCTTTTATTATTATTATTTTTTTACTTTAAAGTTAAAGCTCAAAATAATAACTTTAAAAATAGAATAGGATTTTGTTAATTTTTATTTTTTTTAATTTTAAAATCATTTTTAAACTTAAAGTTGTTTGGTAAAAAAAATTTGAAATTTTCAATTCTATTTCAAATTAATTGCCTCACAAAATGGAAAAATATATTTATAAAAAAAACATACTATGAAAAACCAATTTAATAAATATAAATTTATTTTAATGATAATAAAAATACATAAATATATTGAAATATGTACATTTAAAATTTTAATTTAAAAATGTTATTAAAAATTAATTTTAAAGTTGATTTCCAAATAATTTATTATATATAATTATTAATTAAATAAATTTAAGTATTAACTACAAAAGATAAAGTGTTTGAAACCTTCTATATTATTATTCAATATTTTTCAAAGATAAAAAATATTTATTTAAAAAAATTAATAATGTCAAATTATATTGAAAACATTTAATAATTAGTTCAAAAAATATTTAATAAATATATAGCTGTAATTAAGAATTCAAAAGCTTAACCACAAACTAAAAAGGAAAAAGAAATTGTGAAATTTAAATTAAATATAAAGAATTAAAATATAAATATTTTAAAATATCAAATTTTATTTAACTATATTTTTTACTCATTACAATAATATTTTTTATTTTATGTAATGAAAATTAAAAAAAATTAAATGTTTTAAAATGGATAATTTTATAAACGTATGACCTCAAATTGGAAATTCAGTAAAAATTATATTAAAACAAAGTTCAGTTGAAATTTGAAGTGGGAAATACATGATTAAGTTCGTATAAGTTGTGAGAAAATTCTACTTACTACAAAAAGAAGTTACTTATTAATTTTTCAAAAGCGTTTTCTAAAAAGTGACCGACTCAACTTCTTTTAAAAGGAAGATAACCTAAAATAACTAAATAAATAAATAAATAATGAAAACACACTCATAATTAATTGAACATGCAAAGTCCAACGAAAAAATAGAAGGATGACTTGACGTCAACCCAAAGGCCACAATCACCACCAAGTAGAATCCAAGATAGACATACCTCATAAAAAGAGTGTGAGAGAATGTGACTAAACCCTTGTGATACACATCTTGCCTTCTGGCTTCTGCTCATGATAGTAATGGCCAACCATTGAATGTCAATTTCACATGCGAAGTTCAGATTTGTACATCTAGGGTCGGAGGGAGGAAATGATGACTTGGTGGAGTCATAATTCCTTTTGATTTTAAGTGTATTTAAGTTATTATAAATAAAAGTTTAGCCCCCTAAAATATATAAAAAAATTAATATTTTATTTATCTAAATTATGAGTTTAATTTTTATGCATTATTAATATAATGAATTTTACAGTGTAAATTAATTAGAAATTACTATTATGAATAGTTTAGGATTGAATGACAAAATAAAAATTATTTGCGTTGTTAGCATATTTTATTTAAATTAAATTCTTAATTTATTTCCTTTTTATATATTATTTTTTCACTTAATATAATTATGTATTTTTTATTCATAAAAAATATTAGTTTTATATTAAATTTTTTGTATATGTTATGCATGCAGTTTTTTTTCTACTAAGTGATTTTTTTTATTCTTGACACCAGAAGTTCTCTAGCTCCAACCTTTTATACTTTGGAAGTTGTAAGTTTTTAAAATGTTTAATTATATTTTTGGTTTCTTAAATTTGAGTTATAAAACTGCTCTAACTTGCAATTTTTTTTTTTCTGATTCCCGGTAGCCGGAAGTTATAACACTTCTGCTATCAAAATCTTTTCTATACATACAGCAAGAGTTAAACTCTTGATATTATACTTAAAAGAACGTAATTATCTATCAACTATATTGGATCTTGGTTCCGACGTGCAAACTTTTATGACTGAAGCAGTGTAGGTGTCTTTTCAGAAGCTTTGACATGCGTTACCACTCACTGGTTGGTGCCTCCTTGTTGCATGCAAATGGTCCATGTGGATGCCATGTTCTTTCTTCTGTTGCTCCGATTTGTTTGTTTTGCTGAAACAAATCGCATCTTGTTCTCTCGTTGGAGCATTTGGCTTCATGTAAAAGCTCATAATGTCTCACTATTTGAGAGCAAAAATGTAGTGCTAGCAGTATCTGATGCTCTGAACCTGGGAGTTTGTACGTTTAAGGGAATCATCATTTTGGATCTGATGCTCTGATCGTGGGAATAATATGTTAAGGGGATCATTTTGGTACCCAAATTATGGTTAACCACACTTCTAAGATTAGGGTAATGCTATATGAGAGATTGTTGGCGATGAAAATAAAACTTTTTTATTTGTTAATCTTTTTCTTAGAATAAACGTGTGGATTATCCAATGCATAATTAAGGTGGTTTAACGACAGTTTGTGATTTAAAGTTTGATAAAAAAAATTAATAAAATTAATTTTAAATTATTAAATGAGATAGAATGTATGAATAAATTAATTTCAATCATATAATTTTACATTAGAATATGTGTTTGATGAGATGAATTAATTATTTACTATATAAATACATATCTAACATTGCTATGAGTTTTATGCTTCTCAATGAATTCACTTTTTGCCGATGTGAAATTCGGTCACTTGAAATTTCTAACACTTCGCTCCACTAAAACTTGGAAGTAGTCTAGCACGCTTTAGTTGAAAACATGATCATGAATACGAAAGGATAAATAAACTCTTTAGAACGTGTCTTGTGTTGTGTGCGGGCGTCATCCTCTCAAATTAGAGGGTCAAACATTAAGGCGATCTTACTTATGCCCCCTTAATCCCTATCTGTAGACAAATGGACTTGCGTAAGCAAATATAGGGAATTAATTAGAATCATCTGATTCAAATATGAGCGTATCCTTATCCATCTCTCCATCTAAAATAAGTAAAAGAAATCGTAAAAGGATTATCTTCTCATTACAAAATATAAGCATGCTTATAACATGGGGTGATGGGTCAAATAATAATAATAATAATAATAATAATAATAATAATAATAATAATAATAATAATAATAATAATAATAGGTTTAATATATGGGTTCAATCAATGAACTCATATAGGGGTGATGCATGTGTAAATGAGTGTATTTCTGTTTTTTTTTTTTAACTATAAGGGGCATGGGGTTATAATTTGTAAATTGAAAAATGCTAGCAACAACATCTCATTATAAAATTTTAACCTAAATCCGAATGATGCTTCGGCTAACATTTTAGGGGTGTTCACGAGTACAGGTAATCCGTGAACTCAACCCAATCCAATTAGTTCGATTTGGATTTTTTGAGGGTTTGGGTAAAACCCGACCCAACTCGTTCAAACCCGTTAGTGTAGGGTCGGGTAATGGGTTTTGCTTTTTAAACCCGTAACTCGACCCGACCCGTAGCATGAAATTAAATTATATATATATATATATATATATATATATATATATATATATATTATTAAATTAAGAAATACTAAACACCATATTTTTTTTTGCTAATTTTAATCACACATGAATTATATTTCTAATTTTTAATTGTTTCTATTTTTTGTCTTGATTTTGTTTATGTTTTTTCATGCTAATATAATAGTTTATTTCTATCTAAAATAAAATATTTGTATTAGCATTGAAACGATTCATTTTATTAATCAAATATTGTCACAATTTGGTCTCTTTGGAGGGCATGTAGTCATTATATATTTGCAAAGCTCTAGGCAAAAACAAATTGTTATTCTAAAAAATTCTAATTTTTACAAAATAAAAAATATTTTTTAAATGTTCAGACCCAACTAATCTAACCCGACCCAACCTGTTTGTGAACGGGTTGGTTCGGTTTGGATTTCACAATAAAATTGCACAAACCCGACCCAACCCAACCCATAAAAATTTGATCGGATCGGGTAATAGGTTTAGCCAAACTTGGCCCGACCCGACCCGTGAACACCCCTGTAACATTTGGTGATATATTCCCTCCGTCCCTGTTAAGTGGTAGATCACTAAATCCTATCAATATGTCTATATGGATTGCATAATGCATACTACCAAAATGAATGGATTGAAATTATTTTGGTATTACTTTCACTGTTAATGCCTAAAGGTAATTTGTAATACATATATAATGTTTAATTATATTTAATTAATTTTAGATGTTTATTGGTAAATGTTTAATTATTTTTTTAAAGCATATAATTACAAATAATATCTCTCGTTGGTCACCAAAATTAATTTCATTTAGAAGATCTATTGGCACTCATAGTTCCCTTTCAACCAAATTTTTTTCATATACAAGAGTCGAAATTTGAACTTCTATCTACTTGAGGATTCAAATCCATCATCACTCATATAAATCACTTATCGGTAAATATCTACTTTTTATAGAAAATTTAATTTTTATGCACTTTCAGCTTAAGATTCTTTAGACTGTTAATTAAAAATTATTCTGACTTCCTCGAAAGACGTTTAAATTTTACTATACATGATAATAAGTGATAATATGTTGTAAATTGCATTCTAATTAAATTTTTATATATTATTTAAATTTTAATATAGATTCACTTATTTAACAAAGAGTTATATAAGAATTCCTCTGCCTTGTCTTGAGCTTCACTGCCGTTACGCCAAACACCATTTTTTCTCTTCCTCTTCCTCTGAATCCATTATTCTACTTCTCCTTCTTCCCGTTTTGTTTCCCATTCCTTCTTGAATTCTCTCTCTTCATTTATTATAAGCATTTTTTGATCTCTTAGAAGCAATGGTGGGGGGTGGCAATTCCAAATCCGGCATCTCCTTTGCTGGCACTTTCGCCAGCAGTGCTTTCGCTGCATGTTTTGCCGAGGTATATCTAAACTCTCATCTGGGTATTCATTAACTCAAATTTCGCTTTTCTGGGTCACCTCTCTTTGCTGTGATCATGTGAAAAAACCCCGTCTTTTTCGGTATTGGAATTAGACCTGTTATTTGTTGTTACGTACATTAACGGATCCTACATATAGTGTTCATTGCAATGGACTTTGTTTGATACATTTTCTTAAAGTTATAGGTGGTTGTGCTTGTGTTGTGGCAAATCATGCACGTGATGAGCAACTGAGTTTATATTTTTTGGTGGTTAACTTGTCCGTCTTTGATTTTGATACCCTTTTGCTTGATCAGAATTCAATTGAATGTGGGGTGGTACAACTGCTTTTAGTGATCAAATATGATTTTTTTGTAGGTTAATAAGTGCGGAACCAATTGCTTGTTGCTAATCTAGTGTATTAGACAATGGTCACAGAGGAACGGTTTTCTAAACTGATATGATGATGAAAGGCCTTCACTTTTCACGCTTAGATGTTTGCTTTTTGAGGTTCAACATGGATGGTGAATTGATGATTTATTCCCAATGTTTAAAAGAAAGGGTCTGCAGTCGTGATTTCAGCCGCAACATCAATGTTTTTGGACTTTTTGCGACAGCAATTGGGCCATATCAGTTGCATTTGTCTGCAGATTCCCTTCCCATAACGTCAAGGATTGTGATGAAACCATGACAGTGACTGTGACCGCAATTAAAACCTTGATTATTCCATGGTTTATGATTTGTAGACCTTGGAATTAGATGGGTGGGATGAATTAATTAACTTGAAAATCATAATACCTGTTTGGCTGGGAAAATTCTGAAAGCATTGTTTGTGGTATTTGCAGACTAACCTGTTAAGTCTTTGAACTTTGGCAGCGGTGAAAATGTTACATAAGAATCAAATAGTATTTCATAGAATGACTTTCTAGTATTCACAAATGTACTCCATTTGGAGTTCATTTGCTCCCACACAAGAATGAATCATTCTTGTTCCCAAAACCAACAAACCATCACAAACAAGTCAAATGCACAAACAAAATCTAACACTCCTTGCCCGAGGATCACGCTCCTCCCGGTCTCCAATTCACAGTTATTAAGTTATTAACAGAACCATCATTAACAAACAATAATCCAATAATTTAAACTTAATTCATCACGCAACATCGCATACATATTTCTATGGAAATTTCCCTTTTTAGGTGAAATATTCCTTAACAAGTACAATTAAAGGCATTAAGGCCAATTACACAACTAATACAATAACTTATATTAAACAGTTATAGAATTATTCCAAAATTTTTCCTTAGCTGTGAATTTTGGTCCTGAGTTGCTCTGTTTGAAGATTGGTTCTGCTAGTTAAATATTTACTATTTACTAATTACTATACAGTTTTGCATGTTCAGTTCACTTGTCGGATTTCATACTGCTTTTACATGTACTTAGTCCTTGTATATAACTATATGTTTGAAATTATAGCTCAAATTTGTTGTAGGTGTGTACTCTTCCATTGGACACTGCCAAAGTTAGGCTTCAGCTTCAAAAACAAGCTGTAGTTGGTGATGTGGTGACCTTACCTAAATATAGGGGTCTGCTGAGATCGGTTGGAACCATTGCCAGGGAAGAAGGTCTTTCAGCACTCTGGAAGGGGATTGTGCCAGGGCTACTTCGTCAATGTTTGAATGGCGGTTTAAGAATTGCGTTATATGAGCCTGTGAGTTTGGAACCTTGTTTCAAAGAATGTTCATTTATTTCAGTTCATTTCTACTGTCTACTTATGTGATCTGATGGCCTAAATGTCATGGGGTTTTTAACAGGTTAAGAATTTCTATGTTGGGACTGACCATGTTGGAGATGTTCCATTGTCTAAGAAAATTCTCGCTGGATTTACAACTGGTAAAGCCCAATTCTGGACATTGTATATTGGTGATGGTTTGTTCTATATGTTAATATGTGAATTTGTTTCCTAATATGTGGAGTGTGAACTTCTTGCTAGCAGGAGCATATGTTATTTCTGTCTAGAATTCTTGATACATTATGCAAAACTCTGCGTTGAGCCACTTAAACTTGTGTTATCAACAGGTGCTATGGCAATTGCTGTGGCAAATCCAACTGATCTTGTGAAAGTTAGACTTCAAGCAGAAGGAAAATTACCCCCTGGTGTGCCCAGGCACTACTCTGGATTATTAAATGCTTATTCAACAATTGTGAGACAGGTATTTGCATATAACTTGATACAATTTATGAAGATGGGAAGATGTATTCAGTCCTTTTCAGGTTATAATCAGTTTTGTTCAATCCGCTTCCTACACACAGGAAGGAGTTGGAGCACTTTGGACTGGGATTGGTCCCAACATAGCAAGAAATGGTATCATTAATGCTGCTGAACTAGCCAGCTATGATCAAGTGAAACAGGTAATATAAAAGACACTGGACTGCATTTTAGAGTAAAATTTTGTAATCTTTCCTCTTTTATTTTTGTACAACCTAATGTTTTTTGTTGCAGACTATTTTGAAAATTCCAGGATTCACCGACAATGTTGTAACTCATCTTCTTGCTGGTCTAGGGGCAGGGTTTTTTGCAGTTTGTGTTGGCTCCCCGGTCGATGTGGTAATTTATTGGTGTTTATTTGTGAATATCCATAGTTGATTTGACATTTTTTATTGTATCATCATTCTATACAGGGTGTGTTTGTATTCTACAATTTGCTATAAGTTTTAGACTTCCTTTATTCAACTATGATAAACTGGTAAATCCAGAGATAATTCGAAAATGGTTGAATTAGTAAATACATCTAATGCTTAATAATAAGAAGAATTTCTTGTTGAAAGCTGATCTTTAGATCAATTGGGGTGGATCTGTATGACAACTTTTTTCTATTCTTTCTTCATTTGGCCTGCTCAATGAACTTCTTAATTGTTCAGTACTCTTACCATTCCCCTAATTCATTGTGCTATCTTCCTTTTGTTGTATATACAGGTTAAGTCAAGAATGATGGGAGATTCTAGTTACAAAAGCACCCTTGATTGTTTCGTCAAGACATTAAAAAATGATGTATGGTTGTTTTCCATTCTTATTACTTTTCTCTCTTCTCCATTTTTCTTTAATTATAAATATCTGCATTTGAATATAGTTGCTGTGATGTTTTAATAAAATGCATCACAGAATTTGATCATATCTAATTTCTAGTTTATTAAGCATAACCTGCAACTCAAGCACAACGTGCTGAACAAACTCCCTTGTGAGTTTCTAGTTTTGATGACATCATCTTACATTCTCATTTCTCACCGTTACTTATATGCCAAAACACAAGGAACTATGTTGTCAGTGGTTATCATATCATTTATCACTTCTAATTGGTTATGGACCTTTTTGCAGGGACCTTTTGCTTTTTATAAGGGGTTCATACCAAATTTTCACTACAAGAATGACACCAATTAGCTGCCGCACAGCAGCGAAGGTCATGTGGCGGACGCAAATGGAGTCGGCTTATCCGACTCTTAACGGACACTAACATGATTTCAATTTATCTGTTATTTACTTTCTGAAATATTTCCATTTGCGTCGGATGAGCCGACGCTTAATTATATTTCTTTTATCTTTTTAAATTATTTTTAATTATATGTGTCGCTTAAGTTGACGCTAAATTATATATTTTTTTATTTATGAATTTTTTTTATTGTCCACGTCGGATAAGCCGACACAATATTAACTTTATTTTTATTATTTAAATATTTTCCCATGTGTGTCGGATTAGTCGCCGCTACTGATAAAAGTTTTAAACTTATTTAATTAATATGACAGTCGGCTTAGCCGACGCTTATTCTAATTTCTAATAAAATTTAAGCACATCGCGCCTATTAAAATTTGATTGCGCTCGCATCGCGTGTAAAAACCTAATCCCCAAATAAAATTTCAAACTCGCACTGTCTCTCACTCTCAAACCCTAGCTCTCCTTCTCTCCATTTCTCGTCTCTCTCCACCAAACAGTCGAGCACCGGGGGTTCCTCCCAATCGCCACTACCCCTATGAAAATGGCCAAGTCCCTCCTTTGCCCCCCGCTGATTACGCTGTTTTGGACCCTTCCTCCATGCCTTGATGGCGATCTCCCCAATGCCCGCGCCGCCAATCTCTCCTACAAGAAAGCCACCCTCCCCAACCCGCCAAGATGGTCCTCATCAAGCTCGACAAAGGTCCCTTCGAATTGAACTCCGCTATTAACCCTTCCCTCTTTCTCGAGGGTTTTTTTTTTCTCTTTCTGATTCGCTAATAACCCCTCTTTTCCTCTTTGTCAATTCTTCGTTCTTAATTCTTGCTACTATCTTAGGTTTTAGCACTTGATTTTCTTTTTATTGGTCTGTACCTGAACTGCTTTGCGAGATTCTTCATTCGTTCTGTTCTAATCTTTTCTGCATGTTATTTATTTAGCTTCCTTTTTCTTTGTTCTAGCTGATTGTTGTTATCTATAGGAGCTTTTATAAATTCTGTGTGTCTTTTGTATTTTCCCAGGCAAGTTTTGTTTTATAGATGCTGTTGAGTGAGTCCCTCTCACTCAATCAGCATTGGATTTAAGCCAAATACTCTGAGTTCCAAAGTCGTGTTCGTCCTCCATAGCCACTATGTGCTCCACTTGTGTTATCCCCTCTCTGAATTACTCGCCCTTACCACCAAGGTAATCATTCTTATTTGCATTTGCTCAAGTCACTGGGTTAATCTTTCAATGCCAAATTGGGAATGAGTTTAGTTTGAGGTTTTCCCACTCTAAACTGAACATCACAAGCTTTCTAACAAGACAAAGATAACTTAAATCTGAAATTTATAGCTCAAGATGTGAGCAGTCAAATAAATTGATCCTATATTACAAGGCAAGACAGGGAAGCTCTATTTTTTCATGCACTGGGAACAATCCTTTAGCTACAGATTTCTAAAACTAAACAATATAAAAGTGGACACTATTATCTTTGAAATCCCACTGGTTTTGCTCCATTATCAGCATCTTATTTGAATCTTTAACTAATTGATCCATTGCATACAGTTAAATGGTGCATTTGTCTAGTGAGGTAATATCTAAGCCTTATACCTTCTTTGTTCATCGTCTTTTATTTGTCTCTTACATTAAGCTGGTTGTGGTTTATTATAATTTTGAGGCATTTCACTTTGAAGTTTATACTTTCTATATGATTGAATGCTTCATGGCATAAGGAATTTGCTGAATAATTTTCTATGTCATCATTTTGTTACATACTGAGTTGTTCGTTCTTAAATCATTTAAGGTGTGTATTCCAAGATAAAGCTTTTTACAGTTGGTGGTAAAAGATTGAAGCTTACTATCTGGGACACAGGTAACTGACTCTCTAGTCATTTTATCACATTTTCTTTTTTCTTTTGCTGAAGAATTTTGTCATACATATATGTAGTTACGAATTTTCCTTTTTCTACCAATTTTCTGTTTTTTTATTTATTTATTTACTTGAAGTTATAAATGGGATAAAAATGAGAAACATCTCAAGCTAGAGACTGGCTTGCTTCATATTTGAGTAGAGCTTCAAGTATTTGTAATTCTGAGATCAACTACTGTATTTGCTCAGGTAACAATTTCTTTGCATTTTCTCATTATGATAGTGAAAGTGAAATAAGGTTAATATTCTTGCTTGTTGTCTCTTGGAATTAAACTGCGTACATCTTGAAAAGGATGACAAGTTGCAGAATACACAGCTTGCTGCATAATTAGCTTACTTTGAAACCAATATGGACCTAAGTTGTATTCTCATGCATTAATTAACCAAAATCTCTCATCAGTGCTTAATTATAGAATAAAAACAGAACTTACAAAAGGGTGAAAGGATATTCAGGTATGCCAAACCATATTTGAGAATTGAAGTCTACAAAAACCAAATCTGTCCAAGTACTCTAAATCCTTTAAGAACCAAGCTTTAGCAGAATTAAACATACTGAAATAGGTTCGTAATGAGAAATGACATGATGCTATAAGTAGATGATGATATTTATGGTATTTTGTTAGTGCCAAGGTGTTAGAATTTATAGCTAATTTTTGGAAAAACTACTGCACTGCTTCTTGCAGAAAATGTTGCTTGTGTTCCAAAATAAGTTCACATTGAGGGAGCTGGGGAAACAGAATTCAAGATATCGTCAACTGAAATTACGGATGCTATCAAAGTTGGATTGGATAAACCTATTCAGCCAGAGCCTGAGGTACCTCTTCCTTAAGCTTAATTCCTTGTTAGTTGATCCTTATTTGGTTTTAAAAGAATTTATTTTCATTGTCTAACAATGTGTGATTTTAATATTCTGTATGAGCTGTAGTTCAGTAGCATCTGTCGATAGAAATCACTAAGCTTTGCTTTATTATATAAATGCTATTTATTTTCAAAATGTATGGACTTATACTCATTCATTTTTAATCAATTAAACTCATTTGAGCATATCCAATCATTTTTCTCTTTGTATTTTTCCTCTTTCCTTCTCTTTATATCCACCTTATTAGCTTCATTGAAACCTACCAAATTTTCCTTGTGCAGGTTTTCATTATCATCCATGTAGTGGCTCTTGTGGACTAGATATATTTTCTATTTTCTGTTTCAGTTAATACTCTTATTTTCTTGTTACTGATGCTGGTATCTCATTAATATCAATATCAGCAAAGAGATATTACATATATGGCTGCTACTTGTTCTATAATCCCAATTCTATCATTTTTTGGTCATCTTACTGTTTCATTCTTTTTTGTTATTTATATTTGATTTATTTTTTTACTATATTTATGTATTTCATGTCTTAATTTGAACATACCTTGTCTGATTTCTTTGTAGCATTTTAAATGGACAACCTAAACAAAAGCGGCTGAAGGAATTACTGCAGGTGAATTCTTAATGGCCTTACTAGTCTACTGTGTTCACTTCATTTCTTGAATTGTTAGTTTGAATAAAAAGTTTTTTTCTTGCCTTCTAGATCTAGAATAGCATAAAATTGGTTTTCTTGTTAAGAGCTTGTTGATATGGTTCACGTTCAAATAGGACCACAGAGCCCCATTTTAATAAAAAAATGAAAAACTTTAGAGTCGGCTTAGCTGACATTAAAAAAAGAAATAAGTAAATATATATTAAAATAGAAAATACAATATAGTCGGCTTAGCCGACACAAACTGAAAAACAAATTAAAATATAAAATATACTAGAGTGGGCAAGTCCGACACTAAAAGAAAAATAATAATTTAAAAAAAACTAACGATAGCGTCGAGTTGTGTGCTGTGGCGGTTTGGGTGCCGGCTTGACTGAGTCTAAGTAGCATCCACTTCAAAAACCGACACAAGCAAAATTAGCTTCGAGGGTTTTAGAGTCCACGTCGTGTCCGACGCAGGTGCGACACTAAGGGACCATGTAGAGTCGGTTTTCTTATGTTAGAGTCGGCTTTCAGCCGACGCTAACAGCCTGTTTTCTTGTAGTGTTTGGACGGCTAGGATCTTGGAATGTGATCATGTTTTTAACTCTAGAACAGGTACAGATTGAATACTTTGTGATAGCTTTCCGTTTTTCCTTTCCTTTTTATCACATCCTATCTAATGGAGCTCTAGTTTAATTTTATGGCATACTTGTCTGTTGTGTAGGGGTCAGAAAACCCAAAATTTTGTTAAAGAAATTTTTTGTATTTAATATCAAGATTGCTAATGTAACCAGATAATGGTTTGGGAAGCATCTTGGCAAACTATTTTCTGATTCTCTTCTTCTTTAAAAGATAAAATCCTTCTCCAAACTCACTTCTTAACCTTTTGAGGTAAATTTTGCCTTCATATGTATCAAACCTCACATTTGACTTAGACAAAGATGTCATTTATTTTAGTAAACAAATTTGTTAACAAATTGACAAGGATAAAGTTTTTATTTTTTTTTAAAAAGTAATTATTGTTTTTTTTTTCTTTCTAAAGTGAAAGATAAAATGAAACAAAATTTCTTCTCTTAGAACAAATGATATTATGAAACAAATAAGGGTATACTTTTAGTATATGTCTGATTAGTATTCAAAAGAGTTTATGAGCTTTTGGAAAATCCTAAATCTAATTTAAAACAAACATTAAATCAAATTGTTATAATTAGGGCTAGCAGAACTAGAAGGCTCGGTTCGGTACAGCTGAGCAAATAAAAATATAAAACAAGAATAGCTCAATCTATCCATTTACCATGTGGCCCAAGAAAAGAGCCCCCATTTACACGGTATCTTGGATTAAATGAAAGAATTAATTTGATGCATCAAGTTGAGACACCTTGGTCCAAGTAGGATTGGTCAAAGAATTAATCTTTTAAGTACGGTCTCAATTCAAGTTTTATAGATGAAAAAAATATATATATAATTGAGAAGAAAGATCTTATTAGCAATGTCAATAAATACTTCACACCAAGACGTAACCCAACAGGAAAAAAATAAAAGAAGCTGAAACTCATTATAGTAGCATGCTTTAATGTTGAACAAGTTTCAACCAAAATACACTAATGCTGAATGGAGACCCAAACCATTATTCCTCAAAATCAACAAAAAAAAGTTCAGAATGTTGTTATTGCAATTTGCAAAGCAGAAAATTGGTCAGCAAACATACTACTATCATGTGTTGATTGTTGAACTTCCTCGCCAAACTGTGAATCATTGAGCATAGGTTTTAGGTAGCATAAAACCAGCTCTCACCTCCTCAATGAATATTCAAATGATAAGCTAGTCTTTGTAGAAGCTGTAGCACCAGAATACACACTGTCTGGTGTATTGGCAGTCAACATAGGGACTGAAATCAAAGGAGTGGTAGGCACTGGTAGTGCCATTTCTTAGGTGTCATGTTTTCTTCATCGCCAGCTATATATATGGCTTGGAGGGTGTAGTTGCTGTTAACATTTGATTTTTTTGCCGTGTTGCTAAATTTTGACCATTATTCGTGTTTTCTTTTCTTTCTATTTTCTTCCTTCTATTTTCATCTTATCAAACAAACTATTAGACAGGACTGCGGGAGAAACAGGAGAGAGGGGCTTCCAAGTCAATGATGACTGAATTTCAATTCCCTTTTCTGCACTGCATGCAGTCTTCTTCACTGAATGGCCAATAGCTTTAGAGTTGTCCTTTTTAAGTTCCATTGATATCAAGCATTTAAACACAAGAAAAAAGGTTAAAAAGGTTTTGATTTTGAGCATCTTTCTAGGTCAGCTTTTATGGGAAAACAAAACATTTATTATGTCATAAATACAGAAGTGTTGTAAATACTACTTTCTTTCATGATAAAGCTTAGGCAAATGCTAACTAGTTAGGGTACTGGTTAAGAAACTAAAAAGAGAAAATGTTTTATTGGGATGGGCAAAATTGTGCTGCTCAAATTTTTTTTTTACTCTTCTATAATTTTCACAATAAATACTTTCTCCTTTTAATTTCTTAACTAATGCCGTAAAGGCATTGGTTAGCAAGATCCTAAAGCTTAAAAGGTCTTGTTACTTAGTGTTCTAGGCCACTGCTCAGGAATCAATAAGGAAAAAGTTTTCAAGTTGAAATTACATTAGAAATCATAGTAAAATGCACTACTACATTTTCAATGAAAAACTTTCTATTTTTTATTCTTTAACCAATATACTAATGGCACTAGTTAGCATTTTTCAAGATTAAATATGTTTTTAATCTTTACACATAGATAAAGATTCATTTTTAGTCCCTAAAAAAAAAATATTTCGTTTTGCTCATTCATTTACAGAAATATACCAGGTATGGCTCTACCCTACCTATCTACTTCACATAACACCTTAAAGTGTTACAATTAGGGTACACACTGGACACATTTTCACAAATAACAAACAAAAAGATGATAATGCTTTTAGGAACTAAAAGCGAATATATTTCTATTCACAGAGACTGAAAACATAGTATTTATTCTTTATGATAAAATTCTACAACTTTTAAATGCTTAAAAATTGCTTTAGGGAAAAGAAAAAAAAATATTTACTGATAAAACATAGGCATGGTATAATTTTTTTAAAAATACCTGAGGATTGAGTGGAATGATATATATTCTTGTTGCGAAGGATGGAGCCTTTCTGATTGGTAATGTTACCCTTTTCATTAGATTGGTGAATAAGAGTGGCATGTCGTGGATCCTGAGGCATTGCTCCACCAATGGAAAATTTTCTGATACTTGGAATTCCTGTTGAACATCTAGAAGCCTTGTATCCACTTTTAGATGCTGGGCCGGGTGTTTTGAACCGAAAGTGTTTCATGCTCGGCCATCAGTTGTCCCTGAATTTTCTTTTAATCCTAAAATATATATGAAAGAAAAACAATTGAATTAGATAATGGGTTGAAACAAGATAAATGTTCAAAAGAAAATTCCAGACCATCTACTATATAATTTAATTACAATAATAATGTGTTGCTTCAGAGTTCTTACCCTCTGCCTTTGCCTTTCATTCTCTTTCTCCTGCCTTAAGGTGGTGTAATCTTCAATCAAGGAAAGTAGCCGGCTCTATACACACATCCATGATAACAATGCATGAAAAGATATGAGATGTATCTGGTAAATGATATTGAATTTATATGCCAAATGTGATACTTTGGACATAGTTTTCCAAGAGAAAGTCTACCTCAGCAAAATTTCATAAAATCTAGTTGGCTAAATCATAAAAGTTGCACATATGATTTTGTTAAAAATACTTACTCCATCACACAAAAACTCTTGTTCTCTTTCTTTCTCCCATGCTTTATTTTTTAAAATTATTGCCTCTGCCATATCCCTATTTCAATAGGATACAAATTAAAAGAAAGGAGAAAATGAAGACGAGGCCCACAATTCAGACACTATAAATTTAACTCCTCTTGGTGCATGGTACTGCTTTGCGTTATCACTACTAGAAGAATTGTGCAGCTAACAATAGACAAACAACCGAATACAGTTAATAAGTTGACTTCACCATGTCACAAGTCAATATTTAGTCCAAATCTAGCTTATCATAATAAAAGAAACTATAGAGTTAGTTAAGTAATTGTCGTAACTAAATCATCCATGTAATAGTTGACAACAGTTATATTCTGTCGAGTTGGTTAAGTTCCTATCCATTTAGTGAGAAAATGTATATATGTATGCTCTTTGTATCTACATCTTATTCAATCAATTACACAATTTTTTTTTCTGACACCCCGTTCTATACTTTGAGCTTTATGGGGTGTTGCCACATCAAGTTGGTGTTACATACTACACCTATCAAATTTCTGATACATAAAACTAGAACCAAATTCCAAAAGCCACTACAAAATGACAGTAACATATTTGAAGAACTAATTATGATAAAGGGATACTTACCAGGAATTTTGCTTAACAAAGCACGGGCCTTCTCAGCACATTTTAAGGTAAGATGTGCACCTCTTCCAGCATTATAACGATTATCATCCTAAGAAAAACAGTAATTAAAATGATAAAGCAAACAAGAATGAAGAAGGAAATATCCAATAATGTTAATAACAACACAGGATCACCCTATTGTATTCCTCCAGCCAGCTTTCTTCTTGACAAGCAACCAACCACTTCTCAACCTTTTCAAGGATTTCTTTCCTGCTAAGAGCTTCTTCTTTTGTCTTAGTAATCAGGTGGTCAATTTGATCTGCAGAACGATTGTCAAAATGGATGAGAGGACAAATAATGACATTCATGGCACATTTTGATAACCAATAACAAACTTGTAAATAATTAAGAAATAAAACATTTGAAGCATTCCTATGAACAGCAGATGAGAGAAAGGAAGAAATTTAAATTAATAGACATGTCATTGTTCTTCTGCTCATGGCTATTTATCATCAGACAATTTTGTGACTAACCTATTATGCCTTAGTTACTTAACATGTATCCTTAAAGGCTTTAAATTATGATTGCACATACTGTGGAATCATTATGCAATAAATGAAGAGTGATATAATTAACAGCAATCTTCAAATGCTTTTGGAAAATCTAACCATAGTCTAAAATCTCAAGTGAATCTTGGCTTGGAAAAACTGTTTGTGTAGTCAAATGTGTTTTTCTGCATATTTCTTCTAACTCCAACTTCTTTTTCAGTAATTGTTCTTTCATTTTGGTTGATTTAAGTTCTTGAAGCCTTTCAACTTTCTCCTCAACCTGCATGGAGAAAAACTTATCCAGTTAATTACATAATATTACCTCTGGTCCTAATTATAAGTAACAAATTGAATTTTTCTTTCATTCTAATTGTAAGTAATAATCACCAGTTTTTAAAAGTTACTCAGGGTTAAATTTATTTTATACCCTTAATTTATTGTTAACTCTATTTCCTATCCATTCACTTATTCCCTATGACAATCACTTAAAACAAAGGTATTTTTGAAATAAAATTTGAATTTATGGTAGAATTAATTAAAAATAACTAACTAACTACTTTTCTTGATCTTGATGATTTGTTCTATGTTGCTTATAATTAGGACCGGAGGTGGTAAATAGTGCAAACTACTACAATTGAAGAAAATTTAATTTAGGTGAAAGCGAAGAAGAACAGAACCAAGACTACAGTCAAAGACAACAAAAAAACTCACGTAAATGACGGAGTCAATTGAAAGTATTTTAGACTCAGTAAATTCAGATTCCAAAGCAGCAATTTTACTGGTCACATGGTGAAATTTCTGCTGCTCCTCCATTGGCGTATCCATCAAATCCCACATCTCTAATAGTGCAGCTGCAAGACTTTGAAGCTGAGGCAGCATGTAAAGTGAGACATGGTACTTGAAATAAAACTGTATTTGACAGGATGAAGGATAAGAACAAGAATGCTGACCTTCTGCATTCTGTGTATTTTAACCTCTCTCAAACTTTGTATTTCAGATGTCAAATTCTATATTGTATTGTCACTGACATCTTTTGTCACAGTGGAATTAACCATAGTGGGGCAGATCTCACAAATTTTGTCTTTGACATCTAAACCAAGGACTAAGCACAATGAATTGAGAGTGTTCAGTTGGTCAGACACCTGCAGCAATTCAAAAGAAGAATCATAGAGAAATTAACCTATGGAAGTTATTCTTTCTTAGGGTAAGATTGCAAGAATGTTTAGAATTTCATCTAAATCTACTCAAGCATTAACAATAAGTCACACTACATTGCACCAGTCTTGAACACATCATGAACAATATGCGTTTCTGTCTACCAAAAGTTTAGACAAAATATAATATAGGATTAAAGACAGAAATCACCTTTTCATTTTGTAATTGAAGTAACTGCTTCTGTAATTCCTCTAGTCTTTTCAAAGACAGGTTGTTCTCATCTAAATATGCATTAGCCACCATGGAGCCATAAAGCTCACTAGAAATATTCTTCAACTGATATAAGACTTCTGAAAACTGTTTCTTCCTATCGGTTTTCAGCTTGCGCATCTCCTCAAGTTGTGAAACAACTGTTTCACGTGCTTTCTTCAAGCTTCCACAAGACTTTGGATCAAACTGAGGACACACCAATAAAAGCTTGCCAACTGTAAAATCTTCCTGTGGCCAAGAAAAAAAAGGCTAATTCACTCAATTCTGGAGTTCCAACAAGACTCACATGTAATGGTTGTTCACCTATTGCTGCACAGATGCCAGCAATTTCTGCCACATAATCAGCAATTTCTTGCTGAATTTGTGCTCTACACAGCTTGGCTTCATCCACTTCTTTTCTATACAAATCCAGACACTTCTGTTCTATTTCCAGCAACATTGCATCCCTTTGAGAATCAGACTCTCCAACTTCACCCCATATTATCTTACATTCCACAAACAAGGATCAAGCAAACAGAAAATAAACAATGTTAGTCCAAGGTCCTCTAGAAGAAGCTGTTAGGGAAGAGAACATGATAAAAAAGATAGATTCTTCACAAATTAGATAAGGGGAAGAACCTGGAGTTCTTTTAGCAACAAATGACATGTTGTTTCTTGTTGACCAAACTGACTGCTACTACGATTGCTGAACATTGGAACAAGTATGCTGAAAAAACAAAAAAAACCAAAATGATGATCAGCAAATGTGTAAGATATATGCTCACTTAAATACAATCACACATTGAAATTTCCCATTCAATCTAAGCTTAAAACTCTGGGGGCAAACAAAAAACAAAACAAAACAACAAACAAGACACACTTGAAATTTGTTCCACGTTCCAGATGTCATCATGCACACTCTCTGTTCATGCAAACAGAAATACACACATACATATTCATATATACATACATACAAAGATACATACATATATACATGTATAATCAATGGTTCCCTTATATGATAATAGTCATTTGCTACTGCAAAAAGAATGTTGTCTTCTCTCTCTTATGATAAGAAAAAAAAAAGTTTCATATAAAAAATTTTCAGTAAATTTGAAAATGCTCAAATCCCATTGTTACAAACAAGAATTGTGTCTTTTTCTGAGAAACAAAACAGAGCTGAATCGTAAAAAAAAAAATGCCGAGGAAAACAGACCTTCAGGTTCAACACGAAGACGAAGAATTGGGAATTTTTTAATTTGGAGAAATGGTTTAAGTTTCTTTTTAAAAGAAAATTAAAATGAGAGAATCAAATATTTACCTGCAATGGAGGTCGTATTGTTGGCAAAATGTGTGTAAATTAGATTTGATTAAATATTTCCGGATTTGATTTTTTAAACTTTTTTAATTTACAGATTAAGGTTTCTCTTTTTGAGAAATTTATGGAATTAAAGTTGGAATTTCAGGTAAATTTTCATTTTAGTCATGAAAATTGTAAGAATGATTTGGTTTTTTAATGTGAATTTTTTTTTTATCAGTTTTTACTTTTTAATGTGAATTTATTCTCTCAATCATAAAAAATGACGTCAAAATTAATTTTTTTTGTACAATATGAAGCACGAGATTGAGAATTAATATCATTTTGTTATTATTAAAATTAAATTATATGTATATTAAATGGCTGATGGGTTAAATTAATATTATTTTTTAGGACCAAATTAATAATATTTTATATAATTAAAAATATAATATTAATTTTTTTGTAAGACCAAAATAATGTCGCATATATGTTTCATAATTAAAAGATATGAGTTTATTCTTTTTTGGTTACAATATATGAGTTTATTCTAGAAGTCACAATTCCAATATTAACCGAGTTTAAAATTTACTATTAAAATTATATAGATAAAAAATATTGATGAAAAAAAGGTAAAGTAAGTAATCTAAGATGTTGGCTAGAAAATCATCAATTAATGTTTTAATATATTCATGACTTATTAATTATTATATATGTGTATGTAATATTGATTGTTAGTTTTCTCATCAACACTTAATTTATTTATCATATAAAGTGAATTGCTTATTTTAGATGAATCAAATAAAAAAAAAATTGATTGATCAGATTACAAGTTCAACATCTCGAAAAATTAGAGGTTAAAAAGTCAGCAGGAAATCAATTCAAAACTGGTCAAAATCAATTCCAATAATTGATTAGAACCATTTTTTTTTTTTATAAATTTTAAATATTTATTAGAAGGAGGAAATTAAAGCATGCAGAAAATTTCTTATAAGAAATTAAAGAGAAAGGAGGAACACATTGGTCTTGTAGACTGTATATAGTAGTTACATATACATTCTACGTTGTAAAGATTATTACTACATATAACAGAAAGTGTTTATATGATATAATATTATCATCATCATATATATGTCCAAATTACATTAAATTTTGCATTTTACCGTGCAAGTATTTGATGAGGATGCATGTGAAAAATAGGTAGCATTTCTTTCTGAGTGCAGTCAAAATTCACGTGACTTTGATATTAATATTAGAGGACAGAAAGAGATATAAAGGAAAAATCTTTGGATATTGTTGAAGGTGTTCCAATAAAGAAAATGAGAGGTAGCACCCTTGAGAACCAGGAACTTGAGCTGGGTATTGTTGGTAAAGAACTATCCTTGTGCCATTTCACATGGAAAATAGCAATGAAGATGAAGGTACAAGTAATAATCACTAGTGCAAAAAATACGTTTTATAACAGTTTTTTATATCGGTTATATGAAAATCGATTTAAAAAAAAAGGCGGTGGCACTTTTGTAATTATGGAAAGAGTTTTTATATCGTTTATACTTATAACTAATATAAAAAGTACTTTTTACATTAGTTATAAATTGAACAGATATAAAAAGTAACTTTTTTCATCATTCCAGTGTACGGCCGATATAAAAGGTTAATTTTTTATATCAGTTATAAGTATAACTGATAAAAGTAATATTTTCTATTCTCGGGCCAGATACACACTCATGCTTATCGTCTTCCAAAACCTGCAACCCCTAAATCTTCTTCCAAACCCGTAAACACGATTCCATACACTACTATTTGCCATTCCATACCCTATTGTTTGGACACGATTCAGAGTTGCGGTTGTCTTCGCCGCAACTCGCTCGTCACCGGCCAACGCCTCTCCTACGTTGAGCTCATCCACCGTGCTGAAACCCTAGCCTCCAACCTCACCTCCTTCCTAAGATTCACCAAAGGCGACACCGTGTTTGTTTTCTTCCTCAACTTCCTCCATGTTCTGATTCTCTGCTTTGCACTCTTTGATCTTGCATTCTACTCTCTCGTGCGTTCATCTCATGCCTTACAATTTGGTAAATAAGAACTATTTTGGCGGTTACTGATTATGTGTTTTGTCAAGTTTGAGTAGGATATTCTCTCTATATATTGATAATAAAATTTCCTTTCCAGGCTTTGGTTTCTCTCTACAGCTAGCGAATAAAGTCAAAACCTGGATTGGTTTCACTCTGATCGAATTGAAGGTAGTTTTCAATTTCTCTTTCATTGTTATAGATAATCGAATTACAATTTGAAGGTTCAATTTAGTGTGTAATAGAATCAAATCAAATTCATCTTGATTGGAATTTTAGGAATTGAGAAAGGAAAGGTTAGGGTTGGGGTAAGGTTGAGAAGGCATAGGAGAAAAGAAGTCAAATCAATCAGTGTACATGACATACATCTTAAATACTCTGATCAATCAAGAGTTCCTTTTTAGAGCAGGGGGTATAGACTCTCCTGTTTTGAGGATTATTGACATACAAGAGTTATTCTACTTCTACAATCTAGTGTCTATTATACTATTTACATTTTGTTTCTGCACGCATACAATTCTATATTGTGATCTATATGAATAATAAATATATTATATATGCTATACATATTAAAAATTGAGTGCCTTTCTAAGGACTTGTGTTCGAAAGTTCACGAATTTTCATGTTAAAAGCACTTTGTTTTTTTCAGTGTTCTAATCGCAGTACAAAATGGAATACCATTCACTACCATGTATATCATTATTATTTAAATGATAAGAACTAGATTCAATAGAAACACAAAACAATATTATCAATTGGAAAGAGAAAAAAAAAAGAAATATTACTGGCAAGATCCCTATTAGTTGCTGAAATTACTTACTTTTTTAGTGATTTTTAAGGCAATTATCTCCCTTTTTCTCTTATTTGGAGTGTTGTTTTACTCAATTTGCTTTAATTTCATAATTTAGTTAAGATTAGTTTAATTTTCTAGTTTTATGGTTATATCTTAGTAATTTACCCCACTTTTTGTAGAAAGAGGAGATTGAAGATGTAGAACACATTTTGGAGCTGCATTATGATGTTTTGGAAGCATTGAAGAATCATCTGTAGTAGTATTCTGATATAGTAGCAGAATTTGCCAATCAGCCAAGCCAGATTTCTTGGCTGAGCGATTTGTCACTTGAAGAAATTCTGCATATGTATATAAAGGGCTGACACTCATGTATGACAGTAGTCTTAGGACTACTCCGCCATTCTGTTATGTAATTTGGTTATGTACTATTCTTTTGGGGAGAAAAGCTCTCTCCTTTTGTTCTTTGTGTTCTTCTCCATCTTCTTCCCTTCCATGTGTATTTTGCAGTTGTTCATGTCCATGAGTGGTTGAGTTCCTCAATTGTAAGGGATTAGATGTAACCATACTCAAACTCTCTTGTATCTTTTGATATTTTTACATATATATTCTGCAGATTTGTGTTTAATTTTAGTATTTTGCTTCTTTACTTAAAGCTTGTTGTGGAATGACCCCCCATAACATGATCTTTGGACATGATTGTTGTTTGGAAACACTTTTGTTGTCTAGATCTGAAGCAATATACCTCATGAACTTTATGTCTAGGAATGAAGCTTAGTTCATAAGTTATCTTGTGTCACTAGGCTTAAAGCTAGTTCCTTCGTTAAGTTGTTGAGGGATCAAGGCTTAGGGAAGGAACTAAGACTCTCTGCACCTAAGGGATTAGGGTTGAGGATGCTTTTATTGGCTGATTTTAACATATAAATGTAAATGGAATATATTATGCGTTAATGCAAGAAGAGAGTAAAGTTTGGTGAGATCTAACCCCTGCAACATTGTTATATATATGTTTTTAACCTCTGTTTACTACTGTGTTCTATTATGAAACAACAAAAATATCATTTTATTTTTTGTTATGCATTAGATCTGCTTTAAAGTTCAACAAACCAACTAAATTTTATGTTTTTACTGCTTTCTTGTGAAATCTGTTTGGCTTAGCTAATATCTGCGTGAACATTGCCTATATTACGTGAGTCCCTTGGGAAAACGATACTTGGACTTATCCATTTTACTACTTGTGCGATTTGGTATGCTTGCCAATCCACTGACAATCCTCTGTAATCACATAGTAAAGCCACTCTAACTAACTGCCACATCAGCAACTCTTCTCTAACTTCCCTATTCAGCTCAGTTGTTGGGCTTATAGACCCAAACCCAATGTCCTAACATTAAAATGTGTTAGCTGCTTGGTGAATAGAATGGGAAAGTAGGTGGCACTAATTTTTCTTGTCAGAGTGGCTCATTATGGAAAGAAATTAATTTAAATTCTTAAATGTTCTGTGTCCTTGAGAGCATTATTCTTTGTTTTCATGATGCTTATTTATTTATTTATTTATTGAATATGTCATGGATTTGCCTATTACATGGAGTCTCTTATGATGTTTTGATCCACAGGCTGCTAGTATTGTTTCCTCAACAATACAACCTCTTCATAATTTGAGTTTATTGGTATGTTATTTGTGCCATTTCTTCATTTTCTGAATTTTTTTAATAATATTGTTGTTGTATTTATTTATTTATTTTTTACGAAGCAACCATTTGGATGCTGAAGTGCATATAATATGTTTATTGTTATTTTGCTTTTCTCTTGGCAGAACTACATTAGGGAGAAAGTTGGCCCTGATGAAAAATATCCTTGGGCCCAAAGTATAATTAGAAGAGGCTTTACAGGTGAGGTTTGACTAACTTGCTAGAGTAAAAAACAAAATCAACAGCACAAGAAAGAGAAAGTTTTGAAGTTAAGGGTCATGCATTTGTTTGAAGTTAAACAATGTACTGTGATATACTAGCTTATTTCCTACTATAATGTTATACCAGTAACTAATTTCTGGCTTGTTAAATTGACTTTTGACTCTTCTATTGATATAGCTTGTTCTTTTTGCAGAAATGAATTCAAAAGTGAAGGTGCTGGGAGAGCAAACTGGGGAGTTACAAACTGATGAAAGTTTTGGGACACAACACTTTCATACTTCTGTGTACAACCCTCTGCACTTGTTTCAGTTTTACTCTATTTTCATGAATTTTTATTGTTGCAATTTTCTTTTGCTCTTTTAAATTTTACTTAGGATGACCGAGGAAGTGAATGAAACTGCTAAAAAATTTGGTGATAAAAAGCCTTCAGGTGAGGATGATGTTGTGGCAGATGGAAATAAGGAGAATTATGCTAATGAAGCTGAAGAAAAATAGCTTGAGGATAAGGTGATTGTTCGTGTTCATTTCAAGTGTTCTAATTTTCTCTTTATCTACTTTATATTGTAAATGTTTTATTTTTAAGATTGTCAGTAGACAAGCAGAAGATTTGTGATTTGAAATTGTCATTGTGCATGTGATCATATATGTAAAGTGACTTACAATTACAGGAATATTCTGGAGGCTGTTGAATGATAATCCAATGAAATTTAGCTTGGGCTTTCTACTATGGATTGTTACCCATTGCTTAGGATGCTTTGTATCTTTATGTTTTTATTGTTTTTGTACTACTCTAGCAAAATATGAAATTGTCACTGTGCATGTCTATTTAAACGTATATTAAGTAGTATTTTCTATACTAAATTTGTTGGACCTCTCTTTTTTAATAAAATTAATTGTTGACTTTCAGAGTTTGCATCTAGATTCTAGAGTTCTTTTATTATTATTATTATTATTATTATCATTACATTTTGTTATATCTAATTATAACTTTATCTTGTATTTGAAGAAGAAAAACATAAAAAGAAAAATATAAAAATGAAAATAAAAAGAAAGAAATTTAAAAAAAAAGGAAAAAAAAAACATGAAAAAAAAAACGTAAAATGAAAAAACTATTAAGAAAGAAAGAGAATAATTTTTTTTTACATATTTACGATAAATAAAAGTTGAATTTATGTGTGTGAGTTCCAAGACTATATGCAGGTACACTATAGGATACAATTACTTTGCAAAAAAAATGTTGGTTCTCTAGTCTTATGATATATATTCCGTACATTTTGTCAATTATGTAGACATCATAATATACCTATATATATAATAATAATATAATATGTCATCATTGCTACTCTAAATAGGTATAGTACACCTAATATGTTATCTTTATTGACAAAAAAAATAATATACCATCATTATTACTCTAAATAAGTATAGTACACATCAAATCAAATAATAAATATTACTCAAATAAGTACACTATTTTAAAAAAATTATACTAAATAAGTAAACTATTTCTACAAGTTTTAAAAATGATAAGAACAATGATGATCATACAGTTACATAAAAAGAAAAACATAAAAAGGAAAGAAAGAAAAAAACGTTAAAAGAAAAACATAAAAAAAGAGAAAAAGAAAAATGTAAAAAGAAAAAAAAAGATATAAAAACGAAAATAGAAAGAAAGAAACATAAAAAAAAGGAAAAAAAACATAAAAATAAAAAAATGTAAAATAAAAAAACTATTAAGAAAGAAACAAATTTTTTTTTTTTATATTTACGGTAAACAAAAGTCAAATCCATGTGTTTAAGTGTGTGAGTTCCAAAATTATAGGCAGATACACTATAGGATATAATTACTTTGCAAAAATCATTGATTGTCTAGCTTTATGATATATATTTTTTGTTGTCTTAACACAACTTTTCTAACAGTAGCCTGAATTTTGTTACCCTTATAGGATAAAACCAATTTATAATCAAACACAGTATCTCTAATAAAAAAACATTATTGAAAAAATATTAAATTTTCGTAATTATAAATTTAATAACCATACTTATATCAAAATCAATCAAAACCATTTCAACAGTATATGGCTCATTCGGCTTCGCAATGGGAAACATTTTCCACAAACGAATTACACGTGCCTTGAGTCTCCATGATTGTTTATCAAAGTTAATAGACTCAACACGATCAACAACAAAAGACATTATTATGATATGAAAATAAAAACTTGTCAACATCGAATATAAAATATAAAATATTCATTCAACTCAAATTGAAGAACAAATTCAAGCAAAAGATACAAATACTTGAGACGAGTTAATGAGGTAACACTACCCTTATTTATATACTAATTAACCTTTGAATTGTCTTAACATAGCTTTTCTAATAGTAGCCTGGATTTTTTTACCCTAATAAAAAAACAATTTATAACCAAATACAATATCTATAATAAAATAAACATTATTAAAAAATATAAAATTTTCATAATTATTAATTAATTTAACAACCATACTTACATCAGAATCAATCAAAACCATTTCAACACCATATGACTCATTCGGCTTCGCAATATGAAACATTTCCCATAACCGAATTACACATACCTTGAGTCTCCATGATTGTTTATCAGCATTAATAGACTCAACACAATCAACAACAAAAGACATTTTTATGATATCAAATAAAAACTTCCCAACACCAAATATAAAATAAAATATTAAATATTCTTTCAACTCATATGGAAGAACAAATTGCAACAAAAGAAACAAATATTTGACATGAGTTAATAGGTAACACTACCCTTATTTATAGACTAATTTTGGCTCCAAACCTTGCCTCAAAATTTTCCCTCTTAAACAAATATTCCAATTCAAAATTCAAATTCTTTTTTTGGCTCCAAGGTTTTGGCTCTTAAATACTAATTCAAAATTCAAATTTCAACTTTTACCTCCAACATGTATTTTTGGCTCCAACTCTAACTAATAATAACAAAAAATAATATTTATATTTATTTATTTATATTGTATTAAATTAAATTTTACAATATAAAATTCAATTTAAATCTAAATTATAAATTATTTTTCCATTATTAAATTAATATCTATAATTTAATTTTTAATTATAATGATTCATTATTATTAAACTATAAAATTCAACTAAAATGTAAATTATAAATTATTTTTCCATTATTAAATCAATATCTATAATTTTAAGTTTTAATTATAATGATTCATTATTATTAAACTAATTAATAATACCTTTCAACTTTTTTTACTTTAATATTCAAATTATTATTCTCTGTATTTTTCATTTTTCATATTTCAATTTTAAAATTTCACAAATTTTTCATATTTACATTTTTTATTTTTCATATTCAAAATTTGACAAAATAGAATAATTTTCTATTAATTGGATGGTCATATTACTATAATCTATTTTGTTATCAAATAATTTTAACTAAAATCTTCAATAATAACAATTATTTAAGGCATATTCATATTTATGTAACATTATAATTATTAATGTTAGTTTATAGTTTATTTTATATTTCATATTCTACCCAAAAATCACAAGAATAACGTTACGTAAAAATTATTCTTATTCATTATTAATTATTAATATCATTATTATTACTATTACTATTATTTATATTTTATTACTTATCTAATATTCTAGCCAAATATCACAAACTAAAGGGAAAAATCGGAAATGGACTGTCCAATCAATAGTGCTATTTTGTCTCATAGCACATCCTCCATTGTGGATAGATAGATGCACAACACAAGCAATTTTGTACTATATATTATTTGATATGTTTAGGTATTAGACATGACAATATAAAATTTACAAAAATATCCTTTACAATGCAAATTTAATTTTAAGTATTATTTTGTTTTATTTCCGGCCAAGGCCAAACAACATCCAATCTATCTACCCCAAAAAAAGTGTCTAAGGTCAAACAACATTCAATCTATCTACAAAAACAAATCAAATCTTACAGTTGACTTTTCCTTCTTTTCCAACTTCTGCCATTCTAAATATAAAATTAGTTTTGAATATAAATTATGAGAGAACAAGATCTTTCATTTTTACCACTCTAATTTGTAGCGGTTTCCATTGTAGCATGCGTGTGTATGAACATTACAAGCTATATCTTTTTTTAACATGGTTGATTTTGTTTGAAACAATAGAAAATTATGAATTGGTTCCACCATCATTACATTCTCATGCTTAATCAAAAGTAAAAACTAAGGAAAAATTGCAAGGTCCCAAGATCTTTGATTTTCATTTTTCCCTTTCCCATGTCAAAATTTTTCTTGATTTATTGAATGAACAAAAAGGTGCAACTGATAAAAAAAAAGTTTTAATTGGTGAGAAAAAAAAGATGTAGGAGGAGCAATAACGTGGCAAAGAGAGAGAAATAACACATTGTTGCTTTGGAAAAATCATGGTGACATTGTGGTTTTGAGGTAGTTATCGTGATTTTAGTAATATCAAAACATGTTAAAAGTGTGATAAGAATAATTTGACTTTCCAATTGTATTATAAAGTGGATAAAAAGTTTTTCAATGTGAAACCTGTAACGACCCGCTTTCGTTACATATCTAACATCTAAAGATTCTATTTCATTAAATTTTAAAAACTCTCTAATTAGTTTATTGATAAAATATTGGAGAAAATTTTTTTTCCGCGATTCCCAAAACCAACAAATAAAATTGAAAGCTTAAATTATAAATATCTCTTGTATAAGCTTAACTAACTAAAACTATGTGTACATACATTTTTCACATGATAAATACAAATTACCCTTAGACTAGTCCATTTTATACATAAGACCAAACAAAGGAAGGGAAATAAATGATTATGTCTTCAATCCCTCGTACGCTCTATCTGCAATATCTCCAAGAGGAAGATCCACCTACACTCCATCTGCTCCCCCGAACACAGTTCGAGATCATCACAGTCACAACCACATGTGCCACACGCAAGGGTAAGCTTACCAAAACAAAACCATACATATACAAATAAATAGGTTCCAAAATAAGGAAAAAGGGAAAAAACTAAACTTTATCAACTTCGAAAATACTATACATAATAACTAGAAAATTATAACAAAACTCAGCTCATATACTCAACCAATCCTCAACATAGTTCAAACATCCATTATCACATAAACCACCAAACGTCATGAATCGCATCTAAGCATCAACCATCACAAATCCTCAATCACCATAGTACATCAACTATAAAAAGTATCATCATAAATCAATCATCACAACTGTCATACACCAACAGCCACTAGGAAACTTTAAACCTTAGACACTGACTCTACTCCATGGAGTTTTAACATCATATGAGCGGTCCCCCATAAGCCCCATCCCCTACCATAGCCGCACTCTCTGACCATTTGGGGAGTCTCTTAGGCTGACCCTACGGAGGAAGTGTGGTTTTATCGAATATAGACAAGTGTAGGTATTGGCTTACCTCTGTAAGGTTCGCCAAACCTTACATCTATAGGGATTCGCCCACCTGTCTATTCTATAGGCCCATTCCCGTTAGCCACCACGAAAACCTCCAGCACTAGGTTGAGAGCCCACCAAGCACCCTCAACTTACTTGCCTACTCATATGCTTGGGCACCAACTGCGCACCCATCGTATTTCAACGACAAAACATATTTGAAGTCCCTTATAGTCTTAGATACGACACCTCCATACCCGCCATCTCCAATGGCCTGACTTAAGGATCTAAATACATCTCAACAATCCACAATCCTCAACCATAACAACAATCCATCCCCTATACACTAAAAGGGTTACTAAACCTCTTGGGAAGTAGTTCTCAATAGTCCGACACGCCATTTGGAGTCAAAACATAGGGGTGGTACTCGAGAAGATATCCTATTAGGCAAGACCCCCGGGTCGCTTTAGTGGGTCGGAGTTTTGACGTGAAACTCACCTTCCCAAGTATACCATTTTCCAATAAAAACCTTCCCAAAGGACATAGCTAACCCTCCAACATATAGGGGCAGTTACAATACAAGATTATCATTCATCATCATCATCATAATCATCTCATCAAAACATATGTATTTCAACAATAAAGACATTCTTTCAAAGATAAACTTACTACATTTGCTTAAACACTTATAAGATTCATAATATCTACATTCCTCTTTCGACGGTCATATCTCAAACAATCACATAACATCCATCATATCATTAATTCACTATTGATATACTCATCACATTTATGAACCCATCCCTAGTTCCCTAAGCAAAGTAAGGCCTTCCACACCTTGAAATCTTATAATCATCTCACAAAAACTGCATATTAATATGAATTACATAATCTCAACTTATAATCAACTTTAACATAAATATAATAACTCATAACATCATTTTATATTTACTTGGAGTTGTTTTGGAAACTCTCAACCAAGTATTTAGGGTAAAATAAAACATTCTGCCTTAATTTAGCTTAAGCCAGAAAATTTAGCTTCACCTAGAAATTTAGCCTGAGCTACAAATTTTAGCTTGAGCTAAATTTCTGCAGTTCCAATTCCACCGAAATTTAGCTTAAGCTAAAAATTTTAGCTTCAACTAAATTTGCGCAGACCTAATTCTATCGAAATTTAGCTTGAGTGAAAAATTCTAGCCAAAGCTAAATTCGCGCAGACCTTATTTCGTCTATTTTAGCTCGAGCTACAAATTTTAGCTTAAGCTAAAACTGCGATTTCTGCAATAAAATTTCTTCAAAAATCTGAGCTTTTGAAACCATTAATGGCTACCTAAGCATCCAAACTCACAATAAACACATCAATAATTATTCCTTAAGCTTCTAAACACTAAACCTCAACAAAATAACTCAAGATTCAAACCAAACAACTCAAAATCCATTATAAAACAAAAGGAGAGAGTGAGCTTCCCTTACCTTTGGGTTTAGTTCCAACAGAGAGAGGGAAAAAAGGGATGAAGAGGAAAAGGAAACTTGGTTGGGATGGTGAAGAGGTGATGCTTTGGCTTGCATACAAAGCCTAAAGCAACCAAGCAACCAACAACAATGGCTTCTATTGCCTCTTTGAGTGCCACGACCAAGCTTGGAAGGAGGAGAGAGAAGAGAGCTTCGGGAGAAAGGAGGAAGAAATGAAGAAAATCCGAGAATGGAAGCTTGCACGTTCAAATTGGGGTTTTAATTAAGATTTTTACTTTTCGCACCTATACTTCCTCTAAGAACACCCCCTTTCTCTTATTTTTTTTTCCTACAACTTACGGAACTCATGTAAAAGTCACAAAAAAATTCACAATAACGCAATCATACAATTAAGAAAACCATAACGTTACAAAACCCATTTGTGAAAAGGGACGAGAACAACTATTTTTCTAAAGTTCAGAGATCGAATTAATCAAAGTTAAAGTACAAATACTAATACCAAATTTTTTTTTTTTATTAAAAGTAGCATTTATTCATGTGGGCCTTCTAAGAATTTACATAGACATGCACCTTTTAAATGATACTAACAACCAACATGTTTAAATTCACCTTGTATATAGACAATTGATATTTTTTATGATCTTTAGATAATGTTACTTTATTAAAAAATTCCAAAATTTACCTTATATTTACCCTATAAATTAATAAGTATTTAGACTATGTTTTTACTTCATTATCTTTACAATATTAAATTAATTCTTTTTTATTTATGTATATATTTAATTGAAAATTTCATTTTTATTTATTTTTTATGACACTAGGGCTATGTTTGGATTGATATTAGATGGTGGAGTGGAAAAGAATGGAGTGGATGAGAAAGTTGATCGGTTGTTTATTTTGTAAAAATAAGAATAGATCATAATGGAAAGGGACTTCCCATTCCATTATTTAGTTCAGTTTATATTCCTTCTGAATTTGGGGTGTAGGAGATGTGGCAAAACTTTTAAAATAAAAATTCCTATTTTGATTAGCTAAAAAAACATAACCCTTTAAAAGTAATTTTAAAGTGGGGGTAATATAAGCACTATAAACTTATAATTTATTCCATTTTATTCTTTTTCCAAACAATGGAATGTAATCTCCATTTCATTCAATTATAAAATATCCAAATAATAAACTAATATTTTTAATTCATTCCATTCTTATCCATTCCGTCCATTATGTTTCGATTCACCCCACTCCATTCTCTATCATCAATTCAAACATACCTCGGGACTAGGAGTTGACTTAATAAATAAATAATTAATAAGTTTGTATTTATAATACAAGATATACAATGGCTAAATTACTTCTTAATAATTTTATTAAAATTTTAAATAAGTCTATATTATTTCAAAGTTTTAATAAAAGTTCTATATTTTTAAAATAATTTAAGTAAATCCTTATTCATTAAAGACTATTAAGGTCCATTTGATACACAATAAAATACAAGATACCTTGCACAGTTAAATCACACACATTTTTTTGTGTTGTTTGTAGTTTGGTAATTAATGCACAACACTGGAAATTTTGTACTATATATTATTTTATATGTTTAGGTATTAGACATGACAATATAAAATTTACAAAAATATCCTTTACATTGCAAATTTAATTTTAAGTATTATTTTGTTTTATTTCCGACCAAGGCCAAACAACATCCAATCTATCTACCCAAAAAAAATGGTCTAAGGTTAAACAACATTCAATCTATCTACAAAAACAAATCCAATCTTACACTTGACTTTTCCTTCTTTTCCAACTTCTACCACTCTAAATATAAAATTAGTTTTGAATATAAATTATGAGAGAACAGGATCTTTCATTTTTACCACTCTAATTTGTAGCGGTTTCCATTGTAGCATGCGTATGTATGAACATTACAAGCTTTATCTTTTTTTAACATGGTTGATTTTGTTTGAAACAATAGAAAATTATGAATTGGTTCCACCATCATTACATTCTCATGCTTAATCAAAAGTAAAAACCAAGGAAAAATTGCAAGGTCCCAGATCTTTGATTTTCATTTTTCCCTTTCCTTGTGTCAAAATTTTTCTTGATTTATTGAATAAACAAAAAGGTGCAACTGATAAAAAAAAGGTTTAATTGGTGAGAAAAAAAAAGACGTAGGAGGAGCAATAACGTGGCAAAGAGAGAGAGAAATAACATGTTTGGGGTTGCAATAAGATGAGCCAAAATCAATTTTGAATGTGAAGCAACACAATGTTGCTTTGGAAAAATCATAGGTTTTGAGGTAGTTATCGTGATTTTAATGATATCCAAACATGCTAAAAGTGTGATAAGAATAATTTGACTTTCCAATTGTATTATAAAGTGGATAAAAAGTTGTCTTTTGATTTAACAAGTTGCACAATTTTATCTTCAAGTAAAATATGTTTTCAACTTTTGTATTTTTGGTAAAACTTGGTTTTTTCGAACTTCAATTTTGATCAATTTGGTCATGAATATTGCAAAAGCATTGGTGTTTGTCCCTTTTTACTGTGAAAACCGTTTGTGAAGAGGGACTAGAACAACTATTTTTCTAAAGTTCAGAGAACAAATTAATCAAAGTTAAAGTACAAAAATTAATACCAATTTTTATTGAAAGTACATGAACTAAAAATATATTTTACCCTTTATCTTTTGTTCTTCAACACTTCTTTTATTTTGTCCCACAATCATTTTTAAAATTATACATGTAACAAACTATTTTGTGTTGTGATGTACTTTATCTTTTAGCAAATCAAACAAACCCACCCTTAATCTTTGTCATTTTTGTTAAATTATGGAGACATATTATAAAATTAAGGATAAAATATACTTTTAGTGACTACATTTTTGGTAAAAATTGATATTAGTCTTGTACTTTAATTTTGATTAATTTGGTCCCTAAATTTTAAAAAAGAAGTGACTTTCCTTCCTCCTTAGACTAAAACTCTTTTTAAAGTTCAATGACTAAAACTAAATTTCACCATATTTTATCCTAAAAGTAAATATGTCTTTGTATTTTATCTATATTTTTAAATAAGCCCTCATAATTTAGTAAAAGATAATAATAGCAAAAATATAAAAATCTTTAAAAAAAAAAATAGAAACATATGAACTCTTGTAAGCAAAAGGATTTTTTTTCATAAGCATAAGGATCTTTTAATTTATACATAAACACACAAATATTATGATTTATGAATACACTCTTAGTTTCACATTCTAAATATTCTCTTCTTTTTTTTTCTCTTTTGAAAATATATTTTACATACTATTTTCATAACTAATTTTTTCTCAATTATCTTAAATGTGTATTTATTTAAATTTATTATTTTTTATCTTTAACTCTAAATTGAATTTGAATGATTTTTTAAAAAATAAATTATTGATGATTAAAAAAAATTATATAACAATTTAATTTCTTTATTATAAATTTAAAATATAATTTATATCTTAAAAAAGGTTTACTTATTATATTTTTAATTATAATACAATTTATATACTTAAAAACATTTATTAGTTGTAAATTTTAATTATGTAAAAAAAATCTTTCCTGTGAAAAATACTAATTTTAAAATATTTATTCATCAACTTTGTTTATAAATAAAATACTTGATTATATTTTCTGAATCGTCGCAGTATTGCAATCGCAGAAAGCAGGTCTGTTCATTGGAGCGCCCCTGCGTCGCGAACGAACGAAGAACACAGAACGACGCAAATCCGAGACTAAAAGTTTTCTAGATTCGTCACCTGCGAGTTAGTTTCTTCAATCGATGCTTCTTAGTTTTTATTCTCAAATTTCTTCCTCAATCAAACTCCTTAGCGATTGAAAATCCCCTGTTATTTTCTTTTGAAAATAGGGTTTAATAGTGTCCCAATTTTTTCGTCCCTCGATTTGAACCTGTTTGAGCACAAATGCCTCTGATTTTGTAACGCCAGATTCTATATGCACCGCAAATTCACGGCATTCTTCTTTATCGTGATTTAATTCATTTCAAATAATTTGCGTGCCTCTGGGTTCTTCTAGAACTTCTATATACATGTCTTTAAATTGATTAAAATCATATATGTCAAATTAAATATAAAGCTTAAGCAGTACATAGTGAATGCTAATCCTTTTTCTCTCTCTTTTTTTTTTCCCATTAATTGTTGTCTCTGGATGTGTGTTTCACTTATTTGTTATTCACCATTTTCTTTTATTATAAATCTGATTTTTTTTTTTTTTTTATCGATTTGTTAAAGGAGGTGGAGGGATATTTTGTGATAACCCTATATCAAATTTGGAGCAGTGGTTTGAAAGATTTTGAGAGTTGGGGGAAGAAGTTTGATTGAAACATGCTTCAGATTCGGCTTAGTAAGGCTCCTGCATCAGAAGGGTCGGCAGGGGTGAAGCTGCCGCCAGTTGAGACTGTTACAGTTGTGTGCCCTGACCATCTGGTCCTTGCTGATATTCCTGTTGCAAAGGGCATTGGTGCAGCCACTGCTGCTTCCCTTGTTAAGACTTTGGGCCGTAGGTCCCGCCGCCAGCTTGGCGAGCGAGTCCATTTCTGTGTTCGCTGTGATTTCCCGATCGCCAGTTATGGACGCCTGGTAACTACTTATGCGTGCTAGCATGCTTTTCAATTGAGATTTCTGCTTGTTAGGTGCTTTTGATCATGATAGGATCTGATTTGTTTGGTTCCAATTTAGCTTTTTCGTTTGGGATTTGTTTCGAAAGTTTTTTTTTTTTTTATTGAAATATTCTTTGGTGTAGTCTCAGCCTGGGTTCTCTGCATTAATATAATGTAAGAGAAAAGAAGTTTATTGGAGTATGCTAGCTGAAATGCTGAATGGTTATTAAGTGGAAACCCAATTCTTTTTCATATTCAAATAATTCTTTGACCAGATCTTTTATGTGAATATCAGTTGTATGTTCCTGTATGGCTTTGATTTCGAGTGGGCTTTTATTTTTCTGCAATATAGGGCTATTATCCACCCCTTAGTATATTCCTGTAATGGGATTTTGGTTTTATTCTTTAGCATTTCTTCATAGCACTCTGGCTATTACATTGATGCCGTTTCATTTTTATCTGAAATTTGCTTGAAAATAACAAAATGTATCTTATAAATTGCATTCAAATACATTTTTTCCAATGTAGTATGTTTGCACTTTAGAGTTCCAGATGTAAAACATGCTTTCAGAGGCAGACCTGTTTAGTGACATGGCTGTCGTGCTTAACATTAGTGTCTTTATCTCATCGAAAATGTGCTGCAACAATAACAACAACAACAACAATAGTCTTATTCCTACTAGGTGATTAGAAGGAGAGATAATACTAAAGGTGACCAATCAAAGTTCCCCAACAAATTAGTCATAGTAAATGGATACTTCGCACCAATACCACAGTGACAAAAAAAAAATCACACTCAATTATATAACGGGAAAATTGAAAAGAAAAACAATTATTAAAGCAATGAATTGTTACAAGAAAAATATTATTATAATAAGGAATTTGAAAAGGGACAATTTAAAATTTTTAAAACAATTGTGTTATAAAATCATTATATAAAGGATTTTTTTTATTAATATTGTAAAACACGGTGATGCATATATGTTTGTCAAATATTCAATCTAATAATAATAAAATAAAAATATGTTAAATCTTCTTATTAATTAAAATCATAGTTTCCATTCCGAATATTAAAACAAATTAATTTCTATGATGAATTAAAGAAACAAGATAGTATTATTAAAACCAGAAGTTTTTATTTTTTATTTTTTTATAAATTATAAAATCATTCTTAATTAATAATTCCTACGGCTATACTGTCCCACACTGGCTGTCCCTCTACAAAAAAAAACGGAAAATCAAGACCTCATTGGCAATTCAAAAAACTATTATCTACTTCGATTTTTTTTCTTACAAGCTTTATCTTTACCTTTTCGTGCCGCCATCTCCGCAATATAATAATGATGGTAACTAACAAGAAAAACCCATCATTAACACCACCATAGAAACCACTTCAACACCACCACCACCACCATCATCATCATTTCCACATGGGTGGTGGCTATTATATATTGGCTTTTTCCGTTTTTGGGTGTCACATTCATTCACACAGTCCATGGCATGATCCCACAGTCCCCAGCCCAATGCAACAGTTCCGGCTGCACCCTCCGCAACTCCTACGGCGCGTGGGGCGACCGAAGGGACTGTTCTGCCCTCAACGCGAAGTACCCGACGACCGAAGAAGAGCTTCGGTCGGCTATGGCCTACGCGGTCCGGAACAACCTCAAGGCCAAGGTTGTCACAAAATTCTCACACACCATTCCCAAGTTAGTTTGCCCACACGAAAACACCAGTGTCAACAACAGCAGTGCAACGTTGCTTATCAGCACGGAGAAGTACGACTCCGGCATCGAAATCGATGCTGCGAATATGGCTATGACTGCTGATGCGGGCGTGGGGCTACGCCGATTGATCGATGTGGTCGAGGGTGCCGGGTTCAGCTTGGTGGCTGCGCCTTATTGGGAGGGTGTCACCGTTGCGGGGCTTATTAGCACCGGGGCGCATGGTAGCTCTTAGTGGGGGAAAGGGGGTGCTGTTCATGATCATGTTGTGGGGGTTAGTATTGTTGTCCCTGCTTCTACATCTGAAGGGTATGCAAAGATTTTGAGACTCGAGGGGCAGCATCCGATGCTTAATGCAGCCAAAGTGTCACTCGGAGTGCTGGGTGCCATCTCTAAGGTCACTATATTTTAGATTATAATTTCATTTTTCTATATCCTTTTTAAGTATGTTGTTTCATTGTTTACCCTCTCTTTGGTTGCGATGAAAGAGAGCAAACAAAGAGTGAAAGGTGGAATCCATATTTTTCCACTCTACTTTTAATTTAAAAATTTCATCTCAATTCATTTTTATTTTATTTCATTTCACTCTACCAAACACTCTATTAGTGTTTTGTCTGGGATTGTGCTGTACAATGCTACAACCCATTTTTTAATTTAGATATTGATTTTGGTTTGAAATGAAACTAATCCCTTTCGGTGAGAATCATGAATATTATTATTATTATTATAAATATTATTATATCTAAAAATACAAAGTGGGGTATGATTGATTTGATGTGCCTTTAAGACATTTATGACCGAAAGGTGAAACATATATGCGGTATTTGAGCAACGTTATTCGGTAGTATGAAGGATATATGCACGGGTAGGTTTTCTACTTTCCATTGGTTTTTTCAATAAAATGAAGAATAAAAATGATATCTGCAAGGGGGTAGGTTTTCTATTTTCCATTGGCTTTTTTTAATAAGAAAAATGATATTTGAATCCTCTTTAATTTTAAATATCTAATTAATACTTTTTATTTTTCCTATATTTTATTCCTCTTCAAATTATATCACTTATCATATCTATATTTTTCTCTCTTTTCTCTCTCTCACAGTCTCACTGAGTGTAGAAAAAAATTTGAATGTCCAAATATATTTATTCTTTTAATAAAATGAAAAATAAAAAAAGTAACTATGATAGTCAACTGAAATCACATATGCCTGTTCGTGCACAGAATTATTCGGACCATTTAGCATTTGTCTAATTAAATATGTATGCATGATATATCTTCCCGAACTTACTTTTTAATGTATTACAAATTTTAAATATCTAATTATAATTATTAAATTAAAATCAACGGTTTATATTGTGTATTTAGTTATCCAATTTGAATTATTGGGTATTTTAGACCTAAAATATTTGTTGTGATTTTTTAATTAAAGATTATATGATATTTGTAATTAAATATATAATTCTAATTGAATGATTATAATTAAAGTTTTTATTTTTCACAAACATGACAAGTAAATATATAAGTAGCGTATCAAGTAAAAACTCTTAATTATTGTAAGAAATTAAAATTATAAATTATTATATTATATTTGAATTTTCAACATTAAAAAGTCAATTTACATGACTCTTTTGAGTGGTCACATGACCTAACTAGCTTTTAATACTAAACTCTATATATGGTTATATGACTCAATTTTATAATTTCTGCATTCTTAAAAAAAATAAAATTTTGTTCTCATTAATCACTAATTATTTGTATGTGTAATCACAAACTAGTCAAGTATATATTTAGCCTTGTTTTCAAAGTTTGATGAATTAATATCAACATTGAAGTGCAGGTAAAATTATCATTTGAGCATAGGTTCAAAAGAAGCATAACCTACAATTTCATAGTAGATGATCACATCGAAGATGTGTACGTACGTAGAGTATGCAAAAAAGTATGAAATTGCTGATATAACTTGGTATCCGTCAAGACACACAGCTGTGTACAGATATGATTCCAGGGTTCCCTTAAATGCCTCAGGTGATGGAGTTAATGACTTCATTGGATTTCAAGCCAATTCCATCTTGGTCTCTGAATCAGTTAGAGCAGCAGGTATTGATCTCTCGAATACTTCTAACATTTGTAGATAGTCAAATACAGAGTTTATCTGTGGTTTTCACTTTTCATTTATTTAGTTTTCTTGAATTAATTAAGTTCTATTATTTTGAGAATGAGGTAAATTTAATATTTTATATTTAAAATTCTTGTTTTCTATTAGAGGTTAATGAAGGATTTGAAAAATGAAATAATTTCAAAAGTTAAAAAGTAAAAAATTAATGAACGTTTAATAAAATTGAAAATATTTTATAAAATGCGAGATTAGAGTATCAATAAGGAAAATTTATTTTAATATGATTTTGGTTAAAATTTAATATATTTTGATCATTGAGTTTAAGTAGAAAGAAAATTAAAACAATTCGATGGAGTTAATTTATAAAAATTTTAAGTAGAAAATGGGAATTTGAATCTTTTTCTAAAGTGAGGAAAAGTATAATTAAGCCAATCATATTTATATGTATGAAAACTTTTACCCTGAAAAAAAAATATTGATGAATTCCATGAACGTTCACTTGCAGAAAAACTGCTAGAAAGTACAAGAAACTCAAATGGGAAATGCTTAACTGCATCTACTACATTGGGCTTCAAGAAATTAGTAGGCAATGGGTTGAAGAACAATGGCCAAATCTTGGCAAAATGCAAACCTCAGGTTCATGCTTATATTCAACAAGAATTGACACTGCATGTGCTTGGGATCCACGAATCAAAGGGCTGTTCTTCTATGAGAGCACAGCAATCTTCCCCGCGTTGAGATTCGGAGACTTCGTCCTCGATGTGACAAAACTGAGAGACCTCAAGCCAGAAAATTTCTGTGGGGTCGACAACTACAACAGGTTGCTAATTCGCTTCATCAAAACGTCGAGTGCTTATCTAGGGCAACCCGAGGACTCTGTGGTGGTTGATTTCAACTATTATTGGGCAAACGAGGCATCAAATCCAAGACTAAATCAAGATGTGTGGGAGGAAGTGGAGCAATTGGCATTCTTCAAGCATGGGGCCAGGCCACATTGGGCTAAGAACAGGAACATAGCATTCTTAGGGGTGCAGCAGAAGTATCCCAAGTTTAACATGTTCATTGCAGCAAAACAAAAAATGGATCCACACAATGTGTTCTCTAGTGAATGGTCAGATGAGATACTTTATGGGAAGGAATTATCAGAGAAGGTTGATGGATGTGCTTTGGAGGGACTATGCATTTGTAGTGAAGCATACATTGCAGCCCACAAAAGGGGTATTATTGCAGCCATGGCCTTGTCTACAAGGAAGCTAGAGTATGTAGATATTTACAACCATCCATTTCATCATCAACCATAGCATGATGTTCCTTTGTATCATATCATTGTTTTAAATTATTGTTGCAATTGAATAAATAGTTAGAAATTGTAGATAAATGTAGTCAATATCAATATGACTACAATTACAGTCACAAAACTACAATATCTTTCGGCTCAAAAGCAAAATTTAAAATCATATATCATATTACAGTTTTATTTTTTGTACTCAGATCATAGTCCCCAACAATCGATCTGAGAATAAATGTCATTTTGTGATTGTCTACATGTCAGTGTATGGACAAGTTTACATGTTAATTAATTCAATATTTCTGTTTCAGAGTCGAAGCATATATAGTTTATTGTTATTAAATATGAATGATTGAGGGAAAAAAGAAAAAGATTAAGGAAGACAATTTGGATTATAAAATGGTGTTCTCTTGCTTCATGATCAAGTGATAGAAACGTTATTCGAACCATGCTATTCTTAAAAGCAACAACAAAATGTCACCATCGGCATTACACATGCAAAGGAGTGGAGGTTTCATATGGGTTCGCATCAAATTGCAATAGGCACACACGTCACAATAATAACAATTTTTTTCTAAAAATTTAAAATTATTAGATAAATAGCATTTAATTATTTTTAACTCTTTAGGTAAATTAGATTTGTGTGATTAGTAACAAATTTAGAAATTTTAATTAATTAGGTAAATTATTTTAATTTATTCATTTTAAATATAAAATCTAATGGAAGAAGAAAAAATATTGCAAGAAAAGGGGTGAATTGAGTTTTAATTTTTTTCGTAAAAATAAATTCCCTAAATCATGAATGATATTGTACCTACACTAGGGTTTTGGGTACTCTTCCTTTAAGTTACGGTGGTTCCTTCTTGTCCTGGTCTGTCATGTTTGTCCTTCAACCTTCGTATTATGACCGATGGGGGTAAGTACTTGCAAAGACACTCTAATGCTCATGTCAATAGGATACTATATATTATAAAAATGAGGAATAATTAAGAGTGAACAGTGTCTAAACTCGAGAAAATAGTCCTTTATATATATATATATATATATATATATATATATATATATATATATACTCATGTGCCTTACCTTTTGATTAAGAGAATATTAACCAATATTACCTATTAGTAAACCTTGCTAATGATAGGATTAAGTTAAGGTGATAACTATCTCCTTAATCCTCCCTTATTTATGTTGTGGCTAAAATATGCTTGGCAAAGAATAAGGGTGACTTGGTCCTCATGACCTAGGGTTTAGATACGGAGCCCTTAGCTATATCACTACACATGTCCCTAAAGCCTCGAGTCCATTAATGATGAAGAGGTTTTAAGATCATCAAACCTTTTTTCATCAAAATATTTGTTGTGTTGTCAGCTATGCATATCCAACTTATATTATTAAGGGGTGTTCAGTCTTTGACCATTATATTCGGACTATGTGGAGGTCCTTATTGCTAAGAGATCACATCTTTGACATAACATTGTAACTTGAGATGGTACGTCTTCTCACTTCAATTTGCAATTAGTTTTCTCAAAAGTCATGTCCGACGGCATGTTGGGTTACATCCCCTCGTTTGCCAGCAATTATTGCGATTATAGCCACTAGTAGTTTGGAATACCAAGTGTCGTGAGGTCTTAACCTTTGATCTCAAATGATCTAACTTTCTGGAAGGGTTAGGAACTTTGGGCCTCCATGGGCCTAGCCCCTATAAATACCTTTCCTTTGCCCTCTTCCTCCTTAGACCTTTCACATTTTCTCTCTTCTCATTTCCATACTCTTGTTCTTCTATTTCTCAAGCTGAGAATGCTGAGAGGGAGTACTTGTTCCAAGTATAAGCTTTATTACTTGTTCATTTGTTTTAATTATGGAGTCTAGTAGTGGTTCTAGGGAGTTTGAGAGATATGCTACAAGGGGTATGCTTTCACCTAAGGTTCATGTGTTATTAGAGACTCATCATCTAGTTCCTCCTCTTCTGTTGTTGTTTTATATTGACCAAAATGTTTAGATGTGTTGGAAACATGACTCTAAATTGTGGATTCAAGTCTCATTCAAGCATTTAGAAGTAGTTTTTGCATCACCCTCTTAACTTGAGTTATATATATAATTTGTTCCAATTATACCCCTGTTTAATGTTGATATTATCCTAATGAATAGCAAGAAAAAACACATTTTGGTAATTATACACCAAAAATCAATTTTGATTGCAAGTTTTCAAACAATATTTTGCGACAACAATCATTTTCTCAAATCTGCTATCCAAAAATAATTCATGTTACTGCAGACTCACGTTTGCTTCAAATCAATTCTACGAATCACATTGATTTAAAATCGATCAATTCTACAAACACATATCTGCTATACAAAAATAATTAATGTTACTACAGACTTACGTTTGCTTCAAATCAACTCTATAAAATCACATAGATTTAAAATCAATTCTACTAACACATATCCAAACATGCACTAAAGCTACCAGAATTAATAAGGATACAATTCAACGCTTCTTTGACTTCCTATTCTGCTTGGAAGATGAGCCATGCCTTTCCTCGCGAACCCTCTTTCTTACTTCATCTTCTTTTTCCATCATGTAGGGATTCCCTGGTTCTATTGCTGTGAATTCAGCTGGATTTCTGTTCATCCCACAATAACTTTCAGAGGTATCGTTCAGGGGCACTGGAGGATCAATTACTTTCCTACCAAAGATTGTAGGATCATGTGATTTGTCAGACAACTGATCACCTTCCAGCAACTCGGTACTACATTCACAAGGATAAAAGTTTTTTCTATGTGAATCAATGTCCATGTTAGGGTTTGAGGATTCACCTGGATTAAGGATTCTCTTATGAATTGGATCACTGCTTCCTGTGTCAGTAGAATTCAAATCAATAGATATTCCTTGATTTGAATGAAGTTTTACCACATTATTCTCATTTGCCTTGCTTGAGGTTCCAAGATCAATATCCCTATTTAGCATCTCTTGGTCAGTAGTATCATCATCGAAATATGGGATGTTTAGATCGAAATCCCTTTCCTTGGACGACTTATTCAGTGGGTCAGTATTAGCAGAACATGAGAGATTTACATTTTCCATGTTAGTTATAAGCAATTCCATCCCCAACAGTGTTTCTGCAATTTCATTTTCCGCTAATGAGAACTGATTACACACATCATTGCCTGTTGTCAAAACATTGTTACTTTTCATATTTTTGGCACTCCTGGCCCCATCGTTTTTCTGCAAGAAGGAGATTGTTATTGTCTTGGAAACGAGTTTTCTGTGAAAAGTTAATTGTCTCAAGATTATAGAAAAGATAACATTCTTGTGTGCATTGCAAATTTCTTGGGTAACAACTACATTTTCATAGAGATTCATTTGAGATTCTCAATAAGCTATAGGAGCATATGCATAAATGCTTGGCAGTCCACTAGATTAATTTAGCTAGTATGAAGATTTAGATCAATATGCAAAGTAGTTTAATATGTATCTACCTAAATATTTAATATTTAATAACTACAGTAGTACAAAACTGATAAAAACTAAGATCCCGTTGATTCTTGCTCAAAATATTCATAAAATGAAAATTGTTGGTAGGTCACTAGAAAATGCAATACTCTTAAAATTAAAAATAAAATTAAAAACAAAGAAAAATGAAATCATCTTAGGAGGGACTCCAAATGTTGAATATGTTCTAGATCTTACAAAATTTAAATCTTGGTCATGGTTAATAGCTAAGGTGAAGGATTTTTCTTTTTCTTTTTTGAGCGGTCTACAAATACTATGTTATGTGTAAAAACCTTGTAATATGTAACAACACTGTATATGGATTCGGGTACTCTTGTACACATTTAATATACGTTTATTTGCCGATAAAAAAACATTTTCTGGTTATGGAAGATTGTTAAAAACTTTGAGAAAAAGGATTTTTACTGTTACTTACTTCGACAAGAGCTCCTTTTCCAGAAATAGCACTTGTTGAAGGATTGGTTTCACCTCCTTGCCCTATAAGCTGATGATTTGGTTGATCATCTTTTCTGAGTATTTCCTCTAGAAAGCGCATCCGTTTATGTCTCTTAGCAGACTTATGAGCATACCTCTTTGGATGATGATCCTGAACTTCATTTTCAACATTACTGTCCATATCTCTTGCATGATCATTAACTTTAGTGTTGAGGTTGCTGGTAACAAGCTCCACGTCAAAAGCTACATTACCTTCAAAACCTGTCAAAAATAAAAAAAGGAAACTTTTATTCTAAGTTGGGAGTTTAGAATTACTATAATAATAATAATAATGATAATAATAATAATAATAATAATAATAATAATAATAATAATAATATATTATTATTATTATTATTATTATTATTATTATTATTATTATTATTATTATTATTATTATTATTATTACATACACAAAGTTTTTACTATAATGTAAGTTACTACTACATGACAATGGTACATTTTATTTAGTTGAATGAATTGTGAATTAACATACCTCTGTCATTTGCATGCATTTCTTGTGTGAGGCCAGGACCCACTTCTGAAGTTCGAGCATTTGATACTTGACTGAGATTGTTCTCCAAGCCAGGATCATGGTCTACAGAAAATAGAGAAGATCAAGCTGTATATTATAAAATAGTAAACAATGTATAAGCGATGTTCTTGAAGTTACCTGTTACTCCAAGATTATTATTACTTTTTTCAATGATATTAAATTCATTTTCCCCTTGACATATACTACAACTCCAAGATTGGAATCTTGGCACAACCAATGGAGGAAGTAATGGTTGTGCCTCAGGCTCATTCACCGGAAATGGTGCACATATTTTCAAGTTTTCCTGACGCATTCAAGCCACATAACCGCTGCATTAACAATAATGAAGTGTTAAGATTTTGAACCCAAGAATGTTAATCATATTTGTTTTTTACAAAAAAAAAATATTCACTACATTTCTACAATTACAAACAACTTTTATTTACAAGATAAAGTGTGGTTGTTGTTAATTTTAAATATATATATTCTTCAATAAATAATAAAAACAAAATTCTCTCTCTCTCTCTCTCTCTCTATCTATCTATCTATCTATCTATCTATATATATATATATATAAATATATTGACCATTAGATCTTATCTTGAATAGTCAAGATTAAAACATAATAAATCATGTGAGTTTTTTAAAAAGTCACATGTCATTAAATCTTGACCATCCATATATGGTTGCATGATCCAAATTTAACCTGCTCACTCATATAAAATAAGCTCTCACCCTCTCACTATATATATATATATATATATATATATATATATATATATATGTGTGTGTGTGTGTGTGTGGGGGGGGGGGGGGGGGGGTTTGAGGGCTTCAGCACAAGTGCTAAATTGTAAAGTAGGGTGTTGCCTTTTGAATACCTTGGTATTCTAGTGGGGTAAATCTGCATAAAAGAGCACTTGGCAACCAGTAGTGGATTTAGTTTGAAAAGGATTGGTAGGACGGAATAGTAAACACATTTCAATTATTGGTAGGGTTATGTTTTAATGATTTGTTTTGTTGTCTCCCAATTTATTTTCTTTCATTCTTCAAGGCTCCTAGAGATATGATCTCTACCCTCGAATATTTTTTTTTTTTTAAATTGTAGGGAGGAAAAATGGATGAAAGGAAGATACATTGGGTAGCATGGGAGCAAGTATGTCGGGAGAAAGAGGAGGGTGGGTTAGGGATAAAGATTTCAAGCCATTTAACAGGCCTTTACTAAGCAAATGGATGTGGAGGTTGAAGAGTGAGGAAGAGATGTTATGGTGCAAAATTTTAAAAAGCAAGTGTGACAAGGAAGAGGGGTTGTGGGAGAGGTCAGAGGGAGGAAGGTGTTCTATATTGTGGAAGGATTTATTTTCTTTAGAGGATTTTTACAAAATTGATTTGATTAGCAGGAAGGTAGGGGCGGGAAAGGATACCTTTTTCTGGGAGGATCCTTGGGTGGAGGGAGAGTTTTTGGGGAGAAAATACAAAATATAGTATCAGGTGACAATGGATAAAAATTCCCAGGTGTTTAATTTAGGAGAGTGGAGGGATGCATTATGGGCTTAGAAGCGGACATGAAGGATACTGCTATTTCAATGGGAACATGAGCTTTTGGAAGATATGGAATATAAGTTGTGAGCTATTGATATTAGGCAAGAGGAGATGGATATGTGGGTGTGGAAAAGGGAGACAAGTGGTATTTTCAAATAAAGTCTTCTTACAAGATGTTGCATCCACGGATAAGCCAAAAAGATTTTTTAAAAACATTTGGATGCAGTGTGTGTCTCCAAAGGTTCAATCTTTTGTTTGGAAATTATCATTGGATAGAACCCTATCTTTACAAAATTTGAGTCTAAGGAACATTTGGAAGTTGTACATGTTGTATGTCATAGATGTGGTTTAGAGGAAGAAAGTAGTTCATAACACTTGTTTTTTCAAGTGTATGGTACAAATGTTGTAGGTGGTGGGGGTGGTTACGACACTACATAATGATGCTGATTCTCATTTGTTGCAAATTTTGGGATTAATCACTTGCAAGGCGATCACTTTAATAAGATGGCAAACAATTTGGTTTTTGGTGGTCTGGGTGATATTTTAAGCCAGAAATGATTGGATCTTTAGATTGAATAACATACTTTTTTGATGTGAACCCCATCACTTGGAGAGCATCCTTGATGGGGTACAAAACCCAATAAGTTCCTTTTGTTTGCTAGCTACAAAACCCAATCCACTTCTTGGGGCATAGCTATACTATTTGTGCATGTAATGTGATTGCTGGAAGTAGGGGGTTTGATGGGCGGGTGGACATCCCTATATATTGATGCAGGAAGCATACCAATTTTGGCTATCAAATGGTAAGAATTCATGCTAGTGGCTGGACTGTCAAAGTGGTCACATGTGCATAACAATAACAGAGATGAGCGCACGGATCAAAACGAGTGATTTTGAAAATATAGTTACGGTAGCGACAACTCGAGTATCGTTCTCAAGGATTCTTGTATTATTATCAATCAATACAGAAACGATTAATGGGGGGTTTCGATTACGATTCCAAGAAAAAGGGATTAAAATAAATTGTGATTATCGAATAAGCTAAAGCGAATCAACCTACTGTATCGACTTCCGACTTATCATTGATCCCTATAAATTCCAATTCCCTAAACGGATCTGATCCTATTCGACTATAATAACTACTGACAAGCGCAATAGAAATTATACGGCGTATGTTCCTGAATTCCGGATTAAGCAAACGGAATCTGATCAAACGCGATAATGCAAAAGCTACGTTAACGCGAAATTGATTCAAGATCAAATAACCAATAACAACAATCAAATTAAGCAATTAATTGAGATTATTGGAATAAATCAAAGGAAACAGATTGATATGGAATTTATAAAAGAACCTCAAAATGGAATCCGATTACAGTAGATCGATTCTTCGGAAATTAGTTCTCCATTACAATTGTTCAAAACCTTCCAAAATAATTTCGTGAACAGTGAATGAGTGAACAGTACGCGGCCCTAGAGTATATATATATAATAACAGTTTTCAGCACTTATTTTATAAAGTTTTAAACTGCTGCCGCGGATCACCACGGCCGTGCTGATCAGATGACCACGGCCGTGGTCCTTGCATAGTCTGGAGGTCCAATCTGCGTGAATTACGAGCACGGTCGTGGTAAATTAACCACGGCTGTGCTCGGAAAGTTGACGCTGATGCAAAACTTTCAGTGATTTCTGCTTGGCCGTGGTTATTTCACCGTGGCTGTGGTGGCTTAGCACGGCCGTGCTAAGGCTACCACGGCCGTGGTATTCCAGACAAAGGTTTCCAACAAATATTAGAACGCCTCGATCCGATTCCTGTAGCTCCAGTTATGAATTTTCCATTGAAAGCTGCTAATGCTGAAAATAAAATACGAAAATTAAATAAAGCTAGAAACAAACTTAAATATGAAAACACACTAAAATGGTGAAACTAATGAAATAAACTAAGGAAATGCCTAAGAATAACAGTAGAAGAATGTGCATGAAGATGCACTGATCAAGCACATAAGGTAAATTGGTCTAAGTTGTGGTGGATATGGGGGGATCAAGTATACCACAAAATGGGGAGGTTGGTATTCTATTCCAACCTTGGTCTTGGATATTGTTAGGCGGGATGTTACATTATTTTTGTAGGTTTCAACATATTTTGTGAAGGGTGTATAGTTGGCAGGGGGTTGGTATACATTTGGCAATGGGGAATATGCTAAATGACTAAACTGTATTGCCTTTTTTATTCCAATTATGACACTCCTTGTGTTTAATTGGATGATTAATAAAATTTCTTTGGTTTATAAAAAAAATTATAGACATCAACAACAAGATATAATAAACTAAATGAAGTCAAAAGTAAATTGTATATATAATTCATTGGTCTTGTGTGCTCTCTCAATACAAACAAAGTTATTAAGAAGATAGAGAACAAGAAATCATTTAGATCAAGTTATATAGTCTAAGAAACTATAGTTTGATCTTTCACGAAATTAAACCACTAAGAATATGGTGGGAAAGGCTTACCGTATAGAGAAATGATTACATGGTGGGTTGTCATGAGCTTTGTTGTTTCCCATGAGCTCGTTGACAATATATTAGGATCACTTCAAATTATTCTCTACAACTATTTATGTCTACCTGAACAATACAAACAACTAGAGTTATAAACATAAATTGAGTTTCCAATAAAAGCCAAATATAAAAAAAAGGAAGTAAAGGATTTTAAGAAGCAAGTGAAGCTACGTACCCTTAACCAAACAATTGTGATAAGTATATATAAATATAAGAAAAAACATCAAAATCATGAGTTCCCTAATTAAGTGGTTTCTAGCAATTTATTAGGATTTATTCAAAGTTGCTAACAAATGTAAAGGAGAGACAAGTAAAAGAAGGTTAAATTTTAAGCTCGAGAAATATTAAACTAACAAAACATCCATACATGGTGATAATCAGTTATATACAATGACAACTTCTACAATTATGAAAACACACAAACACTAGATTTTCATTCAATTAATCCAACCACACAAATGCTCAATGTTAATTACCTAATCTTTGAATAACAACCGTACCAAAAACAAAAGCAACCAGCATACCGACATAGTTATCTCAAAATGGGATACATATACATTATGATGAATATCTATTACACATTAAGTTGTTTAAATTCCATTGTGAAACAAATCATTATCTCAATATAAGAATTAAAACCATGTCAAAATTACAAATCACAATCATATCCTAGGAGTTCAAACTAATGATAAAACAATACACATCAACTCACAAGACAAAATTTTAGGGTTTAGTGTCCTACACAAATTCAACTTATTTAAAAAAAAGGATAAACTAGGTAAGCTCAAATCTCATAACAACAAAAAAAAGCCTATATGGCAAAAAAATTTGAAAATAGGAAAAAAATTGAATTGAGAAAATAAATAAACATTGTAAACCAAATGCTAAACTAGACATGCACTTGTTGTGTACAAAATATTGACCTTTATATATGAATCAAAAACTAGTTGAAAAACATCCATACACTATCATAATTAGAATAGAACCAAACATAGAACTAAAAGCATGACTGAAAGATAAGAACCCAAAAGAAGAAGAAAAGTCACACTAACTCACTAGAAAACTAACACATGATCCCTTCTCTTTCTTAATTAAGGAATTGATTCTCAATGACATTTTGAATAAATGACACAAGACAGAGCAAACAACGATTAATCTGTATAGCAAAACTCAATCATTGGATTCCTAATGCTCAATGTCCCCAAAGAGAAAGAGGGGTTTCAATTCTTTCAAAAAGAGAAAGAAAGAGAGAAGTTTTGCTTCCTTTTCCATTGAAAATGGTGTTGTGTTGTGTTCATTTTGTTAGGAAACATGGTTCCAGAGGAGGAAAAGGGGAGTAAAAATATTATACTCAAAATAAAAAGTGTATTAGAATGAGAAAGTGAAATTACAAATAGTATCATGGGGCTTGTATAACCAACCAGTGTCCTACATCTCTAATAACACCCCGCAAATTGGAAGGTTTTCACAACACTTCTATAAACTAGAAGTTACAAGAATAGCCTTAGCAGGCTAAAACAAATTATCATCAACAACAAGAAAAGGACTGGAACCATTGTTGCAACTTCAAGCACACAGAACATGTCAACAACCAAACCCCTTGAAGAGAAGCTTCACCATGTTTCAAAACTAATACTCTCTATGAACATCAAGACCAAAATAGTTTATCACTTCATAAAAAAATTAGACTCACATATCCAATGATGAAATGATTGCACATCTCAAACCTTAGCCTTTAATCAATAAATGTGTTAGGAATGTGGAGGTTAAAGTGCTAAAGGCATAATCACTTCTATGCAATAGTTGATTAACATCATCTAAAACATTCAGAGAAAAAGTTTTGAGGTTGTACTATGACAAAATGACAAAAGGAGGAAAATCACCATACACTTGGTGTGCACCAAAAAAAAATCTATAGATGAAAACCACCAAACATATGAACCGTTGAGCTTCTAAAGATTGGCAACCAAATAATTACTGTGATGTGGATCTAACCAGAACATTATCAAGCAATATCGTGCAGAAAAGAAGGAAAATATAGGTGTAGTCGAGGCATTGATTGCTACTTTCAATAGTAACCAAAATAAACTTGATGAAGAATCCATTACCTAGAACACAAAAATTAAATCAGACAAACATTGATGGTATGATCTAGATCTGACAATGGTCAAAAATCGCCTCCCATGAATGAGTACAATGGTGTTGGTGGTGGTGATGACATACCAAAAACCCAATCGGTGGGTTGTGATGTGAATGATACAAAGAAGCTTTCCGCTGGTCAAAAAACCACATCATCGACAGTGAGCAAGGGCTATGAATAGGGTGAAAAGTAAACTGAGAGTGTGAGAGTCAAGATAGGAAGCCAAATCGAGAAACTAATAAGCAATTAAAGTGTCAAGAAATCGAGTCAGGGTTTTCTGGTTTTGAGAAATTGGGGAAAACTGAATTTAAATAAAAAAAAAATTCGGTTAAATTTTTTCTTGGGAAAAAGAAGGAAAATGAACAGGTGGAAAGAGAAAGAAGAAAATTGAATGCAATGAAAAATATTATTCAAGGCATGAGGTATCGCTTTGATACCATGTTAGGAAACATGATCCCAAAGGAAGAAAAGGAGATTAAAAATATTATACTCAAAGTAAAAGTGTATTAGAATGAGAAAGTAGGACTACAAAGAGTATAATGGGCTTGTATAGCAAACTAGTTTCCTACATCTCTAATGTTCATGTTCGAGATCCCTCATCAACTAATGATATGGCCAAATTATAGTATATAAGTAGGGGTAACTTTCACATTACAAGCCGGTTTTGTATGATTGAGTTAGGCTCAAACCCATATTCTAAGAAGGTTTCAAAGCCTATCCTAGAAATAATTGTTGGGCTTATTAGGACACCCGCTATTTGGCTGTTATCGAACCACCTACAATCCCTTAAACTTCACACTCAAGATGTCTAATCCTAGACAAGTGTGTGTTGGAGATCCTGCATTAACTAGTGATATGGCCAAATTTTAGTATAAACACTTACCTTACAAGCTAGTTTAAGCAAGTTTTGTAAGGCTGAGTTAGGCTCATAACCCACATTTGAAGGCATTTGTTATATTTAAAAAAGTAAAAGACAACATCCTTTTGTGTCATGTCTATATTATATTCATAAAAGTTATAAATATTGAGATTGAAATCTAGGTGAGAGAAATGTTGAGCCAACACGTTTGAATCATTTGGCAAGAACTTGTGTTTTTTGTCTATGGCTATTTATAATATCTCATGGATGGTGGCAAGGAAACCTAGACACAAAAAATGGCAGGCACAATGTGCACCAAGGGTTTAAAAAGATACTGATGGAAAATGCACATAAATCTCAATGATAACAATAACATTGCCAAAGGTTTGGTTTATCAAGTATTGAGAGTAATAGTTTATGGTATTGCATTTAGGAGTTGTACTAGTTTATGGTTTAAATACCTTTTCAGTCCTTGCAATTTAGCACATTTTTGCTTTTTGTTCTTGCAAAAAAAAGTTTTGTTTTAGTCCTTGCAAACTATATTTTGTTTTGTTTTTCGTCATTAAAGCGGTTTAGATAGCGCTTTTTTCACTGTTCAAAGTGAAAAACCGCTTTAAGGACAAAAAACAAAACAAACATAATTTGCAAGGACTAAAACCATTTTTTTGCAAGGACAAAAAGCAAAAAATGCTAAATTGCAAGGACTAAAAATGTATTTAAACATAATTTTTATATATTATACAAATTAGAAACAAATTTTGTACTTAATCATGCAAAAAAATCTTGTAATTTATGGTTAAATATACATTTGATATCAATAAATGGCATCTTAGACAAGTTAAGTAATCATTTAATTGTGCGAATTTTCGAATAGAAGGAACATTTCAATGGAATCCATAAATTTCACTTTTGTTTTTGTGTTTTAACTAAATATTTTTGAACCAAAGGCCTAGAGCCGATAATAAGGGACCATAATTAAGTAAAACATCATTTTCATGTGATAGTGAAATGGAAATGGAATATAGCTATGTATGTAGAAATTAACTTCCTCCATGGGTTTACATACAACGAGCATTATTTTGCAATGGAATTGGGGGTGGTTGCATCCCTAATTCTGACCCTGATTTCACAAGTCGGGGTAAACATGAACCCTACTCCAGTTAAAGCGAGTTTTCTTGTCAAAGTTAGGTCAGGGTCGAATAGATACTCATTGGTTTGAATTTTATTGTCATGTCTACCTCCTATATCAGTTAGTGAGTTGAAGACTATGGGTGTTCAAATTGAGGATAAAATTCCTAGATATGTTCCCAAAGTTAGGATGACCCCCACACAGTTATGTAGGAACACACTTTAGAGTCGACAACTCAAAACCCCAAAATGCACAAATTCAATTCATAATCCAAAAAAAAAAAGCTTACGAAACAAATGATCTTTTATCAGTGCATGAGGATTGATAATTAACATAATCATTGATTGCTAGATATATGTTAGTCTTTGAAATACCATTTTAGAGGGGAAAAAGGATCCCAATATATCAAGATTGAATCAACTTCTCCATGTTTAGATTTAATCAAATTGGGCAGTAATTTTGAACAAAAAGACTAATAGAATTAAGATTACATACCTCTTTAGGATCCTTAGAATACCAATTGCTTAAACTCAGTGTTTGTTTAAGTTTTCACTTGTTGTCTACGCGAAACACTTAGATCTCAGAACTCTTTAGGGTTTGGCGCAAATAGTTGATAGACAATGTTTATATAATAATCCCACTCCTTATAATTTATATTATCATGGGCTTTGGAAGATTAGGCCCACATCAATTTTACCTGCCTTGTGATTTCAACTAAGATGAATAAAGCCCAAGTTTAAATAAAAAAAAAGTTATATTAATATGTTTCTAGTCCCTACAAATATGATTAATTTTAATTTTATTCATTACTTTTTTTTTGTTGGTTTTCATTCTCATAAATTTAATTTTTTAAATGATCCTTATCATCATTAAGTAGTGATGTGACATGCATCTAGATATGCCATGTTAGTTGTAGTATCTGTGTTTTACTAATATGTAATTAAAAGTAATTGAAAATAATTACAAGAAAAAATAATTTTACTCTCTGAGTTTCTATAAAATCTTCTATAGAATAATATATGAGTTTCTATAGAATCTTCTACCGAAACCAGGACATTGTTGTTAACTAACAGTGCATATTTACTCCGTGGAAGTGAGCAAGCAGTCAAAAAGCCTAGGGAATCTCTATTAATTGGGTTTACTATTTTTTTAGTCTCAAAACTTTTTAGGATTTTTATTTTTAGTCCTTGAACTTATTTTTTACTACTCAATGTCCCTTTACTTTTTTTGTGTGCATACTTTTAGTCCCTTAATTTTTTTTCATCCCTTAATTTTTGTTTTCGTCCCTACTTTTAGTCCCTTAAGTAAGGACAAAAAAATTCAAGGGACGTTGACCAGTAAAAAAAATTTAGCGTCTAAAAATAGAAATCCTAAAAAGTTTAATTACAGACTAAAAAAATAGTAAAGCCATTATAATTAATTGAAATTGATTATGATTGATACGTAAAATGTGTTCACTAAGGGAAAGCGTATCCTACACAATAATAACAGTGGATTTTAAGTCCGAATATTGAACCCAAAGGACCAGTTGCGTTCCCAAATAATTAAACAATCAAATTTAAAAATCAATTTGAGAGAAATGGTGCTCGGTAATTCCGTTTCCAAAAACTAAGAATTAAAGCAAAAAGATTAATGTTAGAACAATTAAAATGGAAAGCCAAGGATTGTGATTTAGCGTGCACCCTTTTTCCCCCCAAATCTAATTTCAATAGAAATCCCTAATTAAGTTAATTGTCAGTGACCTCTTAAATTCATTAATAAACAATTGATCATAGTTTACTAAAGTTGTTTCCCCTAGTTTAATTCCCAATTGATCATAGGTGGATTAATTTAGGGTAAACGATAAATCTCAGAGAGATTGATTAATAGGATTGATCCACAGGAAATTCACACAATAAGTTTGATCGTGCAAATCTTATGAATTCAATCACTTTACATTTCCATTAATCACAAGCAATTGATCATAGACAAGGGATTAATTTAGATTTAGAGTGATCAGTTCTGAGAACAATAAAAGCAGTAAAGAAATTCAATAACTAGAAAACATCAAGAATTTCATTGATAATCAAAATGGGGTACAAAGGGTACAACTACATCACAATCTAGGGCTAAGTGAAGTAGCCACACATGTTCATGAATAAACTAGATAAGTCAAAAGAAGACATAAAGATTATAAAGGGAGAACAAATTTTACAATAACAATCCCCAATGATGATCTCTACGTCCTATAGCAGCTCAGAGTCTCTCACAAAACCTCTTTCTCACTCAGAACCCTTAATTTTGAAAATAAAACAAAAGATAAGTTAAAAGTGTTTCTTAGCACCTATTTATAATAATTCAAAATTCAAACTGACTGATAACACAACTTACCACGGCCCTGGTAAAATGACCATAGCTGTGATCCTTGCATTGTCTTCAAGGTCCAATTCTGCTATGTAATCAGCACGGCCATGGTCAATTTACCATGGCTATGGTCCTTGCATTACTTCAATTCTAGCATTTTTTCTTGGTCTTCCAAACAGTGGCATTTTTGCTCCAAAAAGTGTAATTTTCAGCTATTTTCCTCATGAAGCCTCTTGAGTACCTGTCTTACATCAACTAGCACCAAACAGTGAGTTTTGCCAATAAAATATGTTCAAAATGTATGAAAATGACATCTAAACTCACATACAAATACAATCAAAATCTGGTTTATCAAACCACCCCACACTTGAGCATTGCTTGCCCTCTAGCAATTATTCTGAGTCAAATATCAAAACCAATTATCTCTAGTCAATAAACTTGCAATAGAACCCCAATTTATTCAAAATGGAAAATAAAACACAAATAAAAAAAAGCAACAAATGTAGCAGAATTTTTCCAAAGAATCCATTAGGCTTAAAACACAAAATGACTAATTTCCCATGAGCAATAATTCACTCATCTCTCCCTCTCAGTGTTTCAAGGTTAACATAAATTCTCTTAAATCACATTTAGACGAACATGTCCACAAATCTATGCATCAATCAACTCAACTTAATCAACTTTTCACAAACAGCACAAATGAGGCATGATAGGTTGTAATCGGGCCAGGTTCACAGTGATAGGTAGATACTGAAAAGAAAGTACAACAAAGGGCTCTAATGGCAATTCACACTTGGTGAAATCAAAGGGAGCCAATGCCTTTTTTCATCTACTTTTTCACTGTCCTTATTTCAACTCTCACTTCTTCTCCCATTTATTCTATTTTTCTTCTTTTTCTTCTCTTTTTTTTTATTTTTTTTTGGAAGGTCTTTGACCTTATTTTATTTAGTTCACAGGAGAAGAAATTAAGAGACACTGATGTTTTTTTCGGGACACCCTGCATTACATTGATTTCCCCTTATCCTTTAGAACACCAAGCATAAACAGATATACACAATTTCATAGAGCAAGGTGACAAATGAATATTCAATCAGGCTCAAAACAGGCAACTAGATGGGATTGTATCACAAAATTTGCATCCAGAAAAATGCCTAAACAATGCCTCAATAGTTTCAGAAAGTAAAAAGTTAATCAAGGATATGTATTTCAAAATAGAAAATATAACATGTCACCTAAAGTGGATACACATCACACACTAAAAGACTTAAAGGCTCAAAACTCATAATTCTATGGTTGAACTCAAGGGAAAACAATTCATTCAGACATGTTTAGTGCTAGTGTTCATTTCCTTGAAGAAAATCCTACTGTCATGCTGCAATTGAATTTTTTTGTTCAAAGGGATTTCTGAAAACTAAATTTCATAACTTTCAAGAATTCAAAAATAACATAGAACAATGCAATGGCATAATCACAAATCGTAGATTAGAATGTCTCAAAGTTGGGGAGAACAACCGTGACCCCCTCCCACACTTAAAGTATGCAATGCCCTAAATGCATCTAAAATAGAAATCAATAATACATGAAAATAAAATGTACTACTGAAAGGGAGAACATAAAATAAAGTATTGAAAACAAGAAAACTAGAAAGGGACAACATACTCTTAAGAAAATTGGTTAATTTAGTTAGTCACATTAAATTTGTTAATAATTTATACCACTATTCCAAAATTACCCTTCATTTCTCTCTCCAGTTTATTGCTTCTCAACTAATTAAATAACGTTTGGAGACAGAATACTATAATTAATTAAGGAATTTTAGGAAAAAATAATTAATGCACTAGACAATTAGAAGATGATCTTATAAAATGGGACAAACAATAAAGTGAAAAGGATCTTGTATATAGGAACAAAGGTAGTACTTTACTAGCATCCAACAACAAATTATATATTTCACTTAGGCACTTATAGGAATTGTATCCAAACCACAACATATTGACAATATGACTAACCCCATTGAAATTATTGACTGACCACACCAATATTACCTAACTTAAATTTAGCTCACATTTCGCAACAAGTTAATTAAAACCATCTAGTTAATGAAGAACTTGAGTTTCCAAGTCCAATATCTGCTTCCGCATGGAAAATGAAAGTCATTTGATATTCCAATTTAAGTTCAACAGGTATTGCCAATATCTGCTTCCACATGGAAAATGAAAATTGAGGCGCTTAACTTAATCATGAGAGAAAATCATAAGGAAAAGCAGTCACATAAAATATGTTCCGCCAAAGAAAAAGTGCCATATGACGGCAAAGACAAGCAGTATCCTTAATAGCTCTAGGGAATAAAGCTACTAGAATAAGGAAGGGTTATAATTCAGTACTTTGAGTTCCCTTTCTGCTTGGAAGATGAACCATGTCATTCCTCACAAACCCTTTTTTCCACTTTATCTTTTGAATCCCTCATGTAGGGATTCTCGGGTTCTATTAGACTGAATTCAGCTGGATTTCTGTTCGTCTTACAATACCTTTCAGAGGTATCGTTCAAAGGCATTGAAGTTTCATGAGGACCAATTAATTCCCTACCAAAGATTGTAGGACCATGTGATTTGTTTGTATTTGAGCATTGATCACTGCCTCCTGTGACAATAGAATTTAAATCAATAGGTTTTCTCTCATTTGGGTGAAGTTCTACTACATTTTCTCCGTCGCAAATCGATAGGTATTCCTCACTTGTCTTGTTGGAGGTTCCAAGATCAATACCCCCATTCAACGTCTCTTCAAGGTGATTACTTTGATCGGAATATGGGATGTTTAGATCGAAATCCCTCTCCTTGGATGGCTTATTCAGTGGGTCAGTATCAGCAATTTCCTGCAAGAAGAAAATAGATATCATCTTGGAAACGAGTTTTCTATGAAAAGTTAATAGTTTCAAGATTCTAGAAAAGAAAACAGCTAGTCCCGCATGCAATGGAAATTTTATAGGTAACAACTTCATTTTTATATATAGTTATTGTTCATTTCTAAATGATAAAATCAAAACAACCCATGCTTGTATAATACATAAAATATTTATCCTCTACGTGGAAAAATACGTAAGTTGATTAGTTATAACAAACATCTAAACTTGCCATAGGGATTCATTTGAGAATCTCATTAGACTATAGGAACATGCATAAATGCTTGATAGTCCACTAGATTAATTTAGCTAGTATGAAGAATTAGATAAATCTATAAAGTAGTTTAATATGCAAAAACCTACAATATTAAATATTGTAAATGAAAATTAGATAAATATTCAATATTTGGTTCATGAATTCAAAATGGTTCACAATATAAAATTTCATGTAACTACAATAGTACAAAATTGATTATATATTATGATCCGGTTGATTCTTGCTCCAAATATTCATAAAATGAAAATTTTAGGCAGGGTCACTGGAATCAAATTGAAAATGCAATACTTTTAATAATAAAAAAATTAAAAACAAAGAAAAATTATGCCATTTTCTGGTCATGGAGGAATTGTTAAGGAAAAGACTTTGAGAAAAAGAATTGGCTTAAATAACTTTTAGGTCCCTGATAAATTTCCAAATTTTGCTTTGGGTCCCTAATAAATTTTTTCATTGTTTTGAGTTCCTGATATATCAAAACTTTTGTTTTGAGTCCCTACTGTCAGTTAAGTGATGATGTGACACCATCTCAATGGTTGATATATTTTGGGAAGATCTGTTTGGATGGTGCCACATCATTACTTAATTGACGGTAGGAACTCAAAACAAAAGTTTTGATATATTAGGGACTCAAAATAACGAAAAATTTTATTAGGGACCCAAAGCAAATTTTGAAAATTTATCAGGGACCTAAAAGTTATTTAAGCCAAAAGAATTTTAATTGTTACTTACTTTAGTAAGAACTCCTTTTCCTTTTCTGGAAGTAGCACTTGTTGAAGGAAATCTTCGTTCTCCAAGAGAATCGGTTTCACCTCCTTGCCTTATTGGCGAATAATTTGAAACGCCTTCTTGGATACGCCATGGCAAAGTTAGATGATTTTCTGCCTGAGGGGAATTGTATAAATTAGAAATATGCACTCCCTCTCCCAATCCTTCTTCGTTTGGCGCAGCTTGTGCCAAAGGACTTGCATAGTATGCAGCCTTATTTGAAAAATAATCTGCCTCTCTCAGTGCAATTGAATCTTCAACTAAGATTTCATTATCAAGCTCATCATTTTCTTGAAGCATCTTCTCTTTCCCTTCTATAGTATCGCTTGTTTTCGCAACACCTGGCTCTATGTTTTGAACTACTTCATTTTCATCTAGAGGTAACTTCCTCTTTCTTCCCCTATGACCCTTTTTCGTCAAATTCTTTTTGTCTCCTTCACCAACCACCTTATCCATGATAATTTTTTGCATTTGTGAGTCTACTAGCTTATTGGAAGGGTTTTGGTGTGCTGGTCTTTCTTTTGTGATTTGCTCAGTGCTTGGTTCATCATTTTGTCTGAGTATTTCCTCTAGCAAGCGTATCTTTTTATGCTTCCTACAAGACTGATGAGTATACTTCTTTGGATGATGATCCTGAACATCATTTTCAACACTATTGTCGGTATCTCTTGCATGATCATTATCTTTGACTTCAGTGACTGGCTCTTTGGGAAACTGTTCAACTGTGTGTTTAGATACATTATCTTCCCTTGTAAGTGTGCATGATTTTCTTATTTCTTCTAGGCATTGGTTATCTTCATAAATATGCCTCCCTTCATTAGGAACCTTAGAACAACTCTGAACTTTAGTTTTGAGATTGCTAGTAACAAGTTCCATGCCAGAAGCTACATTATCTTCAAAACTTGTCTCCAAAAAAAAAAAAAAAGGAAACTCTTATTCTAAGTTGGGAGTTCAGAATTACTAAAATAATAATAATAATAATAATAATAATATATTATTATTATTATTATTATTATTATTATTATTATTATTATTGTTATCATTATCATTATTATTATTCTTCTTCTTCTTCTTCTTCTTCTTCTAATTATTATTATTATTATTATTATTATTATTATTATTACACAAAATTATTACTATAATATAATTTACTGCAACTTGACTATGTATGGTACATTCTATTTAGTTGAATGAATTGACATACCTTTTTCATTTGTATGCATTTCTTGTATGGGGTCTGAACACACTTCTAAAGATTGAGCATTTGATACTTGGTGATTGAGATTGTTCATCACCAAGCCAGGATCATGGTCTAGAGAAAATAAAGAAAATCAGGCCACGTACTATAAAATAGTAAACACAATACTCCTACAAAATTGATGTTTTTGAAGCTACCTGTTATTCTGTCGCTTGCAAACTCATCATCATTATAAATTGGTATATGATCACTTTCACTGTCATCACTCTCGCTAGTCAAGTCAATGAGTTTATTAATATCAATTTCTTCTCTTGCAGGAATACTTTTACCCATATCATTAAATTCATTTTCTCCTAGACATATATTACAACTCCACGTTTGGAATCTTGGCACAACTAGTGGAGGAAGTAATGGTTGTGCCTCAAACTCATTTACTAAAAATGGTGAACACATTTTCAAGTCTTTTTGACGCATTCTAGCCACATAACCCCTACATTAACAATAACGTAGTGTTAAGATTTTGAACTCAACATAAGAATGTTAATCATATTTGTTTTTTACAAAAAAAATTATTCACTACATTTCTACAATTACAAGTAACCTTTATTTAGAGGATAAAATGAGGTTGTTGTTATTCTTAATCAATTACTAAACTAAATATTTTTACCTATCTATAATACAATTAACCATAATTTCTTTCCTTTGAGGTATCAGATAATTTGATTTTCTATGATAATTTTATAACATTTCTAATTATTAATTCATTGGTTGTGAACTTCAAAATGCAAGTACTTTTAAATCTATAAATCTATAAATGCCGACATCAACAACAAGAAACAATAAACTAAATGAAGGCAAAATTAATCTGTATATATAATTCAATGGTCTTGTGTGCTCCCTCAATACCAACAAAGTTATTAAGAAAATAAAAACAAGAAAACATTTGCATCAAGTTATATAGTCTAAAAAACTATAATTTGATCTTTCACAAAATTAAACTACTAAGAATATGGGGGGAAATGGCACACCGTATAGAAAAATGGTTACATGGTGGGCTGTCTTTAATCTTTTCAATGGAATAGGCACGATCTGCAGAAAGTTTCTTAATCTCAATGTCTCCCATGAGCTTGATGACAATATATTAGGATCACCTCCAAAATTATTCTCTACAGCTATGTGTGCCTGTCTAAACAATACACATAACTAGAATACACAAATTGAGTTTCCAATAAAAGTCAAATATTATAAAAATTAAAAAGGAAATAAAGGGTTTTAAGAAGAAAGTCAAGCTACCCTTAACCAAACAATTGTGACAAGTTTATATGAATATAAAAAAAGTGTCAAAATAATTCTCTAATGGAACTCGGTTTCTGGCAATTTATTAGGATTTATGCAAAGTTGCTAACAAATGTAAACGAGAGACAAGCCAAAGAAGGTAAAATTTTAAGCTTGGGAAATATAAAACAAATGAAACATCCATACACAGTGATAATTAGTTACATACAATGACAACTTCTGGAATTATGAAAAGCACACAAACACTAGATTTCTATTCAATTAATCCAACCACACAAATGCTCAATGTTAATGATCCAATCTTTGAATAACAACCCTACAAAAACAAAGCAACTAGCATACCCATGTAGTTATCTCAAAATAGGATACATACACATAACAAAGAATATCTATTACACATTAGGGTTTTTAAATTCCATTGTGAAACTCACCATTATCAAAAAATAAAAAATAAAACCATTTCAAAATTACAAATCACAATCATATCCTAGGAGTACCAACTAGTAATAAAACAAAACACATCAATTCACAAGACCAAAATCTTAGGGTTCAGTGTCCTATAGAAATTTAACTTTTATAAAAAAAATGGATAAAATAGGTAAGCTCAAATCACAACGAAAAAAGCCTTGATGGCAAAAAGCTTTGAAAATGGGAAAAACATTTGAAGGAGAAGATAAAAAGGGTAAACTATGTTTTTAATCCTCAAACTTTTCGAAATTTATGATTTTGGTCCTTAAACTTTTCGGTGATTGGTCAAAGTCCCCGAACTTTTTTTCCATCCAATGTTTTTTCCTTTCTGTCCATTTTGGTTGTTAAGTAATGACGTGGCGTTGCTCAGATTACTTGTTTGAAAGCTCATAAGCATATTCCCGAAAACTTTCAAATCGAATTGCTCTCATATGGATAATCCTTTTTCAAAATTAATAGAGGGCTTTAGTAGATCTATTAATTTCGAGCAAAACCCATACTAAAACTTGGATTTTCGTTAAAAAATGAGAGAGTATTTGGAAAAAAAATCGATTTTGGGCACTATTCACAGACAAGATTTCATCCTTCCCAGATTTCTCCTTCATTGTTCAACGATCTTTAAAATTGATTGAGGGGTTTTGTTTCCCATGAGTAGATGATCAAAAGCATGCTTATATGCCTGATTTCATTGCCTGAGCTACAAGAACAAAACAGATCTTCTCGTGGGTCGAATGCGACCCAATTCACTATTTTTTGGGTGGGGAAGACAAATCTTGAAGTTATTTTAGACTATTTTATTTTATTGTGTCAAGATTGATCAACAAGAATAGAAACATCCCACATTTTGAGTGCATTGCCACCTTCAAACTGTGTTGATAGAGATCAAGAATGACTTTGGGGTCCCCAAGCAATTCACTTCACATTGTTAGTAACCCAAGCAATTTTTGGCAGTTAAAAACTACCAAAAAAATGTAATAAATAAAATAATAATAAAAGCAATGTCACATCATCACTTAACAGTCAAAATGGACAGAAAGGACAAAAAATTGGATGAAAAAAAGTTCGGGGGGACGTTAACAAGTTGCCAAAAAGTTTAAGGATCAAAACCATAAATGTCGAAAAGTTCGGGGACTAAAAACATAGTTTACCCAAATAAAAAACAATTGTAAATGAAATGCTAATCTAGACACACAGTTGTCATAAACAGAACAGTCACCTATATATACCAAACAAAAACTAGTTGAAAAGCATCCATACACTATTTTAATTATAATAGAACCAAACATAAAACTAAAAGCATGACCAAAAGAGAAGAGAACCCAAAGGATAAAAGCCATGCTAACTTACCAAAAGACTAACACGGATGATCCCTTCTCCCTCTTAATTAAGGAATCGATTCTCAATATCATTTTTAATAAATGACACAAGACAGAGCAAACAACGATTAACCTATATAGAAAAACTCAATCACTAGATTCCTATCTCAATAAGAGAAATTTGAGTTTGAAAAACATAAGCTCTAGAGAGAAAGAGGGATTTCAATTCTTTCATAAAGAGAAAGAAAATGAGCGAGAAAGATAGAGCAGGGGATGGAGACAGAGAGAATTTTTGTTTCCTTTTAGATAGAAAATGGTGTTAAGTTGTGTTCATTTGTTATATTTAAAAAATAAAAAGACAACATCCTGTTGTGTCATTTCTATATTATATTCATAAAAGTTATAAATATCAAGAATCAAAGCTAGGTGAGAGAAACATTGAGCCCATGGGTTTGAATCACATGGTAGGAACTTGTGTTTTTTGTCTGTGGCTATTTATAATGTCTCATGGATGATGGCAAGGAAACCTAGACAAAAAATTAATAATAAAAATGACAGGCATAGTGTCCACCAAGGTTTTAAAAAGGTGCTGATGGAAAATGCACAAAAAGCTTGATGATAACAATGACATTATTAAAGGTTAGGTTTTTCAAGTGTGGAGAGTTATAGTTTATGATATTGCATTTAAGAGTTGTACTATCTTTTAATTTATTATTCCTACTAAATATAATGTATGTAAATGGATAATAAATTTTATATTAGTACAACATACTGACAATTTGATTTGGTATATAAAATACATCATGCAAATTTGGATGTATATTACAAGAAAATTATGAGCATTGTGAATTAAAAGGAATGAAATAAGGATTGATGTGCCATGAATTTGGATGGATAATTTGTGACGTAGCTTCCATTTTTCGATACCTTGCTTTCCCTTTTCCTTTTGTTATACAAAGTTTTACACCTAATTTTCATTAGTAGATATCTATGTTTCTTATCAATATGTGAGTATCTAAAAGGTTTGGATGTTTTTCATCTTAATTTTTAGATAATATACAAATTAGAAACAATTTTTGTACTTAATCATGCAACAACAAAATATATTGTATTTTTTATTTAATTATACATTTGATATCAAGAAATGACATTTTAGACAAGTTGTCACTTAATTGTATGAATCTTTGAAGGGAAGGAATATTCTCATGGAATACAAACATTCCACTTTTGTTTTTATGTTTTAACAAAATATTTTTTGAACCAAGGGCCTAGAGCTGATAATAAGGAGCCATAATTAAGTAAAACACCATTTTCATGTGATAGCGAAATGGAATGTATCTATGTATGTAGCAATTCACTTTCTCCATTAGTTTACATATATACAATGACCATTGTTTTACAATGGAATAGGGGGTGGTTGCATTCGTAACTCCGACCCTGCTTTCACATGTCAGGGTAAGCCTAAACTCAACTCCAGTTAAAGTGGGTTTTCCCTTCAAAGTCAGGTCAGGGTCAAATAGATACCTATGAGTTCGAATTTTATTGTCACGCCTACCACCCATATTAGTAATTGAGTTGAAGACTTTGGGTGTTCAAATTGAGGTTAAAAGTCCTTTATTTGTAGCCAAAGTTGGGATGACCCTATCTTTATTTTGTAGGAACACACTTTAGAGTCAAAAGCTCATAACCTCACAATGCACAAATTCAAACATGCTTTCTCTTTGCAAGTAATCCAACCAAAGTTTACAAAAAACAAATTATCTTTAATCGGTGCGTGAGGTTAATTAACACAATCATTGATTGCTAGATACATGTTAGTCTTTGAAATATCGTGACATAGCAAGATTGAATCATCTTCTATAGGTTTAGATATAATCAAATAGGCATGGGCAGGAATTTTGAACAAAAGAACTAACAGAATTAAGATTACATACCTTTTTAGGCTCCTTGGAATACCGATTGCTTAAACTCAGCGTGTGCTAGGTTTTCACTTGTTGTGTGGTAGAAAAAGCAGTTGCACTCTAAAGGGTAGAAACACTCGAATTGTGGTACTGTTTAGGGTTTGGAACAAAGAGTTGACAAATAGTGTTTATATAATCCTACTCCTTGTAATTTATCTTATCATGGGCTTTGCAAGATTAGGCCCACATCAATTTTACCTGTCTTATGATTTCAACTAAGATGAATAAAGCCCACGTTTTTAAAATAAAAGGTTACGTTAATATGTTCCTAGTCCCTACAAATATGATTAATTTAATTTTAATAATTAAATTTTTTGGTTTTCGTTCTCATAAATTTAATTTTTGAAAATGATCCTTATCATCATTAAATAATGACATGACATGCATCTCGATATGCCATGTTAGTTGTAACATCTGTATTTTACTAATAAGTGATTAAAGGTGATTTAAAATAATTACAAGATAAAATAAAATTTATGCCATGAAAAACTTAATTAAATAATATATGTGAGTTTCAATAGAAAGTTCTACCTAAACCAGGATGGTGTTGTTAACTAACAATGCAAAATTACTCCGTGGAAGAGCAAGTTGTAACACCCTAATTTCGGGTTTACATATATTTTCATTTTAAACTTATTTTAATTTAATAAGCGTGTTACTTTGTTCTATTTCCTTAAAAGAAAGAAAGATCCTTTAACGTTGCGTGAATTTGGTAGAAAATTTAAAACTTTTTTTGTTTCTGATCCTTAAGCCTTTATTTTTCAAGTATACATTTAAGATCCTTTATTATTTTCTAAATCATGTTAATTAATTTAATTTCACAAAAATTGTGAAGTTAAAAAAAAAAACATAGTTTGGAAATTCTTAAAAACCTTATAATTGTTAATTATGAAAGTGCAGGAACTCTTTATATATGAAATGCGTCACTTAAAATTCTAAAGAAGAAAACTTAGTATTGTCTCAAATATAAAACATTATTTTTTAGTGAGAAAACAAAATAAATGAAACTAGACTCTATGGCCGCTAAATATTTATACATGGAAAGTAGCAAGGTACATATATCCCCATGCTAAACAAAATGTGGGTGGTAAGAAAATGTAATAGATGAAATATATACAAGAGTCTAAAATCTAGGCCTACCCATATCAAAATACATAAAAAGGGAAAAAATTAGTCTCAAAACAGTCATCTCTAAAACCCAACCCTGCATGTTAGACTAATCCAAAGAAATAGGATAGTGGAGGGTCTTTGACAAGATCCCTAAGAAGAAATCTAGTGGTAATTGTCCACAGGATCCTTCACTGAATCTTCCTCAAAGTTCTCCAAATCCTTCTTAAAAACCTTGACTCACTGTTCCCTAAGTTCACGACTAGCGGCGAATCCCTCTGATGGGCACTCACCCAATTACACCTCCAATTCTTGACACAAAGGGGTTCGGCGAAAGGTGGGAAGTGTCAGACCAAACATGAACTCCTCTGATGGTGTGGCATCAGAAACAGTAACGGGTACAAATGACCCTTTCGAGGACATTCCGAAAGAGAAAGACGAGGTTGATAGCATCTTTGCGATCTCCACAGGTATTGCCACCGGTTCCTAAAATAAAAACGTAAGGGTGAATCTCTTTGCTTCGTCAAGCCAACCACACAAAATAACTTTGAAAGTCACAAACACATTCTACTAACCATTACGATACAGTTATCTAACAATCACACTCAAACCTAATCATTTCCATTACTATTTCTGTAAATCCTTTCTTACTAGCCAATTGTCACTGAAACTCCTAGAACTCAGTGGTCTTACACACAGTTTTAAGTTGGATGACTGTTGGAAGTACACCCTCACCATGGCACAAGGATGGCTCTCCCAACCAAAGAATGTCTCGTAGCTATGTCAAGGTTGCCAAGACGACTATCTGAACTGATGTCACAACTCAGCGCCTACCCTCAAAGGTCAACATGTCTTACGATCATCTCCTAGGTACCAATATGTGGTCATCCATTACTCTGAGGACTGACTCCTCAACAACTCTCCCTATCGGTAATATTCTTTCTCATCACTATGGGGTTCCGCTGCACATGGTACTGGACGGTCGAATTGACACCAAGCATGAGACCCTGTCTCTGCTCAAAACACACACACACACACACACACACACACACACACACACACACACACATATATATATATATATATATATATATATATATATATATATATATATATATATATATATATATATATATATATATAACCGAGGACATCTTGCCTCCATCATCTCCCTATGGGTGACCGTCACATTTCGTGATGTGCCATTCGAACTCCGCCCCCTCTCTTTGATATTCTCACAGCCAGGAAAAGCCCCACGTGACTCGCTTTGTAATTCCAGTGATCCATCGTACGCAAGTGTCTTCTTTGCACGACTCTCAAAAAGTGTACTTCACAACGCATATCGAAATTCTTTATTAAGTTTTATTTGTACCTTACCCTCTCAATTTCTATATTTTTTATTAATTAATAACTTACCGATAATTCTTCCACGCAAAGGTCCTAAAATATTTTTCTAAGTCAAAAGCACAAATAAAAAGTTGATTAATTAAAACTATTAATAAAAATTAAATATTTTAGCCTAATTAAGGATTCTCACAGTTTAAGTTTATTTTTTTGTTATTATTGGCAAAATTGCCCACTGGGATAGAGTCCCAGTCCACATAAGCACTCGCGCTCAAGTCTTATGAACACATAACATCAATCAACATACAATCACAATTTCAAACTATAGTCCACTTGATTGTATCATAGGAGCATTCATAGGCACATCGTCACACATCGAAATTTGCCCAAGGTTCACATACCAAGGGTCTTCAATCAAAATGAGGAAAGGGTAAAGCTTACCCACTTCCTCACATTCACATAAATACAATTATTTCATTATAACATATAAGCACAATTCACACATCACTAAAAACAAGCAATTTAGAACACTTTCCCTTCTTGGCAGCACTGAATGTAGGCCCGAAATTATTTTAGCAAATGATTTTTAAACTGTACAATAATTATATGGTCTTAAAGCCCTTGAAGTCTATATTTCAAAAAGATATCCCAAGTTTTCAGAAAAAATCTAAAAAAAAATTATTAAAAATCTTTAAAGTTGGCTGGACAGTTTGCCCTTTCCAGTGAACAACCTTCAAAGAAGTGTAATTTTCTAAAACTTCCCAAATCCGATTTTAACTCAAGTTTTTAAAGTGAAAATTTAACATCCATATATTTCAGAAAAGGTAAATCTTGGACCCTAATTCGGTCTACATTTTTCCTAGTAAATTTTTTCCTAGGACCTAAGTTAGAGACCCAAAATTGGAATCCAGGCACTTGCTTCGTGAAAACCTAATTTATAAAATTAGTATTGGTTAATGAAAATTTTCAAAACTTATATGGTTTGAAATCTCTTTAAGTCTAGTTTTCAGAACAAAAATTAGATTTTCAAAAAGATAAGTACTTTGGCGTGAAATGCTAAAAAATCGAAACTTGTCCAGACAGTGACCACAAACCCGATAGGCTCATTGCATTTCACGGATGAACCCCCATTTGAGGTTTTCTCGCAATGGACTCAAAAGCAAAGTTGTTTCATTTTGAGTATAGTTTCACTGAGGATAAATTTCATTGAAAACCAATAGTTAATTGGATCAAAAGATATAAGCAAAATAATGGGGGCTGTCCAGAGCACTTCGTGAAAACAGCCCCTGCCACCTTCGATTTGGAGTTCAAAACTTTGGCAAAAGCTAAGTTATAAATTCTAACAAAAATTGGGCATGGTCTCCTTTGCATTAGGAGCCATCTCATTAAAAATCTGAAGAAAAAGATGAAGAGAATTGATCAGTGCATCTTCATGCACATTCTTCTACTGTTATTCTTAGGCATTTCCTTAGTTTATTTCATTAGTTTCACCATTTTAGTGTGTTTTCATATTTAAGTTTGTTTCTAGCTTTATTTAATTTTCGTATTTTATTTTCAGCATTAGCAGCTTTCAATGGAAAATTCATAACTGGAGCTACAGGAATCGGATCGAGGCGTTCTAATATTTGTTGGAAACCTTTGTCTGGAATACCACGGCCGTGGTAGCCTTAGCACGGCCGTGCTAAGCCACCACAGCCACGGTGAAATAACCACGGCCAAGCAGAAATCACTGAAAGTTTTGCATCAGCGTCAACTTTCCGAGCACAGCCGTGGTTAATTTACCACGACCGTGCTCGTAATTCACGCAGATTGGACCTCCAGACTATGCAAGGACCACGGCCGTGGTCATCTGATCAGCACGGCCGTGGTGATCCGCGGCAGCAGTTTAAAACTTTATAAAATAAGTGCTGAAAACTGTTATTATATATATATACTCTAGGGCCGCGTACTGTTCACTCATTCACTGTTCACGAAATTATTTTGGAAGGTTTTGAACAATTGTAATGGAGAACTAATTTCCGAAGAATCGATCTACTGTAATCGGATTCCATTTTGAGGTTCTTTTATAAATTCCATATCAATCTGTTTCCTTTGATTTATTCCAATAATCTCAATTAATTGCTTAATTTGATTGTTGTTATTGGTTATTTGATCTTGAATCAATTTCGCGTTAACGTAGCTTTTGCATTATCGCGTTTGATCAGATTCCGTTTGCTTAATCCGGAATTCAGGAACATACGCCGTATAATTTCTATTGCACTTGTCAGTAGTTATTATAGTCGAATAGGATCAGATCCGTTTAGGGAATTGGAATTTATAGGGATCAATGATAAGTCGGAAGTCGATACAGTAGGTTGATTCGCTTTAGCTTATTCGATAATCACAATTTATTTTAATCCCTTTTTCTTGGAATCGTAATCGAAACCCCCCATTAATCGTTTCTGTATTGATTGATAATAATACAAGAATCCTTGAGAACGATACTCGAGTTGTCGCTACCGTAACTATATTTTCAAAATCACTCGTTTTGATCCGTGCGCGACAGCGGATCAAGAATGAATTTTCACAAAGACCCAAGTTCAACCAAGAGAGTGTGTCCCCCCCCCCCCCCCCCCCCAAAAAACACCATTTTCAGCCCAAAACAAAAACAAACAAAGCAACATTTCAAACCAATGGAGGCATACATGCAATGGGTGGCTGAAACCCCCAACTAACAGCTACCTTGAGTCCACAAAAGAGAGCCCCTTACCTCACAAAGCAGTCCACGTGAAAGAGGAAGAGAAGGGGATGAGAAGTCTCCAAACAAGCTTATTGATTTGGGGCCTCTAGGTGGTGCATGCAAGAGCTGGAAATGAAACCAACAATGGAGGCTTGGCTGTGTGTGTGTGTGTGTGTGTCTCGACTGAGTGGAGAAGAGAGAGGGAGGAGAGTTTTCTTTCTTTTACTTGACTGAGTTGGGTTTGAGTGAAGTGATTAGGTGTTAGAGAATTGAGTGATTAAGAGTGAAATGAGTGATGTGAGGTGTATGTGTGTGTGTGTGTGTTTGGCCGTGGAAGGAGAGAGGAAATGGGAGTGGGCTGCATGGATTCTTATTGGCTATAGGGGAAAAGGATTTGATAACTTGCATGCCAAGTTAATCTACACAGTGTAGAATTAAACTGTGTAGTCGAAACGAAACGTGATTTTAATTTTCAAAACTAAACTTTTAAACATCAAATAGTTTTTATAAATCATATGAAATAAAAAGTTTTTAATAACTTTCCTAAATTTTTCTCTATAGAGTAATAGCTCACAGATGAATTTTACGAAAGGTAACTTGACGTGCAAGTTCCAGAGTTCAAAAATGATTAAAACAAATTTTCATTCAAATATAAGTTTATCGATCCCAAATGAGGAAACCCTAGGAGAGCCACCGACTCCAACTACCGTCCATGTACGATCCATAGTAGATCTGACCAACTGCCCATCCTACCTCCTCTACGTTCTTGACAGCCCGTCTTTGTCTCAGTAGAGTCTTTCAGTGGCATGTTTCGGTCCTCTTTCCCATTACTTAGAAAAAGTGAGCCACCGGTTCAGGTACAAGATACTATCATTACCGCCTGGACAATTAGACATCCAACCCGTAATCGCAACGACCCAATTGCAAGAGCGGAGCTCTACCAACTGAGCTATATCCCCCCGAGCCGAGTGGAGCATGCATGAAGGAGTCAAGTCAGTTTTCTATTCTTTTCCTTAACGCAGCTGGGCCATCCTGGACTTGAACCAGAGACCTCGCCCATGAAGTAAATCATCGCACCTACAGTCCAACCAATTGGGAGAGAATCAATAGATTCCTTTTCAGGAGCGATTCATCCTTCCCGAACGCAGCATACAACTATCCGTTGTACTGCGCTCTCCAAGTGTGCTTGTTCCCCCTTCTTCTTTACCATGGCAAGTCTTTGTGAAATAACTCCGATGAGAAGAAAAAGGAAGGCATTAAGAGATTAATTTTCTATAGTTACTTTTCTATATAATTGTCTGTAGGATTGATTGTAGATTTCTATGTAAATAAAATAACATGCACGTCAAGTTACTTACACAGAAATTTTAATTACGGAAAATTAGTTTTGATAAATTAATAACATAGATTTTAATTATAGAGGATATATATATATATATCTTTTTTTTAAACACTTTTCCTATTTAACCATTATAAAGAAATTTCTATATTATTTACTTCATTTTTCTTATTTACCTAGTTAATTACTAACTATATTTTAATTACTCAGAACATATCTTTTTCTTATTTAAAACAAACAATTAAGTTCCCATTAATTCCAATTAAATCTCTCAGTTCCTACTTACTGGGTTGTAATTTTCAGGGTGTTACACAAGCAGTTAAGAAGCCTACGATACTATTTATAATGGAAAATGCTAAAAGTTACAAAATCAGTTTCGTCAAAAACGCACGAAAGGTGATTTCCGTGAAATTCTTTTTTTTATTTTTATAATTATTTTCACCAATATTTTAAAAAAAAAAATAATGACCGTAGATCTCGTAATTCATATGTTTCGTACAAGAATTATTTCATACTAAACAGCAATGCTCTTTTATAATTATTTGACATTAATTATGATTATTAAGCACTAAGAGAAGTTTTAATAATTTGTGATTTCATTGATTAATATAATTTATATTTTAATCCAATTTTTGACACATAGTTTTCTAATTATATATAGAATTATTTCTAATTATCTCAATGGGCTCTAATGTGTATCAATGCATTAGATAAGGTCAATTGACTTTAAAAGCCCATATTAATATATTGTTGCTCAATTCCTTTTCTCTGACTTCTTAAGTTTCATATTAAGCCAAAATTTGAGCGATGAAAAATTCGAACCTCCCTTGTTATCTAACCTGTGTTAGACGTTCCTTTAATTAGCCTCATTTAGCCAAGAAAGTTTGTTTCAAACAAGCCTTAGTTGAGATGAAACTAAATGGTTAACCATAAGTGCTATCTTGGTTTACTTTCACAAAACCCCAATTGCAAAAGTACATTACCTACACACCTAAGATACCTACCAAACCATTTTGTGAGCCTTGCTTACCATAGGTTGGTCAAACCACTTTCAGCCATGGGAAGGGGGGAAATTCAAAATTTAAAAACAACTTTTGTGCCAAACCAATTATTAGTGTGTGTTGATTAGGGTGCTTATTTTCTCATGGAGGTTACTGTTAGATAGATTGCCAACCCGAGAGCAATTATTCAAAAGGGGCTTGCACGGTGATGATCTACACACATCCTGTTGTGTTCTGCAATGATCATATGGAGGACTGCCAACATCTCTTTCTCACTTGCCCGCTTGTTAATAACATCTGGCAAGGTATTTTTGGATGCCTAGGTGTAGATTTTGTTTTACCAAATGACATATCTCACAATTATATGTCCAGATGGGTAACTGTTTTGTTCAGAGAAAGACACGAAGACTCAAACATATCTCACAATATAAAAATTTTTAGGAACAGCAGTGTGGAATATTCTGGTATTTTATCATTTATTAAGGTTTTGTCGTGGAAATGGTTGTTAACTTGTTATATAAAGTAGGAGTGTCAAATTAGCCGGGGTGTTCTATTCATCCTACCGCACTAATCCGAGGGGATGCCTTCCATCTTGAACATCAGGAATCCTATTCTGAAACAGTTGTAAAGTGATATCACATTTTGATCATTTTGGACGTTTGTTATAGGTGACTTTTTGAGTGGCTTTTTTATTGTAATTACACTGTACATCTTGTCCAGATCTGATGTAGATCCTTTACATGAATACAAATCTTTATTTGCATTTCAAAAAAAAAAAAAAGAAAAAAAAAAGAGGAAGAAAATATCAACAAAGTGGAAGGGAAACGGCCATTAGTGGTGCTGCACTTTTTCAAGTACTACCATAAGGTGAGTAATCTGAATTTTTTTCTCTTGATCTAGCTTTTAAAGACAACTTGGATGGGGCATTAATCTATTGGTTAATAAGGATTTTTGATGTTTAATTGATTAAGGAGTAATATGCAAATAGATCAATGGGTAATGGGGTATGTGGAGCTAACGTGCAACGAGCTCCAAATGAGACATTGTTGACTGATATTTCTTTTCTTTTCTTTTTTTGTCTCTCACCCTCATTCACGATTTTCAGCAACTGGAAAGGTAAGGTTCTGGTTTCATTTATTTTATTTTTTTGTTTCTTTTGGTATTTATGGACAATACTAGGAATGATGGTTTAGGCTAATGGGTAAAAGGAATTCGATTGTTTATTAAAAGAGTTTTAGGATAAGAATTTAAGTTAAATGATGAATAAAAGGGTGGTATGGGACAGCTGACCAAGAAAAGTCTACTTAAGGAAGTTTGATATTTGAATTTTTAACTAAAAAGTGTTAAAGTGGATTAGGCAAAAAAAAGGAAATATTAATTTTACTAAAAAGGATAAATTACAAATTAATTTAACTTAAATCTTGTGCTAATTACATCAGGGAGTGTGTTAGTGACACATTAGGATTGGTTCATTATTTATCTCTTACTGCTTGCTAATTTATACAGTGCAATTTTACACTAATAGTGTACATTTAAAAAAAAAAAGCTTAATTAGAATCTCAAAGGAAATTATCACATAAAATCACACACAAAGTATTTTAATTAAATTTTCTCAATCAAACTAGATTTAATTTTGTCTTGTAATTAATTTTAATCAATTTTAAATCATAGGTTAGAAAACACGGTGTTACATTAATAAAATGTTAAGTTAGATTAATTTGGGCCTTAGAAATAAAAAATAAAATATGTCTTGCATGTGGGGCTGTATATAGTAAAACAAGGTACTTTGAGTAGTAACAGTTGGTTACCTTATGAGTTGGACCTCAATTAGTAAAACAAGGGTTGTGATTAGTAATGTTTATGGGTTGTCTAATGTGTTTAGGCTTTATAAAACTAAAGCAGAACCTTCTACTAGACCTATGGGGGCCTAATTCCTACACAAACCTATCATAAAATACCCCATCTTGACCCAAGTTAGCTGCAAACAAAAAATAATGAACATGTGCAAGTGTGTGAATGTGTGGATTGATGCGAAAGAGAGAGAGATAAAGGGGGAGAGAAAATCTGATCAAAGATCTCACATGCTAGACAAAATTATTTTATTCTCTTGCAGACACACAACCTTATCATTTTCAATAAATTTTAACAAATAGAAAATAATGTGTTGAATGGAGTATGCTAAAAAGTATCTTGCTAACATTCCTGTACGACAAATATATACTTTCAATATTTACACATAATATTTGAACATAATATTTTTACCATGCAACAAAAAAGAAATTTATTGCAAGCACATAACACAAAAATTAGTAATTACCACACTAAGTCATAAAATATCATAGAAATATACTTTAGTCATACTCACATAAATATACTTTCTCAAGTAGTCCAAAACGTGGACATAAACAATGATAATGGGTGTTTTAAACCATCCATATTGTAACATCCATTCACTAAGAAATGGAATAATGTATCTTTTTTGTTAATAGTTCATTTTACTAAAAACAATATAAGTAAAAATTAATATTACATAGAGGAAATTTTTTAGTATGTTTCTTGAAATTAAATACTTTTAATAATTATTTCAAAATAATAAAGCAGATTATATCTTAATCAAAATTCGTTGAGTTGTAAAATAAATTTTAGTCATAAACTTATGTTTCAAAAAAATAAAGCAGAGTATAGTATATTTTATTTTTATCTTAAATATGTCCCAAAGTAAAAGGAGTTTTTATTTAATAGAAGAGGAGACATTAGTAAAATATTCACATCTTTCATAGAAGGAAGAAAAATATAAAAGATATTTTGACAATAATTTTTTCTATTGAACA